>CM065731.1:15684246-15979246 GCA_033310375.1 Conus canariensis
GGAGCTGAAGAAAGAAGAGGACGCCAAGACAATCCAGAAAGCAGTCCATCAAGGCCAACAAGCACAGTGTGAAAACGCACTGCAAAGAAGTCTCACTTGGAATGGTATATGGCACGTGGCACCTCTTAGAGTCAGCTTCATCCTCAGATCTGTTTTCCAACCTGGTCAAATGGGAGAAATCAGATGACCCTGTGTGTCCACTCTGTCACGGCAAACAAACAGTGGAACATGTCCTGAGTTCATGCAAAGCAGCGATAACCCAGGGAAGGTAAACATGGAGGCACAACCAAGTGCTCAAGGAGATCACACATGCGGTTAGTACTGCTGGAGGAAGCTCTCTATCACAAGACGCTCCAGCAATAAAGTTCTACACGGCAGGAGGCCATAAATCGTGGTTTGGAACAGCTATGATATCAAGAGCATGGAAGCAGAGTTTACTAAACGGAGTAGACGACTTGGAATGCACAGTAGACCTTCCAGAATGGGAGAACTATCCGGCGATCATCAGGAAGAGTGGCACGAGACCGGATATTGTTCTCCATTCAGGTTCATCAGAGCAAATGATTCTGATCGATCTCACTGTGCAATACGAAAACAAAATGTAGCAAGCGCACCTCTACAAGACGGAAAGTATCCCAGTTTAGCAAGCAGCTTAGCGAATCCGGCTTCCAGGCCCAGGTCTTCGCCGTAACCTATGACCTCATGAAACAGCTCGGGAGTTCAGGAAAGAAAAGGACTAGAACCCTGAAAGCAATGGCAGAGGCAACCGAAAAGAGTTCCAGCTGGATCTGGTCGAGGAGGAACAAAAGTGAACTTCATAAGGCTTAAATTTCCCAACTTAGAACAGATGTCCAGTTAGCAGGGTAACAGATCCACCTAAAAAGGCATGCCTTGAGATACCCACCCGTCCCAAAGTTGGAATCCCGGCAGCGCCAGGGAAAAAAACAAGTTGGCAGTAGTCATTACTGTTATCAGATTTTGTAGTAGTGCAAACAGAACCCTTCAATGTTGATTGTAACACCAGACCACTTTTCGGCGTTGATAATTTTTTTTTCTCTCTTTTCGCTATAAGGTTGGCCTTACTGGGGACTAGCCAACTGGTGTGGACGATTTGTAACAATTTCTACATACAACTTTATGATGCCGCCTCTGTCTGTTTGTCTGTCTCTCTCTCTCTCTCTCTCTCTCTCTCTCTCTCTCTCTCTCTCTCTCTCTCTCTCTCTGTCTGTCTCTGTCTCTGTCTCTGTCTCTCTCTCTCTCTCTCTCTCTCTTTGGGAAAACCTGAAAGAAAAGAAAATTAATTAAGTATTAAGTCTTTTGTTTAATTTATGTTGTTCTGTTTGCATAAGCAGCACATTATCAGTGTGAGAGTGCCAGTACACCACACATTAGAACATTAACAAACCCAGACATTTTGTATCAAACGTCAAAACACTAAAAATCAGCAAGACTATGTCCATTTGTAAGAGAACATACAGACTATGCATGGTGTGTAAGGGATTGGTTGAAGAAAAAGAAAAGGAAAAAAAAAGTTAGTATTGGAAATTGTTTTTTTTTTTTTTTTTTTTTTTTTTTTTTTTTTTTTTTTTTTTTTTTGCAGATGGAGAGGACAGTGTGAAGCACCAAAAAATGAAGAGGTGGATTTCGGCCTTAGGAGAAAAAAAAATCACCGCCTTAGGTGCTCCATTGATCCGATAACTGATGCCACAAAAAAAAGGAAAGATTAAAAAAAAAAAAAGTTGGCAGTAGAAGGGCATCTGGGAGTCATGACCTGGATGCAGCCCGGCCCCCTCAGAGTGAAAGCAGTTCAGGGCCAAAACACTTGTCTGAGGGGTTTCTTCTCTGAAGACCTTCTGCTGCCAAGCTTTCCGATATCTATGTGGCTATCTCTATCTATCTATCTGTCTGTCTAGCGGAAATTTGTTAAAAATGCAAGTCTGGGACATGAAAAGACTGTTGTTTTTATTCTCATATATGTATACAAACATATATGTGTGTGTGTGTGTGTGTGTGTGTGTGTGTGTGTGTGTGTGTGTGTGTGTGTGTAGTGTGTGTGTATGTGTGTAGTGTATGTGTGTGCGTGTGTACGTGTGTGTGTGTGTGTGTGTGTGTGTGTGTGTGTGTGTGTGTGTGTGTGTGAAGCCAAGCTTTTATAATCATTTCTATTTTTGCATGTCCTGTTTCAACCTGTAAGCCCCTGAAGCCTGTGGAGCAGTATCCAGTATTCTAAAATTATGATTTTTTTTCTTTTAGAATAATTGTCAGTTCTTGTGGATTTCTATCCCCCGTTAATGACTCCTCTATATTATGTATTTTACATGTCTACCTTTTGAACAAGAAATTCTGTCCACCGTCTTTTCTAAATTTCTGAGTTTCTTCTCCACTGAGTGCTCTTAGCTTATTTTCAGAAGAGACTGTATGTGTATGCAGGAGGATCTCCTCGATATTTGAGAGCTTCCCATACAGTGTTTCTACCCAGCAGGTGACGGGGATCCGGACGCCAGCCTGATGAACTGTTCACAGAGCAAAACAGTTGTCTCCTGCTGGTCCTGCTGTGACCTCCCCTTTGGAGGAACGATACACTGGGTACAGCACCCGTAAGCGGATTTCTTCTCCAGATTCCTTTCCCCATCCGCAAGTCTGACTTCTGAAGTTGTATTCTTTAATTGGGGTGGATTGTAATGTTTACTCTATTCCCTTTCTTGAAAGTGTGTGTGTGTGTGTGTGTGTGTGTGTGTGTGTGTGTGTGTGTGTGTGTGTGTGTGCGTATGTGTGTGTGTGTGTGTGTGTGTGTGGAGAGAGAGAGAGAGAGAGAGAGAGAGTGAGAGAGTGATTGAGATAGAGAGTTTGACATTACACAGTACAGTTCATCCTCTCCCTCCATTCCTCCCTTACATACTGAGAGTGTTCCCAGGAGATCAGAAGAAACGCTTCAAAAACACTCTCAAAACATCCTTGAAAGCGTTTAAACCCAACCCTGATACATGGGAACAAAATGCTAGGGATCGAGTTAAATGGCGCTGTTCTAGCCACAAACGTACCAGTTTATGTGAAGAAAGGAGGACAGCTGCAGCGCAACAAAAGAGAAAGGTAAGGAAAGCCTGCGCCAACAATCAAGGGCAAGTCTCTCACATTGCCTGTCCAAGCTGTCATCGCACATTACGTGCACGCATCGGCTTGATCAGCGACCTGCGTATCCACAAATCATCCCTTACACAAACACCACACACCTGTCCCACCCCTATCCAACCCTAAGATGACTGAAGTGGTGCTCGTCGACTCGACGGACGAACTGACTTACTGACTGAATTTCTGAGCGTATATTGTATGTATGTATGTATGTATGTATGTATGTATGTATGTATGCATGTGTGTATGTATGTATGCCAGTGTACCTTCCAGAGTCCCTTTTCCCTCAACTTACTGCTGACATTCCAGAGTGCACATTTCATCGGTCTTGGTTTCGTCATCAGCTCCCACCAGCTCAAACATGGCGTCACAGCGATCAGTGCAGGCATCCACTGACATGGTGCTGTCTATGGTCAACAGCTGCTGAATCTCGTGCCGGATCATGGTGCCTGAACACATGACGTGGTCACAGTGTCTGAACACACATGTCATGGTCACAGTGTCTGAACACACATGTCATGGTCACAGTGTCTAAACACACATGTCATGGTCACAGTGTCTGAACACACATGTCATGGTCACAGTGTCTGAACACACATGTCATGGTCACAGTGTCTGAACACACATGTCATGGTCACAGTGTCTGAACAAACATGACGTAGTCACAGTGTCTGAACACACCTGTCATGGTCACAGTATCTGAACACAAGGCATGGTCACAGCGCATGAACACATTAATGGTCACAGTGTCTGAACACACATTATAGTCACAGTGTCTGAACACACCTGTCATGGTCACAGTGTCTGAACACACCTGTCATGGTCACAGTGATTGAATACATGTCATGGTCACAGTGTCTGCACACACATCATGGTCACAGTGTCTGAATACACATAATGGTCACAGTGTCTGAACACGCATGTCATGGTCACAGTGTCTGAACACACATCATGGTCACAGTGTCTGAACACATCATGGTCACAGTGTCTGAACACATGTCATGGTCACAGTATCTGAACACACATAATGGTCACAGTATCTGAACACGCATGTCATGGTCACAGTGTCTGAACACACATCATGGTCACAGTGTCTGAACACACATCATGGTCACAGTGTATGAACACACATCATGGTCACAGTGTCTGAACACACATCATGGTCACAGGGTCTTAACATGTTATGGTCACAGTGTCTGAACACACATGTTATTATCACAATGCCTGAACACACATTGCACCTCATTCCACATCACAGTGTCTGAACTCATTGCTTTGGTTCTCATATCTGAACATTGGTCATTGTATCTGAACATTGTTTACAGTACCTGAATACTGATCATAGTATCTGAACATAGTTTATAGTACCTGAACATGGTTCATAGTATATACCATTGCTTATAGTACCTGAACATGAGTCGTTGAATCTGAAGATAGTTTACTGTACTTGAACATTGGTCAATGTATCTGAACATTCTTTATAATATCTGAACATTGCTTATTGTACCTAAACATGGGCCATTGTACCTCAACATTGTTCACAGGACCTGAACATGGTTCATTGTATCTGAATATTGTTTACAAGACCTTAACATTGATTATAGTCTCCGAACATTGCTTGTAGTACCTGAGCATTGTTTATAGTAGCTGAATGTATATCACATCATCTGAACATTATTTATAGCATTTGAACATAGGTCATTGTTTATAGAACATCGTTTATAGTACATTGTTAATAGGAAGTAAAGATGGGTCAATTTATTTCAATATTGCTTACAGTACCTAACAATTGATTATTGTAACTGACCGTTATTTATAGCAGCTGAATTTTTGCCATGGTATCTTAACATTGTTTATGATACCTGAGCATTGGTCATTTTTTTTTTATTAATACAATACACTATTCACGGTGCCTGAACATATTACATTAGTTATAGTATCTGAACACATTGCAGTGGTTATAGAATTGGAACACATTGCGCTGGTCATAGTATCTGAATACAATACGTTGGTCACTGTATCTGAACATATTACTTTGATCATAGTATCTGAACACATTATGTTGGTCACTGTCTCTGAACACATTACTTTGATCATTATGTTGGTCACAGTCTCTGAACACATTGTGTTTGTCAAAGTATCTGAACACACTACGTTGGTCATTGTGTCTGAACACATTACGTTGTTCATTGTATCTGACCACATTATGTTGTTCATTGTATCTGAACACATTATGTTGGTCATTGATTGTATCTTAACACATTACGTTGGTCCTTGTATCTGAACACATTCCGTTGGTCATTGTATCTGAATACATTATGTTGGTCAGTGTATGAACACTTTTTTTTCTTTTTTTTTTTTTTTGCTGTCCCAACCTCTGCGCCACCTCAGAGGCAGTGCACCCACGCCGCTCATTCCGATACCCCGTCCACAGCCACAGCCCGTTCGGCCCCGCCGCAGCCCCGGCACCGGCAATCCACAGGGAGCAGTCAATGTCAAGTCGTCAAGAGGCAACCCACCGGAGGAGACACTGCACTGCTGCCGAGTCACTTCGGTGGTGTTCAGTGGAGCCTGTTCTGATCTAACATACGCAGGACACCACCTACTAAGCCCCCTACTGACGCCAATAATTGCTTAGTCGCGGAGCCGGCATGAGTGAGCTCTCCTCCGGAGGGCGCCACCACGTCCGTCCAACGACAGCCCCCATGGACTCGCCGATACGGGTGACCCCGACGGAACCAAACCAAGATCACAGACGTGGAGAGGACATCGAAATTGAGGTCACCATGAGAGCAGGGCATGAAGGGGCACAGAGTTTGAGACATTTTTTTTATTTTATTTTTTTATGCTGATCGATGAGAATGAGGATGATTAAGATGATGCTACGGATTTCCATTTCGGTCTGAGACTACATGACAGGGCCGTACTTACGCTTCCTTTCATAATATATCCCGGCGTCAACCAGGCCCGAGAGATACAGGCACCTGCAGTGTTGGTCAGGAAATTGAGCAACACTCAGAAACGCATCCATTAAGTGGATGAAACTCGATTATGTGGTCCCAGTCTTCCCAACTGAGTCCGCAGCAAACTCAACTCTGGGTAGGAGCCGGTCGGGGCAGAAAAACCCACATGACTCTGATGGGATTCGAACCCACGACCTCCCAGCCGGGAGTTCGCGACGCTAACCACTTCGCCACGGCGGCTGGTCATCTGAACACATTACGTTGGTCATTGTATCTGAACATATGACGTTGGTCATTGTATTTTAACACATTACGTTGGTCATTGTATCTGAACACATTACCTAACAACACATTCGTGTGCAGGCATGTCCTTGGGAGTTTGCCTACGTGTGGTGTGTTGTTGTTGTTGTTGTTGTTGTTGTTGTTGTGTGTGTAAAAACGGTGAGGTGATGACTTGGGTGCAGGCCTCTCTAGAACGGAGTGTGGGTTTTGACATTGAGGACACAACGCCACAAGCTGGGGTGTGTGAACAGAGAGAGAGAGAGAGAGAAAGGAAGGGAAGAGAGAGAGAGAGAGAGAGAGAGAGAGAGAGAGAGAGAGAGAGAGAGAGGTGAGGGCAGGGGCTAAGATAAAAGACAGTTCCAGCGGGTGTTCCACTAACGAAGACTGGCGTTGGCAGCCAGACAGGTGACGCAGCTGAAGAGAATGAGGTACTTCAACATGGCCGACTTTCTTCCACGCCCTGGGTACCTGTGACCAATGAAAACCTCATCCACGTTACACTGGGTACTACTGCCCGGGAAAACGGGAACATCCACGTTACACTGGGTACTATTGCCCGGGAAAATGGGAACATCCACGTTACACTAGGGTACTACTACCCGGGAAAATGGGAACATCCACGTTACACTAGGTACTACTGCCCGGGAAAATGGGAACATCCACGTTACACTAGGTACTACTACCCGGGAAAATGGGAACATCCACGTTACACTAGGTACTACTACCCGGGAAAATGGGAACATCCACGTTACACTAGGTACTACTACCCGGGAAAATGGGAACATCCACGTTACACTAGGTACTACTACCCGGGAAAATGGGAACATCCACGTTACACTAGGTACTACTACCCGGGAAAATGGGAACATCCACGTTACACTAGGTACTATTGCCCGGGAAAATGGGAACATCCACGTTACACTAGGTACTACTACCCGGGAAAATGGGAACATCCACGTTACACTGGGTACTACTACCCGGGAAAATGGGAACATCCACGTTACACTAGGTACTATTGCCCGGGAAAATGGGAACATCCACGTTACACTGGGTACTACTGCCCGGGAAAATGGGAACATCCACGTTACACTAGGTACTACTACCCGGGAAAATGGGAACATCCACGTTACACTAGGTACTATTGCCCGGGAAAATGGGAACATCCACGTTACACTAGGTACTACTGCCCGGGAAAATGGGAACATCCACGTTACACTAGGTACTATTGCCCGGGAAAATGGGAACATCCACGTTACACTAGGTACTACTACCCGGGAAAATGGGAACATCCACGTTACACTGGGTACTACTGCCCGGGAAAATGGGAACATCCACGTTACACTAGGTACTATTGCCCGGGAAAATGGGAACATCCACGTTACACTAGGTACTACTACCCGGGAAAATGGGAACATCCACGTTACACTGGGTACTACTACCCGGGAAAATGGGAACATCCACGTTACACTAGGTACTATTGCCCGGGAAAATGGGAACATCCACGTTACACTGGGTACTACTACCCGGGAAAATGGGAACATCCACGTTACACTAGGTACTACTACCCGGGAAAATGGGAACATCCACGTTACACTAGGTACTACTACCCGGGAAAATGGGAATAGCTGCCGATGATTGTATTGAAGCAAACATTTCAGGCTGAAGGCAATGAACCAGTGGTTTGATATGGACAATTGACATTGATGGAAATGATCTTGTGGTTTAATGTGAACAATTTACATTGATGGAAATGAGCTAGTGGTTTAATGTGAACAATTAACATTGATGGGAATGAACTAGTGGTTTAATGTGAAAAATGTACATTGATGCAAATGAACTAGTGGTTTAAAGTGAAAAATTTGCATTGATGCAAATGAACTAGTGGTTTAATGTGAAAATTTTGCATTGATGGAAATGAACTAGTGGTTTAATGTGAACAATTTACATTGATGGAAATGGATTAATGGTTTAATATGCATAATTTGAATTGATGGAAATGGACTAGTGGTTTATGTACATAATTAAGTTTTGATGGAAATGGAATAGTGGTTGATGTGACTGTTTAGATTAATGAAAACGAACTGCTGAATCAATGTGAAAAACTCGAAATCAAAGAATTTAATGCGAATGGTTCAGATTGATGGAAAATGACGGCAAATTAATGTGAACAATTTCGATCGATCGAAATGGAGGGTGTTTACTGTAAACAGTTGGGAATTATGGACATTTATAGGTGTACAGAGGTGACTGCTTTTGATCAATGGAATCGGACAAGAGGGTGACGCATTCTACTGCTGATCAAGAGCCAACCCGTCCCCTCTCACACACACACACACACACCGCGCGCGCGCGCGCGCGCTCACACACACACACACACACACACACACACACACACACACACACACACACACACAGAGTGAGAAGGAGACTGCATCTGTTAGGAGATTCAAGTAAAGACTTCTCTGCAAATTTCTCAGCTGCTGCCAGAATTTATGTGGGTGGCAATGTTTGGGTTATTGAACGTTAGAGCCGACCATTCTAACCCTCCCTTGTATCCTTGCATGGATCCTCGAGCACAGGCTCAAAGATTTCCCCCTATATTGATCACTCTTTACATTATGATGTTATTTCTAAGCAACTTTTCTTTTACAGTGCTCTCTCTTCAATGCACTTTTATGCTCTTCTCTGGCTGCTTTGAGGGTGTTTTTAGTTTCTGGTTTTGACGCTGTAGTAGTGAGAACACCACAGTATTGTAAACTATGGTACATCTCCATGAAATGCGAAGGCAGGACAGACACTGTGGTGTGTGTGTGTGTGTGTGTGTGTGTGTGTGTCACCATAGACTGTATCACGTGGCACTCCCAGCAGGCAAAAATAGAACACTTTATTTCAAAGATGACCATTGTCTTTATCATTGAAGTGCAACAACAGGAATTCTGTTGACAGAGCAATAAGCGACCAGCTTACATGATAAATAACAAGAGTGTCTGTAACTTCCTGTATATTCAACCAGAACTTATTCGAGAGCTAAGAACGGATTTCATCATGATGAGGGGGTCATAAACATAAGAATTTTTATTGCATCAAGTGAAGTACATGAACGCGCGCGCGCGCGCGCGCGCGCGCGCGCGCGCGCGCGTGTGTGTGTGTGTGTGTGTGTGTGTGATATCTTCAATTTATTTGTGTGTGTGTGTGTGTGTGTGGTGTGTGTGTGTGTGGTGATATCTTCAATTTTTGGTGTGTGTGTGTGTGTGTGTGTGTGTGTGTGTGGTGTGTGTGTGTGGTCCTTCTTTATGTGTATAGACTGTTCTGATCGCTAATATAGATTATTACTATTTGTCACAGTATTCATAAACTGCATTGTTTAGGGAGAAAAAAAGAAGTGTGTGTGTGTGTGTGGTGGTGGGGGGGGGGGGGTGCATATCTCGGAAGTCTGAAGAAATAAACAGATTTCGTCGTCTTGGCGGTATTGCATAAGTGTTGGAAATCTACACGTGTTCAATACAGGCAGGTACCTTCTGTGTTACCTCCCTTGGTTCGGAGGAACGTGGGGGACGTGAGTCGGCGGTACGTGTAATCTAAAACGACACTGACTTCACGTGCGTGATCCGTACGTATCTCAAAAAAGAACGTATTGGGCGATACGTCACGTCTATTATAAAACTGTCTATTATCTGGTTCTATCACCGTGTAAAAACCGGTTTTAATCTTTTTTTTTATTTAATCTTACATGTCCTAACGGTAATGATGTCCTAGTACTAAAACGACAATACCTAGCCATTTCTTGTAGCATATTTCAAAATCATAGCGATTGCAGTTAGAGAGAGGGGGTGGGAGCAGACGTGGATAGTATTAATGAAGGGATGATCACGACTATTGTGGGCATCATCATCGTGATTAACAAACAAATCATCGTTATAAACAAGCAAACTGACGTGCCTACTTTTACAGACATCATCGTCATCACCCAGTAAACAGACCGTAACCACTATGACGTCATCAATGTCAAGAACCGATCAACTGACGTGATTATCATCACAGTCATCACAGTTATCAACCATTAAAAATGACGTAACCACCGTGACAGTCATTATCGTCATCAGTTCACAGATTGACGTGTCTATCATGACAGTCGTTATGGAAATCGACCAATAAACTAATGCGCCTACCATAACAATCATCATCGACATCAGAACAAAGCATAAACCGACGTGCATTACGGTCGTCGGCGTCATCAACCAACAAACTCAAGCCAGAAACGTTCATGATTATCATATCAGTCATCATCGTTATCAACCTATAAACTGACGTGACTATCATCACAGTTATCATCATTATTATCATGTAATGACTATCATCACAGTTATCATCATTATCATTATGTCATGTCTATCAGTAAAGCTATCATCATTATCATTATGTCATGACTGTCATTACACTTATCATCATTATACTTTGTCATGACTGTCAGTACAGTTGTCGCCATCAACCCACAAACTGACGTGACTATCATCACAGTCATCATCGACGTCAACAACTACACTGACGTGACTATCATCACAGTCATCATTATTATTATATCATGACTATCATCACAGTTATCAACATTATCATTATCATGTCATGACTATCATCACAGTTATCATCATTATTATTATGTCGTGACTATCATCACAGTCATCATCGTCATCAACCTATAAACTGACGTGACTATCATCACAGTCATCATCGTCATCAACCTATGAACTGACGTGACTATCATCACAGTCATCATCGTCATCAACCTATAAACTGACGTGACTATCATCACAGTTATCATCGTCATCAACCTATGAACTGACGTGACTATAACCACAGTTATCATCGTCATCAACATTTTACAACTACATTGACGTGATATCGTCACAAATATCATCATTATTATTATGTCATGACTATCATCACAGTTATCATCATTATTATCACAATCATAGTTATCATCATTTTTATCATGTCATGACTTTCATCACATTTATCACCATTATTATGATGTCATGACTATCAGTACAGTTATCGGCATCATTATTATTATGTCACGACCGTCAGTACAGTTACCATCATTATTATGTCATGACTATCATCACAGTCATCATCGTCATCAACAACTACACTGACGTGACTATCATCACGGTTATCATTGTCATCAACAGCTACACTGACGTGACTATCATCACAATTGTCATCGTCATCAACAACTACACTGACGTGACTATCATCACAATTGTCATCGTCATCAACAACTACACTGACGTGACTATCATCACAATTGTCATCGTCATCAACAGCTACATTGACGTGACTATCATCACAATTATCATCGTCATCAACAACTACACTACGTGTCTATCATCAGATTTATCATCGCCATCAACAACTACACTGACGTGACTATAATCACAGTTATCATCGTCATCAACAACTACACTGATGTGACTATAATCACAGTTATCATCGTCATCAACAACTACACTGACGTGGCTATCGTCGCAGTCATCATTGTCATCAACAACTACACTGACGTGACTATCATTACAGTTATTATCATCATCAACAGCTACACTGACGTGACTATCATCACAATCATCATCATTATTATTATGTCATGACTATCAGTAAGTTACCATTATTATTATGTCATGACTATCATCACAGTTATCATCGTCATCAACAACTAAACTGACGTGACTATCATTACAATCGTCATGGTCGTCAGCAACTACATTGACGTGACTATCATCACAGTTACCATCATTATTATTATGTTATGACTATCAGTACAGTTACCATTATTATTATGTCATAAGTATCATTACAATTATCATCGTCATCAACAACTACACTGAACAAACATGTCCGGTCCAGTCAATATACCTTCTTGCAAGAGCAGCTCACTGATTAAACTCTGAATGAACCTTGCCGCTGCTTTTATCTGACACCAAACATTGGAGTTTGTATAAAACAGGTCATGTTCTGACTGACGCGGGCTTGGTGGGGGGGGGGGGGGAGGGGGGCTAGGGGGGGGGAGGGGGGCTGGGGGGGGGGGGGGGGGAGGAGCAGGCGCGTGGTTCACGTGCTCTATCTTTCCTGGGCGTTGTCGACCTGTGTCTTCCGCCACACCCTGTCTCCTCTTTCTGGCCCGTCAGATAATGTACGCCGCCATGCATATGCATGTGTGCCTGTCTAAGTGTGCTATGACACACATTCAGTAATATTTCCACCTACACGCTACACCACATCTGCTAAGTTTTGAGATCACACTGCATATACTTTAAAACTAATGGATAAATAAATGAATGATCAAGATGAGAGAATTTAAGAACAGGGTCTCGAGACCACCCGTTGCCAGATATCTGACCTACGCATTAGCCCAACGCGCTGGTCAGACCTTGGGTACCTACCTAACATTGCTTGCGCCATTATTATCATTTATGTGTGTGTAGTGAGTTAAACGCGTGTGTGTACGGGTGTGTGTGCGTGTGTGTGGAGCCTCGGGCTCAAGTGTGTCTGCAAGGGTATTTGGTGCGCGAGTGCATATGCGCGTGCATGTGGTGTGTGTGTATGCGTGTTCTTTGCAACAAGTGGGCTTTACCACGACATAAAACAATTCACATGGCTTTTCCCCACTTCTTTATGATCAGTGGGCTTTAACACGACATTGAACAACTCACGAAGTTGTTTTTTGTTTTTTACTTTCTGATTACAATCGGGCTTTAGCATGACATTAAACAAATCACATTTCCTTTTTCACTTCTTCATTACAAGTTGACTTTAAGATGACATTGCTTTTTTCACTCCTTCATTATAAGTGAGCTTTAACACGACATTAAACAGTTCACACTGCTTTTTTTTTACTTCTTTATTACAAGTAGGTTTTTCCACATTCATATTGCTTTTTTTGCTTCTTCATTGTAAGTGAGCTTTAACACGACATTAAACAATTTACGTTGCTTTTTTTCACTTCTTTATTACAAGTGGGCTTTACTACATCAACCAATTCACATTGCTTTTTTCACTCCTTCATTACAAATGGGCTTTAACACGACATTAAACAATTCACATTGCCTTTCTTCTACTTCTTTATATCAAGTGGACTTCACCACGTCGTTAAAGAACTCACATTGCTTATTTTCATTTCTTTTTATCAAGTGGGCTTTGTCACGACGTTAAAACAACTCAGATTGCTTTTTTTTAACTTCTTTATAGCAAGTGGAATTCACCATGGCGTCACACCATTCACACTCTGTTGTTGGTTTCTTAACAACAGCTGATAAAACATGGCGTGCTGTTCATTTCTTTATAACAGCTGAGCTTTACCATGGCGTGTTGTTCATTTCTTTATAACAATGAGCTTTACCATGGCGTGTTGTTCATTTCTTTATAACAGATGAGCTTTACCATGGCGTGCTGTTCATTTCTTTATAACAGCTGAGCTTTACCATGGCGTGTTGTTCATTTCTTTATAACAATGAGCTTTACCATGGCGTGTTGTTCATTTCTTTATAACAGATGAGCTTTACCATGGCGTGCTGTTCATTTCTTTATAACAATGAGCTTTACCATGGCGTGTTGTTCATTTCTTTATAACAGCGGAGCTTTACCATGGCGTGCTGTTCATTTCTTTATAACAATGAGCTTTACCATGGCGTGTTGTTCATTTCTTTATAACAGCTGAGCTTTACCATGGCGTGTTGTTCATTTCTTTATAACAGCTGAGCTTTACCATGGCGTGCTGTTCATTTCTTTATAAGAGCTGAGCTTTACCATGGCGTGCTGTTCATTTCTTTATAAGAGCTGAGCTTTACCATGGCGTGTTGTTCATTTCTTTATAAGAGCTGAGCTTTACCATGGCGTGCTGTTCATTTTTTTATAACAGCTGAGCTTTACCATGACGTGCTGTTCATTTTTTATAACAGCTGAGATGAAGCCATTCACACTCTGTCGTTCATTTCTTTATCACAGGTGAGCTTCACATGGAGTTAAACCATTCACACTCTGTTGTTCGTTTCTGTATAACAGGCAAGCTTCACAATGGCGTTAAACCGGAAGAATTCCGTTGGTCACTTCTTTATCCTGACTTTAAATACTTCACGCTTCTTTCCTTCACAAAATGGCTTTTACCCCATCGTTAAACCATTTACACCGCTTTGTTACATTCTTTATGACACAAATGGCCTCATCTCTATGGTTAAACTAAACCATTTACACTGCTTTGTTCCTTTCTTTACGACACAAATGGTCTCCTCTCCGTCGTTAAACCATTTACACTGATTTGTTTCTTTCTTTACGACACCAATGGCCTCATCCCTGTCGTTAAACCGTTTACACAGCCTGTCTCCTTGTTTATGACACAAATGGCCTCATCTGCTTTTTTCCCCTTCTTTATTGCACAATTGGTCTCATCTTTGTCGTTAAACCGTTTGCACAGCCTGTCTCCTTCTTTATGACACAAATGGCCTCATCCCTGTCGTTAAACCACTTACACTTCTTTGTTCCTATCTTTATGACACAAATGGCCTCATCTATGTCGTTAAACGGTTTACACTGCTTTTTCCCCTTCTTTACTACACAAATGGCCTCATCTCTGTCGATAAACCATTTACACCACTTAGCTCCTTTGTTTATGACACAAATGGCCTCACCTCTGTCGATAAACCATTTACACCACTGAGTTCCTTTGTTTATGACACAAATGGCCTCATCTCTGTCGTTAAGCCGTTTACACTACTTTGTTCCTTTCTTTACGACACAAGTGGCCTCATCTCTGTCGTTAAGCCGTTTACACTGCTTTGTTCCTTTCTTTACGATACAATTGACCTCCTCTCTCTGTTATTAAACCGTTTACATTGCTTTGTCACCTTCTTTACTGCATAAATGGCCTCACCTCTGTCTGCGTGTACACAGCCTCGTTCTTTTCTTTTTGACACAAATGGCCTCATTGCCGTTGTTAAATCATTTACAATGCTTCGTTCCCTTCTGTACAACACAAATGGCCTCATTGCCGTTGTTAAATCATTTACAATGCTTCGTTCCCTTCTTTACAACACAAATGGCCTAATCGCCATCATAAGAACATTTACATGGCTTTGTTCCCATCTTTATGACGCAAACGGCCTCGTTCCCATCGTTAAACCATTTGCAGTGCTGACGCTACAGGCTTTACCTCTTGGTGTTTTGTCTTTCTGAACGCCTAGGGGAACCAGAAACGTGTGACATGTTGCAGCACAGGTAAGGGTGGATAAATGTGGTGATTGTGTTGTCATGGTAAGATGTGTGACATGTTGCATCACATATAAGGGTGGATGAATGTCATGAGTGTGTTGGCATGGTAAGATGTGTGACATGTTGCAGCACAGGTAAGGGTAGATGAATGCCGTGATTATGTTGTCATGGTAAGACGTGTGACATGTTGCAGCACAGGTAAGGGCGGATAAATGTAGTGATTGTGCTGTCAAGGTAAGATGTTAGAGGAGAACCAGAAACGTATGACATATTAAGGATGGTTAAATGTAGTGATTGTGTTGTCATGGTAAAATGATAGAGAACCAGAAACGTATGACATATTAAGGATGGTTAAATGTAGTGATTGTAGTGTCATGGTAAAATGATTGAGAACCAGAAACGTATGACATATTAAGGATGGTTAAATGTAGTGATTGTGTTGTCATGGTAAAATGATAGAGAACCAGAAACGTATGAATATTAAGGATGGTTAAATGTAGTGATTGTGTTGTCATGGTAAAATGACAGAGAACTAGAAACGTATGACATATTAAGGATGAAAAATTTAGAAAGAGAGGGTGTTAGTTACCGCCAATGACATTGACAAACAAAGCACATGACAAGACACGATGCATTTCGACCTCTTGGGTCTTCTTCAGGCGAAAAAATAAATCACATTTAACATTTAAGAAGTGCAAACAAACAAAGAACGAAAAATGACTCATCTGTTGTCCATGTGGTGGGGAGAATAGCCGCTAGGCGGAAATGACAAGGGGGATTATGGGAGAGGAAAAGGAGGGGGAGTTGCGTGGGGGGAGGGGGGGTTGTGTGATACGATAGGGTTGTGTGTCTAGTTTAGTGGGGTGGTGTGATATCTTTGTGACGGTTGTGGTAATGGTGGATTGATAATAATGGTAAAGGGGGGGGGGGGAGGGACACTGGGAAAAAAAATTATATATAGAAGGGGTAAATACGTACATGAACAGAAGAAACTGTTTAAAAAAAAAAAAAAAGAAGAAGAAAGTTTAGGTGAATAAAATAAATGATTTCGCTGGGTGATGAAAGAGGTGGTGGTAGTTATACGTGGGTAGTTGTGAAAGGTGTGTGGGTAATGTTAATAAGGGAGGGAAGGGGATGGAAGATAAATGGGTGATAAGGTATGGTTGGGGGGGAGGGGGGGTTGAGGAAAAAAAAAGGAGGAGGGTAATGTGTTTGCATGTGTGTGTGGGGGGGGGGGGGGGAGGGAACGGGGGCAAGAGAAGGAGAGCTCATATCTCTTCGTCCACTATGGGGTGGGGGGTGAGGGTGGGGGTGGGGGTGGGAGGTTGGGAGGTTCATATAAATAGTGGTGTTTAAACAAGTAAACAATGCTGTGGGATGATGTTCATTGTAACAGGTGAAATAATGTGTTGGCATCAATATGCTGATGTTTGTTGAGAGAAGATAGCAGTGATCAATGAAAAACAGGGTATCATGTGTTGCACACACACACACACACACACACACACACACACACACACACACACACACACACACACACAAAGGGGGGGGGTTGTGGGTGGGGGTGTGGGGGTGTGGGGGAATCACATGTAAACAATGTTCTGGGTGAGTTAAGATCATATGATCATTATGAGACTAACTGTGGAAAGTTTTCACACACATATTCACACACACACATACACTCAATCACACACACGCACACACACACACACACACACACACACACACACACACACACACAACAAAAAAGGGGGTAAAAATTATTATCATCAATCAGTCACTGATGGGTGATGATCATATGAGATCAACGGTAGTGTAGGAAGAGATTCTTCTCCGTTCCCTTAGGCAGGAATGGTGGAGGTACTGGCAAGGGCTTCTGTATGATGAAGGCCCTCCAGTGGTCAATAAACTTTTGCATTCATCAGTGTGTTGGCAGGCCAGGATTGTTCTTTTGGTGTTGTTGGGACTGTTCCACCGTCATTGGGGCTGCATGGATAAATTGAAGACCCGCCAGGGTGGAGTATTGCAGAGATGTGATGTCACAGTCTGGAGTGCCCGGTTCTCAGTATCACAATGATGGTCTTCTTCTTCGTTTACTTGGGTCGGAATCCTGAAGGTACTGACGGAGGCTGCTGTATGGTGAAGACCCTCCAGTGGTCAGTATGGTTTTGCACTCATTGGTGAGTTGGCAGGCCAGGTTTCCACTTTGGGCCTAGCTGGGAATGCTCCGCTGTCTCTGGGGCTGCACTGCATTGATAGTTTGAAAGACTCACAGGTGTGGAGTATAGTGGACCTGTGATGTTGAGGTCAGGGGAGTCTTATCCTCAGTCCAACAATGTTCACTTGGTCTGATCTGGGCATCCGGTAGTATGCATCCCTCTTGTTGAAGTCTGGGTGCTGCTTAAGTCATCTTCCTATTTGTCTCCTTGGAAATATTTTAGATTTATTCCAAGGAGACTACCTTTTACAGTTGGGGCTGCTGTCCTCCTTCCTTTGTAAGTTGGTCAGCTTCTTCATTTCCATATAGTGCAGTGTGAAGGTGTTCACTGGATGGGAGTATTTTCAGTGACTGATAAATGGTAATAATTTTAAATCAGTAGTAGTACATTAGGGTGGTGACCATTGTTATACAAGTGGAAAAATGCAGTGGTGATGGTGCAATGGTGCAAGGTGGGGGGGGGGGGGGGGGCATAGGAAAATATCAATGACCTGTGGGTGATGCTTACTGGCATGGGTGAGATCAATGGTACTGTAGGATGATAGTCACTGAGGTAAGTGGAATAATAAGGTTGCATTGGTATAATATTGCAGGTTGAGAAAGTGGGTGGAGGGGGGTTGGGGTAGATGACCATGTTTCATTGGAGATACTGTAGGATGATGATAATTGTTGGTATAAGTGGGATGATGTTGTGGCATGGTGTAAAGTGCCGGTGGGGGAATGGGGCAGGTGTTTAAAGATGGGTGGATGATGATGATGGTAAAGGTGTAGGTATGGTCATAGTGGTGTAGGATGATGGTCATTTTTGTAAAAGGAGTAGGAGAGTGCATTAGTAAGTGTGATAATGCCAGTGGGGGAGTAAAGGAAATGATTAAAGACTGATGGATGTTGATAGCTGTGATGAGATCTACAGTACAATAGGGGGTGGAAGTTGTTATAAGTGAAATAATGTCATGGCATTGATGTAGTAATGCCAGTTGGAAAAAAAAAAGATGGTTAAATGTAGTGATTGTGTTGTCATGGTAAAATGATAGAGAACCAGAAACGTATGACATATTAAGGATGGTTAAATGTAATGATTGTAGTGTCATGGTAAAATGAGAACCAGAAACGTATGACATATTAAGGATGGTTAAATGTAGTGATTGTAGTGTCATGGTAAAATGATAGAGAACCAGAAACGTATGACATATTAAGGGTGGTTAAATATAGTGACTGTGTTGTCATGGTAAGATGATAGAGAACCAGAAACGTATGACACATTGCAGCATAGATAAGGATGGATAAATGTAGTGAATGTCCTGTCATGGTAATATGACAAAGGGGAACCAGACTGCAACACCGATAAGGCTGGATAAATTGTGGTGGCTGTATTGTCATGGTAGGACGATGAAGAGGAACCAAAAACAATGTGACAGAGTGCAGCACAAATATCGAAAGTGTGTTTCTATGACGATGTTGTCATGTCAAGAATACGTTGGGGAGACGGAGAAACCTGTGACAGATTGCAACGTAGATAAAGCTTGCAACCAACATCCCAGCTGGTTATAGGGAATCAATGCACTACTTAAGCACTGTTACCGACAATGAAGCTCAAGCATACTCCAGTTCGATTTCCCCTTCATTGTGTGTGGAGCCAGGGGAATGGCTATAACAGTGATGATGAAATGTACGCTTCAGTTTGATTTATCCGTCATTGTTGGGGGGGGGGGGGGGGGGGAGTGGAGGGAGAAGGGAGGAGGAAGAGGAGGGTTGCTTGTTCCAGGGCAGAGGACCTAGACACAGCTGTGATGCAGCTGACAGCTTGTTTGTCACTACCTCTATTGACAGCTTGTTTGTCACTACCTCTGTTGACAGTTTGTCACTACCTTTGTTGACAGCTTGTTCGTCACTACCTCTGTTGACAGCTTGTTCGCCACTACCTCTGTTGACAGTTAGCCACTACCTCTGTTGACAGTTTGTCACTACCTTTGTTGACAGCTTGTTCGTCACTACCTTTGTTGACAGCTTGTTCGTCACTACCTCTGTTGACAGCTTGTTCGCCACTACCTCTGTTGACAGTTTGTCACTACCTTTGTTGACAGCTTGTTTGTCACTACCTTTGTTGACAGTTTGTCACTACCTTTGTTGACAGCTTGTTTGTCACTACCTTTGTTGACAGCTTGTTCGTCACTACCTCTGTTGACAGCTTGTTCGCCACTACCTCTGTTGACAGTTTGTCACTACCTTTGTTGACAGCTTGTTCGTCACTACCTCTGTTGACAGCTTGTTTGTCACTACCTCAACATTCCCACTTCACTCTCAGTAAGCTCATTTGTCACCCATACCAAGTTTACTTCTGTTGGTTTCTGTGGTCTGTGTTGTGTGTGATGGTGTTCAAAATGAAAACGGTGTGTCATACTTGAATACATTGTTATGTGTGTTGTAACAGTTATTTTGTCATGTTCCTGTCCACTTGGGTCAGTCTGGAGCTACGGGCATGCCGGAATTGACCTTGTACTTCAGTTTCCTTGTTGTGTGTGGATATGTGCGCTGAGTGATCAGATACCGAAAGTACGATCACTTTGGAATGATGGGTTCAGTCAGATTGCCGCTCTTTCATTGCATGTGTGTATTGTCACTACCACTACCATCACCACCACTTTTACCATTGCCACATCCACCTACCCCATCCGCCCTTTTTTCGCTCACTAGAGGATGTGTAAAGGATACCTGTCGTAAATAAATTTAATCTACTGCGGAACAGAACACTTAACTTAAGTGTCTCTAACCAAAAAACACCAAGAACAGCCACAGAAGAACGTTCGAAAGACGTCTTTATCAATTTGGCAGGAACCGTATCTCTAGGAGCAAGATTTGGTTCTCACTGGGTTAGTCAAGCACGTTTTCTACGAATGGAGGTAAGCGTTATGTCTCTGAAGTGTGTTTGATGGTGTTCTGCATTATCTCAGTTCGTGAGTTCAGAGAGATGGGAATGGTCAAGGAGGTTACCCAGGTCACTCTGTGCACGAAGAGATAGAGCAGGAAAGCAAGGCAAGGACTAAGGCAGCACACTTAGAACGTGGCCTCTATCTTATGCAAGACACTGATGTCAGCATCAGATAAAACCCGCCGGACGATCATGAAAACTGTGATTAACCAGTTCTGAGTTGTTCATGCTGCTAGGTACGTTCAGTTCGGATGTGTTCGTGCTGCAAGTACGTTCCCGTGAAGTCATGGACGATGATGATCAGGGTGACCAAGATGAAGTCGTGATGGTGGCATACCACTTGCAGTACGAGGGCCACCCCATAAGTTCTCGGATGGGAAAAGATGGAAGTACACTGGCATTTCTTACCTAGCCCATCTTTTCAAAGTATCCTCCATCAGCGTGTATGCACTTTTCCATCCTTCTAAACCACGAATCCATCACCCCACCCCACTCCGACTTAGGTATACCAGAAATCAAGCCCTCGGCAAACGCTCTGGCATCTTCAGGGCTCTCAAACGGCTTTCCTTTCAGTCGTTTTTTCAAACGAGGGAACAAAAAGAAGTCACAAGAGGCTAGGTCAGGAGAATACGGAGGATGAGTGACGAGCTGCACGCTATTCTCTTGCAAGAAGTCTAAAGTTGCAGCTGCCGTGTGGGCGCTGGCGTTGTCGTGGTGGAGGAGTAGGTGGCGAATACCGGTCCGTGGTCGCCGTGCACTCCAAGCCTCGAACACTTTTGGCAGGCAGGTGTTGATGTACCATTCAGCGTTCACTGTCTTTCTTTCCAGAAGTGGCACAGTAGTCATATGGCCAGATCTTGCGAAGAAAACTGCAATCATTTGCTTTGTGCAGCTTCTTGATCTCTTAAATGTCACAGGTGGGGTTTCCCCTGGAAACAGCCAAACTGACAACTGCTGCTTTGTTTCGGGGTCATACTGGTAAACATTGGTTTCGTCACCTGTGACGATATTGGAGACCCTATGTGATCTTCCTCCGTCAATTTTTTGCAGCATAAACTGGCACCATTCAACCCTAGCCCTCACCTGCTCCACAGTCAGCTGATGGGGCACCCAACGGGTGCAACGCTTCCGTACAGAGAGATTGTGCCGAAGAATGCGGTCTAAGCTTCCTGATGAAAGGTTTAGAGTATCCTTGAGTTCATCCTCCGTGATTCGAGGATTTTCTGTAATCATGGCCTTCACTGTGCTCACGTTCCCATCGGTAGTAACTGAAACTGGACGTCCACAACGGTCACGATCTTCCAACGACATTGTAACAAACTGAAATTCTTTGAACCACGTATGGACTGTGGCTAATGATGGAGCCTTGTCGCCAAAACAGTTTGTCAAACTTATAAACTTTCCTTTGAAGATAGTCATAATAAATCATGGCACGAAAATCTCTCCAAGACAGGCTCTCTGTAACACTTTGAAAACCGTCCCCCTTGCCATCCATTTTGCTGTCTAGAACAAAGTTGGCTCTGGCGATTTTTATCATTTTTTGTGTCATAGCCATTATGACATCGCTTGTGAGGATGATATAAAAATTGAAATTATGACGTCAGTGGTTTCTGCGCATCCGAGAACTTATGGGGTGGCCCTCGTAGTCTTCATTATGCTTACGTTGTGACTGCATTTGATGCTCATAATACTATGAAATGCTGCAACCAGCTGACTTCAAATGTCGATCCCTTTCTAACATCTACAATTAGAGGAAAAGAAATGAGAGAGAGAAATGAAAGAGAGACAGACAGACAGAAGACAGAGACAGACAGACAGGCAAGCAGAAACAGAGAGAGAGAGAGAGAGAGAGAGAGAGAGAGAGAGAGAGAGAGAGAGAGAGAGAGAGAGAGAGAGAGAGACTGGTAGATAAATAGAGAAACAGGAATTCCAAAGGGATTTATTTAATTCAACAACATCAAAAGAAACAATTATAAAATCTGATGATTTCCCCCACGTCTGTGTGCATAGAGAGGAAGGTCCCTAACCAAGCAGGATGACCTACCTGGTAGTGTCCACTGTCCTCCTCTGTCTGACCGCTGTGGCTGCCATGAGCTTGCGTAAGTTCAATTGTGTCCCGTGCCTGAGGTTTGGTTAATGCAGACTGTCGTCGCTCGATAGGGACCGAAACGGTCCAACAGCATATGTAGTAGACGGATAGTTTTCTGTTATAGTTCAGTCGTTTCAGTTGTCTGTTTGTTGCCTGTCATATTGAGGAGGGATCAACATGCATTGTAGAGGGGTCATGCACTGTAATGCACTGCAGAGAGGTCAGCATGCAGAGAGGTCAGCATGCAGGGCAATGGTAATGCAGTGTAGAGGTCAGCATGCAGGGCACTGGTAATGCAGTGTAGAGGTCAGCATGCAGGGCACTCGTAATGCAGTGTAGAGGTCAGCATGCATGGCAATGGTAATGCACTGTAGAGAGGTCAGCATGCAGGGCAATGGTAATGCACTGTAGAGGTCAGCATGCAGGGCACTCATAATGCAGTGTAGAGGTCAGCATGCAGGGCATTGTAATGCAGTGTAAGGAGTCAGCATGCAGGCACTTGTATGCATGTAGAGGTCAGCATGCAGGGCATTGTAATGCAGTGTAGAGGTCTGCATGCAGGGCATTGGTATGCAGTGTAGAGATGTCAGCATGCATGCACTGGTAATGCAGTTGTAGAGGTCAGCATGCAGGGCACTGGTAATGCAGTGTAGAGAGGTCAGCATCAGGCACTTAATGCAGTATAGAGGAAGTCAGCAGCAGGGCATTGGTAATGCAGTGTAGAGAGTAAGAGGAGTGGAAGATGTAAAGTCAGCATGCAGGGCATGGTAATCATAGAAGTGTAGAGAGGTCAGCATGAAGATGTACAATGCACAGTAATGCAGTGTAAGTATGGAAGATGTGCAGAGGCAGTAATAGCAGGAGCACTGGTAATGCAGTGTAGAGAGGTCAGCAAATAGGTCAGTGGTAATGCAGTATAGAGGAGAGTCAGCATACAGGGCAGTGGTAATGCAGTATAGAGGAGAGGTCAGCATGCAGGGCAGAGGTAATGCATGTGTAGAGGAGAGGTCACCATACAGGGCAGTGGTAAGCAGTATTAGAGGAGAGGTCAGCATGCCGTGCACTGTAATGCAGTGTAGAGAGGTCAACAGCAATGCAGTGAGGAGTCACATCAGCAGTAATATGGAGGTCCAGCAGGCACTGGTAATACGTGTAGAGAGGTCAGCATACAGGGCATGGTAATGCAGTGTAGAGGAGAGGTCAGCATGCAGGGCACTGGTAATGCAGTGTAGGAGAGGTCAGCATGAGCAGTGGATCAGTGTAAATGGCAGCATGTAGAGGTACGGAGGTCAGCATGCAGGGCATGGTAATGCAGTGTAAGAGGAGGTCAGCATGCAGGCAGTGTAATGCAGGTAGAGAGGTCAGCATGCAGGGCACTGGTAATCAGTGTAGTGGTCAGCATACAGGCAGTGGTAGCAGGAGAGAATGTCAGCATGCAGGGCATGGTAATGCAGTGTAAAGGAGAGGTCAGCATGCAGGGCAGTGGCAATGCAGTGTAAGAGAGGTCAGCATCAGGGCACTGGTAATGCAGTGTAGAGGTCAGTATGCAGGGCAGTGGTAATGCAGTGTAAGGAGGTCAGCATGCAGGGCACTGGTAATGCAGTGTAGAGAGGTCAGCATGCAGGGCAGTGGCAATGCAGTGTAAAGGAGAGGTCAGCATGCAGGGCACTGGTAATGCAGTGTAGAGAGGTCAGTATGCAGGGCAGTGGTAATGCAGTGTAGAGAGGTCAGTATGCAGGGCAGTGGCAATGCAGTGTAAGAGAGGTCAGCATGCAGGGCAGTGGTAATGCAGTGTAAAGGAGAGGTCAGCAATGCAGGGCACTGGTAATGCAGTGTAGAGAGGTCAGTATGCAGGGCAGTGGCAATGCAGTGTAAAGGAGAGGTCAGTATGCAGGGCAGTGGCAATGCAGTGTAAGGAGAGTAATAGCATGTGAGGAGAGGTCAGCATGCAGGGCACTGGTAATGCAGTGTAAGAGAGGTCAGCATGCAGGCACTGGTAATGCAGTGTAAAGAGAGGAGGTCAGCATGCAGGGCACTGGCAATGCAGTGTAAAGGAGAGAGGTCAGCATGCAGGCACTGGTAATGCAGTGTAAAGGAGAGGTCAGCATGCAGGGCATGGTAATGCAGTGTAAGGAGAGGTCAGCATGCAGGGCAGTGGTAATGCAGTGTAAAGGAGGAGGTCAGCATGCAGGGCACTGGTAATGCAGTGTAAAGGAGAGGTCAGCATGCAGGGCAGTGGCAATGCAGTGTAAAGGAGAGGTCAGCATGAGGGCAGCTTGTAATGCAGTGTAAAGGAGAGGTCTGCATGCAGGGCACTGGCAATGCAGTGTAAAGGAGAGGTCAGCATGCAGGGCAGTGGCAATGCAGCGTAAAGGAGAGGTCAGCATGCAGGGCATTGGTAATGCAGTGTGGAGAGGTCAGCATGCAGGGCACTGGTAATGCAGTGTAGAGAGGTCAGCATGCAGGGCACTGGTAATGCAGTGTAGAGAGGTCAGTATGCAGGGCACTGGCAATGCAGTATAGAGGAGAGGTCAGCATGCAGGGCACTGGTAATGCAGTGTAGAGAGGTCAGCATGCAGGAAACTGACAATGCAGTATAGAGGACAGGTCAGCATGCAGGGCACTGGTAATGCAGTGTAGAGAGGTCAGCATGCAGGGCACTGGTAATGCAGTATAGAGGAGAGGTTAGCATGCAGGAGACTGGCAATGCAGTGTAGAGGAGAGGCCAGCATGCAGGGCAGTGGTAATGCAGTGTAGAGGAGAGGTCAGCATGCAGGGCACTGGTAATGCAGTGTAGAGAGGTCAGCATGTAGGTCAGTGGTAATGCAGTATAGAGTAGAGGTCAGCATGCAGGGCAGAGGTAATGCAGTGTAGAGGAGAGGTCAGCATACAGGGCAGTGGTAATGCAGTATAGAAGAGAGGTCAGCATGCAGGGCACTGGTAATGCAGCGTAGAGAGGTCAGCATGCAGGGCACTGGTAATGCAGTGTAGAGGAGGGATCAGCATGCAGGGCACTGGTAATGCAGTGTAGAGAGGTCAGCATGCAGGGCACTGGTAATGCAGTGTAGAGGAGAGGTCAGCATACAGGGCAGTGGTAATGCAGTGTTGAGGAGAGGTCAGCATGCAGGGCACTGGTAATACAGTGTAGTGAGGTCAGCATACAGGGCAGTGGTAATGCAGTGTAGAGGAGGGGTCAGCATGCAGGGCACATGTAATGAAGTATAGAGGAGGGGTCAGCATGCAGGGCACTGGTAATGAAGTGTAGAGGAGGGGTCAGCATGCACGGTACAGGTAATGAAGTGTAGAGGGGTCAGCATGCAGGGCAGTGGTAATGAAGTGTAGAGGGGACAGCATGCAAGGCACTGGTAATGCAGTGTAGAGGAGAGATCAGCATGCAGGGCACTGGTAATGAAGTGTAGAGGGGTCAGCATGCAGGGCACTGGTAATGAAGTGTAGAGGGGTCAGCATGCAGGGTACTGGTAATGCAGTGTAGAGGAGAGGTCAGCATGCAGGGCACTGGTAATGAAGTGTAGAGGAGAGGTCAGCATGCAGGGTACTGGTAATGAAGTGTAGAGGAGGGGTCAGCATGCAGGGCACTGGTAATGAAGTGTAGAGGGGTCAGCATGCAGGGCACTGGTAATGCAGTGTAGAGGAGAAGTCAGCATGCAGGGCACTGGTAATGAAGTGTAGAGGAGGGGTCAGCATGCAGGGTACTGGTAATGAAGTGTAGAGGAGGGATCAGCATGCAGGGCACTGGTAATGAAGTGTAGAGGAGGGGTCAGCATGCAGGCCACTGGTAATGAAGTGTAGAGGAGGGATCAGCATGCAGGGCACTGGTAATGAAGTGTAGAGGAGGGGTCAGCATGCAGGGCACTGGTAATGAAGTGTAGAGGAGGGGTCAGCATGCAGGGCACTGGTAATGAAGTGTAGAGGAGGGGTCAGCATGCAGGGCAGTGGTAATGCAGTGTAGAGGAGAGATCAGCATGCAGGAGACTGGCAATGCAGTATAGAGAAGAGGTCAGCATGCAGGGCAGTGGAAATGCAGTGTAGCGGAGAGGTCAGCATGCAGGGTACTGGTAATGCATTGTAGAGGGGTCAGCATGCAGGGCGCTTGTAATGCAGTGTACAGTGGTCAGCATGCAGTGTAGAGGAAGGGTCAGCATGCAGGGCACTGGTAATGCAATATAGAGGTTAACATGCAGGGCACTGGTAATGCAGTGTAGAGAAGTCAGCATACAGGGCACTGGTAATGCAGTGAAAAGTGGTCAGCATGCAGTGTAGAGGGGTCAGTATGCAGGGCACTGGTAATGCAGTGTAGAGAGGTGTGTGCTGCACGTGCCTCAGCAGTGAACTGTGGAGTGATGCATCTTCCACCTAGGCTCTGAACCCTCACCCTGCCTGACCCCTACCCATGCCCAACTGATCAGCCACTTTCACTCCTGTCACTTCCACGTTTTGCCCCTCTGTCCACTGTCACTCCCGTCACTTCCACATTTTTCCCCTCTGTCCATTTAAACTCCTGTCACTTCCACATCCTGTCATTCTGTCTGCTGTCACTTCCGTCCCTTGTGTCCCCTGTCACTTCTGCTTTCTGCCATTTTGTCTGACGTCTATCACTTCCACCCTCTTCACTTTTGTCTATCTTCACTTCTGTCACTTTGACTTTCTACACTTTTGAACACTGTTTCTTCTGTCACTTCCGCTTTCTGCCCTTTTGTCCAACTTTTGTCACTTCCACTCTCTACTGTCACTTCTGTCACTTCCACATTCAGTCTATTTGTCCACTATAACTTCTGTCACTTCCACTCTCGGTCATTGGTCCGCTATCACTTCTGTCACTTCCGCTCTCAGTCTATTTGTCCACTATCACTTCTGTCACTTCCACTCTCAGTCTATTTGTTCATTATAACTTCTGTCACTTGGATGACCGTAGAGACGGGGTCATGGCAAGGTACGTGCTCACCCTTCACTGTATTCTTCAGGGTGGTCTTGTACATGGAGTCATGGTGAGATATATGTGCATTGTAAGGTGATCTTGGACAGAGATTCATGGCGACATGCATATCCACCCTTTTCTACACATTGCAGAATGGCCTTGGACAGGAGTCCATGGGGAGTTACATGTCAATCCTAATTGCAGACTAGTCTTGGGGATAGTGTAATGGCGCTCCAGTACTCAAACCAGGCCAGTTTATGATGTCTGATAGCCACCACGTGAGGTGAGTGCCTGCTGCCCATGTCCCCGCCAGCTGCCAGACAGTCACCGTCTGAGGGTCCACGTAGGAGATGCCAGGAAAGGTGTGATGTCTCTCTCACATGGGGTAGAAAGCCCCACAGAAAACAGCTTAGTGAACTGTGATGCCAAGAAGCTGACTGTGTTGTGTGTAGATTCTGCCATGAAGAACGAGTTGCATGTGATGCTGAATGAATGCTGATCGTGCCGTGTACAGACTGTCATAAAGAACGAGGTGCATTGTGCTGTTTACAGACTGTCATAAAGAACGAGGTGCATTGTGCTGTGTACAGTCTGTATCATAGATAACGAGGTGCATTGTGCTGTGTCCAGACCGTGTCATAAAGAACGAGGTGCATTGTGCTGTGTACAGACTGTCATAAAGAACAAGGTGCATTGTTCTAAGTACAGACTGTATCATAGATAACGAGGTGCATTGTGCTGTGTACAGACTGTGTCATTGTACAGACTGTACATGCCCTGCATGCTGACATTGCACAGACTGTGTCATTGTGTCATTGTGCTGTGTACAGACTGTGTCATAAAGAACGAGGTGCATTGTGCTGTGTACAGACTGTCATAAAGAACGAGGTGTATTGTGCTGTGCACAGACTGTGTTATAAAGAACGAGGTGCATTGTGCTGTGTACAGACTGTGTCAAAAAGAACGAGGTGTATTGTGCTGTGACCAGACTGTATCATATATAACGAGGTGCATTTTGCTGTGTACAAACAGTGTCATAAAGAACTAGGTGTATTGTGCTGTGTACAGACTGTCATAAAGAACGAGGTGCATTGTGCTGTGTACAGACTGTCATAAAGAACGAGGTGCATTGTGCTGTGTACAGACTGTCATAAAGAACGAGGTGCATTGTGCTGTGTAAAGACTGTCATAAATAACGAGGTGCATTGTGCTGTGTGCTGACTGTCATAGAGAACGAGGTGCATTGTGCTGTGTACAGACTGTGTCATAAAGAACGAGGTGCATTGTGCTGTGTGCAGACTGTGTCATAAAGAACGAGGCGCATTGTCCAGACTGTATCATAGATAACGAGGCGCATTGTGCTGTGTACAGACTGTCAAAAAGAACGAGGTGCATTGTGCTGTGTACATACTGTCATAAAGAACGAGGTGCATTGTGCTGTGAACAGACTGTCATAGAGAACGAGGTGCATTGTGCTGTGTACAGACTGTATCATAGAGAACGGGGTGCATTGTGCTGTTTACAGACCGTATCATTAAGAACGAGGTGCATTGTGCTGTGTACAGACTGTGTCATAGAGAACGAGGTGCATTGTGCTGTGTACAGACTGTGTCATAGATAACGAGGTGCATTGTACTGTGTCCAGACTGTCATAAAGAACGAGGTGCATTGTGCTGTGAACAGACTGTCATAGAGAACGAGGTGCATTGTGCTGTGTACAGACTGTATCATAGAGAACGGGGTGCATTGTGCTGTTTACAGACCGTATCATTAAGAACGAGGTGCATTGTGCTGTGTACAGACTGTGTCATAGATAACGAGGTGCATTGTACTGTGTCCAGACTGTCATAAAGAACGAGGTGCATTGTGCTGTGTACAGACTGTCATAGAGAACGAGGTGCATTGTGCTGTGTACAGACTGTGTCATAAAGAACGAGGTGCATTGTGCTGTGTACAGACTGTCATAAAGAACGAGGTGCATTGTGCTGTGTACAGACTGTCATAAAGAACGAGGTGCATTGTGCTGTGTAAAGACTGTCATAAATAACGAGGTGCATTGTGCTGTGTGCTGACTGTCATAGAGAACGAGGTGCATTGTGCTGTGTACAGACTGTGTCATAAAGAACGAGGTGCATTGTGCTGTGTGCAGACTGTGTCATAAAGAACGAGGCGCATTGTCCAGACTGTATCATAGATAACGAGGCGCATTGTGCTGTGTACAGACTGTCAAAAAGAACGAGGTGCATTGTACTGTGTCCAGACTGTCATAAAGAACGAGGTACATTGTGCTGTGTACAGACTGTATCATAGAGAACGAGGTGCATTGTGCTGTGTACAGACTGTCATAGAGAACGAGGTGCGTTGTGCTGTGTACAAACTGTGTCATAAACAACGAGGTACATTGTGCTGTGTCCAGACTGTATCATAAAGAAGGAGGTGCATTGTGCTGTGTTCAGACTGTCATAAAGAACGAGGTGTATTGTGCTGTGTACAGACTGTCATAGATAACGAGGTGCATTGTGCTGTGTACAGACTGTATCATAAAGAACGAGGTACATTGTGCTGTGTACAGACTGTATCATAGAGAACGAGGTGCATTGTGCTGTGTACAGACTGTATCATAGGGAACGAGGTGCATTGTGCTGTTTACAGACCGTATCATTAAGAACGAGGTACATTGTGCTGTGTACAGACTGCATCATAGATAACGAGGTGCATTGTGCTGTGTACAGACTGTCACAACGAACGAGGTGCATTGTGCTGTGTATAGACTGTCACAAAGAACGAGGTGCATTGTGCTGTGTACAGACTGTCATAAAGAACGAGGTGCATTGTGCTGTGTACATACTGTATCATAAGAAACGAGGTGCATTGTGCTGCGTACAGACTGTCATAAAGAACGAGTTAATTTATATTTGTTCATTTCTCCAGTTCTTGTTGCTGTGTAGATGTGTTCGGTACAGGGTATGTGGGCAAGCTTGGAACATCTTTTTTGGGGGATGTTTCCTTGTTTGTTCTGTGTGCTCTGTGCTGTCATGTCTGCTAGGCGATTCGGTGTCGTAAGCAGCATTCCTTTGGAGTTTTGTTTTCTTGTGGGAACAAGAGTTACCCTACTCATTTGTTGTATAAAGAACGAGGTTAACTGTGCTGTGTGCAGATGCGATCATAAAGAACGAGGTGCATGAGTTGGTGAGCGCCTCCAGTCTGACAGTGCAGGACTGCACCGACAAGTGTGACGCACTCTTCGCTCTGGAGATCAATGATGACGAGACCAAGTCTGACCAACTGTGCGCTCTGGAATGTGGCCGGTAAGTCAGAGAGGAATGTGGTGGTAAGTCAGAGAGGAATGTGGTGGTAAGTCAGAGAGGAATGTGGTGGTAAGTCGGAGAGGATTGTGGCGGTAAGTCGGAGAGGATTGTGGCCGGTAAGTCAGAGAGGAATGTGGTGGTAAGTCAGAGAGGAATGTGGTGGTAAATCAGAGAGGAATGTGGTGGTAAGTCGGAAAGGAATGTGGTGGTAAGTCAGAGAGGAATGTGGTGGTAAATCAGAGAGGAATGTGGTGGTAAGTCGGAGAGGAATGTGGTGGTAAGTCGGAGAGGAATGTGGTGGCAAGTCGGAGAGGAATGTGATATGATGACGAGACCAAGTCTGACCAACTGTGCGCTCTGGAATGTGGCCGGTAAGTCAGAGAGGAATGTGGCCGATAGGGCAAAGAGAAATGTGGCGGTAAGTCAGAGAGGATTGTGGCGGTAAGTCAGAGAGGATTGTGGTGGTAAGTCAGAGAGGAATACAGCCGTTAAGTCAGTAACACATTTAGCTGTTGACAACCTAAGCTGATCTGAAAGTGATAGTGTGTCACACTTTTTCTGTGTAGTTCCAGTACTTGTGTGTTGTTCGACACATTTTGCTGGGCCGATAACTAAATTTCTTGTGCGTAAGTCAATGTTGATAGACGAGGCTGAAGACTTTATGCAGGAAGGTATATGTACCCTAACTCCGTGCTTTTGCACATCTGATTTCCAATACCTGCACTAGCACAGTGGAACTGATAGAGGCCCAAATCACCAGAAACCTAAGGAAATGGCCTTGAGCCTCAACTGGTCTCACTGACGCAACGCTGTACTGTCCGCAAAAAAGTGAGAACCCCCCCCCCCCCACCCCACCCCCAATCCACCTAACCCTTACTCTAACCATGCAAAGGGACTCTGGAGTCAAGGCTGTGAGATCAGTCCAGCCTTTGCTACAGACTGGCAGAAAATGAGAGCTCAGAGGCAGTGGACGTGACATGGGGAGAGTAGCGAAACATTCACACATACAGCCACAGGCAGCAGTGGGGATGGACAGACACGAAGTGGTGATCTACAGCACAGAGGACAGCAAAGAAAGACATGGCGACAGGGGTGCTGAAGAAAGAAGCGGACGCCAACAGACTGCTGACGTCAGTGCAGCGAGACCACGTGGGGCAGTGGACTACATGGGGAAATGTTTTCCGATGAAGCTTAGGCTGGAATGGAATATGGCACCAGGCTCCTTTTAGCACCAGCTTCATTCTCATCATCTGATCTGTACATGACCTTCTGCCCTCAAAATCAAGCCTGGTGAAAAGGGGAAATCAGAAGATCTGGCGCGTCCACCTGGCAGGGTAGGCAGAGGAACATGTCCTTGCTTGAGCTCATCAAGCAAAGCAGCGCTACCCCAGGAAAGACATACAACTCTGTGCTTCATGAGATACAACTCTGTGCGGTTAACACTGACAGAGGAAACACCATATCCGAGGAGTTCCAGCAATGGCGTTCTACATGACACGAGGCCACAAATCATGGTCTGGAACAGCTGTGACATCCAGAGCATGAAGCGGGGTTCACTGGATGAAGTGGACGCTCTGGGAATGCACAAGAGATTTTTCAGAATGGGAAAACACCCACAGCTCACCAGAAAGAGTGGCATGAAGTCATTTATAGAACTCCACTCAGGTTCATTAAAAAAAATTGATTGTAACTGAAATCAATATGCCAGTAGGAAGAAACCCCATGGAGAGCGTGACAGCAGAAGTTCTCCAGAGAAGAAGCCCTCGTCAAAAAAGGTTTTCGCCCTGAACACTTTGCACAATAAGGGAGCCGGGCCACTTCAGGTCATTCCTCCCAGACGCCCAATTGTGTGTCAGAAAGACCTTTGGAGCTGCAAAGATTCGAATCAGCACCATTTGGATGGTCAGGCGTCTCAAGATGTTGCCTGTCTGACAGATTTCTATCCCTACGACTGTCGGACTCCTGTCATACGCTGGAGATGTAAGCCTTATCAATTTGTTTTTGTTCCCCTCGACCAGATCCGGTTGGAATTTTTTGGGGTTGTCTTTGCCATTGCCTGTAGGGTTTGGGTCCTCTTCGTAACAGAAATGTCAGGCTGTTTCATGAGATTTTAGCCTGATGAACCTGAAAGTCCCCCTTCGTTCACTTCTGGCCAATAGATGCAAGCTTCCTCCATGCTGCTTTCATATGGCATATGTTCAGTGAGTTCAATCACAATCATTTGCTTTGACAAACCTGCGTGGAATACAATATCCGGTCTCATACTACTCTTCCTGAAGATCGCTGGATGACATTCTCATTTTGGAAGGTCTGCTGGGCACTTCTAGTCATCTACTCTATCCAGTAAGCCCTCTTCCAGGTTCTTGCTGTCACAGTACATGATCTGTGGCCACCTGCCGTGTGGAACGTTGCTGGAGCTTCTGATAGTGAAGTGTTTCTTCTGGCAGTGCTACCCGCCTGTATGATCTCCTTAAGCACTGGGTTGTGTCTCCGTGTGTGCCTTTCCTGGGTTAAAGCTGCTCTGCATCAATTCAGTACACATGTAACACTGTGTGTTTGTCCTGGTAGAGTGGATACACAGGGTCATCTGATTATTCCTTTTCACCACGTTTGAGTTGCAAGGCAGGAGGTCATATTCAGATCTGAGGATGAAGGCGATCTTAAAAGGAGCCCTATGTCACATTGCATTTCGGCTGGAACTTCTTCAGAGTGCACTTCTTCAACGCCGTGCGTTGCCCCTGCTGGCCTTGCTGGTCTGCCTTTTGATTTTCCCAGCATCCCCTTCGATCGTCAACTCCTGTATTATCGTGTTTCCATTTGCTTTCCCTTTTGCTATTGATCCGTACTTCATTTCTGTTGATCCCAGTCCCTGTCTGTTGATTTGTACCTGTTCTGTGATTTGTACCTGTACTGTGACTGTCCTCATTCCGAATTTTTCCTTTGTCACGTCTGCTATCTACCGGACTTTCCGTTTTCTGCCATGTAAATATAGGATGGATGAAGCTGACATATACAGGATTGAGAAGTATACATATGTAACTAGCAGTTTTGTAAAATTGGTTTTCAAGCCCAAAACCTCACCGTAAAGGTCGGAGAAAGGGGTTGTGGGTTAATCAGAGTGTGATCCCACACAATAGCATCGATTGCCGGAAAGAAGACCAGAACCCTGAAGGAATAGCTGAAAGCAGCTGAAAAGAGTCGCCGCTGCATCTGGTCGAGGAGTAACTTGAACAGTACATTTCCCAACTGAAAAGAGATGACCAGTGGCTGGGTAGGTAAGATATTCGTCACAATGGCAGCGCCTTGACACATCCATCCAGCCATAAGTTGTAAGATCGAATCCCAGCAGCGATAAAATATTTCTGACAGCAGAAAAGCATTTAGAAGTCATGACCTACATGTTGCCTGGCTCCTTGGAGTGTACGGAGTTGTGGGCCGAAACGTGTGTTAAGGGAGATTTTTCATTGAAGACCTGCTGTCAAAGTGTCCAAGGGTTTCTTACTACAACAGATTTCATTTTATCTTGCGTCAGCTATCAAATTCTTTAATATGACAAAAATCACCTGTTAACAGTAATAGGAACTCATAAAACTTCACGGTGTATTGTTGCCTGCGAGTAAGAAACGCTGATTGGTTATGACTGAGGAGAGGCGTGTGTGTGTGTGTGTGTGTGTGTGTGTGGTGCGTGCGTGCGTGCGTGCGTGCGTGTGTGTGTGTGTGTGAGTGCGTGTGTGTGTGGTGTGCGTGTATGTGTGTGTGTGTGTGTGTGTGTGTGTGTGTGTGTGTGTGTGTGTGTGAACATGACTTAATTGTTACATTGGCAACGATGTGGAGGTGGATTTTCAATAGAACTAGACAATCCACAAAAACACATGATGATCGGATCCATAGTGACACATGGCAGACAGTTAAGTGTTCTAGACAATCCATAACGACACACGACACACAGGTCCTGCAGTCAATCTATAATGGGACATGGCGCACAGGTCCTGCAGACAATCCATGATGACACATGGGAGACAGGTCCTAGATCTCTAGACAATCCATAATGGCACATGACACTCATATCTTGTCAACAAACCATAACGACACATGACACAGACAATCCAGAATGACACATGGCAGGTCCTGCAGATAATCCATAATGACATATGTCAGACAAATCCTGCAGACAATCCGTAACGACACATGGCAGACAGGTACTGCAGACAATCCATAGAGATACATGGCACACAGGTCCCGCACAGATAATCCATGACAACACATGTCAGATAGGTCCTGCAGACAATCCATAATGACACATGGCAGGACCTGCAGACAATCCATAACGACACATGGCAGAGAGGTCCTGCAGACAATCCATAATGACACATGACAAGTCCTGCAGACAATCCATAATGGCATATGGCAGACAGGTCCTGCAGACAATCCATAATGACACATGCCAGACAGGTCCTGCAGACAATCCATAACGACACATATCAGACAGGTCCTGCAGACAATCTATAATAAAACATGGCTGACATGTCCTGCAGATAATCCATAACGACACATGGCAGGTCCTGCAGACAATCCATAATGACACATGGCAGACATGTCCTGCAGACAATCCATAATGACACATGGCAGACATGTCCTGCAGATAATCCATAACGACACATGGCAGGTCCTGCAGACAATCCATAATGACACATGGCAGACATGTCCTGCAGACAATCCATAATGACACATGGCAGACATGTCCTGCAGATAAACCATAACGACACATGGCAGGTCCTGCAGACAATCCATAATGACACATGGCAGACATGTCCTGCAGTCAATCCATAACGACACATGACAGACAGGTCCTGCAGACAATCCATAATGACACATGGCAGACATGTCCTGCAGACAATCCATAATGACACATTGGAGACAGGTCCTGCAGACAATCCATAATGACAAGATAGATCCTGCAGTCAATCCATAACGACACATGACAGACAGGTCCTGCAGACAATCCATAATGACACATGGCAAACAGGTCCTGCAGACAATCCATAATGACGTATGGCACACAGGTCCTGCAGACAATCCATTATGACATATGACATACAGGTCCTGCAGACAATCTGTAACGACACATGGCACACAGGTCCTGCAGACAATCCATAACGACACATGACACACAGGTCCTTGAGACAATCCATAATGATCCATGGCGGACATGTCCTCCGAACAATCCATAATGCCACCCCGCAGACAGTTCCTCTGAACAATCCATACTGACACTGACACACAGGTCCTGCAGACAATCCAATGATCATGCTGTGCAGCGCTCTGTCACCCGCCACCACCCGGGACCACCACCACCCCCACCACAAGACCACTACCACCATCACCACCACCACCGCCGCCGCCCACCTCTCCTTGAACGGTGATCAGGACGGGTGATGGCGAGTATTGAAGTGTGGGGACCTCCTGCTGATCGTTGTTCTGCAGAGTGCTCTGCACCTGGCTGTGACTGGGGCTCCTGTCCAAGTCTTCTGTTCCGGTGATCATTGGCTGTGCACGTGGCTCGGAGTCTCGCTCAGTTTGGCATGCACACATCGTTCTACCACTACCTCAACCACTTCATCCCTGTCACCATCCTTTTCTTTTACAGGGGTCTTCTTTTGCTTTGGTTTCGGCTCTTCTTGTTGCTATTAAGAAATTCGACACATATAAAACACAACTATTATTTCAAAATCCCGCTGTTCTGTTAAAATACACAAAACTGGGAAAAAAATCTCACAGTCCTCTACAGTTTGTGCCTGTGTGTGCCGATATGAATGAAAGACAGAGACACAAAACAATATCTCGCTGTCCTGTGCAGTTTGTGCCTGTGTGTGCCGATATGAATGAAAGACAGAGACACAAAACAATATCTCGCTGTCCTGTGCAGTTTGTGCCTGTGTGTGCCGATATGAATGAAAGACAGAGACACAAAACAATATCTCGCTGCCCTGTGCAGTTTGTGCCTGTGTGTGTTTGTCTGTATAAAATACACTGACATGTAAGATTACCTCACTGTCCTCTGCAGCTTTTGCCTGTGTTTGTTAGTTTACATATAATACACAGGCATGCCATCCGCATCTGTGAGTTAGTCTATGGACACTACATAGGCATGATGTAGGGTCTGTGTGAGTTAGTCTATAGACAGTACATAGACCTGCTGTCAGGGTCTGTGAGTTAGTCTATAGACACTACATAGACATGCTGTCAGGGTCTGTGTTAGTCTATAGACAGTACATAGACCTGCTGTCAGGGTCTGTGAGTTAGTCTATAGACACTACATAGACATGCTGTCAGGGTCTGTATGTATTAGTCTATAGACAATACATAGACACACTGTCAGGGTCTGTGTGTGTTTGTCTGTATAAAATACACTGACATGTAAGATTACCTCACTGTCCTCTGCAGCTTTTGCCTGTGTTTGTTAGTTTACATATAATACACAGGCATGCCATCCGCATCTGTGAGTTAGTCTATGGACACTACATAGGCATGATGTAGGGTCTGTGTGAGTTAGTCTATAGACAGTACATAGACCTGCTGTCAGGGTCTGTGAGTTAGTCTATAGACACTACATAGACATGCTGTCAGGGTCTGTGAGTTAGTCTATAGACATAATTTTCGAATCATTTAGCCAATACTCCCTGTGTGGAAGGCCTCCATAACAAAGAATAACTAACAGAGTGAAAGCAGTATGTCATCACACAATGAAGTAGTGTGTGTGTATGTACAAAACTATGTTAATCTGACAGTAAATGGTTTCAGTCAGTCAGTGTGTGTGTGTGTGTGTGTGTGTGTGTGTGTGTGTGTGTGTGTGCGTGTATGTGTGTGTCTGTATGTGAATGTGTGCGTGTGTGTGCACGTGTGCGTGTGTGCGTGCGCACGTGTGTGTGTGTGTGTGTGTGTGTGTGTGTGTGTGTGTGTGTGTGTGTGCGTGATTTAGGATAGGAAAACACTACAGAATGAGCACAGAATATTATGCCATAGTGTAACAGCAAAGAACATGCAGTTTCTATTACCGAGTATCCCTATGTGGATGGCTTTCTTAAAGAAACAGTAACAAATTGCTAAAATGTCCCGCCACGGATGTAAGTAACACATTAATACCATTGTACGAAGAAGCCTACGAATGAAATGGACTGTTCTTGCGCTCTCATCTTCATTTCTTCATGAACACGACTGTACTTGTGCTCTTTGTATTTCAGACTGTCTCTGCCCCTTTGTTTTTAGACCAAATGAGTCTTGCACTTTTTATATCTTGATTTAATATGACTGTGCTTACATTCTTTCTATCTAAACATGATTAACATCGTGCTTGAACTCTTTACATTTGAATGGATAGCTTGCCGTTGCATTCTTCATATTCAACTGTATACACTGTGCTTTGTACTCACTTATATTCAAAGGTATAAACTGTGCTTGCGCTCTTTATATTCGAACGTTTAAAGTAAGCTACACACAAAAAGTTAAGGATCACTTTCACAAACATTCATAACTGTCAAAATAAGAAAGTCAATGCGTTGAAGTTTGGCCAACATTTAATTCCATTCTTTAGTGATAACGATACACAATTGCCTTCAATCTCGAGCAATCGTTTGGTGTGTACATTTGATTAAAGTGGGTACGTATCCAAATTTGATTTCCCAAAGTCATTGAAATCACAAGACAGGGCATACTGATGCTCCCAAAAGCTCAGTAATGCTTACGTGTAACCACCATGGCTGTTCTGGCACTCGACGCAGCGAGTCCTCATCGAGTTGACCAGGTTGGTGAAGATCCTCTGTGGAAGCGCCTGCCACTCAGCCTGCAGCATCTGGTAGAGGTGTTGGGCATCCCTGGGAGGGGGGTGGCTCCTCACTTTGCGATCCAGCTCATCCCAGAGGTTCTCAATCGGGTTGAGATCGGGACTGCATACTGGCCACTCCATTCTGTTGACTCCAGACTGCTGCAGGAAGTCGTTGACCACCCTTGCCCTGTGGGGGCGAGCATTGTCATCCTGGTAGACAGCCCTCAGTCCCATCTGCTGCAGTGTAGGCACAGCCAGCGGTCGAAGGATCTCATCCCGGTATCGGATGCCAGTCAGGTTACCCTGTACATGATACAAGGGTGTTCTGTGGTGAAGGTTGAAGGCCCCCCAGACCATTACAGAACCTCCACCAAAGGCCACCTTTTCTTGGACAGTGGCGTCAGTAAAGTGTTGCCCTGGGTGCCTCCAGACCCTCAGTCGGCCGTCGTTGTGGTGAAGGGTGAAGCGTGATTCATCACTGAACAGGACCTGGGACCATTGCTGACGTGTCCACCTCACGTGACGTGCGCAGAAGGCGCGGCGTGCTGCCCTATGGGCTGGAGTTAACCGTGGCCGTACTGCTGGGCGACGAGAACGGAGATTAAACCCATGTAGGCGGTTCCGTATGGTCTGCTGGCTGATGTTGATGTTAGTAGCCACCCTGAACTGCCTTTGAATTATGCTGGAAGAGGCTGTTCTTGTCTGCAGGGCTTGTCGTTCAATGAGACGATCGTCACGTGGGGTTGTCTTCTTCGGTCGACCAGATCTGCGTCTTTCATGGACAATCCCAGTGGCTGTGAAGCGTTGAATCAGTCGGACAATGACCGAGATGGACACATGAAGTCGCCTGGCCACTTCTCGCTCGGGAACACCATCTTGGAACCATGCAACAGCTCGTCCCCTATCCAACTCGCTTAATTTTCGTCGTGGAGGCATTGTCAGATCAGGCCTACTACTGGTGGAATGTCTTCTTATATAGCCAAGCGAGCGACAGCATCTACACATAAACAGCAGTGCTTGCACGTGCATAATGGTTTTTCCATCTGGCAAGTGCAATGTGTTCAGGCAGAACGGTCCAAAACAAGGTCATTTTTCGCAAGTTTCCGCTTTTCCGTTTGCGGCCCAGCTCAGTAGTAGAGAATCCCGTGCAATTTTCGCACTAACACAACATCGCCCACTTACAGCTGAACAAGAATTCATGACAATTTGGCTGGACTAAGAAATAAATAACAGTAGCGAACTGAGTTTATTACGCACCTGTTTTCACATACTGATCCTTAACTTTTTGTGCGTAGTATATTTGCACTAGTTTGACTGCACTTGCTCTCTCTCTATTTTGAAATCTATAGACTGTGCTTGCAATCTTGACATTGAAACGTGTAGGCTGTGTTTGCATTCCTTCAATTTGAACATTTTAAGACTGTGCATACACGCTTTAAATTCATACTGTTTAAGACAGTGCTTCATATCTTTTCTCAGAGGTCTACTTTAGAGATTTTCGATAATTTGTTAAAAACAGGTCTACATGTCATATAACTACAGTATGGTATTCATTTTTAAAAAAAAAATCGCCGGAAGAAGTTAACAGATAAAAAACGACTTTTGCACACCTGTTCAAACCCCGCGCGGTAGACCGAAAACCGTGACGTCACTTGATGGACTGGCCGTCAGCCGCGACCTACACAACAAGCCAACGCCAAGTGAAATCAACACGAGTTGCGATCCCCCACAGCCTAAAAAATCACGAGGGGGTGGCAGATATTGTGCTGTAGGCGAGTGCAGCAGCTCAGCAGGAGACGGATATTCTTTGCACACATTTCCATCTGATCCAGATACTCGAAAGAAGTGGATTCGGTTCGCGCAACCATGCTGGGCCGCTAGGCTAAGTTCTTTTTACCACGTCAGTTCCAGCTGGACCGCGGAAACGAGCCCGTTCGAGTGGATCAAAAACTTCGTCTGCATTGTGCGCGTATACTTTGAAGGCGGAGTGGTAAGCTCGTACAGATGAGTACGATAGTCGCACGTTTATTCTGTTCTTATCTATGGACAGATCACACTTGTTAAATTAAATGAACATGTTAAGGCTTGAGGAAGGAGAATCTCCGCTCGCCGTCCACGCGTGATCGCATCAAGAAGTCAGTTGGTAGCCTCCCTCGAGACTTCGGTAAAGTCCGTACGCCTTCGGAATGCTGTGTTCGGGCGTCCAGCTGGAACTGAACAGCTCGTTTCCGTGGTCCAGCTGGAACTGACGTGGTAAAAAGAACTTAGCGTTCAAACTGATAAGGTCCCCAGAGTCACATTGGCTGTCGCAATCATAGTCACTGCTTTTACATGATAAATTAAATACCGAGCGAGATGTGCAAGCACCATCAGAATCGCTTTCTGTCGCCGTCGCTGACACTCATGTGACGTCACATCCAAGAATAGTTAAGCCATGCCAAGATTTAGTTGATTACCTCCCGTTTTCTTGATTACAGGTGAAAATGCCCACTTTCGCGGATCGATTTTGTGTGATCGGGAGCGAATCAGATGTTTATTTTACCAATTTATCAAACATTTCATATTTCTGCATAAGCTGACCAATTATCAAAAACCTCTAAAGTAGACCTTTAAGTAAAGAGTGTGCTGGCACTCTTTACAGTGAAACGTGAAGACTGTTGTAATGTATTAAGTAGCCTGCAATCTAAGGGAAGTAATGATTTGCTTACATCATTATTATTATGGGGAGAGTAACCTCCCTTGAAGGTTTCTAGGAGATGGATCATCAACGGCTCCAATAAAAAACATCAACCTGTCCAACGCAGTGTTTATCACATTTATCAGTGTGATTGAGCAGGATGCACAACATACAATAGTAACTAAAACGGTTACTACATTATATTGGCGACGACGGACGAAGAAACGAACCAAAAGAACGATCGTTGATGATAAGTACGATCGATCGAGTCGACTTCCAAATGGCTGCTGCGCTTCCCACGTATCCTCCATTCGACTGTTCTTCAGAAGCAAGGGCAACTCGATGGCAAAAATGGGTATCAAGGCTGAAGAATCTCTTCCTTGCCTACAATATTGAAGTTGACCAACGTCAGAAAGCACTTCTACTTACCTACGCTGGTGATGAACTCAATGATATTGTGGACACCTTCACGAACGAACAAACTCGTCCTGCTGGTGGCGAAACCCATTTTCAAACGCTTGTTTCTGCCATCACCGAACATTTCAATCCTCAAACAAATGTAGAATTTCAGAAATACATATTCCGGCATAGCTACCAGAAAGGTGATATTGACGATTTTTATGGGGAATTGAAACAACTAGCAGCAACATGTAACTTCAATGATGCAGATGCTGAGATAAAATCTCAATTCATCACAGGCTGCCAATGCCAGAAGGTACGTGAAAAAGGACTAGCAAGCCCCAACATGACTCTGAAAGATTTGCTGACGTATGCACGCACACTAGAACTCACATCAAAGCAATCCAAAGCAATGACTGTGCCAGCAGAGGTACACCATGTTTCGCACAAGGCACGACCTCGTAGCCATCAACATAGTCAACAACCGCAACAACCAACCACTTGTTGCAATTGTGGTGGAGAATGGCCTCATCCTGGTGGACAACGCTCCTGTCCAGCATACAACAAGCGATGCAACAACTTCAAAACCACACCACTTTGCATCAGTATGCCGCTCAAATACCAGTGCCACATCTTCATCATCATCAACAAAAGCCTTGTCCAAGAAACCAAAACATTTCAGCTGGAAGAAGAAATCAAGAAAATCACACATTCATCAAATCAACGACAGCAGTGATGAAGATGAAGCCAACACTATCGTTGATCAGTCTACCGATCCTGATGATATTGAATACGTCTTCACAACACATCAATCCAGTGAGCTTCCTCATTTTAGCGTTTCTATCAATGGACATGTTTTTTCATTCCTAGCAGATTCCGGTGCATCCATCAATCTGCTGTCTGAACAACATTTCAACGAACTCAAGCCGAAACCAAAGCTACAGCCTTCCAACAAGCGAGTGACAGCGTATGGTAACAAAAGTTCAATCCCAGTACTTGGTGCATTCAATGCTCTACTAAATTGTGAAAACACCAGTATTACTGCTACCATGTTTGTAGTATCCGGCAATGAGCGACCGATTCTCTCCTGGAAAACATGTCAAGATCTCAAGCTATTGACCACCAACAACCATATCAAACCAATACATGAACAATTGAGAGAAGAGTACCCTGAACTATTCACCGGTCTTGGTTGTTTAAAAAGCAAACCAGTCCATCTCCATACTGATCCTGAAGTTCAACCAGTCGCTCAACCATACCGACGTGTTCCATTCCAAGTGCGCAAGGACATAGAAGAACAGCTGAAGAAAGACGAAGAACTGGGAATCATTGAAAAAGCAAGTGGACCAACTCCATGGGTATCTCCAGTGGTTGTCGTACCCAAACCCAAACAACCTGGTAAGATACGTGTTTGTGTGGACATGAGAGCTGCAAACCGTGCCATCTGACGTGAACGTCACGCAACCCCAACTCTCGACGAGCTGAAGACTATGCTTTCTGGAGCACGAGTATTCAGCAAGCTGGACCTGAATCAAGGCTACAATCAGCTGAAACTGGACAAAGATTCTTGCTCCATCACCACTTTTGCCACTCACCTCGGTCTCTACCGATACCGTCGTCTGTTTTTCGGTGTAAATTCAGCCAGCGAGATCTTCCAAGAATCAATCCGCCAAGCACTTTCAGGCCTCCCGGGAGTTGTCAACATCAGCGATGACATTCTATGTTTTGGTACATCACAGACAGACCATGACACCAACCTCCGCAACTTGTTTGAGAGACTCAAACTGAAAGGGCTGACACTTCATAGTGACAAGTGTGAGTTCAACAAGAAATCGCTGGAATTTCTTGGAATCATTTTCGGTGAAGACGGCATCAAACCTAGTCAAGATAAGCTCAAGGACATCCTTGATCTTCCAACGCCCACCAATGCAACCGAAATCCGAAGCCTCCTGGGCATGATGAACTTTTGTGGTTCCCGCCACATTCCCAACTATGCCTCATTGACACACGACCTGCGACAACTTACAAAGAAAGGCATTCCTTGGTCCTGGACAACAAAACATGATAAAGCACTGACCAAGTTGAGACAAGCCCTAAGTAATGCAACAACTCTTGCATATTTCGACCCAAAGAAGTCCACTGACATATACACAGATGCAAGTCCAGTAGGAGTATCAGCTATTCTTACCCAAGAAGGTCGAATCATCCAATTCGCAAGCAGAGCTCTTTCACCCACAGAACAAAGATACTCTCAAACTGAACGAGAAGCTTTAGCTATCGTGTGGTCTTGCGAATACTACCACATCTTCATTTTTGGCGCTCCATTCACGGTCCACACAGATCACAAGCCCTTGGTGTCAATGTTTAACAATTCACGGGCTCAACTGTCTGCTCATATTGAATGCTGGGTTATGCGACTGCAGTCATATGAAATGACAGTAGTGTACCGCCCTGGTGTTGATAATCCTGCAGATTATCTGAGCCGACATCCAGTCCATCAATCTTCCTGCACAGACCAAGAAAAAGACGCCGAAGAATATCTGCACTACATTGTTACCACTTCAACACCAAAAGCAATGACCATCGATGAAGTTGCTGATGAAACAGCGAAAGACACCACGCTGAATGCTGTGATTGAAGCAATACTCTCCAATCAGTGGTACAACAAAGGAAAAGAAGTGGACACACAAACATTCCACAGTCTCTACGTTTCCCGTGCAGAACTGTCACTTGCTCACAACTCGCGTATCATTCTGAAAAACCGCCAGATTGTCCTACCTGTCTCACTACACCAGAAAGCTGTGAACATCGCACACACTGGACATCAAGGCATTATCAAGACAACCGCACTTCTGCGTGAGAAAGTTTGGTTTAAAGGCATGCAACCTCTCGTTGAGCATACAGTTAAAAACTGCATGACCTGTCAAGTGGCAACACCGAAAACAACACGTGAACCACTCCAGATGTCTGATCTACCCAACGCACCATGGACCGAACTTTCCTGTGATTTCGGACATCTTCCCAATGGCAAATACATTCTTGTCGTTACCGATGAGTATTCCAGGTACCCCATTGTCGACGTGCTGGATTCAACATCAGCAAACACCGTCATTCCACGTCTGGACAAAATCTTTACTGAATTCGGAATCCCGGAAAGCCTCAAAACTGACAATGGACCTCCCTTCAATTCCCACCAGTTTGCTCAATACTGCCAACACATGGGCATCAAGCATCGCAAAATCACCCACCTGTGGCCCCGTGCAAACGCAGACACGGAAAGTTTCATGCGTACCATCAAGAAAGTCATCAAATCATCTACCCTTCCCAACTTCAAGCAGGAAATGTACAAATTTCTACTTGACTACCGCACTACCCCTCACTGCACCACCGGTGTTCCCCCTGCTACCGCCCTCTTTAATCGCAACCTGAAGACCAAACTACCCCAACTCCCAGCACAATGCCATGATGCTGACCAGGAAATGTGCATCAGAGATGCACAGCAAAAAGCAAATATGAAGCGCTACGCTGATGATAAGGCATACATCAAGCCTTCATCCATAATCGTAGGTGATGCTGCACTCCTGAAGAATCCCCATCCTTCTGAAGCTGACACTCCCTACCAGCCAACCCCTCTTGTGGTCATTGGCAAGAAAGAATCAATGATCACAGCCCAGCAAGGACAACAGACTGTCACCAGAAACAGCAGTTTCTACAAAAAGTCTCCACGACTTCCATCTACTGCAGAGACTGAACCTGACCCTCCTCCTGAGCTGAATGAAGATGAAGCTGAACTCCCCACAACCTCAGACACTCCGCAGGTGCACACCGCACCCAACAATTACTCTCATAACACTCACACGCCTGTAGTTGAACCCAGAAAATCCAAACGCACAATCTGAATTTGATGACTTCATCATGTGACCTTGTCTAATTTAGTGAAGTGAAAACATAATTTTCACATCTAATTGCATCCACATTTCCTATAGGAGACGTTGCAGTGCACATGACTGTTATTTCTGTTGCATTTCTGTAGGTGCACATACCCAGTGTTCTCTCTGCACTTACAAGATTAACATTTGTTATTTGTTATTATGTTGATTTAACAATGTATTCACAACCATTATTCACATATGTAGATTTATTCTCTACATTATTGATTTGAGAGAGAGAGGAGAAAAAATGTAATTGATATAAAAAAAAATAGGAGTTTAATGTCTGAACAGTTAAACATAATTAATCAACAATGAAAAGTTGGACAATTCACTTTATCTTTATATCTCACTTTGTTAACTTGAATTCCTTTTCAGTGAAACCGAAAAACTCTTAAAACATTCTTACAATATTTTACTTTCAAGAGTAAATCAGATACTTGTGAAAAGTTAAATGGAAACTTTGAGATATTTGTCCATCTAATTTTAATTTCACTTTTCATCCAAGGAAGGAGGTGATGTAATGTATTAAGTAGCCTGCAATCTAAGGGAAGTAATGATTTGCTTACATTATTATTATTATTATGGGGAGAGTAACCTCCCTTGAAGGTTTCTAGGAGATGGATCATCAACGGCTCCAATAAAAAAAACAAAACATCAACCTGTCCAACGCAGTGTTTATCACATTTATCAGTGTGATTGAGCAGGATGCACAACATACAATAGTAACTAAAACGGTTACTACATTATATCTGTTTGTACTATTTAATATTTAAACATATCATGCTTTAAAGTGGAGAAACAGAAAGTAAACAAGAGAGAGAGGTATTTAGGAAAGGGGTGAGGAGGCGAGAGAGAGAGAGAGAGAGAGAGAGAGAGAGAGAGAGAGAGAGAGAGAGCAATGGTTTCATAAAATACACATTGATATTGATAGGCACATGCCATCCATCCAATAAATACCAACTAAATAACATATGAAATAAACCATACTTTATTTGAATATATGGATGTACGATGTATAGTCATGAATGGTTATATATTATTCTTGTTTTCTTGTCTCTCCAGGAACTTCTTCCAGCACAGAACAGACAAAAAAATGCTTTGTTTTTTGAGATGTGAACAATGTGGCACATCAAATTTTGGTCCTATTATGATAAAAAGGTTCAGAGATGTGTGGCTCAGCTGTGAAAGGGAAACTGCATTCTGTGACCATCAGTACCTTGTCCACTTGCTGTGTCAGTCATACACTTTGGTAGGAAATTTTATGTGAAGCTATAGTAAACAGCAGCTTTTGAAAATAGCATATAATTTAGATGTAATATTTAAAAGGGGAACTCTTTTCTTCTATTTGTCAGTCGGTAGTTGTGTGTGTCAAAGTTTCACGTGCATGTGTCTGCCAGCAACACTGATGGCCCATCATAAAGTCTGTCTGTGGCCATCCCATGGTTCATCATGACACTGATGTCCCACCATAGAGCCTGGCTATGCTGCTCTATGAAGCTTGGCTCAGGAGATAATTACCATAATCATTCACCTCGCTGAATGGGGGCGCTGACTGCCTTCGGAGATAATATCATAGCTATATTCCTGAATGAAGGCACTAATTGCTTTAAGTTAATAGCTACCATAATCATTTTTATTGTTGAATGCACACACTAATTACTTTAAAGAAATAATTACCATAAGTATTCACATGCTCAATGAAAGCGTAATCTACTTTACGAAAACTATAACCATATTTATTCAGATTGCTGAATAAGGTCACCAATTACTTTAAGGAAATAATTACCATAATTATCTACATTGCTGAAACTGTAACCATAATCAATGGATTGCTGAAGAAAGTCACCAATCACTTTAAGGAAATAATTACCATAGTTACCTTCACAGCTGAATGAAGGTATTTTTACTTTAAGGAAATAATTACAATAATAATTCACATTGCTGAAATGAAGAGCTATCACTTGAGGTAACAATTAAATCATACTGTCGAAAGGAAGCGGTAATCGCTTTAGGAAACCATTACCATAAATATCCATAGAGTAGAAACGAAGCGCTGATCGCCCGAGAAGATCATTTTCATAATTACTCACATTGTTGAAGGAACCACTGATCACCTGAAAGATAATAATAACCATATTTTTTACATTGCTTAAAGACAGCGTTTATTGTTTGAAGGCAAGAGTTATATAGTTATTCACGCGGCTTATAATGGAAGGTGCTTATCGTTTGAAAGCAACAACTGGCATAAATGTACACTGAGCTTAAAGAAGGCGGTTTTCATCTGACGGTAACAATTACCATCATTTGTCACACTCCTTGACGAACGTGTTTACAGCTTGAAGGCAATAATTACCTTATTATTCAAACTGCTTTAACAAGTCTTAAAGCAACAGGTAGCATAATTATTCACACTGCTTAGAGACGGTGTTTATCGTTTTAATTAAACAATTACCATAAGTGTTTTATTATTTGAATGCAACAATTACCATATTTCACAGTGCTTACAGAAGATGTTTATCGTATTAATGCAACAATTACCATACCTGCTTTATTTTCTTACAAAAGGTGTTTTTTATCATATGAAGCAACAATTACCATAATTATTCACAGTGCTTACAAAAGATGTGTATCATATGAAAGCAACAATTACCATAACTATGTACACTGCTTAACTAAAGTCTTTATTGTCTGAAGGCAGAAATGACCGTATTTATTCAAATAAGATAAGATAATGTTGCTTATAGCCCAGCCGACCGCAAGGGGCCACATCAGGGCTGTATTTATTCAAATTGTTAACAGATTAACGATTATGTTTAATGTTAAAAGACAACTTTATTCACATTGCTTACAGAATGCGTTTGAGGCTGTCTCTCTGTCTCTGTCTCTCTTCTTCTTCCCCCCCCCCCCTCCCTCCCCCGTTTTAATTTTTTTTTATGATGTTAAAAAATTAACAAAGCTTTCCTGTTTTTGATGCTAGACACGACGAAAACACTTTAAATAAAATAACTAACTAATGCGTTTGAGGCAACAATTACCATTATTATCCACATTGCTGAACAAAAGTGTTTCAAGACAAAACCTTCAATAACTGTTTACACGACATAACGAAAGTGTTTATTGTATTTGAAGAGAACATTTACCATAATCATCACACTGTATCAATACAGCCAACAATTACCATAGTTTTTCACACCGTGTTGTTGTTGTTGTCATACCCTGGCTAAAAGACTCCAGGGATCATCCAAACAGCCGAAGTACTTGAACACTATGGTACAAATGCATCAGCTGGGGATGAGAACATTAATTGTGTGACCATTTTTGATTACCCCACCACATGGACAGCCACACTCCGACTTCGGGGGATTTTGGAGACTGATATGTTATGCTGGGAGCTTGTCACGACTGAAGACAATCCCCGCATAACTATGCAGAGCATAACAACATTTTGATGTTGCCTTGGTGTTCTAGCCTATGTCAACTGGCCTGACACAGCCTTAAGCCAAGGCCGTTCACAGCGGTGTAAAGAAAGTGTTTACTGTTTTTGAAGGCAACAATTACCAGAACTATTCACATTGCTTAATGAAGGTAATTATTGTTTTTGAAGCAAATAGTTATCATAATTATTCACACTGTTTAAAGAAGGTGATTATTGTTTCTAAAGGCAACAATTGCCATAGTTCTTTGCACTACTTAAAGAAGGTGATTATTCTTTTCGAAGCCAACAATTGCCATAATTAGTCACACTGCTTAAAAAAGATGTTAACTGTTTTTGAAGGTAACATGTTATTCACACTACTTACAGACGGTGTTGACTGCTTTTGAAGGCAATTATATACATGTTATTCCCTCTGCTTAAAGAAGGTATATATTGTTTTTAAAGGCAATGATTACTTTGTTATTCACACTGCCCTTTCGAAGTCATCAATTACTACAGTTATTCATACTGCTTAAAGAAGCTTGTTTACGATTTTTGAAGATAACAATAAGCATAGTTATTCACACTGCTTAAAGAAGGTGTTTATTGTTTTTGAAGGCAACAGTTATCATAGTTATTCATGCTGTTTAAAGGTGTTAACTGTTTCTGAAAGTAACAATCAGCATAATTATTCACACTGCTTAAAAGAAGGTGTTTATTGTTTTTGAAGGCAACAATTATCATAGTTATCCAAATTACTTAGAGAAACTGTTTTGTTTCTGAAGCCAACAACGGTCGTGTTATTCACACTGCTGAGAGAAGGTTTTTATTGTTTCTTAAGGCAACAAAAAAAACTGTTTACTCTAGTCCTACCCCAGCTGTCGTCCCTTGCCGTCAAGCCTAACGCTGACCATGCCTGACATACCAAGGTCTTTGTTCATCACACCGTCTGCACGATTGACCGTGTTGTTGTCAGACCTACCAACCACCCAGCACTTTGTTATATCGTCACTTTTTTCGTATGCCTGGAAGTTACAGAATACACACTAACTTTCTGTGTTCTTTATCCTTAAAACACACAAGGTACATCTAATAGGTAAACAAAAAAAAAACCCATTTAATGGTTAGGCAACATAAAACGCCCATAAGTGCAATACTAACAATTTGAACATACGTAGGATTTACCTCAAACCTCAATCATAATACGTTTTACAGCTGAGAGTGACAAATCAAATTGTGTATGTTGCACCTTTGAATTCCAAAGTATACAATCCTTGAAAAATACAAAACAAATAAAGCGAAATTCAAACGCTGTTTAACCACTAGATATACTGGAAGTGAAAAAGCACCGTTATACAACAAACTAAACTACACCTGAATATATGCACAAAGCAACCACCAACCACAAAATGCATTACACCAGTAACACAGTTTGAAATAAACAACACCGAAAAAATCTCTGAGTATCAATGTAGTCAAGCAAATATGTAAATAAAAATCCAAAGAGTCTACATGCCATTGTAAGTTGGAAAAACAAGAAAAAAAAAAAACACCACAGGAAGCCAAAAGGCAGTAACAAGACAGAAAAATGGGAGGCTTGGGGATGGAGAAATAGAGGAATGGGGGTTCGGGAGGAAGGTACATAGTACTGATATCAAGACTGCCAGTCAGCATGGTGACAGTTAGATAAATCCTCCTGGCTCTGTATCTCCTCTACACGGAGCTGACAGAAAACTGAAACGGAAGCTTTCAGAAGAGAAAGTAGCGCTGCGCCAGCGACAGACGGGCGGCGGGGGGACAGGTGAGGTGCTCTTTTCTTTCCTTCCCATCTTTGCCTCGCGTGATGAGGTGAACTTGGTAAGACTGCGGGTCCACTGAAAAGAGAGGTAAACGTGATAAGTGGAATTGGTGTGTGTGTGTGTGTGTGTGTGTGTGTGTGTGTGTGTGTGTGTGTGTGTGTGTGCGTGCGTGTATGTGCATGTGCGTGCATACGTGTGTGCGTGCGTACATGCGTGCGTGCATGTGTGCGTGCGTGTGTATGTGTGTGTGTGTGTATGTGCGTGTGTGTGTGTGTGTGTGTGTGGTGTGGTGTGGTGTGGTGTGGTGTGGTGTGGTGTGGCGTGATGTGGTGCGGTGTGGTGTAATGAGGTGGTGGTGGTGGTTGTGTGTGTGTGTGTGTGTGTGTGTGTGTGTGTGTGTGTGTGTGTGTGTGTGTGTGTGTGAACGCCAAAACAAAATATGCTACAAAGAAAAAACAAAGCCTCAGCTAATTAGTATGATTCTGAGACAATGCCAACCTTACTGTCTTTACTGAAACAAGGCAAACATTACTCTAATACTGAGAAAAGGCAAACCTTACTGTCCACGAAACACTCTTGCCATAAAAACAAGGCAATCCTTACTGCCATACTAAAAACAAGGGAAACTTTACTGTCACATTGAAACAAGGCAAACCTAACTGTCATACTGAAACAAGGCAAATTTTACTGTCGTACTGAAACAAGGCGAACCTTACTGTCATACTGAAACAAGGCAAACCTTACCGTCCTATTGAAACAAGGCAAACCTCACAGTCATACTGAAACAAGGCAAACCTTACTGTCATACTGAAACAACGCACACCTTTCTGTCATACTGAAACTAGGCAAACCTTACTGTCGTACTCAAACAAGGCAAACCTTACTGTCATACTAAAAACAAGGGAAACCTTACTGTCATACTGAAACAAGGCAAACTTTACTGTCGTGCTGAAACATGGCAAACCTTACTGAAATACTGAAACAAGGCCCTTAAGTAACACTAAAACAAGGCAAGTCTTAACATGTATTGAAAGAAAGCTAACTTGTTGCAATACTCAAACAATTCTAACCTTATGGTAATATTGAGACAAAGCAGTCCTAACAGTAAGGCTGAGACAAAACAAATCTAAGTGTAATACTGTGTTACGGATGGGTGCTTGGTGCATGTGTGTCTGTGTGTCCGACTCTCCCAGAAATATTGATGCGTGTTCGTGCTTTCCTACACACACCTCACTCAACCGCACACAGACAGCCAGGCAACACAACCGCAATTCTTTTCTTATTTTTTCTATGCCGCCTGGGCCATCCAACACATACAAAACATCATTGTCAATACACATGAATAACACACATGGAGCATACCCCAACTATGGGTGTACAATATTGATACACACACACACACACACATATATATATATATATATATATATATATGTGTGTGTGTGTGTGTGTGTGTGTGTGTGTGTATGTGGCGCACACACCACCAGTCTGTCACAGGCACTATCTACATGGAGCACACCCCAACTATGGGTGTACAATATTAATATGTATGTGGCGCACAACACCAACAGTCTGTCACAGGCACTGTCTGGCCTGGTCTGCAAGTAGGGGTAGACGCAGATGAAGAACAAAGTCGACGTGACCACACTGCGACTGTCAGTAGGGGTAGTGACTAAAAGTGACGACGGAACGATGCTGTGACGTCTCTGTCCACAAGGAAGTAACCACTTCCTACACACACCCCCCCTCCCCCCAATAAAAACTATGATTCAGCCCGATCACACTGAAGTAGCACTCTGCTACTTTTGAGGCACCAGTCTCCACTCTCCAAGAGCTGTGGCTCTGTTACTGCACAGCAACAAGGGTCTCACGATGCGCAAGATCGACGACACGAAGGGTCTCACGACGCGCAGGAACGACGCTGATGCTGCAGGTCGTTGTCAACACAGGCGGTGGTTCTGACTAGAAGGATCAGCGCAGGGCGCAACTGGCGAACAAGACTCAGGGTCTCAAACCCGAAGCGACGATTTCTCTCGCAGAAGAGGCGCGGGCTCAGCTAGGAGAGAATGGGGACACACAACAGGCCCCGGACCCGAGTTAGGGACAACCAGTTCCCACTGACACCAGGGTCAAACTCTACTTGGGGGAACTGGCTGTCACAACAACTGAACTGAGTCCCTCGTCGGCTGGACTGGGTAGGTGAACTAGACGGAATTTCTTCAGAGACTGGTTGGCTACCCGCGCTTACTCGGCTTATACCAGTGAACCAACCTAACCAACCGTTTTTTTCGGTAAACTTGCTCCGGTAGGTGGAGTTATTGTAAAAACTGTGATCGGACAAAAAACCGTCCGTCACAATACTCCCCCTCCTCAAAAAAAGAAAAAAGAAAAACAATGACCGATTTGTTTTTACTAAGAGGAAGTATACCGACATTCATAACCAAAATGATAGAAAGACATATAAGAAGGCAGCAAACTCTGGAATACAGACGAACAAGGTCATGTCCAGGAGATGAACTGGTCCTCACAAGAACGTGAAAGAAGGTCATCAAACACATTTGATGATCCTGGAACCCACCTGACTTCAAATGAGAATTCTTGCAGTGACAGAGCCCAACGAATAATTCTGGAATTTTTTAAATGCGACGTGCGTAGATACGTCAGTGGGCGATGGTCTGTCTGCAGAATGAACCGGACTCCCCAAAGGAATCGCACAAACTTTTGTATAGTCCAAACTATGGCCAGACATTCTCGTTCAATTGTACTGTACGCTTTCTCACGGTCTAGTAGTTTACGACTGGCAAACACAACTGGGTGGAGAACGTCATCATGTTCCTGAAGCAGAACAGCACCTAGTCGTACAGAACTGGCATCAGTTCTAAGAACAAAGACATTACCTAATCTAGGTAAGTGTAGAACAAGTGCAGAGGACAGAATACTTTGAACCTTGTGCAATGCTTCAGCACCTGAGGGGTCCAAGAAATCGATCGTCCAACACGACCAGTATCCTTAATCAGATCCGAGAGTGGAGCACTGAGAGTAGAAAAGCAAGGAACATATCTCCTATAAAAAAAAAAAAAAGTAAGCCTAATAGAGACCTGACTTGCTTCCTGGTAGTACGGGTGCAAATCTTCAAGATTTTGTCAACCTTTTCCTTGACAAGGCGCATGGTACCACCTCCAACCGTGTGACCTAGGAATTCCAGTGATTGGAATCCTGCCTCAATTTTCGAGGGACCTGAAAAACTTTAGACAGGAAAGAACACCTTGCACACGGCAGAGACGTGCATCCCAAGACACACTATGAATGAATATGTCATCGAAGAAATTGACAGCAAAGAACTGGTCTAAATTGAGCATACGCATCATGCGCGCAAAAACAGCAGGTGCCGACACAAGACCAAACGGCATCCAGGCGAATTGAAAGAGGTCCAGATGTGTTGTGAAAGCCGTCTTGGGTCTATCTTCAGGCTTTACTACTATCTTCCAATATCCCTTAGCTATGTCAATTTTCGTGAAAAAATGTGCATCTGCCAATCTGGCGAACAGACTTTCTAAATCGGGGATAGGTTCGGCATCAAAGACAGTGATTTTGTTCAGTGATCGAAAATCGATACAAAATCGGTATGTACCATCCTTCTTTCTCAACAAGACAACTGGAGAAGCGTACGAACTATTGGAAGGCTCGATAATACCTAAAACCAACACAATTCGAACTTCTCTATCCACGACTTCTCTGGCAGAAAAGGGAATATCATAGGACTTCTTCCTAACTGGCACATCAGTTGTCAGTGGAATTTCTTGGAGCAGATTTCCTGAGAAAGATCCTGGTTGGGGAGTAAGAATGTCCTGAAAATTCTTGAAGATTGACCGCAGTTCCCTAGCATTGCTGTATGAGAGAGTGGTATCAAATAGCACTGACCGAATATCCTCGTCTGGCATGGAAGATGCCATTGGAACAGACAAAGTAGGGATAGGTAGTGCATTGTCAGAATCATGAACCACGCCAACTGTACAAGCAACGGCAGAGGCCTGAGATCCACAGAGGTTTCAACAGGGGGAACAATTTCCGAGGAACATTTCAAAGGAATCTCCTTACACTCAGAAGTGAGAGGTGCTATATCCGACCATGGAACCAAATTGCCTTTTGAAATGACAGTGGAACAACATCATCATTCTGCCTCTGAATCAGGTCAGAGCGAGAGATGTTAAGATCATCAGGAATCTAAGAAAGAGACTTCTTCTGAAAGATATGTTTAGCTCTAGCTCGCGTGATGGCGGCTAACGAGAAAGGTTTGTCACTCACCGCACAAGACTCACTGCTTTCGGGAATACCAGGGACATGACCAATAATTAGATCAGCCACAGGGCTGTCTAAAACACAACAGGTGAGATTGTCTTCAAAATAAGGGCAACTAACAGGGACTGAAGCCAGGGAAAACACATCAATATGGCCGCCGAAAGAAACACACTTTACTCTGGTACCTAGCAGCTGGCTATCCAAAACTAACCACTTACGTATACCACAGATGGTAGCACCAGTATCATGTAACACAGATCACAAAGTGCCATTGACGGAACCAGACTCCAAATGTAGCTTTCCCACAAACTCGCCGGCAGCTAAACAGGCAAGGCCGGTAGGAAAAACTGAACAAGCACCTGTAGACTGCTTATCAGATGACTGATCCACAGTAGACGAACCACCGACAACAAAAGGACATTTGTCTGGATGACTGAGAGTACAAATTCTACAGGGGTTCTTACCCGACTTCCAAGAACACTTAGAAGCAACATGACCTGTCTTTTTACACAAGAAACAGACAACAGGGCTACTACCAGCCGCCGTGGCGAAGTGGTTAGCGTCGCGGACTCCCGGCTGGGAGGTCGTGGGTTCGAATCCCATCAGAGTCATGTGGGTTTTTCTGCCCCGACCGGCTCCTACATAGAGTTGAGTTTGCTGCGGACTCAGTTGGCAAGACTGGGACCACACAGTCGAGTTTCATCCACTTAATGGATGCGTTTCTGCGAGCGTTGCTCAAATTTCCTGACCAACACTGCAGGTGCCTGTATCTCTCGGGCCTGGTTGACGCCGGGATATATTATGAAAGGAAGCGTAGAGTACAGCCCTGTCATGTAGTCTCAGACCGAAATGGAAATCCGTAGCATCATCTTAATCATCTTCATTCTCATCGATCAGCATTAAAAAAAAAAAAATGTCTCAAATTCTGTGGCCCTTCATGCCCTGCTCTCATGGTGACCTCAATTTCGATGCTCTCTCTATGTCTGTGGCCTTGGTTTGGTTCCGTCGGGGTCACCCGTATCAGCGAGTCCATGGGGGCTGTCGTTGGACGGACGTGGTGGCGCCCTCCGGAGGGAGAGCTCACTCACGCCGGCTCCGCGACTAAGCAGTTATTGTCGTCAGTAGGGGGCTTGACGACTTGACATTGACTGCTCCCTGTGGATTGCCGGTGCCGGGGCTGCGGTAGGGCTGACCGGGCTTTGGCTGTGGACGGGATGTCGGAATGAGCGGCGTGGGTGCACTGCCTCTGAGGTGGCGCAGAGGTTGGGACAGAAAAAAAAAAAAAAAAAAGGGCTACTACGATCAGAGACATTTCCAGCAGAACCTCTATCGCTAACAGACTGACGAACGCCACGACCACGGTAACGACCACCACTGAAATTGCCTCCACGAACTACTGAAGTAGTAGGGTTCTGGGGAACAGTATGGGCTGTAGAATATTTTCGACCTCTATCAGATTGACCATGGTAAGGGGGCCTATCTGAACGACTGGCAGAACCATAAGCAACTGAGGCGAAAATATTCACGTCAGACTTCTAGCCAGAATCTTAATGGGATGGGCACGCCTGTATGACTCAGCAGATTTTATCATGTCACTAAATGATTTTTCATCCTTTTCACATAAAAATGTAGCTAAGTCTTTTGAGACGCATTCCAAAAATTGTTCCCTCAGCAGTAAATCCACGAGACCTTCAAAAGATTTCTCAATTTTTGATAGCGAAATCCAACGGTCAAAAAGTTGCCTGAGTTCTACAGCAAAAGTCTCGAAAAGCTCATCTGCACTAGGTTTTGCTTCTCGGAAGCGTTTACGGAAACCATCGGGAGTACACTGGAACTTCTTAAGCAAACTTTCTTTAAGGAGTTCGTATGAGACTTCATTGTTTTCTGCAAGACTGTGATACAATGTTAACGCTGAGCCTTCAAGTGGAGCAGAAAGGTAAGTAACCCAAAGCTTCTCCGACCAGCCTAGCGAACGAGCATGGGTCTCAAAGCGAAAGAGATAACTATCGATGTCATCTGTCCGTTTCTTAAAAGCAGGTAATTTTGGGAACGTAGGACGGGAAACATTAGACCTGTTTACGTCGGTGCCGTCCTGGCCTGAAGAAGTATTTTGACTAGACATTGGCATAGATCTAATTGCAAAGTGAGACGACTGCAGGCGGAAATCTAAACAAATCTTAAATAAATGCTAGCGAACCGCCCAGAGAAACGTGGACAAACGAGTCACAAGACAAAACACAGCGCGTTTCGACCTCTTAGGTCTGCTTCAGGTGAGAAACAAAGGAATAAAATAACGAAAATTCACTTAGCTTTGATCGCTTCAGAGTTCAGCGCAAGGAAGAACTCTGATCCAACGCCTTCTTCCTTGCGCTGAACTCTGAAGCGATCAAAGCTAAGTGAATTTTCGTTATTTTATTCGTTTGTTTCTCACCTGAAGAAGACCTATGAGGTCAAAACGCATTGTTTTGTCTTGTGACTCGTTTGTCCACGTTTCTCTGGGCGGTTCGCTAGCATTTATTTAAGATTTGTTTAGACATTTGCAATTGTATCCATCTCTTGTGCTCTTTTAGTTTCCTCTGTCTCTTTTTGTTCAAATCTTTTAGTTTCCTCTTGTTGTCGTTCAAGTTCTCTCTTAGTCTCTTCCATTTCTATTATTTTAAACTCCCTTTTCGTCTCCTCTATCTCTTTTTGTCTTATGGTTTCCTTCTGCATTTGTCTCACTTTCATTCTCTCTTCTCTTTCTAACTCTTGCATAATACATTTATCCACATACTCCAGTAAAGCTTGATCTTCCAGACCGAATGATTTACCCCTTTGCAAATACTTAGTGAACATTTTGTTTTCATCTACAGACCTCATAATGAACCGTAAGTGGAATTAATAAAGGTGAAAAGATACGCTCACCGAAAAAAGAACTATAAATTCTGTTTTCCTCAACTTACTCTCACACTTAAAATCTAGGCTATTAAAGGAACCAAATGATAGTTATAAAGAATAGATGGGGCTCTACAGGTATGGGGAAACGCAAATGCCAGTCAAAAGTAAATAAATAATGGCAATCAATTCATAAAGTAAAGAAATCAATTAATAATAGCAACAAATCATAGCGGCAATAATCAATATAAATATTCAAACAATCAACGCATTAATGAATAAATCAATACATATTAAACAATCAAATAATCAATTAATACTATGCTTCTTTCTTTGTACTCCCAGTTCTTATAGAACAGGGAGTACTTTAGAATGGGAACGAAGAAATGCTGTCTGTGTGTGTGTCTGTGTGTCCGTCCGTCCGTCCGTCCGTGGTCAAAATGTGTTCCACTCGCTCCAGACAAAACTACTGGGCCGATCTTTCTGTAGGTATGTTCATTATGGGTCAAGGATGATACCCGATGTTTTAGTTTACCGTTATAGCCGTTACTAACGGCTGTAACGGCCTGTAACGGTTTTTCTTCTTTATGGAATATCTCAGAAAGTACTTGGCCGATCTTTCTGAAAATTAGGAGGTATGAACATGATGGGTCACGGATGATGCCCTATGTTTTAGTTTACCCTGTTATAGCCGTTACTAACGGCTGTAACGGCCTGTAACGGTTTTTCTTCTTTATAGAATATCTCAGAAAGTACTTGGCCGATCTTTCTGAAAATTTGTAGGTATGTTCATTATGGGTCACGAATAATGCTCGATGTTTTAGTTTACCGTTATAGCCGTTACTAATGGCTGTAACGGCCTGTAACGGTTTTTCTTCTTTTTGGAATATCTCCGAAAGTACTTGGCCGATCTTTGTGAAAATTAGCAGGTATGTTCATTATGGGCCATGGATGATGCCCGATGTTTTAGTTTACCCCGTTATAGCTGTTACTAACGGCTGTAACGGCCTATAACGGTTTTCCTTCTTTCCTTCTTTATGGAATATCTCAGAAAGTACTTGGCCGATCTTTCTGAAAATTTGTAGGTATATTCATTATGGGTCACGAGAAATGCTCAATGTTTTAGTTTACCGTTATAGCCATTACTAATGGCTGTAACGGCCTATAACGTTTTTCTTTTTTATGGAATATCTCAGAAAGTACTTGGCTGATCTTTGTGAAAATTAGCAGGTATGTTCATTATGGGTCACGGATGATGCCCTATGTTTTAGTTTATCCCGTTATAGCAGTTACTAACGGCTGTAACGGCCTGTAACGGTTTTTCTTCTTTATAGAATATCTCAGAAAGTACTTGGCCGTTTTTCTGAAAATTTGTAGGTATGTTCATTATGGGTCACGAATAATGCTCGATGTTTTACTAACGGCTGTAACGGCCTATAACGCTTTTCCTTCTTTATGGAATATCTCAGAAAGTTCTTGGCCGTTCTTTCTGAAAATTTGTAGGTATGTTCATTATGGGTCACGAATAATGCCCGATGTTTTAGTTTACCATTATAGCCGTTACTAACGGCTGTAACGGCCTGTAACAGTTTTTCTTCTTCATGGAATATCTCAGAAAGTGCAAGGCCGATCTTTGTGAAAATTAGCATGTATGTTCATCATGGGTCACGAATAATGCCCGATGTTTTAGTTTACCGTTATAGCCGTTACTAACGGCCTGTAACGGATTTTCTTCTTCATGGAATATCTCCAAAAGTACTTGGCCGATCTTTGTGAAAATTAGCAGGTATGTTCATTATGGTTCATAGATGATGCCCAATGTTTTTGTTTGCCGTTATAGCCGTTACTAACGGCTGTAACGGCCTGTAACGCTTTTTCTTCTTCATGGAATATCTCCGAAAGTACTTGGCAGATCTTTGTGAAAATTAGCAGGTATGTTCACTATGGGTTACGGATGATACCCGATGTTTTAGTTTACCGTTATAGCAGTTACTAACGGCTGTAACGGCCTGTAACGGTTTTTCTTCTTGATGGAATATCTCTGAAAGTACTTGGCCGATCTCTGTGAAAATTTGCAGCTATGTTCATTATGGGTCACGGATGATGCCCGATGTTTTAGTTTACCCCGTTATAGCCGTTGCTAACGGCTGTAACGGCCTGTAACGGTTTTTCTTCTTTATGGAATATCTCAGAAAGTACTTGGCCGATCTTTCTGAAGATTTGTAGGTATGTTCATTATGGGTCACGAATAATGCCCGATGTTTTAGTTTACCGTTATAGCCGTTACTAACGGTCTGTAACGGTTTTTCTTCTTAATGGAATATCTCCGAAAGTACTTGGCCGATCTTTAATAATAATAATAATAATGGTTTCTTATACAGCGCTTAATCAAACGAATTTCTCTAAGCGCTTTACAAAGTCATACTACATTCACCCTTCTCATATACAATAATACACCTTACACCCAACTACAAATACTATTACTACAATCTCATAATACAATAATACACCTTACACCCAACTACAAATACTATTACTACAATAACTAACAAATCCTAATCCTACCAATGTGACATTCACTTATTCTTCAAATATCACTACAAAAACTTAATCCTATAACGTTCAATCATACAACAAATACATATAATAGAGAACATACACATACGCTACATTTGAAAAGGCCCAGACGGCTGTGAGTTAGGTTGTACCCCCCCCCCCCCTCTCCCCACAGCATTGACTAATTATGAGAAAATAGATGGGTTTTAAGTTTAGACTTGAAAGAAGAGATAGAATCTGAATGTCTGAGACAGTCTGGCAGTCTGTTCCACGTCGCTGGAGCTTGAAAAGAGAAAGATCTTTCACCAGTAGTAGTCCTGAAGCGAGTCATTCGCAGAAGGCGGTCGTCAGCACAGGAGCGTAGTTGTCGAGAGGGGGTGTAGATTTTAAGGAGATCTGAGAGATAAGAAGGTCCATTTTCAAAGAGAGCAGAGAAAGTGAGAGTTGAGATTTTGTACGAGATACGGTTTGAGACAGATAGCCAGTGAAGAGAGTGGAGGAGAGGCGAAATGTGAGCATGTTTTCTTGCTCTACAGACGACTCGGGCTGCATGATTTTGGATTCGCTGTAATCTTTCTATCAGGTATTTTGGAAGGCCGGCCAAAAGTGAGTTGCAGTAATCTATTCTAGATAAGACAAATGCACAAATGAGAGTTTTTGTAGCATCTGTAGAGAGAAGGTGACGTACAGAGCTGATTCTTCTTAGTTCTAAATAGGCAATCTTGCAAATATTTGAAACCTGTTTCTCAAAGGAGAGGGATTGGTCAAGTATGACCCCTAGACTGCGGACAGAGGTGGAGACAGAGACAGCACAGTCATTGATAGTGACAGTTGAAGGCAGAGAAGGATGGTTAGGCTGTTTCGTCACGAACATGAGTTCCGTCTTGTCGTCGTTTAGTTGTAGTTTGTTGGTTGTCATCCAGTCCTTCAGGTCTGCAATGCAGCCCCGCGTCCGAGAAATCAGTGAGTCAGTTTCAGCAGTGGGAGCCGACTGATGAAGCTGAGTATCGTCAGCAAAGCTTTCATGCGACATGGCGTGACCACTGATGACGTCAGATACAGGACTAGCATACAGCACAAAAAGGACTGGCCCAAGTACAGAACCCTGAGGCACACCGTACCTAAGAGGAGAACTGTCTGAGTATCTTCCCTGTACACACACTGTCTGAGTCCGTCCAGTCAAGTAAGAGATAATCCAGTCGAGAGCTGTAACAACCCATAACGGTTTTTCTTTTTTATGGAATATCTCAGAAAGTACTTGGCCGATCTTTGTGAACATTTGTAGGTATTATGGGTCACGGATGATGCCCGATGTTTTATGTTACCGTTATAGCCGTTACTAACGGCTATAACGGCCCCTAACGGTTTTCCTTCTTCATGGAATATCTCAGAAAGTACGTGGCCGATATTTCTGAAAATTTGTAGGTACGTTCATTATGGGTCACGGATGATGCCGATGTTCAAGTTTACCGTTATAGCCGTTACTAACGGCCCATAATGATTTTCTTCGTTACGGAAAATCTCAGAAAGTTCTTGGCGGATCTTTCTGAAAATTTGTAAGTATGTTCATTATAGGTCACAGATGCTGGCCGATGTTTACCAGAATAGCCATTACTAACAGTTAGACCAGCCCAAGACGGTTTTTCCTCTTTATGGAATACATCACGCATATTCAGGATGTACAGGGAGTACGTTTATATGCTTTGCATCTTGTTTCTTTTAATATGGAATACTCTTTGCTTTTTTTTTTTTAAAGGCCTAGGCCGCCAGTCACACCATCATTCATACGAAGAAAGGAGCCCTAAGAATGCTAAAAAGCAACTCAACCCCAAGAAAAGAAAGAAATGGAAACAATGAAGAGGTAACCAAAAAGAACGGAAACTAAAACTCACAAAGGAGGAAAAGAGACTAGACCCTCGTATCTCCAGAAAATGTACAGAAGGAGAAACTCCGTTACACTGCAGATGGGAAACAAATTAAACACGGCAGTCATACAACACAACACAACTCAACTTCTCAAACGCAAAGTCTGTAAACATGACCTAACCTTAATAATTGGGGCACGCTACAGGGATATGAAAAGAAAACTTACTCCTACAGATTTTGGAAGGTAAGGCCGAAAGCTCCTACGGGGTCACCAGATGTTACGGATGGGTGCTTGGTGCGTGTGTGTCTGTGTGTCTGACTCTCCCAGAAATATGGATGCGTGTTCGTGCTTTCCTACCACACACTCACTCAACCGCACACAGACAGCCAGGCAACACAACCGCAATTCTTTTCTTAATTTTTTTCTATGCCGCCTGGGCCATCCAACACATACAAAACATCATTGTCAATACACATGAATAACACACATGGAGCATACCCCAACTATGGGTGTACAATATTGATACACACACACACATATATATATATATATATATATATATGTGTGTGTGTGTGTGTGTGTGTGTGTGTGTGTGTGTGTGTGTGTGTGTGTGTGTGTGGCGCACACACCACCAGTCTGTCACAGGCACTATCTACATGGAGCACACCCCAACTATGGGTGTACAATATTAATATATATGTGGCGCACAACACCAACAGTCTGTCACAGGCACTGTCTGGCCTGGTCTGCAAGTAGAGGTAGACGCAGATGAAGAACAAAGTCGACGTGACCACACTGCGACTGTCAGTAGGGGTAGTGACTAAAAGTGACGACGGAACGATGCTGTGACGTCTCTGTCCACAAGGAAGTAACCACTTCCTACACACACCCCCTTCCCCCCCCCCCCCCCCCCCCAACCACCACCACCACCAATAAAAACTATGATTCAGCCCGATCACACTGAAGTAGCACTCTGCTACTTTTGAGACACCAGTCTCCACTTCAAGAGCTGTGTCTCTGTTACTGCACAGCAACAAGGGTCTCACGATGCACAAGATCGACGACACGAAGGGTCTCACGACGCGCAGGAATGACGCTGACGCTGCAGGTCGTTGTCAAAACAGGCGGTGGTTCTGACTAGGCAGGACCAGCGCAGAGCGCAGCTGGCGAACAGGACTCAGGGTCTCGAACCCGAACCGACGACTTCTCTCCCAGAAGAGGCGCAGGCTCAGCTGGCTTGTCGGGTCTATACTGGCATGCACCAGCCTCTCGCACACCCGGCACGGTGGAGAATGGGGACACACAACAGGCCCCGGACCCGAGGTAGGGACAACCAGTTCCCACGGACACCAGGGTCAAACTCTACTTGGGGGAACTGGCTGTCACAACAACTGAACTGAGTCCCTCGTCGGCTGGACTGGGTAGGCGAACTAGCCGGAATTTCTTCAGAGACTGGTTGGCTACCCGCGCTCACTCGGCTTATACGATGCACAGGTGAACACCAGTTAACCAGCCTAACCAACCGGTTTTTTCGGTAAACTTGCTCCGGTATGCAGAGTTATTGTAAAAACTGATCGGACAAAAAACGGTCTGTCATATACTGAGACAAAGAAAATCTTACTGTAATACTGAGACAAAACAAATCTAACTGTAATACTGAGACAAAACAAATCTAACTGTAATACTGAGACAAAACAAATCTGACTGTAATACTGAGTCAAAACAACTCTAACTGTAATACTGAGACAAAGCAACCTTCGTGCAATACTGAATGTCGGCAAATGTTTTTGTAGTACTGAGACATGGAAAATCTGTCTGTAATACTAAAATATGGAAAATCTTTCTGTGATACTGAAAGAGGAACAGCTTACTGTAATACTGAAATAAGGCAAAGGTTTCTGTGATACTAAAAGAGGAATAGCTTACTGTAACATTGAAATAATGAGAACCTATCTGTGATACTGAGACATGGAAAACCTGTCATACTGAAACACAGAAAACCTGTCTATGGTACTGAAACATGGAAAACCTGTCCGGGATACTGAGACATGGAAAACCTGTCTGTGATACTGAGACATGGAAAACCTGTCTGTGATACTGGAACATGGAAACCTTGTCTTTGATACTGAGACATGGAAAACCTGTCTGTGATACTGAGACATGGAAAACCTTTCACTAATACTGAGACATGGAAAACCTTTCACTGATACTGAGACGTGGAAAGCTGTCTTGTTACACAGATCTGCCGAATAAAAAGCTGCTAGTTATATTATCTGTCCACAGAGGACAAGCTCTGACCTGTCCTCTATAGGCACTGACCTAACAGAGAACTGAATCTACAAGCTCTGACCTGTTCCCTATGACCCAACTGATGACTGACTCTATAAGCTCTGACATATTCTCTATGAACACTGACCCAACATAGAACTGACTCTACAAACTCTGACCTGTTCTCTATGACCTAACAGACGACTGACTCTACAAGCTCTGACCTGTTCTCTATGACCTAACAGAGGACTGACTCTACAAGCTCTTACCTGTTCTCTATGGACGCTGACCCAACAGAGGACTGACTCTACAAGCTCTGACCTGTTCTCTACGGACTCTGATCCAACACAGGACTGATTCTACAAGCTTTGACCTGTTCTCTATGACGCGACACAAGACTGACTCTACAAGCTCTGACCTGTTCTCTATGGACATTGACCAAACACAGGACTGACACTACAAATTCTGATCTGTTTTCTATGGACACTGACCAAGGACACGACTGGCTCTATAAGCTCTGACCTGTTGTCTATAAACACTGACCTAACACAGGGCTGACTCTACAAGCTCTGACCTCCTCTCTATGGACACTGGCCCAACACAGGACTGACTCTACAAGCTTTGACCTGTTCTCTATGACGCAACACAGGACTGACTCTACAAGCTCTGACCTGTTCTCTATGGACACTGACCCAACACAGAACTGACTCTACAAGCTCTGACCCGTTCTCTATGGACACTGGCGCAAAGGAGGACTGACTCTACAAGCTCTGACGTATTCTCTATGGACAATGACCCAACACCGGACTGACTCTACAAGCTCTTACCTGTTCTCTATGGACACTGACCTAACATAGGGCTGACTCTACAAGCTCTGACCTGTTCTCTATAAACACTGACCTAACATAGGGCTGACTCTACGAGCTCTGACCTGTTCTCTATGGACACTGACCTAACACAGAACTGACTCTACAAGCTCTGACCCGTTCTCTATAAACACTCACCCAACACAGTACTGACTCTACAAGCTCTTACCTGTTCTCTATGGACACTGACCGAGGACAGGGCTGACTCTACAAGCTCTTACCTGTTCTCTATGAACACTGACCCAACATAGGACTGACTCTACAAGCTCTTACCTGTTCTCTATGAACACTGACCCAACATAGGACTGACCCTACAAGCTCTTACCTGTTCTCTATGAACACTGACCCAACATAGGACTGACTCTACAAGCTCTTACCTGTTCTCTATGAATACTGACCCAACATAGGACTGACTCTACAATATCTGACCTGCTCTCTATGGACACTGACCCAACACAGGACTGACTCTGCAAGCTCTTACCTGTTCTCTATGAACACTGACCCAACATAGGACTGACTCTACAAGCTCTTACCTGCTCTCTATGAACACTGACCCAACACAGGACTGACTCTACAAGCTCTTACCTGTTCTCTATGAACACTGACCCAACATAGGACTGACTCTACAAGCTCTTACCTGTTCTCTATGAACACTGACCCAACACAGGACTGACTCTACAATATCTGACCTGCTCTCTATGGACACTGACCCAACACAGGACTGACTCTACAAGCTTTGACCTGTTCTCTATGACGCAACACAGGACTGACTCTACAAGCTCTTACCTGTTCTCTATGGACACTGACCCAACAGAGGCCCGACTGACTCTACAAGCCCTGACTTGTTCTTTATGGACACTGACCCAATACAGGACTGACTCTACAAGCTCTGATCTGTTTTCTATAGACACTGACCCAATACAGGACTGACTCTACCTGTGATGTGGGGGCACAGGTTGTTGAGAACCATATGGGACTTCTGGACGTGTCGACATCCTTGCACCGCCACCAGACGCTTGGACAGGCCGTAGTTCTTCACCTCTCCACTCTCCAGGGAGGCCTGCAATGCCAGAGTTACGTACACACCAACGTCCGTTAAGTCCAGCCGTTGACAACGTCACAGGTGGCCTACAGTGGCATGCATATTAATGTTGGTCGATTTCCGTCATTCATAACATCACAAGTGGCCTACAGTGGCACGCATATTAATGTTGGTTGATTCCCGTCATTTATAACATCATAAGAGGCCCACAGTGGCATGCATATTAATATTGGTTGATTCCAGTTATTTATAACATCATAAGAGGCTTACAGTGGCATGCATGTTTATGTTGGTTGATTCCAGTCATTTATAACATCATAAGAGGCCCACAGTGGCATACATATTAATGCTGGTTCATTCCCGTCATTTATAACATCATATGAGGCCCACAGTGGCATGTATATTAATGTTCGTTGATTTCAGTCATTTATAACATCATAAGAGGCCCACAGTGGCATACATATTAATGTTGGTTGATTCCCTTCATTTATAACACTGTAAGAGGCCTACAGTGGCACGCATATTAATGTTGGTTGATTCCAGTCATTTATAACATCATAAGAGGCCCACAGTGGCATACATATTAGTGTTGGTTGATTCCCTTCATTTATAACACCGTAAGAGATCCACAGTGATGTGCATCTTAATGTTGGTTGATTCCAGTCATTTATAACATCGTAAGAGGCTCACAGTGGCATGCATATTAATGTTGGTTGATTTCAGTCGTTTATAACATCGCAAGAGGCCCACAGTGGCATGCATATTTATGTTGGTCAATTCCAGTCGTTTATAGCATCATAAGAGGCCTACAGTGGCATGAAGGTCAACAATGGCGTGCATCTTAATGTTGGTTGATTGCCTTCATATATAACATCGTAAGAGGTCCACAGTGGCGTGCATCTTAATGTTGGTTGATTCCAGTGACTGACAACATTACAGGCGGCCTAAAGCAGCATACATACAAATGCTGATTATTAATTCATTCAATCGACAATGTCATAACGGATCAAAAAGGAATAACGCAACTGTGTCCGTTAATTCAAACCACTGACAACAAAAAAAGCCGGCCAAAAGGGCACACACACCACGAGGTCATTTCTGTCATGTGACATCATTGATTCAATGTGGCATACACACCCACGCAGTTCATTTCAGTCAATGGTGACATCATAGGTAATTCAATGTGGCATACACACCCACGACAGTTCATTTCAGTCAATGGTGACATCATAGGTAATTCAATGTGGCATACACACCCACGGCAGTCACCTTCGGACTGAAGAAGAATTTTTCAGGGAAGAAGTTTTTAGTTGAGAACGTTCGTCAAGTAACAAACGAAAACCAGTGGACCAACAACAGCACAAAATAACAGACTTTGCGAGCAGTGTGGCCAACAGCGACGAAAGAGCAGGTGAAGGTCAGAATAGTCAACATGATGACTGAGGACGTTCTATGGATGAAGATGAAGATGAAGGTGCTCAAAAGGAAATCCTTGGAAACAGTGACAATGTAGTTACTGCCGCTCTAAATCGTCTGGAAAGTGGTATGCAAGGTGGGAGGAGAGTGACAGACAAAATTAATACCCAAATAGAAAAGGTATTATCGGAAATGTTTGAGATCAGAAAAGAAAATTCATACGTGAGGAAAAGGACAGAAGTACTGGAGAAGAAATGCTCTGAATTAATGGATGAAGTCGAACGCCTGGAGAAAGAAGTCAAGCAAGAAAAAGAACTTCGAAATACTTAAGAACAATACACATGAAAGGATAACTTTAAGATAATCAATTTGCCCGGGGATTCTAAAACGGAGACGTCAGAAGAGACCAAAGTACTGCATCTAATACAGAAAACACTAGGAGTCTCCTCTTTCTACCCTGCCCACATTAGTGTCACACACCGAGTAGGAAAGTTTGTGCACGGACAGAACTGACCAGTCATAATCAGGCTCACGAACAGGAAAATCAAATAAGAAATATTTAGACAGAGAAAAAAACTGAGAAATGAAAAGTCACAGATTTACATAAATGAATATCTCACCAAAACAAACTCGCAAAGACTGTTGCAGATGAAGAGGCACCCAGCAGTAGTTTCGGCCTGGTCTTTCCATGGAAAATTGTATTGCAAATTGACCGATCAGCGTATTCTAACAATAGAAGACGGAGATATGGGTAAAATCGACAGAGCTCTGCTCGATTCAACAGCCCTCACCCAGAGGTCTCCGGGTCACAGGCAGACGGCGATACGGGGACGCGTGCAGCCTGGGGGAGGGGCAGCGGTCACGAGAGAGGGGACGCTGGAGAGGACAGGCCGGGGACAAGTATGTCCATCGTTACCACAGGTGGTTTTCGCCACCCATCTACACAGCCCAAGCACACCGTGTGTGAGAAAAGACAATCGACGACTGCTTGGATACACAGTGAAGAAAGACAGGCAACAGTGGCAGAGATAGAGACTGCTAGCTCTGGAGACTGTCAGACTGGTGATAATACTGTGCAGACTGTGTCGCCCAAAGGACAACCAGTTGTGGAGGGAGTCTTTGGAAATCTTAAGACTACCAGCTCTGAAGACTGTCAGAGCAGTGACAGTATTGTGCAGACTGTGTCGACCAAAGGACAGCTGGAGGTGGAGAGATTCTGTGGAAAATCTAATGACTGATAATGACGTGGACTCATACGAAGTGGAAAATCTATCTTCATAAAACGTGCATTCCCAAGAAAAGTAAGCTAATAACCCCCACCCCAACCCACCCCTTCTTTCTTTTTTTCCCCTTGCCTTTTGTCCCTTCGCCAATAACCGGAATAGATTTTTTTTTAATCCCACCAAGTGAAAAGATTCCCTGTCCCTGCAAAATCATTGACATAAATTGACCCTCCTCTCTCTCTCTCTCTCTCTCTCATATCCGTCCCCCAAACACATCCATCTCCCAAACACACACGCACACTGCGCGCGCGCGCACACACACACACACTGGCAGACAAGATGATTTATGACTTCAGGTGTGCATATTATATCATGTGTGACTATGGGGCATTCCTTTTTTTTTTTTTTTTACTTTATAATTTTTTCTTCCCTCTATTTCACACACATGCGCACGCATACATACATGCACATGCTCAGATTCACACACATGCACTTTCTGCCGCTGTTTTCTCTCTCTCTCTCTCTCTCTCTCTCTCTCTGTTCCATGCGACCTTGGATACTGTTCATGTGACTGATGATATTGCATATTAAGAATTTGTTTCTTTCTTCCTTATTGTACAAACCAAGTTAGCAAATATTATGACGATGTACAAAAAATGATTTATAGTAAAGCATTTTTTTTTTCTACGGGGAGCCATAGTTATTGCAAACTTGGCCCTGATTAAACGCAGGCTTGGAGACATGTATTAATACTCACGCGCACAGCGTTTGTCAGTACATCAGCAGAATTTCATTACTGAACAAGGATATTTCACTTTTTGATGTGTATGTGATATCATGTGTCAGTCATTACGTTCATCTATTTTTGTCACACTCACAAACTGTTGTGACCGTTTTTATTCGATTATGCCCTTGCTTTTTAGTTAAACAAACGCAGGCTCACAAAGTGAAGAGAAAACAAAGGTAAAAAAAACTTTTTCACCTCAGGGTAAAATTCGATTAAGAAGACAAAGATGCTAAAACAGTACGTTTCAGGTCATAGACCCTTTCTCAACTGCACAGGGAAGGGGCAAGAAGTAAGAATAAAAGGCTGACTGCTACTCACAGAAAAAGAAAGCAATCAGTGGTAGGAGTGAGTAGAGTTAAACAGTGAAAGGAAAACTTAAAGTGGGAGGGGGGGGGGGGGTAAGGAAAAAAGGGAAAGTGTATGTGTGTGTGTATGAGCGCCCACGGAAGCATGTGCACATGTCCGCCCGTATGTGCGTGAGTGTGTGCGCGCGTGGGGTCGCGTGCATGCGTGCGCCTGTCTGTCTGTGTGCTTGCATGGTTGTAAGATGGTGGAGGGAAAGTGTGGAAGGGAGGAGGGAAATTGGAAGGGGGATGGGGAAAAAAAATGTAAAAAAAAAAAAAAAAAAAAAAGAAGGGGGGGGGGGGGGGGGGGGGTTAAACAATAAAGGGAAAGGGGGAGAGTGGAGAAGGGGAGGAGGGAGATGAAGAGAATGTGTGTGTGTGTGTGTGTGTGTGTGAGCGTATGCGCACGCATATGCGTGTGCCTGCGTGTGAGTGCTTGTGTAAGTGGTAAACAGTAAAGGGGAAGAGGGAAAGGGGAGAAGGGAGACAGGGAGGGAAAAATACAGACACACGGGGGGGGGGGGGGGGGGGGGGGGGGGGGGGAGAAAGAAAAAGGGGGAAGAAGGGGGGGGGGGGAGGGGGGAAAAAAAAGGCGGGGGGGAAGGAACGGGGGTGCAAATCGAGCTGCCGAGTTCAGTCCCTTGTGTTCATGCCATATGGGGTGCGAGTGCCAAGACGGGCAATCACTGAAGACTCCATAAAGAGCCTGTAGAGTCCTGTCGACTGGTTCTGCCACACTGCTGCTACTTTGGCGTGGACAACGCAATGGTGCTGCTGGTTGAAGTGGGAGCCCACAGGGTTGTCATAATCAAGCCGCATGGAACGCAGGTGCTCGCTGAACCGTTCATCAAGGCTGCGATAGGTCTCACCTGTGTATTTCTTGGTACACAGGGAGCAGGAGATGACGTAGACAAGGTCTTTTGACTGACAATTAAAACTGGTCCTTATGGCAAACTGGCCAGCAGGTCCTGTGATGACAGTGGAACCATCGATGAAAGGGCAGGTCTTACAACCCTTGCGGCCGCATGGTGTAGTGCCAGGGGGGAGGGGGGGGGGGGGGGACCATAGGGGCGGATAGAAGCTCGCACAAGATGGTCTTTCAGGTTGGTATCCCTCCTGAAAGCGATGAGGGGTGGCTTAGGAAAGATCTCCCTCAGATGTGGGTCTTGCTGAACTAAGTGGAAGTTCCGGAGGAGGATACTACGGACTGGGAGGTTGTGGGGGTGGTAGGTGAGGACTGCCACTGTACGGTCTTCATTATCAGGACTGACTCTAGGAACAAGAGCCTGGGCACGAGAGACAGCACGAGCTCGCTCAAGTGCACCACGAACCAGGTCCCCTGGATACTTCCGGGCAAGGAAGAATCCAAGCATTCTCTTCGCTTGAAGTTCAAAGTCCTGCTCATCACTGCAGATCCGTCTCAGTCACAGGAACTGTGAGTAGGGGATGCTGTCTCTGCAGGCACGGGGATGGTTGGAAGTGTAGAAAAGGTAGCTGTGAGAATCGGTAGGCTTATAGAAGACACTAGTGGCAAGGCTATTGGAGTAAGGTAAGATGGAAATGGCAATGTCGAGGAAGGACACAGAGGAGTCAGAGATGTTGCAGGTATACTGTAGAGCTGGATGAAAGGTAGACATGAAGGAAATGAAGTCCTGGAGAGATTCCTTCTTGCAGGTAGACACGCCCAAACAGTCATCAATGAAGCGCCTGTAGAATGCTGGTGTCTCACCTGTGTACTGACTAAACGCCTGTTCTTCCACATAACCAACAAAAAGGCAAGCAAAGCTAGGCCCCATCTTGGTGCCCATGGCCACCCCACTTTGCTGTTGAAAGTGTTTATCATAAAATGCAAATGAGCTCAAAGTAAGGACCAACTCTGTAAGACGCATGATGGTGGGGATGTGCAGCCTAAGGTGGCTCCTCTGAAGGAAATGGTGGACCGCAAGCAGGCCGTCGTTGTGGGGGATGTTAGTGTACAACGACACAATGTCCATGGTGAAGATATGCCTCTCAGCACTGTCATCGGGAAAAGAGAAATCATTAAGGAGGGTGAGGGTGTGGTTAGTGTCCTTCACATAGGTAGGTAGTTGAGAAACTAGGGGCTGGAACACTTCATCCAGAAAATCAGAGATCAACGTGGTAGGGCAAGAACAGGCGGACACTATCGGGCGGCCGGGATTGTTGGCCTTGTGGATCTTTGGCAGTAGGTAGAACAAGGACTCCCGTGGCTCCCTCATCACTGCATAAATGGCTTGCGGAGGAAGATGACCACTGTCAATGGCATTCTTGATGGTTCGTCTAATCAGGACATTGTCCGGCTTGGTAGTGGGCTTGGAAATGCTACAATAGAAGGCAGAGTTGGAGAGCTGCGACCGGGCCTCTTGAATGTAAAGATCCTTGCGCCACACCACAACAGCACCACCCTTATCTGCAGGCTTCACAACGATGTCTCTCCTGTCCTTAAGATCTTGTAAGGCCTTCTGTTCCTCTCTGGAAAGATTGGAGTGGCGAAGAGGCTTGGGCCGCAGCTGGGTGATCTGCCGGGTGCAGACGTCAATGTAGTAGTCCAAGGCTGGGAAAGCTCCAGGGCTGGGAGTCCAAGTGCTGGGAGGCTTGTGGAAAAGCGCAGCAATGTCATCATCAACTGCTGGGTCAGATGCAGATAAGGATGCTTCACCAAAATGAGCAGCAAGGCGCAGGCGTCGGAAAAACCGCTGGCAGTGAAAGAGCGTGCAGGCCCTGTTGGTGGACGGTCTGAGGGGCACAAACTTCATGCCTCTGGCAAGGACCCTCCGTTGCTCATCAGGTAGCTCAAGGTCTGGGGGGATGGTGACAACCAGGAGAGGATTAGGATCAGGGGCAGCAACCGATGAAGATGAAGAGACCTTTGATGACAGAAGAACAGCCAGTTTCCTATCCTTAGTAGCTGTCAAGGTCTGGTAAAGATCACGATTTGCTTTCTGTGTAGTTCTGATGATGAACACAGCCATGCCACTGTCAACCAAACTGTGAAGCTGGGAGCGCATTCGTTGTTTAGAGTAAGTTAAACGCATGATGCGGTGACTGTAAAACTGGATGGTCTCCGACATCAGACGAAAACCAGTGGAGCGAACAAGGCGTTGAGTTCTGGCAGCCAGGGTAGGATGAGGGCAATGGAGGGAAAACTTCAGATGAAAGCCCTTAGGCAAGACACGTCTATGCATACACTGGTGCATAAAATTAATATGGCTAGAAAGCTTGGTCTTTTCAAGGGTATCACGTAGGTACTGGACGGCAATGCACTGAGGAATGGGGGGTAAAGTCCTGAAACACGCCAAGGCTGTGCCAAAGAAAGAAGAAGTCAAAGGCATGGTGTAAGACTAGGTACAAGGCTGGGTAGCGGTCTGTGGAGATAAAAAAAAGCTGGGTGCACAATAAAAAAAAAGGATGAAGACCGCAGGATCGACGTAAAAGTGAAGGCTCACAATATCGAGCGCACGTGCGCGCGTGCCCGCACGCTCGCACACATCCTTACTCGGTCTGCTTGTCTGTCGGTCTGTCTGTCCGTCTCTCTCTCTCTCTCTCTCTCTTTCTGTCTCTGTCTATCTGTCTCTCTCTCTCTCTCTCTCCCTCACCCTGTCTCTCTCTCTCTCACTCTCTCTCTCTTTCTGTCTTTGTCTGTCTGTCTGTCTGTCTGTCTCTCTCTCTCTCTCTCTCTCTGTCTTTCTCCCTCTCTCCCTCAGCCTGTGCGCGTGCACACTTACTTTGATAAACCATTAGTCCCCCCCCCCCCCCCCCCCCCGAGTCAAGAGCATCTTTTTCATTTGTTCTCGTTTCTTTCTTTCTTTGGACCAAATCTACACACATTGCTAGAACATGTTCATCATGTGCCATTGAGTGCCATCATGATAATTTACGTTTAATGAAACATTTGTGTTATGTGACAAATGTGTAATTAATTTTATAAGCATATTGTAAACGTATCATGTTAGACACACGTAAATATTCATGTTCAGAAACAAAAACTGAATCGATCCCACAGGTAAATCATTGGGATATGAGGGTGGGGTTTTTTTGTGTGTGTTTTTTTTCGATTTATGTGCATACTATATCATGCGATGGTTGCTGTTTACATGCTCACGCACCGTTCAGACACAAGCGCTCGCGCTCTCTCTCTCTCTCTCTCTCTCTCTCTCTATATATATATATAATGCTGAACAATCAAGTAGTGGGGGAAAACAAGTGCACGCTAACAATTCTTCGGTCGTTATAGTAATGACTTGGAAAAGATTTAAACTTTTAGGAAAAAAAAAAGAAAATGTATATATATATATATATATATGTGTGTGTGTGTGTATATATATATATATATATATATATATATATATATATATAGATCAATGTAGTTGCACAGCCTAAAACATTCCAAAAGTGCTCAACCCCTTGAACACTTATTTTAACATTATATATATATATATATATATATATATATATATATATACACACACACAAAAACCTTTGCACACATCTAATTATTATTATTTTTTTGTTTTGTTTATCTTTTAATATTTTTGCATATTAAGACTGTTGCTGTTCTCTTTTGTTCGTGTGTGTTTTCTTTCCTGTACACATATACTGGCAAACAGGTGCATGTGTCTTTAAGTGTTATGACGATGATGTACAAAAAAATATGCGTGCTTGTGTTGTATTGTAAGTGTGTATTAAGCTTCTTCATCACATTTCTAAAAAAAATGGTCCTGCAAAATAGAGATTTGTGGACTTGTAAAAGTACCCAGTCGCACTCTTTTGTGAGTACACTCATGGTACGCGAGGTGTTTCTTTTTTTGTAACTTTTTGATGTGTACGTAGTACCAAGCTTGACTATTTTTGACATGCTCACAAATTTCACCCTAAATCGACCGTGCCTTTTTCTTCTTTTTTTTTTTTTTTTTTTATTTTTTTTTTATAATAAGTTTATAATAAGTAATAACGCGCGCGCAGTCACGCGCGCACGAGCATTTTTCGCCCGTGTTTTGTTTTGAGATTGGGGAGTATTGGGGCTGGTGTGGGGCGGTTAAATGGGAGAAAGAAGGAAATTCAAAGAAATATTAACTCAGCCAGTCTCTGAAGTGAACCATCTTCTTTCGCTGTGCTCGATAAAAAAAACGTCCCACACGTTTTTTTGTTTTGTTTTGTTTTTTCTCTCGATTTTTTTTTCCTTTCACCTCACCCATCCACTTTTTCGTTTTTCCCCTCTTCCCCTGTCCCCCCCCCCCCCCCCCCCCCAACTCTGTCTTAATTTTCAACACTTGTATGTCCCCCCCTCCCCATGTCACTTCTACGGAAGATTGGAAAACAATTACTCTGAAACTTTTGATTTATTTTCACCAATTCCATTATTATTTGAAAAATGAGTATCATTGATTTGTATGCACAAATGTGTGAGATTCTGGCATATCAGGGACAGAAGAGCACTTGAGTTATAACTTTCTTTTCTGGATCAAAATCTTATTAGAGAAAATAATCCAGATAGTGGACTGGCGATTTTTTGTCTCTTAGATATTCGACGGGAATCTCTCTCATATCAGTTCCCTTCCCTTTTCTTATGTTTACCAGACGTGTCAACCTTTCCAGCATCAAAATCACTCGCAGCTACCAGAGCGCCGACTGTGACACTGACCACTCTTTGGTGTGCAGCAAAGTGAAGCTCCGCGCGAAGAGACTGCACAGTACGAGAAAGGAGGGCCGGCCTCGCATCGACACCAGCAAAACACGCGATCAAAGAAAAGTGGAGGAGTTCGCATGCGTGTTGGAGGATTCTCTCCCTGGCCCACCCACTGCAAATGCCCAAGACCGATGGGAACACTTCAGAGATGCTGTCTACAATGCCGCCATGTCCACCTTTGGCAAAAAGACCAGCAAGTCAGCTGACTGGTTCGAAGCCCATTTAGAAGAAATGATACCAGTCATCGAGGCCAAGAGAAATGCCCTGACAGCATACAAAACCAACCCTAGTGAGCAGAACCTCCAGGTTCTCCGTGCTGCTCGCAGCAAAGTCCAGCAGTGTGCCAGGCAATGCGCTAACGATTATTGGCTTCAGGTCTGCTCCCAGATTCAGATCGCAGCTGACACAGGCAACATTAAGGCGATGCATGACGGCATCAAGCAGGCATTGGGCCCAACGCAAAAGAAAACTGCCCCTTTGAGATCAGCTACAGGGGAGGTGATTCAGGACAGAGAACAACAGATGGAGCGCTGGGTAGAACACTACACTGAGCTATATGCAAGGGAAAATGTAGTCACAGAAGATGCCCTGAATGCCATAGAGCGCCTACCAGAACTGGAAGAGCTTGACAGAGAACCAACCATAGAGGAACTCAACGAAGCCCTGGATGCTCTTGCCTCTGGCAAGGCACCAGGGAAAGATGGTATTCCCGCCGAAGTACTGAAGTGCTGTAAAGAGACACTTATCACTGAGTTGTATGAAATCCTCTGCCTCTGTTGGAGTGAAGGCGAAGTACCACAAGACATGAGGGATGCTAACGTCGTCACACTGTACAAAAACAAAGGTGACAGAAGCGATTGCAATAATTATCGTGGCATATCCCTCCTTAGTATCGTTGGGAAAGTCTTTGCACGAGTAGTACTGAAGAGGCTCCAAGTACTTGCAGAGCAAGTTTATCCTGAATCGCAGTGCGGTTTCCGTGCCAACAGATCCACTATAGATATGATCTTCTCACTTAAACAACTTCAGGAGAAATGTAGGGAGCAAAGGCAGCCACTCTTCAATGCCTTCATAGATCTCACAAAGGCTTTCGATCTGGTCAGCAGAGATGGCCTCTTCAAGATCCTCCCCAAGATTGGATGTCCACCCAAACTTCTCAGCATCATCAGATCCTTCAACGAAGACATGAAAGGCACTGTCGTCTTTGACGGCTCAACATCAGCTGCCTTCAACATACGGAGCGGAGTGAAACAGGGTTGCGTCCTGGCTCCCACCCTGTTTGGAATCTTTTTTGCTGTGATGCTGAAACACGCATTTGGTCCTGCAGCTGAAGGTATCTACCTCCAAACCAGGACAGACGGAAAGCTCTTCAACCTCTCCAGACTAAGAGCCAAGACAAAAGTCAAGCTGAAGTGCCTGCGTGACTTCCACTTTGCAGACGACACAGCAGTAACCGCCCACTCAGCCGAGGACCTACAGCAGCTCATGACTTGCTTCAGCAATGCCTGCCAAGACCTCGGGCTTACCATTAGCTTGAAAAAATACAGGTCATGGGACAGGATGTTGACTCTCCCCCAGTCATCAGCATCAATGACCATGAACTGGACGTCGTCCATGACTTTGTTTATCTGGGCTCAACTATCTCAGACACCCTCTCACTTAACGCAGAGCTCAACAGGCGCATCGGCAAGGCAGCTACCACCATGACCAGACTGACAAAGAAAGCATGGAACAACAGCAAGCTGACCGAGTACACAAAGATCCAGATCTACAGAGCCTGCGTCATGAGCACCCTCCTGTATGGCAGCGAGTCTTGGACTTTGCATGCCCGACAAGAGCAAAAGCTCAATGCTTTTCATATGCGTAGCCTCCGACGCATTCTGAACATCACCTGGCAGGACAAGGTCCCAAACAACACTGTCCTGGAAAGAGCTGGATGCACCAGCATGTACACGCTGCTGAAACAGAGACGTATGCGCTGGCTCGGCCATGTCGTGCGCATGGATGACGGACGGATCCCTAAAGACCTCCTCTATGGAGAACTTGTGCAGGGAAAACGTCCCACAGGCAGACCACAGCTGCGATTCAAAGACGTGTGCAAGAGGGACCTAAAAGCCTTGAACATCGACCAGAACAACTGGGAAGCAACAGCCCTCGAACGGTCAGCCTGGAGACAGACTGTGCAGAAAAGTCTCTCCAAGTTCGAAGAGACACTCGCTCAGCAGCACGGGGAAAAGAGAATGAGAAGAAAGGCTGCAGCCCAGGCAGACAGACCAGCGTCAGACTTCATCTGTGCCCTCTGCCACAGGGACTGTCATTCCCGTGTCGGACTGGCCAGCCACACCCGCCGCTGTACCACAATAGACACCTAGAGCGCAACTCCATAGTCTTCCGAGACTGAAGGATGCCTACACTACACTATCTTATGTTTACATACACACGTACTCTACGTATACGTTCCACACAGACACACGAACGTGGACGGACGGGCGGACGGACATGAGAGAATGTAAATATACCGGTTCTAACCCACCCATCTTATTTCGCCCGCAAACCCCACTTTTCACATAAACAAATTTCTTCTCATGCTACTTTTGCCAAAAACTAACACTTTTTTGTAAAAAAATTAACGCGCAAAACCCCCCAAAATTGAAGGATTTAATGTCTTAAAGTGGGGCTTGCGTGCAAAATAAAAATGGGTGGGCTTGAACACAGATACTATTATTCTCTTCCCTCAATTATCTATCTCAAGCAGTACTAATAAATTAGAGCAAACAATAGGGTTTCCATTTTGATTCGTTATATCTACGCACAATGAATTTATCTGCCCACGAACTAATTCTTTAAACTGAGCGTCATTAAATGTATATGACTGATAATCGCAATAACCCGCCTTAGTCGCCAGTAGTGTTCTTAGAATTGTAGATGGAGTTCCATTATACAAATTAGTATCTGTTTTTAATTCGTGTAGATTAACGAACAACATTGGATTAATAAGAAAATCGGATGGTCTACTGCCTACATATTCATATAGACCGCTTTCTATATACGCGTGTGTATTAATACGATAGGTTTTACCACTATCATAAAAGCCTAAAATTCGAGCAAGGCCCTTGGGAAAAACGTACTCCCTTTTGTCATTATGTTTTGGTAAAAATATAGTAATTATAAGATTTGCCTCATTAATTTCTAACCGTATGTCAAATTTGTTAAATGCTTCTTTTAAAGAACAAAAGCTGTTGTAACCATCAGGTATTTTTAAACGTTTTAAGCGATTGCCCCCCTCATCATAAATATCTATCCAATTATTTTGGGCTTTTTCAGATATGTTAAACCACCTTATTTTAAACCTAAGTTCTCTAAGAGCAACCCTACACTTCCCGCCTTTATTGTCAACTGAATACTTTAAGAACACACGCGTGTTTTGCTTGGTTATATAAAGGAACATCCTTTTTAAATCCTTTAAAAAAAAATCTATTTAAAATGGAACCTTTTAAATATAATGAAAGTGCCACTTACGACGTAGGAGGGGTTTATGAGCCCAAATCTTTGGACTTCAGTAACCTAACCATCGCAGTGGATGAATTATATGGCTTCCAAGTTAGACTTGTAAACCCACTAACTAGATATTTAAATCTCCAATAAAGAGTGATAGTGTGCCATCAGCATGGTCAACTCACCCCATGGTTTTTTACCAGAATCAGTTAATTTTCCAGTTTACTGCTCAACCACTGGCTGCGGTGTTTCATATACAAACCATTTAAACCACCTAATCTCTTAGTAAGGTCAGTATGTAACTTTCATGTTTATTACCAGTATAGACGCATACTAACTGAACTACAAGTACGCCTCCCCAACGACAACGCGTTTAATCCATTTCTCAGCTCAATGGACAATAATGCATATGAAAGAATCTGCAACGAATTTAACATTAACCCTTCAAATAACTTTAGACAAAAGTTAGACCGCAATCACGGGTTGGGCACATTGTATTTGTGGGGTCAGCGTAGAGAATATAATTTTGACTACTGGCCCGGCCACACCTCTTTTCAACCAAACAAACAAGTTAGATTGGGATCAATAGAACAAAAACACCCCAATGCTTGGGCAACATTTATCTTAGATGAAAGTAAAGGCCTAACAATGCCAGGAGTGCAAAGACTTAATGACTCCATACGGACGTATGTTTGGTGTCTATTAGGAGCACAAGCACAGACCAAGTCTAGCATAGTGGATCAATCTACAGGCTTTGACGCCAGAAAACAATTTCTAGCTAATTTAGAAGATGCTATTAACTCTGCTGTTGATTTACCTTCCAGCATACAAAGGTACCAAAACGTTCTTTCACATGCTAGGTCAAAGGTTGACTTCGTTGTGGGCCATGGATTATACATGCTGCCTTCTGACCTTAGACTACAGATTGGCATGATACAGAATTATAATAATGAAATTCTCATAGCCAGAGACGGCCAAAACTTAGGACACAATCAAGGCTTAAACACAAGGCCCGCACCAGCCATTTTAAAAAAAGTATCTAGCCCTGAAAGCAACCCCCCACCAGTTATAAGCAGCCCACAGCCAGAAAGCGGTCCAACACCACCTGTTGATGTACCTCACCCCGACAGACACACTAGCGAAAAGACAGCCCTTGTTGTGTTTTTAACTTTTACTGGATTAGCCATACTTTATTTCACTAAAAATTAAACCGGCAGCCAGCACTCCTAACGTCCACAGATGGTCGGCCATATAACCAGCCACTTTGCCTATGGTAGACAAAACCCAACTAACAACACTGCCTATTATGCCAGGCAGAGCATCAAGCGCTTTGACAGCTAACTTATTTAATAGGTTTGCCAGATGGTGCAATTGTTTTCTAATCCAACTTTTACTGGGCTGAGGCGTTGGAGGCGCTACCGGCCCTTCCGGTGCACTGCCGGTTAATGCATAAACCAGTGTAGAGATAGCAAACCCAACGGCTGTTAATATACTAACTATTGTAATCCCCTGTTCTCTGAACAGAGTCCTTATTCTTTCGGCTAACGTAGTATTTTCATAAAGTATTCTGTTTATAGTTTCTCTGATTCTGTTTGTTTGTGATGCTAGCTGTGCTCTGTTAGTAGACAGCACTTCTAACCTGGCTGCCCTTTCTAGCATTAAATTCTGTATTTTCTGCTGTATTTCAGCCTTTACTTCTAACCCTAAATTGTTATCATCTGCATTAGCCAGTTTATTTTTTTCTTCTTCTATCTCTCTATCCAGTTCACCAAGTTTTGCCAAATTGTTTGTTAGTTCACCCCTTATAGTCTTAGAGCAGTATTAAGACCCATGATTTCACGCATAGGCAATGGCGAATCATCAATTGTTTTTAATTGTGTCTCCTCATTAAAACTCGTCTCAATTTCTGCTATTAGTTCATCTGCTGTTCGATTTAATTCTTGAAGAGGTATGTTTTGTATTTCAGATTGTGTTGGCAACCTTTGCTCCATGTTCTGTAAAAGACTAACAGCCTCAGACCTTAGATTTAAAATATTTAATCGCCTTCGGTCAGCATCAGGGAGATCTCTAAGAATTGTGCTCTTGCTTAAAAACTTGGCCGGGTCTGGTTTTGTAGTAAGTCGTACAAGGCCTTTACTAGTCCTTACGTACAGACGATTCTTTTTATCCATCTTAAAATCAAAAGCACTGTGACATTCTGGTGGCTCTAGTCCTATGCTTCTATAGAATGAGTTAATTTTATTTAATAGTTCTGCACGAGCTACAATAACTCCAGGGGGTGTTTCTTCTTCTAATGAAGGGATTGAAGAACCTGCTCCTTCAAGTTCTTCTTGCAATGAAGGACCCGATTCTGTTTCATCATCTTCTTCAATAGGATCAATCGCGTCAAAATCTTCATCAGCCATATTTATATATTTAATATTTTTTGTTTTATAAAAAATGAACCCATACGGTTGCGACCTTGATCCATACAGAAAAGCGAAGGAGCCACATGGCATAAAAGGCATAAGACAGACTGTGCGCGTTGTAAATAATCCATCAACAATTGAGCCCAATGAAATGTTAACAGTAAGATTTAGTGACCTCGGGCCTGATGATGTTATAATGCCAGGCACTGCCAAGCTATTATTCAAAATAGATATTGAGTCGGCGGATCCTAATGCTACTGTCGTTGCTAACCTGGGCAGGGCCATCATTAAAAATATGGTAATTAAACTGGAAGGTAGAGAAGTCTTCTCACTGAGTAGCGCAGACATTTTTAATCTCTATTGTGATCTGTGGCTGCCTAGAACAGAAAGAAAAGACAAAATCTTTCAGGGGATCCAGAGCCCAAACGGTCTTAAGCACAGGCTTAATGCTGCAGATGCAAAGGAAGACGAGGGAGACCAGGCAATAGCGCGAGCATTTAAGAACAGATTTTGCATCCCTCTAGATTTTGAACTGATAAAAACCCATCAGCCATATTACCAAGGCGCACTAAGAGACAAACTTACTTACGAACTGACATTCAATGACAGCGGGTCTGTTATTTTATCAGATGATCCTCAAGCCAAGTACACTGTTACTAACATCTCTCTTAATTTTGACGTTGTTACTAACCCCGAACTGGCTAGAACAATCTTAAACCAGTATAAAAGTAGGACGGTTGTTTACTTTGAAAGAGTTTTACACCACAGTCTAGCGATTAAAAACAAGCAAGACGCTGTCTGGGAAATAGCTATAAGCAATTCTTTAAGGTCCCTAAGGTTTCTGTATTTACAACCCTCAGCTCCTTTTAAGAGGGAATCTGAGGTGTTTTACAACCCAAAAATTGAGCAGTTGTCTTGCACAGTAGATGGCAAGCCTTTTCAGCTGTATTCAGCCGGACTTTTACCCGACCAACACTTTGATGAAATAAGAAAATTATTTGCTGGAGGCAGACAGACAAGCCCCACAGCCGATCATGTGTGTAAAAAACTTCACCTTCACGATGTAAGACTCGAAGATTATCTAACAGACAAATATGGATTATGGCTGGATTTTAGGTCCACGTATGACAACAGACTGCACGGGAGTGGAAGAAGGGTAGGGTCAGATGGCATACTCATACAGATTAATAAGGAAAAGGAGGAGAATGGCCGGATACAAATGCACGTTTTTGTGGTTTATGACGCCCAGCTGAACATTGAAGAAAACAGACTGAAAGAAATAGCCTATTAAAACAGATGGATAGTTTGAACTTTTTGCCCAAAGACCCGCACTGTTCGCTTATTTGTGGGATTACTGGGTGTGGGAAAAACTGTCTTCGTACTTGATTTGTTACAAACAATCTACAGGTTTCATTACGAGTACATTGTTATATTCTGCACAACCATTAAGCACAACAAGTCTTACAAAGAAAGGCAGTTTGTTTGGACAGACGAGAATATATTTTTAGTTGATCCTACTGACAAGCTAAGCGACTGTTTAGAACATTACTATAGGCTGTTTGAGGGAACTGAAACGCTGTTTATTATTGATGACTGTTCAGCCGAACAAGACATTGTTAAAAAAAGAAGGACTCTGTCTAAGCTAGCCTTTAGCGGAAGACACGCATTAGTTTCTGTTTGGCTCTTAACTCAAAATACAATGCTGTCTTAAAAGACTTTAGATCGCAGTTAAAATCAGTCATCTTATTCTATACTAAGGACAGGGATAGTTTTGAAGAATGTTTAAGTGAAAATTATATAATCAGGGACAAGGATGAACTAAAAAAAAATAAAAGAGCAGCTAGAAAAATCTAAGCACGCTAAACTATGCTTGCGGACTGACCCACCAGTTCAATACGTTTGCTCATTATAGATTGTTTATTACAGATTGTTTATTACAGATTATTTATAATAAATTGTTTATAATAAAAAGAATGTCTCGAGGGCCAGAATCAAAAGCGGAGTTAGCTCCTAAATGCGTTTCAGTAGAGCTAAAAGATCTAGCAGACACAACTGACTTTGATCTAATAGGAGTGGCAGGAAATGTTTATGGATTTGAGTACACCGACGATGGCGTTTACAAACGAATAGAAATTGAAGATAAAAAACGGCAGCAACATCCTACCCTGGAAGAGATAAGAAATCTAAGGGCAAACGATTTTGGCAAACACGAATACAAACTTCATAAACGAGAGAATGCTTGGGCGTTGCTTCCTGACATTAACTGGGATTTAAAGTTTGAACTACGAAGCCCCTATGTATACTTTGATAAGAAAAACAATTTTAGAAAAGCTTTGAATGAAGGACACCTTCTTATTAGCCTAGTCCCAGGAACACAACAGAAAAAGAAGATTGAAATAACTAAGCAGGGCCCTGAATATATGCTGCGGAGAAAGCTGCCCTTAGCTGAAGTGGGGGATGACACCGTTGGCTTAGAATTTAACCCAACGCTAGAACCACTGCCTAGAAAAATGACGATGCTTTTTCGCTTATTTATTACTCCGAGGGAGTCTGATCCTAGTTTGCCAGAACATGTGTTAATCAGAGGTGTAAAAATAAAGTCTGAAAACTTGAATGGGCCTCTCAGGCTTGTTATTGCTATTACTAAAAATGGGGATCAAATAAACACTTTTGTATCTTCCGACAAAGTTACTGTGATGGTTGACAAAGACAAAGACAAACTAACAGCACTTGATTTTATTTTCATTAAGTATGTTGATTTTATTGGGTTTTACTCTGTTGATGAAGTGCTGCCAGAAGAGTTAATAAGAAGATATGTACAAGATTAATCTTAATTAAAAAATTAATCTTATTTAAAAAAATGGATGGTCAGGCTCAAAAGTTTAGGTTAGAGCAAATAACTGAACTTCAAGAAGAAACAGAAAGTGACTTGGATAAGTATAGGGTTACTAGAAAGAAATATGCTAAAGTTTTAAATACTCTTTCTTATATAATCACCGGCTCATCAGCTGTAGCGAGCGTAAGTGCTGGGTCTAGCGTTGCTCTTTTAGCTACTGGGGCTGGAGCGCCAGCCTCTTTAGCATTAGGGAGCCTTGGTTTAGGTTTAGGTGCTATGTCTATGATTGTGAGTGCCGTTTTAAAAAAATTAACGCCTAAACTACAAAAGCACACTGCCATTGTAGCCCTAGCATCAGCAAAACTTTGTTCATTAAGACTGAGAATAAGCAAAGCATTGCAGGATGAAAACATTACAGCTGAAGAATTTGAGCGCCTTATGGCTGATGGTGAGGATTACAGACGACAAAAAACTGAACTTCAAAAGGAGTGGAGAAAGACTTTTACTTCGCAACAGGTAGACACTGAGACAATCAAACAGAACATTGAAAAACAAGCAAACAATCAGTTAAACCCAAAATAGACTAAAAAATAAGATGTGAACTAAAATAAATAAATCATAAGTTTAACAAAAAAAATAAATACTATTTTTTTTAACTAACAGGCACTGTGTTTGGTGGAACAACTTGCAACTCTTCGCGAACAAACGATCTTTTAGGGGCGGGCTTTTTGGAAGAAAGAGTTTCTCTTAAATAATACACGGGAGGGGCTGTTTTCATAATTCTTTCAACTTCATATACGTCTACGCTCCATATAGGGTCTGTGGCTCTAATTCTAACATCACCTTCTGCCTCTCCAGGAGCATACAAGTATCTTACTTTTAGTCCGAACGGCAAGAGTTTTTGATTACTTTGGATGTCTTCAGTAATGCTAATTTTTTTTTAATTTGATCGCGTTCACCGGTTTAAGACCTGTTGCTTTAAATTCTTCATTGTTCATGGCGCGTAAGACTGCTGGCAATCTTCTAACCCATTCTGTGTTGCGTGTTTTGTCCATAAGGTCTCTACGATATTGATAGGTAAACAGGCGCTCAGCTAGATTCTTATTAAAGTTTTCTACTAGAGCCTGGGAGCGATGGTTGCCTGGGATCCCTCTCTTAACTGTAACCCGATGTCTTAAAAACAGTTGGTTTACAGCTCCTTTAAACTCTTTCCCATCATCAACCTGAATCAACCTAGGATACTCTAATGGACCTCGCATGTATATTTGTTGTAAAGCCACAGCCACAGCAGTTGAGCTTTTATCTGTTAAAGGCTCAGCGTCTTTATACCTTGAAGCCATGTCAACAACCGTAAGAGCATACTTAAACTTTTTTCTTCTAACTTTGTCATGTGGAAGATACAACAAGTCCATCTGGTGGGTGTCATTAGGAACTGAGTTAACAAATCGAGGCCTTATTATTCTTTTTGGGGCAGGCAGATATATTTGCCAGATCGCTTGTTTTGAAAGCCAGTCTTTCGCTTCTGATTCAGACACCCTAGCAGCTTTACTCAGTTTATCAATAGCAGCCTTTCCTTTCCAATACCCTCTAGGAGAATAATATATTTTGTACTTCGTATCGTCCATAGGAAGGGACTGTTTTTTTTATTACATTTTAACTATATTTTTAGATTGAATATGCAAGAAGAAAGATTGCTCCCATAGCACCTATAATAAAGCCTATTTCTACCATTTTCTGATCCTCAGATGGTTCATAAAAGTCAGACAGTTCTGGCGGTGACGATGTTAGAAACTTCTTTCCTGTCACTAAGTAATATTCATTCATTGCTTCATCAACGTCTGTAAATGTCTGCTCTGCATGTCCCTGTTCTCTTAACTTTTTATTAATAAAGTCTAAGTGAGCAATCCTCCTTTTCTCGTAAGCGTCTCTTGCCTTAGCTAAATCTTCCATTGCCTTGTTATGGCGTTCTCTCTCTTCATCAGACCGCAATTTACTAAACATATAATTGCTCCCAGAGAAAGCCAATGCATTAACAATAGCTCCTCCCACCATCAGAACTAATCCAGACATCTTTTTATAAATGAATGAATATTTTTTATAAATCAATATTTTCTAGAATGAATCTTTTTTATAAATCAGTCTGCATTAATATTTCTATGCATTGATGTTTTCTGGGATAATTCCCTGTGTAACAAGAAAGTCTTTTGAGGCAATCCCTGCCGTTATTACAGCTATAACCTAAACAACATCCTCAATGTCTAACCTTCCTAGATCAGCCGGCCTCATCTTAAACATGTTTTTTGCTAACATGCTATATCCTATACTAAGGCCGCTGATTACAGCAGAGTGGTAAATAGTATTGATGATCTTTGCGGTGCTCATGTTTTTTATTAACTTAAAAAATAATTAAAATAATCATAATATGTAAGACTGTCTATGTGCTTTTTAATCAGATAATCTTTTGTTGCCAGAGCTAAAAATAAGGTTGCAACTAATTTTGGCGAATCTTCTATCTTTCCCATGTTGGGCGGTTTTATTCTTAACAAACATTTTGCTAGGGTTGAATAAACTATAACACCAACAATGGGCACTGCATAATTAACCAGCGTTAAACTCATGGTTTTATTTTTTTATTGCTTTTAAAAAGAGTTTAAAAATGGATTGCGACGAGCTATTAAAGTGTGAGAAGGCAGCAGACCCAAACCTCTGTCATAAAGAAAGATTATACTCTCTGGCTGTGTGTGGGAAAACTAGGCAGTATTTGGGCGTTGAACTAACTATCGAACAGATTCAGCAATTGTCTACATCAGACGTTGAGAAGTATTACGCTAGGTACGAAGCACAGCTAGGATCAAAAATGGTTAGATCGGTGGGACAGACAATGATTAGTTTATATGCTAAGTTAGTAGGCAAGATAGCGCCGATTGATTCAGAAGAAGATTTAAAATATGACTTAACACAAGATCCGGTTTTAACCAAGTCCCTAGAATCTCTTGCATGTGACATGTATTATAGATTTGGGACGTTGCTATGTCCATTCATCATGGGATTAATTACTTTTAATCATATTAATTTTAATCGCACTAAAAAAAAATGAGCGAGCAGGAGAAGATTGCGACTCCACAGGAGCAGAATGTGCCGCAAGTGAGTGTCCCACAAGTGAGTGTCCCACAAGTGAGTAGTGTTACTAAGTCTAAAAGTCCTGGGCGTGTTGAGGCCGGTCGTAAACTAGCTGAATGGAACAGACTGCAAAAAGCAAACCAAGCAGCAAAACAAAAATTATTAGATAGTAATACAACATTGCCACCAGCACCGCCACCGCCGCCAACAACAACACAATCAAACTATAAGATGTATTATTATGCACTGGGGTGTGTTGTTGTTGGTGGAGGGTTTTTAGCATACAAGTGTCTAAAACCATACTTAGCAACAAAGTTACAAATCCCCACAAAAACAGTAAAAGAAGAAGAACCAGCCTCTGCAAAAAAAGCACAACCTCCTTCTGTAAACCCATTATTTTTACTAAATTAGTTTTTTAATGTGTTGTTAAGTACAAGTTAAGTACTGGTTAAGTACAAGTAAAGTCAGTTATAACAAGTTAAGTGTAAGTAAAGTGCAAGTTAAGTGCAAGTTAAGTGCAAGTCATGTTAAGTACTAGTTAAGATCTTAACTTAAGTCAGTCAAGTTAATCTTTCAAGTCAGTTCTCCAATGGCCTACAGCATATGAAAACTCAGGATTAACGTAAGTTCGCTTGTTATTGTTAGAGACTAGTGATTTCTTATTAACAGCAGTTGTGTTTACTTGATGCAGAGTAGAGCGCAGATTAACATTTGTGTGATGAAATACTTTGTTTTCAAAGAGAGCCTGCTTGTAGTTGTCGTGACTTATATTTTTTTTACAATTTCTTTACTTATGCCCTTAGCCTTCTTCATTACAGAAGTCTGGCTAGCAACGCTATACATTTTTGACCGCAGACCAACATATTCTTGTATAACTGTCCCATTAAGTTCATCCTTCATCTTTCCAATTACTTTCTTGTTTACAGTTGAATGTAAAGGGCTGTCTTTTGGGTAGTCACATGTGTCATACCACCCATCGGCTCCTTTAGCTACCTCCGCTTCTAAATCCTTATAAAAATCTTCTGTTGAAACGTCTAGAATAAAAGAGTCAGTGTCTGTGTAAAGGACTCTAGAATCTGGATACAAAGGTTTAAAGTAATCGTACAGAAATTCTAGCATTAACAGCTTAGACAACTCTAGCACGGTGAATCCGATAAACACCGGCTTGTCCAACATAACATCCTTTTTCTTCATCATAATGCCAATCAGGCTGTCGCTAAATCTTCTAAAGTCTTGGTAGTTAGGTTTGGAGACCAGCTTAATTGCTTGTTTTTCTTTTGTAACTAATCTTACATCTTTACGCTTGTGTGGGTTCTCCATGGTTTTGCCAAAACAACTGTTGTTCATTAGTTTATAAAAAGTCTTTTTCTGAAGCGTCAGTGGCCGCAGTCCTAAGATCAGTATTCTTCATGATGTATGGCCTCATAAAGGGCTCTTGTTCAAATTCTATTATTCTGTGAACGGCAGTAAGTTTTAGTCCGTGTCTTAGGTAAAACTGTAGCAGTCTGTAATGACATACGTACTTAGTTTTGTGGCAAAGATTGGGCACAAGCTTAGGCGGTTCTGTGGGGGTCATCTTTAAGCTTTCTGCTGCTAGGGGGTAATCATTATGGAGATCATGCAACTCTGTAGGATATTCTAAGTCTACCTCTAAGATTAATCCTATTGGATAATCAGGCGTGAGGCGCGGCAGATAACTCAACATTTTATTAACGTCATGAGGTCCTACGAACATTTTAAAGTTTCTCAATGGCAGTGCCTGGCTCATGGCCCACCCATACAGATTGCTGGCATCTAAGTACATTAGATAGTTAGATGGTTTAGTGGGGTCATAGTCATCTAAATACTTATTGTTGGCTTTGCAGTAAGGGTGCGAGGCCATGCTAATGCCTCCCCTCAGCCCATCTTCAATCATCTGGAGTGTAGCCAGATCAGATATTAAGTCAATCTCAATGTTTGTAGACTTTAAGAATGCGTCCCAAGAAAGACCAGGGGCGGAGATGTAATGTGATGAATCTAGACCGTAATGTTTCATGCATGTAGATCTGTAATTCTGAAAGACGTCTGCCAATAAACAGACATCAGCCAATAAATATTGATCATGATAATCGCCCATTGTTCAACAGTGTAATTCTGTCCAGGCTTTCTGTGCGTATTCATAGCCAGAGTCTGTTATGCCTCCACCTCTAAGACGGCTGTAAAAGTCTTCCTTTGCTGGCAACGCTGGCTCGTCAAACTTGTCCCACGAGTCCATGTATTCATAAGGGTAAACGCCTTTACGTACTAAAGCCGAGTTAAAATATTGTTTAGTTATTGGACAGTCTTGTAGAGATTCTGCTAGTTTGCTTAAGCTCCCCATCAGATGTTGGGCAGAGTCATAAAAGGATAAACAGTCTACAGTAAAGGTCATGTACTTTTCTGATGACTGTGCAATACAGCTAACCCTCTTACATTCAGAAGTTATTGTTTGCATAATAAAGTGAGAATCATAGCCTCGTAAGTTATGAAAGAAGATAGGCAGTTTCCATTTTTTGGGGTCAACCTTGAGTTGAAGATTACAACTGTTGTGTGCTGCTCCCCTGAATTTGCCAGTAATGTGATCATGGTCTCTCACTGTTGGGTTTGCTTCCGCTGCTGTCGCGTCTTTACTATTAGGTGTTAGCTCTGAGCCGCATATCCAGCAGTGTGTAGATGATTCATAGCGCCTTTGGTCTTCAGGAGTCATCATAATGTCTGAGAGATTTAGCTGAATAGAGAATTGATTGCGAAGATGCTTCATGTGTTGTAAAAATCGACCGGCTGCGTTGGGACCTCTGTAAATCTCTGGTTGTGTGTGTCCGCCATCTGACCTAACAACAACAAAAGCATAAGAACAAATCTGATGGTGGGTTAATAAAGCCGTTTTTTGTTGTGCCCGCTCTTGAGGGCTGTAGTACTGTGGCAAAATCGCTTCAAAGTCAGCATAGACTATGTATGGTCTCATCTGCAGTTTGTGTATGTTTTTAAAACTAACTTTAGACCCGGGTGGGGGCGTAAGAAGTTCGGTTTTACAGTCTACAAAACTTTTACAATGTTTCTTATGTTTGTCAGCTGCTTCTATAGTTGGGATCCTGACCAAACACCTTCTACAAAGCTCTTGTTTAGATTCGTCCTTTGATGTATAGGCTAACAATCTGCTAATTGATCTGATTAATACATAATGGCTCTTGGAACCATCTGTAAACAGAATCAAGTCTACATGCTTGTTAAGGGATTCGCCTAAAGTGGGAGCATTGGGAGAAATCCTTAGAGGCTGTAGATTGTTTGCCACAGACCATGTGTATACGCTTACGGTTATTGGTTTGTTTTGCTCTTCAAACCGGTTTAAACTGTCTATGCCTACTGGAAAGTTTATGTTATTAAAGTTCAGTTCATGTGTGTATGCTTTATAATTAGATACTCTGTCTGCATGCTTTCCAACGCGATGTAAGTGTGCCAAAACACACCACATAAAACACATATCGTCAGAATTTTTTATGTTTAGGACTGCCCGTTTAAAAACTAACTCTTTTGGGAGAGGAATGTAAGAATTGCCAACTATAGGATAGAACTTTGTTTGTCTTAATCTGATTTCAATGACTGTTCCTTCAGACCAGCCGGAGCCGCGTAATTTCGCTTCTTCACTTGCATGGTTAAGCTGTGTAAGCATGTAATCAGCCCATTCAGAATTAAAGTCGTAATAGCTGATTACTTCTTTCTGTCTAGTTGAAACCCAGACTTGCATGTTTTTATCATCGGGGGTTATGTATTCAATCAGAATGGCCAACAACACTTTTACTGGTGGGCCAATTTGAAGAGACCCTGGGATTTTAGAAATGGCATGTGCTACGCTTTCATGAACGCTTGAGGGGTTAATGATGTCCATGTCTACTTCACTAAACGTATTGCTTAATTGTTCATTGCCGTCAAATATCTCCTCCCACGTATATAGTTTTCCAACATCGGATTTACTTGTGGGGTTCATTTTTTAACCCACAATATTTACGTAAATTAAAAAAATAAATGTAAGTAAAAGTAAGTAAACATGCTTTTATTCTTCACCCAAGCGTTGCAATACTTCAAGACACCCAAATCTTACAAGAGCACTTGCCAATATTTTAGCTTTTTCTGAATCACTACAGTCAATGTTTAACTCTTTGATTGCTTCGTCAAATAGTTCACTATGATTTTTTTATTAAATTGTTTACATCATTCTCAAACCCAGATTCACCAAAATCAATGTTTAATACTCTCATTGTTTCGTCAAATAGTTCATTACAATTTTCTATTAAAATCATTAGATCAGATTCGCTGTGTTTGGTCGTCATTTTTAAACCTAAAAATTAAATAAATAAAAAAATAATTGTAAATTCAGCTGTTATTTATTACTCATAGTCTTTTTCTAATCTTAAAAACTGTCCAGGTTTAAAGGTAACAGTTACTCCTTCAGGGTCAGAAGAAGCAGTCAGATCAAGATCTTCAGGAGCTATTTGATCAATTAAAATGGCAAACAACTTTATAATTGAATAAGGCCAAGAATGCGGTAGTTTACTGATGGCGTTCCTTACGCTTTCCCGCATATAGACGCGCTCAAAAAGCTCCGTAATTAATTCTTCAAACTCTTCTACATCAACCCTCCAGCTCCTTTCCTCCAACTCCCACATTCTGAATATATCAATAAGCTCTGCAACTTCTGGCTTCATTTTTTAAACCAGATTATAAACACCAATTAAAAAATTAATTAAGTAAGCTGCTGCATAAATCCGGGTAAAAGATTGTATAACAAAATCAATAGCAGCACTTATAGTACATTCTGTAACGCGCTCTGCAATGCACACTGCGGGCGCTGCCAACAACGGCTTTATTGATTGGCAGCGTATGCGTTGCCTTCCTTGCTAACACAGCAGAGTAAATCGCTGCTCAGCGCGTGGCAGAGCAGATGTCAACAGTGGTCCTACCAGTTCCACTTGACATTCTCTGACACCTCCCACTTTAGCACGCTTGACACCTTCACCCCAAGTCGCCCCAAGTCACCCCAAATCGCCCCAAGTCACCCTCCATGTCACCCCAAGTCGCCCCAAGCCTTACCAGAAAGTAGTAAGGTCTCACTATCAAACCCGCGGGCGTTAATTGTGTTAGGATGACTAATTCTGTTAAACCATTAGATTTTTATGCTATGGAGAGAGAATGTAAATATCTGTGTTCAAGCCCACCCATTTTTATTTTGCACGCAAGCCCCACTTTAAGACATTAAATCCTTCAATTTTGGGGGGTTTTGCGCGTTAATTTTTTTACAAAAAAGTGTTAGTTTTTGGCAAAAGTAGCATGAGAAGAAATTTGTTTATGTGAAAAGTGGGGTTTGCGGGCGAAATAAGATGGGTGGGTTAGAACCGGTATATTTACATTCTCTACATGCGAGTGGACGCGGGAACGCGTGCGCGCATGCGCGTGCGTGTGCACACATTCACACATTTACGCCCCCCCCCCCCCTCCCCCGTGCGCGCACATTCTCTCTCTCTCTCTCTCTCTCTCATATTGCTTCTCGGGCATGTGCCTTTTTCTTCGGAATGCCTCCATCTAGGCTAGGGTGGGTTGGGAGGAGGAGTCGGTTGCTTTCTTTAGATGGGGATGAGGGTCAAAGTTTTTTTCCTTTTTTTTTTGAGGATGTGGAGGGGACTGCTTGAAGGATTTTCCAACGATGCATTTTGCTTCATGTTGCGCACGTGAGCACCACATTTGACGACAACTATCTGTTTTCAGTAATTGTGCAGTCGGGATGAAATCCCCTGGCTATTTATGAACAGCGCTCAAGTAGATACTTTGCGTGCTGAGCACGTCTCTTTTTGTTTGTTTTTGCGAACAGTGTTTATTTTTGTGACATTTCTGTTTAATGTACCGAAGTATTTTCTTTTTTACGTTATGGAATGTGTTTCTGGTACTGCCAGTCTTAGCTTTACGTATGCGCGGATTAGCACTATAGATTCAACCCATACGATTAGATATCATGTCTCAAAACATTTCAGTTTGTACTATTAACTGTCAAGGGCTTGGAGAGGCAAAGAAAAGATGAGATGTTTTTCACTATTTAAGACAAAAAGGACACAATATCTTTTTACTCCAGGACACACATTTAAACCCTGATATGGATAAACATTATAGATCAGAATGGGGATACCCGTGCTATTGTGACGGACCGTTTCCTGTCCAGTCACAAATTTTCGTGCAACCGTGCTAACCGGGAGGTAGTCGTCCGGAAGCCGGTTGAAAAGTTTACCTCACTGCTGCTCACCTGTGCACTGTTAAAGCCGGGTGAGCTCTAAACGGTTAGGCAGTCGCTGCAGTGATTCCGGCAACGCAACTACCCGGAAGCTGAAGAGGGACTCCTATCTGTTCTTGGTGGCAGTCAGGTATTTATCATGCAATATTTATTTATTAGAAAACCGAAACCGTATTCCCGGGAGCGACTGAAACTTCCTCAGCGCACTGTGAAAGTTTTGTTTAGAAAAGAAAAGAATTAGAAAAGAAAAGAATTTGTTGTGTTCTGTTATCCTATGACTTGATAGGGTAGCAAAACGAAATTATTTCGGAAAACATGAATAGATGAAGTGAGTGTTAAAGGAAGTGGTCTTCAGGAAAAGAAAAAAAGATTTTGTTTATTCTGTGACTTAACTTTGCGAGAAGAGGGAGAGTTTTGATGCTGTGGATAATAAGCTCCCAAAGTGAGCGACATAGACTATCATATATGCAGGTTTTGATTTTTGATGTGGATGAGTATTTAACTCGCTCTTGATATGAATATTGAATAGTTGTGTGTTGGTAAACAAGAGTGTGTGAAAATCCTTCCCTTACATATATTGAAGTAGATGAATCTTTTGAAAAAGAAACCTCCTAAAATCTGGTGATTATATGAAATGAAATGAACATTCTCGTCGTGACACAAGAGAAAGAAATGAACATTTTTGTCATGACGAAAGACATTCATAGTTTGATGAAAAGTAATCATTAATTGTGTGCAATGATTGTATTCATGGTTTATTGAAGAGGGTCTAGGTGGGAATCCTTCCCCCAATTTGGAAAACTAGATTTTGAAAGGTTTATATTGAAATCCTTTCCTGTTGTAGTGTTATGATTCCGGAAAAGGGAATGTTGTAGTGTTATGAAGAAAGAATATGCTGATGTTTGTCCAAGTTCTAGTGGAATGTGATGTGGCTAATGAATATGAATGTAGTCGTGATTGTAATGAATAGTAGCCATGATAATCAAGGTAGTTGATCAGTTCCCCCAGGTAGAAGTGTACCCTGGTCTGAAGGGGACTGGCTGCCACTTGTTGAGGGTCTGGGCCGTAGTTGTGATCTACCCCCTTGTTCTCCGCCTTTTGTCAGCATGGAGAGGCCGGCCTGAGTGCCGACAACTATCCTACCTGCCACTGCACCCGGGACCGACTACCCACTGAGCCAGTTGGGCCGGAGACGCCGCTGCTGCCAAGTCTGAGCGCCGCTCCCGAGATTTGATCCAGTGACCTGTTGGCTAGGCCGTCGCTGTGTTCTGTTTTTGTGTGTGAGCCACAGCTCCTATGTGAGACTGTCGCCTTGTCGTCGGCAGAGATGCCGTCGGTGTGGTAGTGTTTTTGAGCCACAGCTCTGTGAAGTTCTATTAGTACTGTGTCGGACTAGACTCTGTAGACGTCGTCTTCGTCATCTTTGTCGTCTTCATCGTCTTCGTTGTCTTTAGCATCCTCCTCGTCATCATTGGAACCCTGCGCCGTTCAGAGAACTGTGTTGGACCGGACGCGGCCAGTGCCAGCAGCGCTAGTAGATAGCCATTTATATATAGATATAGTTCTATGTGTACGCCTTATGGTTGGCGTGCCGACCTATTGATGAACTTGTATTTATTATATATGTTTGTCTGATGGCTCGGGCAGCATAAAACAAAAAAAGTGTTGTTCTGTTGCCTGGCTGTCAATGTTCGGGTGAGTGGGTGTGTGTATGTGAATTGGAAAAGCCGTGCATGCACCCATAATTTCTGTGTGAGAGTCAGACAGTCAGACACCCACAACACACCCATTCCATCCGTAACATCTGGTGACCCCATAGAAGTTTTCACATTTACCTTCGAAATTGTGCTACGGTTAGGATTTCTTTTGTAACCCCTTGTAGTGTCCCCGGTTATTAAGTTAGGACAATTTTGCAGGCTTTCCTTTTGAGAGAATCGATTGTTTTGTGTTGTTGAATGACTGTTTCTGGTTAAGTTGGTTTCCCGTCTCCAGAGTAACGGGGTATCTCCTTTGTATAGTTTCTGGAGATACAAGGGCCTAGTTCTTTATCTTCTGTGGGCTTTAGTTTGATTATCTTTTGTTACCCTTCTGATTGTTTCTATTTCTACCTTTTCATTTGGGGATTGTGTTGCTCCTATAGCGTTCTTAGGATTCTTTCTCTTGAATGAATGTGTATGGCTGGCTGCCTGGGCCATTTTAAAAAGTAATTTTGCTAGAAAAAAAACACACCACAATCTTGTATTGATTTATTATTTCTATTATTGATTGATGTATGCATATGTTTATTGTTGATTCATTTCTGCATATGTTTATTCATTATTGCTGTTATTGATTGATGCATTTGTTTATCACATTGATTGCTAAGTGCATTTCCCATACCCTTAAACTTCTGTTTATTAGTTATTACTGCCGTTTTGTTGGGTTTGGACAATAGTCAATATTTTTAAGAGTGTGATAGATATAAATGTTTGTGTGAAAAAAATAATAATAACCCTCTTTGAAATATATTTCAGTGGACATGGTGTCTAAGTTGTTTTTTTCATTGTATTTGGTCCACTGACGTAGTGTTTCACTATGACCTCTGTGGACGAAGTTATAATTTTCACCAAGTACTTACAACGTGGTAAGGCATTTGGTATTGAAGGACAGGCTTTATCAGACTATGTTGACAAATGTATTACGCAAGATTTAGAAAGAGAAGAAAGAATGAACGTAAAGCGAATGCAGGAAGAAGAGGAAACTAAAAGACAGGAGTTGAAAATAAAAGAGATAGAGGAAACCAAAAGAGCACATGAGATAGAGGAAACTAAAAGAGCACAAGAGATTGAAGAAACTAAAAGAATACAGTATGGGGAGTTTGTAATATACTCCCTGTTTGGCTAGTATACTTACCATGTCAGACCATAACATTCCACGGCAGTTAGTCAGCTCTGCCAGGCCGAGATTTTTTGTGGCTAATGCCGTAATAAGACAACACGTGACGCCCACACTACTTCCGCCAGGGAAGAAGCCGGTGTAAACTTCCTGTTCCTCATTCAACAAGGCCTATGCACAAGGTAACCCCGAGAACCATAGCGCTAGCGGGGAAGGTAGGGAGGGCATTAGAGTCTGACATGGTAAGTATACTAGCCAAACAGGGAGTATAATACAAACTCCCCATTTTGGCGTCATATACTTTACCATGTCAGACCATAGCAGAATTCAAAGGAATCGGAGGAGGGCTTAGTGCCCTAATGGTTCTTGGGGTTAGCAGAGGAATAGATATGGCTGCGTTAGCCGCAAAAAAAGTCCCTAGAACCATCAGCCCTGGTCATGTGGACATCCCTAAATTAAGGCTTATGAAGGGATTTTCCGGATGCCAGTAGGCTGCCTCCAGGATGTGGTGCAAGAGGACAGAGCGCTGGGTCGCTGTGGAAGTGGCCAGCGCCCTTCCCTTATGGGCCCGGGGAGATAAGACGGGGAGATCCTTATACGCCCGGGCGTAGGCCGATCTGCCCATCTAGGAAGGATCTAGAGACGACTGGGAGGAGCGCCTGGGGCGCGGGGTTCCCAGTAGCCCCGAATGGGCCTAACGAAGAAGATAGGAGAGATAGGAACTACCTATCTGAAAAGAGGAAGGCCAGATGGTGGAACAGAGTTGAGCCCAGGAGGCCATCTCTCCCCTTGGAAAAGGGCTCACCCTGTGGGGGATTGGGAATGGAGGGAAGGCGTATGTTATGAGGCCAGACCAGGGAGGGTGAGCGACCCTGGGCCTGAACACAGTTCCCCACTGGACCGAGGGCCAGCCTGCTGAGGGTCCCTTCAGTGAGAAGGAGGGGCCCCGCTATGTGTGTCGCGCAGAGGGTGAATCCCCGCACGGCAACAGTGGAGGGGGGCCTCTATTCGGAGGGAGAGGCTGAGGGAGTGAGCCCCCCCCTTTTGTTGACATAACAAGGCACCGAAGTGTTGTCCGTGGGCAGGAGAACAAGTCGGTGCGAGACCTGGGGTCGGAAGTGGGGGAGGGCAAGCCTGCCCGCTTCCACTTCAGGCTGTTGATGTGGAGACGGGCCGACAGAGCGTCCCACACTGTGCGTCCCATACTCCCGAGGTATGAGGGTTCTCAAAAAGGGGAACAGCCCGAGTTGGAGGGGTAGTGTAGAGGTTGAACTAGTGCCACTCTCCCTACCCGTCCGCTTGAAAAGACAGGAACACGAACGCGTGTGTATTTAAGGTACTGAGCCATGCGCTTTTTGTGGCCATAGTAGCATGAGTGTGTGGTTTTTGAGCCCATAGATGGCAAATGAGGCGATCTTTGGCACACCAAACATAGAACAGAATGTAGTTTTGGGGATCCTTAGCAACAGTACTGCTTACCTTGACCCAAGGATCCTGAAATGCACACTTTCCTGGCATGTCGATTGCCTTGAGCACCGACGGGAAAATGGCGGATGAAAGTATCGCGTCTTCACGCGAAACGAGACTATGGAAAACTAGGACGAGACCTTGACAAAATTAATACTACAAGGCGAGCGTCGTCTGCTAGACTAGGGCCGTTTGTCGGAACCCATTGCGTGCAGATTTCAGTGTAAGTACAGACTGCTTCCCAGATTTTCTGGAACCCCGATCTTGCCAGACGAGACATAGGTAGCGTCTGTGAGATGGGAGTATAAGGATGGAGTCCCCCATGGGCGACCCCCCCAGTCACCTCTGGGACCGTGTCTGCTGGCCGAACCGAAAATTCTGTTGGGGAGGTTTCGGTTTCGGCCTAGAGGGGATATTAGGGCGCTTGGCGGGCCGTGCGGTGTGGGCAGGTGACTACCTGGGATAGGGTTTGAGCGAGTGTCCGTCTTCTGGTGTCGCAGTCGAATAGTCGCCGAACAGCGACTGGACCTGCCCAGGGATGCACCGCAAGGCCGACTTGGTGCCTGGGAGAGGTTGGACCGTGACAGCACGGCCTCTCTCCCTGCCAAAAGGAGACAGAAATGCATCCTGGCTGCGCTGTCCGCCGCAGCCGACAGGTGATCCGAGATCTTTAAGATCAAGATCCGCATCAATGGGTTGCCGTAAGGGCGAGGTTGCGTCTCCTGGTCTGTCTCCCGAGTCATCCGGGGACCCAGGGACGGCACCGTCCTCCTCCGGCCGAGTTCTGCCATCCGCTGCAGGAGCATGTCCACAAGGCGTGTCCGCCGTGGTGTGGGAGCAGGCCCATCCTGACCATGCGGTCCCACTCCACCAGGTGCTTCATGGAGATCGTGGTGGGTGGGGAGGGGCGAGGTTGGGGATCAGCCGGAGGTCGTCCTGGGAGATGGCCATCTCCCTGGTCGCGGGTTGTCCGAGAACAGGGAGGCAATAGCAGGCTTCCGGGGGTCCTTAAGGAAGGAGCCAACCGGGGCCGAATTGGGGGCCGTGAGGGCCTCCTTCCCAGGTGGAGGGACGGCTTGTGCACCCCTGGCACGCGTTGCCGGACCTTCCCAAAGTGAGGAAATCGTCTGAGGGGCGCGTATATGGGACGGGGTTGCGAACGTTGGGCTGGGCACAGCCTGGCGAATTTCGCAAGTGAAAGGACGTTGCCAGAGGAGGGGGGCTCACTCACGACAAGGTCTGGGCGCCACCGTTCCAGGGCGTCCGGGTCCCCCAAAGAGGAGACCGGGAATTCTTCCTCCTCGTCAGACTCCGGGTGGTCGTGTTCCTGCCGAGGTTCGGATGACCTTCAGCAGGCGGCAACAGCCGGGGTGCGTGAGGGTCCCGCCCTGGCTGGGGAGTGGGGGAAGGCGAGGGCGGGTCCCTCGTGGCTCTATGATCGGCGAACGGACTGAGAGGGGGAGGACCGTCCTGCCGGTCGGACAGTGCCCGAGAGGATGGGGGACCAGGGTCGAGCCAGCTGTTGGAGGTTGGAGAGCACAGCCGACCACAAGGTAGGTCCTGGTGTAAATCCGAACGTAGCCACTGATTCCTCTCGGGGGCATAGAGCCACCGGTCCCCGAGGAAGCAAGCCGGCTGTGGTGGCCCTGGGGCAGAATTTCCTTGGGGGCCGGGGTATCCTGCAACACCGGGGGGGGGGGGGGGGGGTGGGGGGTAGCGAGAGAGCGTGTCGTGACGTACCCCCTCCCCCCCGGAGAGTGCACTGCCCCGTACACTTCCCTGGTGGGATCCATGGGGTCCCCCTGTTCAACGGGGGGAGTGGTGGAGGGCATGGCTACCGAGCCCCCTATCCACCTACGCGCAGATTGGAGTGGCTGCGGTGCCGTGGCCACCCCCTGGTAATGATCACGCAGGACACCCGTGGTCCCGCGGGTAGATCCCCCCCGAGGAACGGGACCGTGGACGTTGCCCAAGTGGGAGGCGGAATAGGTCTGCCCCCCCCCAATGTCCTGTACCCCTAGGGGAGAGTACGACGGTCGATCGGGGGTGGTCGACCGTCGGGGGGTCTGGGCGACACAGGTCCAGGCGAGGCCGTGCCTGCGGCCAAGACCCGGAGTTATGAACAGTTTGGGCATCCCAGGGACTATCCACAACTCCGCCGCCGGAGTAAGGACGCTCCTCGTGCACAAGTGGTGGCTGCACGCGGGCACGGTTGGGGAGAGCGTCTCGAGCATGTGAGAGCCTAGTGGGGGGAAGACTAGGATCCGACAGCCCATGGAGGCGAGTGACGGGCGGCGATTCCGGGCGCATCCCGTCACCCGTGTTGGTTCGTGCCTCGGCAAGGGTCCCTGGGGGCCGAGGGTCACGCCACTCAGCATGATAGTGAGAGGTGTCGCCATGCGTCCGAGGTGAAGGAGGCAAGCTGTCCGAAGGGGAGGGGGAGGGAGAGAAGGAATTGGATTTCTTAGCTCGGCTCTGCCCTTTGTGGGGAGCCTTGCCTTAGATCTGTAGAAATTTCGAATGACAGACATTTAGCAGCAATGGTGGCAGCTTGTCTTCTTCCCTTCGGACGCAGTGATCGTGCGTCCGCCGGTCTGGTAGGGGAGGAACGGTCACGCGTCCCCTCCGCGGACCCCCCCTCTACGCCGACCGTACATTCTTCCACGGGAGGAACGGATTGCCCCGGGGAATCGACCGGCGGGCCCTCCGGGGCAACGAGCGACTTCAGAAAGGGGAAGTGGCTCGACCTGACCTGGTCCTTCGCCATGTTGGGCACTGGCGGCAGGGCAATCACGGCACACACGACCACAAAGCGGAGACAAGTCGGTCGATCGAAGATTAACCACTAAATCGATCAACCTAGTGCTACAGCACCGTAATAACACCCCTGGTAGTGGAACGAGAGATCGTAAGATGCTAGACCACCGTACCCTCGATCGAGGATGGGACAAAACTCGATCACCGTAATGGAAGCTAACTAAGGGTAGCAGGTAATTATGGGAATTCAAGATCGCGAGGAACTCGAGCGATCTGCACTAGTGCATAGACAATGGGTCTATAAAGGTGCCGACGGAGATAAACCTCCGTAACTATCCCAGGTACAACGCCCGTGTAACAGTAATACTGCGTACTGCTAGATCGAAAAACTCGATCGGTGTGTACTACAGCTGTAATACGAGGGCGATGAAGGAGGCAGGGCAAAGACTCTCGATCTACCTTGTAATAATGATACCTGGGGTAGTAATAAATGTGCACACGTTGGTAGATCAAGAGATCGTAGAGACACCCGATCTACCAGTAGTAATGATAAATGAGGAAACATAAATGTTACTAATGCCCAAGTGGGAGGCGGAATAGGTCTGAATAAGTGTGCACAAGTTGGTAGATGAAGAGATCGTAAGACACTCAAACTACCTGTAATAACGATAAATAAGGTACATGAAAATGCGCCCGGGGAAGCCGCGTACCGCCAAACAAGGTGCGTGCGGTCAGGCAATATGGCGGACACGCCAACAGGCGTGGCACAATCCAAGATGGCGGATCGATTGACCGGGACGAGATCGATCGCCGAGAGTGACGCACAATGGCGCGCGAGAGTAAAATACCCTTGGTGTACCTAGTAATAATGCTAAGGAGGTACTAATCAATGTGCACCAGTTGGTAGCTGAAGAGATCGTAAAGACCATCGATCTACCTGTGATAAATTAGGTACAAATAAATGTGCACCAGTAGGCAGATCAAGAGATCGTAAGTCACCCGATCTACCTGTGGTAAGGATACATAGAGTGCCACATTGGGTACAAATAAATGTGGCCTGGGGAAATCCCCATACGGGCAAGCATGTGCGACCGAAAATGGGCTCCATGCGGTGAGGCAATATGGAGGGGACGCCGACCGCAGTGGAAAAACCAAGATGGCGGGTCGATTGACCGGTGAGGGTTCGGTCGTCGAAAGAGAAGCAATAGGCGCGAGAGCAAAATAGACTAACGCGCTGAAGATATACGAGGAGGCCGAAAGGCAACTCAGTAGAGGGAAATTTAGGATAACAAATGCTTGTTATTGGCTTAAATGAGTGATGGGAGATCGAAAGGCGAACTCTTCTTCTTCTTCTTCTTCTTCTTAAAACACCCACCATCCTATTTTGATGGTAGCGATGTGGGTACAAAGCCGATCGACCGTACTAGACGAGCGAACGAAGAAGACGATCAGGAGTAGTGATACAAGGAAAAGAAGGTGACAATAATAGAGGAGGAAAACCTCCATAGCAGTGAACAGGTACGACGAACGAGGACGACCACGCCGGGGTCGGCCGGAATGGCGAGAATAAAAATGGCGGCTCGAGTGACCGACGAAGATCGATCGTCGAAGTGAATTACCAAGATGGCTAGCGAGGATAAACAAAGCGCCGAGATCAATGGAAATCGAAGGATAAGGGGAAGAGAATAATGAGAGAGTGGGGAACGCGTTACTACAAGGGTGACGCGTTCCCACACCCGGCGAGTAAGGGACGAATGGAGAACAATGGGTGAAGAGAAATCGTGAGCCGTCACGCCGTAGAGCGTGAATAAAATGAAACAAAGCGCCATCCATAAGCCTCACGCGGCAAAGGTACCCATGGTCTAACGTAAGCCACAACAGAACAAGTAAAAAAAGGCAAGCACACAAGCAATCTCTACAAAAACAGAAGTATAGGCGAGACAGAGCAAAAAACCTGTCCTTGTTAGGCAGGAGGCCGAGGTTGAATGAGGAACAGGAAGTTTACACCGGCTTCTTCCCTGGCGGAAGTAGTGTGGGCGTCACGTGTTGTCTTATTACGGCATTAGCCACAAAAAATCTCGGCCTGGCAGAGCTGACTAACTGCCGTGGAATGCTATGGTCTGACATGGTAAAGTATATGACGCCAAATAGAAATTTCTCGTCAAGGACTAATTTCAGGTGAGGACAGTCAAAGTACTAGCATACCCAGGTCTACCGCCCCTCGTCCTACCTTTCCCAAATTGCCTCCCTTTAAAGAAAGAACAGATGACATTGATAGTTATCTTTTCAGGTTCGAAACCCATGTTCGCTCTCAAGGCTGGTCAGAAAGTCTATGGGTCACTTATCTCTCTGCATTACTCGAAGGTTCAGCTCTCACACTTTATCACAGTTTGGCAGAAAATAATGTGGTTTTTATGAGCTGTTGAAAGAAAGTTTGTTGAAGAAACTTCAGTGTACTCCAGACGGTTTTCGTAAGCGTTTTCGTGAGTCAAAACCTAGTGCAGATGAACCCTTTGAAACTTTTTCAGTGGAACTTAGACGCCTTCTTGATCATTGGATTTTGTTGTCCAAGATTGAGAAATCTTTTCAGGGTCTTGTTGATCTTATTCTGAGAGAGCAGTTTTTAGAATGTGTTTCTAAGGATTTGGCTATTTTCTTGTGCGAAAAAGATGAAAAAACATTTGATGCTATGATCAAGTCTGCTGAGTTATACAGGCGTGCCCATCCCACTAAGCTCCTTTCCAGGAAAGCTGATGTAAATATTTTTGCTTCTGTTTCCCATAGTACTTCTGGACAGTCAGATAGACCCCCATTCCGTGGTCAGTCAGATAGAGGTCGCAGGTCAGCCCCACATCCTGTTGTTCAGAATCCCAGCACCCCAGCTCGTCAAGGTAGTGGTAACCGTTACCGTGGTTGTGGTGCTCATCAGTATTCAGTCAATAGAGGTTCATCAGGAAATACATTTACCCAGTCTTCCAGCATTGTCTGTTTCCTATGTAAAAAGACAGGGCATGGGGCTTCCAAATGTTCATGGAAGTCAGATAGAAACCAATGTAAGATTTGCAATCTTGGTCACCTGGATAAGTGCCCCTTTGTTGTTGGCAGTTCGCCTGTCGTCGACAAGTCAGCTGACAAACACTCTACTGCTGCTTGTTCGATTATTCGCTCCCCATTCGCTTGTTTAGCTGCAGGTTAATTCACAGGGAAGTTGAACCTAGAATCTGGTTCTGTCAATGGCACTCTAAGTTCTGTATTGCGTGACACTGGTGCTACCATCTGTGGTGTTCGCAAGCGACTAGTTTCCGATAGCCAGATGCTAGGAACTACAGTGAGCTGTGTTTCTTTTGGAGGACGTGTGGATGAATTCCCACTAGCTACAGTTCCTGTCAGTTGTCCCTACTTTGAGGGCGATCTAACCTGCTGTGTCCTAGACAGTCCTGTCGCAGATCTCATCATAGGTAATGTTCCTTGTGTCTGTGAAGGCAGTACTTCCAGTGATGTGAGTGATGAACCCTTCTCTTTAGCTGCCGTTACCAGGGCTAGAGCTAAACATGTGGTAGAGAAGAAACCTCTGTGTCAGATCCCTGATGGTTTAAATATTTCTCGTGCTGATCTGATTCAAAAACAAAAGGAGGATGAGTCATTGAAGACATGTTTCCAGTTAGCATCTTCTGGTGAAGTGAAGAAGTCAGATACTGCTACCTTCTATTACTGTTTGTCAGATGGTGATCTGTGCAGGCATTAAAAAAAAATGACATTCCTTTTGATCAGGTTGTTGTTCCCTCTGACCTCCGACCTACAGTGCTATCTGTAGCACACGATCTTATTCTGTCAGGTCATTGTGGTTCTCGTCGAACTCTGGCAAGAGTCCTCAACAAGTTCTTTTGGCTTGGTGTAACTGTAGATGTGGCCAAGTATGTAGCTTCATGTGACGTTTGTCAGGAGACAGTACCTAAGGGAAAATTTTGTCCAGTACCCCTTTCTATTGTTCCATTCATTGGTACTCCATTTGACCGTGTGGCTGTTGACCTTGTGGGTCCGCTGTCTCCTCCTTCGGAGCAAGGTCATAGATATATTCTCACCTTGATTGATATAGCCACCAATTACCCAGAGGCTGTTCCCTTGAAGGATATCTCTTCTGTCAGTGTAGCAGAAGCACTATTGGGAATCTTTTCTCGTCTAGGATTCCCAAAAGAGATTCTTTCAGATCAAGGCACCCAGTTTAATTCTGACCTCATGAAACAGTTTCATGTGTTATGTGGTACCAAGGGCATTCGCACATCGCCATACCATCCTCAGGCAAATGGTCATGTTGAGCATTTTCATGGCACTCTGAAATCGATGCTGAAGAAAACTGTGCGTTCTTACCCAAAGGCATGGCATCGATATCTACCTGCACTGCTATTTGCATGCAGAGAGTTGCCTTCAGAAAGTACAGGTTTTTCCCCCTTTCAGTTGTTGTTCGGTCGACAAGTTCATGGCCCTATCACTATTGCAGGAGTCTTGGACCCAGTCTGATGGTCTTGATGCTGAAGCGAAACCCCTTTATGCCTACTTGTTCGAGCTTAAAAATGTCATTGCTGACTCATGCAAGTTGGCTATGGATCATTCTGTCGACTCCTCTGCTAAGGGAAAAAAGTATTTTGATGGTAAGGCTAGAGAACGTCATTTCCAGGTTGACGACGAAGTCCTTGTTCTCCTCCCTATGGATTCAAACAAGTTACTAGCTAGTTAGTCAGGACCATGCCCAGTTACCAAGGTCTTGCATCCTGACTACAAAGTTCTCATCAAAGGAAAAAAAAGGTTTTCATATGCCGTTCTGCTGTGTCTGTGTCTCAGAGTATCCCAACAGTCACCTCACAGGGAAAGTCAGTACCATGGTCAGAGATAGCGCCTCTCAGTTCTGGCAAGAAAGATGTTTCGTTCAAGAGTTCTACAGGAATTGTTCATTGTTCGAACCCCGCTCGAAATTCTCGTGATCCTGTAGTCGCGTACACAGTCGGTGTTGTTCAAGACTGCGATGACGCACTACCAATACACACTTTACCTGTTCCCATGGCAACTTCTATGCCAGATGAAGATATCGATTCAGTACAGTTTGATAGTACTTTGTCTGACAGCAATGCTAAGGAGTTACGAAGAGTCAGGATCTTCAGGATATTCTGACTCCGAAACCAGGCTCCTTTTCAGGCAATGTGCTATTAGAGATTCCCCTAACAACAGATGTGCCAGTTAGAAAAAGGTGTTACGACATCCCCTTATCTGCTAGAGAGGTTGTTGAGAGAGAAGTTGGCATCATGTTGGAACTCGGTATTATTGAACCTTCAAATAGTCCCTATGCCTTCCCAGTTGTGCTAGTCAGGAAAAAAGATGGTACATGTTGCTTTGGCATTGATTTCTGTTCTCTGAATAAGATTACCATCTTCGATGCTGAGCCCATTCCTGACGTGGAAAGTTTATTTGCAAGATTATCTGATGCACACTTCTTTACAAAGATAGATCTTGCAAAGGAATATTGGCAGATAGTTGTTAAGCTCGAGGACCGCCCAAAGACGGCTTTTACAACGCATATGGGTCTTTTTCAGTTTGTAAGGATGCTTTTCGGTCTTGTGTCAGCACCTGCAGTTTTCGCACGCATGATGCGCATGCTAGCTTTGGATCAGTTCTCAGCTGTCAGTTTCTTTGATGATATTCTGGTTCATAGTCTTTTATGGGATGCACATCTTCGTCATATGAAAGGTGTTCTTTCGTGTCTGAGGTCTTTCAACCTCACAGCTCGTCCCTCGAAAATCGAGGCAGGTTTCCATTCTCTGGAATTTCTTGGACATATCGTTGGAGGTGGTACCATGCGTCCTGAACAGAAAAAGATAAATAAGATTCTGAGAATTCCCACCCCTACTATCAGAAAGCAAGTCAGATCTTTGCTAGGTTTGCTTAGCCTTTACAGGAGATATGTTCCCAGTTTTTCCACTTTGAGTGCCCCACTCTCTGATTTAATCAAGGATGTTGGTCGAGCTGGAAGATCCATTTCTTGGACCCCAGAATGTGCAGTAGCGTTACAGAAGATTCAGAGTATTTTGTCGTCAGCACCTGTATTACTGTTACCTCGGTTAGGTAAGCCCTTTGTTCTTAGAACTGATGCTAGTTCTGTTGGGCTAGGTGCTGTACTACTGCAAGAGGATGATGATGTACTTCACCCAGTTGTGTTTGGGAGTCGCAAGTTGTTGGAACGTGAAAAGTCATATAGTACCATCGAACGAGTGTTTAGCCATTGTCTGGGCTGTTCAGAAGTTTGTTCGATATCTTTGGGGATTAAGGTTTATCCTACAAACAGATCATCGACCTTTGACGTACCTTCGAACGTCAAATTTTAAGAATTCCGGAATTATGCGTTGGGCATTGTCTCTGCAGGAATTCTCGTTCGAAGTGGAACCAGTTCCAGGATCATCGAACATTTTCGCTGATCTTCTTTTACGTTCTTTTGAGAACCAGTCTGTTCCTTTGACATTGGTTTGTGTACATCCCAGTTTTGATGTCCTTTTCATGTATTTTTTCTGGAATTTTGTGACCTGTAGTTGTTTACTTCCTCTTAGTTAAAACAATTTGGACATTGTTTTTTTGAGGAGGGGGAGTATTGTGACGGACCGTTTCCCGTCCAGTCACCAATTTTCGTGCAACCGTGCTAACCGGAAGGTAGTCGTCCGGAAGCCGGTTGAAAAGTTTACCTGACTGCTGCTCACCTGCGCTCTGTTTAAGCCGGGTGAGCTGAAACGGTTAGGCAGTCTCTGCAGTGATTCCGGCAACGCAACTACCCAGAAGCCGAAGAGGGACTCCTATCTGTTCTTGGTGGCAGTCAGGTATTTACCATTCAATATTTATTTATTGGCAAACCGAAACCGTATTCCCATTTAGGAGCGACTGAAACTTCCTCAGTGCACTGTGAAAGTTTTGTTTAGAAAAGAAAAGTATTTGTTGTGTTCTGTTATCCTATGACTTGATAGGGTAGCAAAACGAAATTATTTCGGAAAACATGAATAGATGAAGTGAGTGTTAAAGCAAGTGGTCTTCAGGAAAAGACAAAAGATTTTGTTTATTCTGTGACTTAACTTTGCGAGAAGAGGGAGAGTTTTGATGCTGTGGATAATAAGCTCCCAAAGTGAGCGACATAGACTATCATATATGCTGGTTTTGATTTTTGATGTGGATGAGTATTTAACTCACTCTTGATATGAATATTGAATAGTTGTGTGTTGGTAAACAAGAGTGTGTGGAAATCCTTCCCTTACATACATTGAAGTACATGAATCTTTTGAAAAAGAAACCTCCTAAAATCTGGTGATTATATGAAATGAAATGAACATTCTCGTTGTGATACAAGAGAAAGAAATGTACATTTTTGTCATGATGAAAGACATTCATAGTTTGATGAAAAGTAATCATTAATTGTGTGCAATGATTGCATTCATGGTTTACTGAAGAGGGTCTAGGTGGGAATCCTTCCCCCAATTTGGAAAACTAGATTTTGAAAGGTTTATATTGAAATCCTTTCCTGTGTAGTGTTATGATTCCGGAAAAGGGAATGTTGTAGTGTTATGAAGAAAGAATATGCTGATGTTTGTCCAAGTTCTAGTGGAATGTGATGTGGCTAATGAATATGAATGTAGTCGTGATTGTAATGAATAGTAGCCATGATAATCAAGGTAGTTAATCAGTTCCCCCAGGTAGAAGTGTACCCTGGTCTGAAGGGGACTGGTTGCCACTTGTTGAGGGTCAGGGCCGTAGCTGTGATCTACCCCCTTGTTCTCCGCCTTTTGTCAGCATGGAGAGGCCGGCCTGAGTGCCGACAACTACCCTACCTGCCACTGCGCCCGGGACCAACTACCCACTGAGCCAGTTGGGCTGGAGACAACGCTGCTGCCAAGCCAGAGCGCCGCTCCCGAGATATGATCCATCGACATGTTGGCTAGGCCGTCGCTGCATTCTGTTTTTGTGTGTGAGCCACAGCTCCTGTGTGAGACTGTCGCCTTGTCATCGGCAGAGACGCCGTCGGTGTGGGTGTTTTTGAGCCACAGCTCTGTGAAGTTCTATTAGTCCTGTGTCGGACTTGACAGAGACGTCGTCTTCGTTATCTTCATCGTCTTTAGCATCCTCCTCGTCATCGTTGGAACCCTGCGCCGTTCAGAGAACTGTGTTGGACCGGACGCGGCCAGTGCCAGCAGCGCTAGTAGATAGCCATTTATATATATAGATATAGTTCTATGTGAAGCCTTCTGGTTGGCATGCCGACCTATTGATGAACTTGTATTTATTGTATATGTTTGTCTGATGGCTCGGGCAGCATAAAACAAAAAAAGTGTTGTTCTGTTGCCTGGCTGTCAATGTTCGGGTGAGTGGGTGTGTGTATGTGAATTGGAAAAGTCGTGCATGCACCCATAATTTCTGTGTGAGAGTCAGACAGTCAGACACCCACAACACTCCCATTCTATCCGTAACAGCTATTTTGTTTCATATAATACTAATTCAAGAGGTGTTGTGGTCCTACTTAACAATAATTTTGAATTCAAAATAAATAAAGTGTACAAACATCTCAACGAAAATTACATGTTCATCTCTATGACCTTTATGGGCAAGGACTTCTTAATCATAAATGTTTACAGCCCAAACGGAGACAATCCAGAATTCTATCAAGAAATTGAAGAACACATTCAGGAATTAAGGAAACCACACCTGATAATAGCAGGTGATTGGAATTTAGTATTGAACCCAAATATTGACTATGATAATTATAAACATACAAACAATCCAAAGGCAAGTGAAACTGTAAGTGATATGATGGCCAAGCTAGATCTTGTAGATATATGGAGAGAATTCTATCCAGATAGAAGGCAGTTTACTTGGAGAAGATCCCAACCCAAGCAACAGAGCCGATTAGACTTCTTTTTGATAAGCGAACACATGATGTCGGACATAGCAGACTGCTAAATTATCCCAGGCTACAGAACAGATCATTCAATGGTACTACTAAAGTTTAAGAACCCTACTGAAGGTATAGGTAGCAATTTTTGGAAATTTAATTGTTCATTACTAAAAGACTCTAAATATGTTATTGAAATTAATAATGTCATTAAAGAAACAATACAAGAGTATGCAGTGGCGTATGACGATAACCTAGAGTTTGACCAAGCACAGTTGAGGCAACTAGAATTTACAGTATCACAGCAACTTTTTCTTGACGTTCTATTGATGAAAATTCGATCAAAAACTATAACATATTCCATTCGAAAAAAGAAACAAACAGATGAAGAAGAAAAAAACACTCACAAAAGAAATCTGTCACCGATCGGCGGTACTAAATCAGTATGTCCATGTGTTTAAGAGTAGTGGTGGTTCAAGATAGAGAGCGTGTGCGCGTATGCGCGTGTGTGTGTGTGTGTGTGTGTGTGTATGTGAGGTTGGGGTTTAGTTAGCTAGAGTTAGGTTAAGTTCCTCAGGGTTAGGTAGAAAGATTAGGCTTGGTAGGAGGCTGGGGAAATAGGACATACAATATTCTTTCATTCCAGTCTTCACTTATTGAAGGAATGGAATGGAAGCGGGAAGTTGGTTTCATTCCCGATTGTTACCCTTTTATTACTTTGGTTCTATACCAGAGAAGGCGGGGCAGGATATCGGCTGTTGTTGTGTTGTCAAGTCTGTGAGTTGTTGTGGTAAATTGTCGTGTTGTTGCACGAGCAACGACTAGTCCGTTGGTCAGGTGTGTCAGCTCTGCGGAGGGATACACTTCTCTGACCAATCGTTGTTTTGTGTGGTGAGTAGAGTTCGCTTGATTCTGACCAGGGCGGAATGCGTTGGGGTAGCTTCACTTCGGTCCCTGGTGTTCGTCGGAGTGGACGTACTCCTTGTAGGTGCGGCGGCAGCGCCGGTAGTTTTTGAAGAGTGACTTCGAGTCATATAGTTAGTGCCAGGTCCTCGTCGGGTTTGGGTGCCCTTGGCCTGTGCTGAGTCGGTGTCGTCCTTGTGGCAGCCACTGTCAGCCAGTTGCAGAACTGGTGTGGTTGATCGTCTGTATGTCCAGTTGTGTCAGCAGGTATCCTGTTCCGTCCTGAGGCTGGGGCCAGATCACCGCAGTCTACTGCCGCGTGCCGGCAGGTGAGCGGCGCTTTCCAGTACCTGTTGTTTTCCCGGGAGAGGGAGACCACCCAGGCCGTCTGCCTTCTGTGGGGCAGCTCTCCTCCAGCTACCGGTGCTCTTCCGGGAGTTCTCCGGCACTGGTTCCTCGTCCCGGTTTAGGCGTCCTGTGAGAGGGCGCTGCACCAGGCCTTTTTTCCACCCTTGGTGTCCGGTGGGGCCTTCAGAGGAGGAGGCGTCCTACGAGCCCCGGACCCGTCGAGAGGGCGTCTGGTGTGTGTGCTTTGGGGGTCGTGCCCATCGCGGGGAGGAGTCAGACTGCGGGAAGCCACGGTCAGCGCCGGGGTGCAGAGTCTTCGGGGAGGGTGTTGGCCCGCGGAGGAGCCACGGTCAGCGCCGGGGTGCAGAGTCTTCCGGGGAGGTGTCAGCCTGTGAGGGGCCACGTACAGCGCCGAGGACTGGAGCTTTCCGGGCCAGGATGGGTTGTCCCATGTTTGTGATAGAAGGGGTGTAGCGTTAGGCAGTAGGGTTAGGGGTGTTAGCTACTGCCTCCTTTTAGGACGTAGTGGCTGGCACAGTGTAGGGTACTTGTCGTTGCCTCCCTTAGGGACGCAGCGACCAGTTTGGTAGTGGTCCCGGGTTAAAAGAGAAGGGTGAGTCCTGGGGAGAGGTGTGGGTGGTAGCAGTAGTTAAGAGATTAGAGTCCCTTTGGTAAATCGTTGTCCCTAGTGGTTAGTCACCACGTGTGCGGGCTATCGCTGTGTCCCCAGGTCACAGTGATATACCGCAACTGGTGTTTAGGTTAGGTTAGGGTCTTCCAGGTCGTTATCGTAGAGTAGGGTGAGTCAGCGGGAATTGGGATACTTGTGTGCAGTTGTGGATGTGCGCGAGTGGTGGCGCCATGGAGTGTGTGTGAAATAAAGAAGCGTGCGTGATTGTAAAACTGTGTTAGTGTGCTGTGTTGTCTGACCTAGTGTGTGATAGGCGTGGGTAAGGGTGGTGGGGCCGTCCGGCTTAGCGACCGTGACACTTTGGTGGAGATGCGGGGTACCATAAGGGGTTCTGGGTAGGTGATAGGTAGCTAGGAGGGAGGTAGGGGGGTGTTGTGTCCGGTGTGTACGTTGTGTGAAATGTAAGTGGGTGGTTGGTGGGAGCGTACCAGTACCCTGGGAGGTGGTACGTAGTGTCCCTGTTCACTTCAGGCAGGTTTCCATTGGCATTGGGCAGGGCACTTGTGTTGATGTGAATGGGTTGGCGCTACCGTGTGAGTGAGGTATGAATGGTCAATAAACATTGAGTGGTTGTTGGAAGTGTGAGTGATTACATCGTACAGTGTAGGTGAGGTGCCGGAGGGTACCAGGTGTCTTTTGTGTCCCTTACATATGGTATACCCCAGTGAGTAGGTAGAGTGGTACCCGGCCCGTGACTGTGCACGCTGTGTGCTCGGATATCCTGTGGGGATTAAGGGCAGAGTAAGCCCAGGTGACTGTGTGTGGGAAGCACGAGGGTGCGCAGGGTTGTGACACTAAGGTGTGCTGGGAGTGCATATGGACTTGCGGGGTGCAAGTGCACTGTGATCGTGTGGGTGCGGCCTACCAGAGACAGTGAGGCCTGTGACTGTGGGTAACTGGTGCGCATGCACAGTGGACGGTGGACACACGGTGTCACGTGGTTCAGTCAGTGACCAGACAGTGCATTGGTAGTATTATATGGGTTGGAGCCCATAGGGGTATATGTATGAGGTACACAAGTGTGGGTGGAGTTATGCTTGGTGCGTGACTCATTGAGAGTATTGTGTACTTGTGCTGAGTTGCTTCAGGGCTAGCGCGTAGTCAGGAACCTCCAGTTGCGCTCAGATCGCATACTGTCCCTTGTTAGCTCTGTGGTGGTAGGGGTTATCCTATATCTAAACACACCCGAGCCCATCCGCAGTACGACCCCGATAGTGTCATGGATCCACAGGCCCCTACGGCGGATACCAAACCTAAGGTTAGTGACCAGGTTGTGGGGGTGGATCAAGAACAGGGGACGGGGGCTTATGCAAAGTTTGCCAAGTTGGGAGCGGCGATGGGTTTAGCTGGGGGAGACCTCGCCAAGTTCGTCACGGACTCAGTACGTAATGAGGATGAGAAGACAGCGAGAGAAGTAGAATTGGAGCTCCGGATGGAGGAGAAAGTGAGGCAGAAGATGAAGGATGAGAGGGAGCTAGAAATGCAGCGGACGCAGATTGAAGAGAAGAAGGCTGCTAGGCATAGGGAGTTAGAGATGCAGCAGAGGAAGATAGAAGAGGAGAAAGCTGATAGGCAGAGGGAGCTAGAAATGAAGCAGAAGAAGATCGAAGAGGAGAAAGCTGCTAAGCAAAGGGAACTAGAGATGAAGCAGAAGAAGATCGAAGAGGAGAGGGAAAGGTTAAAGCAGAAGGATGAAGACGAGAAAGCAGCGAGACAGATGGAACTGGAACTGCAGAGGAAGAAGATGGAGGAAGAAAGGGCAATAAGGGAAATAGAAGCTCAAGCACGGCAAGCCGAGTTAGATCTCAAGAGACGAAGGGATGAAGCCGAGTTAGAGGCAAGACAGCGAGAGCTAATCATACAAGAGAGACAAGCCTTAGATGAAGCAGCGCATAGGAAACGCTTGATTGAGGTGGAGGAAACGAAGCATGTCCACCTTGAGCCGTTAGGAGAGAACGACGACGTGAACGCTTTCATCGCCCAATTTGAGCGTGTAGCCCAGATGTGCAAGTGGAGCAAGACCTCATGGCCCACACGTCTGATGTCTCTGCTGAGAGGAAAGGCTAGAGAAGCGGTGATGCAGTTAAGTGCGGATGAGTTAGGCGACTATGATCAGATAAAGAGCGCCCTGTTAAGCCACTTCAGGCTAGATGCTGAGGCCTACCGAGAAAAGTTCAGAAGCATCAAGAAGGACGCTGCTGAGACTTTCGGCCAGATGCTGGGTAGGATGAAGCGGTGGTTTTCCCTCTGGTGTGCGGCAGCGGGCAAGGATGAGAGTGTGGCAGAGGACGTAAAGGATCTGCTGTTCCAAGAACAGTTTTATCAGCTATTGTCTCCAGAGTTCACAACTGAGGTGCGGAAGACATGCCCGAAAACTGTGGAACAACTTGCAACGGAAGCTACTGTTTTGGCAGAGGCCAAAAGACTGGGGAGGAAGGCGAGGCAAGACCGAACAGTTAACCAGCCCAACATGGGTAATACACGTGAAACAGCAGGGAGCCAGCCCGCAGGGAGGTCCCAACAAAGTGATGGTGCACTACAGCAGCTGAACAGGAGATCAGAAGGGCCTAGATCGACCATAGTTTGTTTCAACTGCAAGAAGCCAGGCCACATCGCTAGGAAATGCCCTGAGCCCCATTCTGTTGGAGCTGTTCATTGTTGTGACCAGCCCCAAGCTCGAGTAGTCCCTACGTTGTGTCGCCCATGCGCTGAGCAGCGGTACGAGCCTGCGTGCATTGTAGAAGTTAACGGGTCTCCGGCCAATGGATTACGGGACACTGGTGCCGGACACACCGTAGTGGCCAAGTGGTTAGTACCGGCAGATGCGTACACAGGAGAGACAGTCCCAGTAGTGTTGGCTGAATCCAGATGTAGGTCTGTGTTACCTGTGGCGGTAGTAGAGTTGAAGTCACCATTCATCGCAGGGAAGTTGGAGGTTTTGGTCATGAATAGCCCTGTGCAGGAAGTCCTGATCGGAAACTTCGCAAAGAGAGTAGGAGATCCCGGTTGGACACGTGTGCCTGTATACGCAGACCCGGCGCTGGTAGGGGCAGTGCAGACACGCGCGCAGAGAGCCAGGGAGCAGCAAGAACCTGTACCACTGCCCATCGAGGAATGCATTCTGAACACCTCTACCCAGCAGTTAATTCAGATGCAGGACCAGGATGAAACCCTGAGGAAGGCTCGGAGTGCGTGTGAAGCAGGGACGCACTTCCACACCAAGTTTGGACGAGTCGTGTACGCTCGGAAGTCTGGTGTACTGGTCAGGTGGTTTGAGGGTCCCAAGGACGTAGCAAGTCAGATCTGCGTCCCAGCTGAACTACGGACCACGGTGATGAAGCTAGCCCACGACGTACCCATGTCTGGTCACTTAGGTACCACCCGAACCAAGGAGCGAGTTGGTCGCCATTTTTATTGGCCAGGCATGCATGCTGACATTCGTCGGTACTGCCAGTCATGCTTCCAGTGTCAGCGTACTGTGGACAAGGGAAGAGTGTCAAGAGTTCCCCTTGTAAGGATGCCACTGATGCGCAGGCCCATGCAGATACTGAGGGATCTGTGGTTGCAACCGGAAAGGCAAGAGCTCCGCACAGCGGCAGAGTACGTCGTTAACTTAAGGAACAAGGTAGCTGAGACGTGTGAGTTGGCAAAGAAGAACTTGGCAACAGCAGCTTGCAGGTACAAGCGACATTTTCATTTGACGGCAAAACCCAGGAAGATAGCTGTAGGGTCTAGAGTACTAGTGGAAGGATCACAAGGTAGGCACTGCAGCTGCAGCCATTTCAGTTTACGGTGCAGGCAGTGTCTGGAAAGGACAATGTGGCGGCAGACTTCTTGAGTCGCTTGCCGGAGAGAGAGAGAGAGAGAGAGAGAGAGAGAGAGAGAGAGAGAACCTTAAGTTCCATTTACCTGAGTCATGAGAAGCTATGCATGTGTCATGGGAAGAGAATGACATAGCAAGTGTTACTGAGGGTGTGGTGTTTGTAGCACGTGTCGCACAGCGGTCGTGCATAGCCAGAGCAGCGTCAGTTATGAAGTTTATATGTAGTGCGTAGTGTAACGGCTGCCTGTAAGTGCCTGCATTAAGGTCATATGTGGCAGCGTTAGACCAGGTTGATTAATGTAACCTGTGATTGTTGATGTATTTAAAAGTTGATGCTGTTGTGATGGAAGTTTTGGTGTGCATCAAAAGTAACAGTAGGACAGAATGAGTGATGGGGAATTGGATTCTTATAGGTAGGGTGTGGCCAAAACGCCGATCGAGTGAGAAGAAGTTGTTGGTTTTAACCTGTAGTTAAAACTTAGGCAGGGGGGTGTGTCACCGATTGGCGGTACTAAATCAGTATGTCCATGTGTTTAAGAGTAGTGGTGGTTCAAGATAGAGAGCGTGTGCGCGTATGCGTGTGTGTGTGTGTGTGTGTGTGTGTGTGTGTGTATGTGAGGTTGGGGTTTAGTTAGCTAGAGTTAGGTTAAGTTCCTCAGGGTTAGGTACAAAGATTAGGCTAGGTAGGAGGCTGGGGAAATAGGACATACAATATTCTTTCATTCCAGTCTTCACTTATTGAAGGAATGGAATGGAAGCGGGAAGTTGGTTTCGTTCCCGATTGTTACCCTTTTATTACTTTGGTTCTATACCAGAGAAGGCGGGGCAGGATATCGGCTGTTGTTGTGTTGTCAAGTCTGTGAGTTGTTGTGGTAAATTGTCGTGTTGTTGCACGAGCAACGACTAGTCCGTTGGTCAGGTGTGTCAGCTCTGCGGAGGGATACACTTCTCTGACCAATCGTTGTTTTGTGTGGTGAGTAGAGTTCGCTTGATTCCGACCAGGGCGGAATGCGTTGGGGTAGCTTCACTTCGGTCCCTGGTGTTCGTCGGAGTGGACGTACTCCTTGTAGGTGCGGCGGCAGCGCCGGTAGTTTTTGAAGAGTGACTTCGAGTCATATAGTTAGTGCCAGGTCCTCGTCGGGTTTGGGTGCCCTTGGCCTGTGCTGAGTCGGTGTCGTCCTTGTGGCAGCCACTGTCAGCCAGTTGCAGAACTGGTGTGGTTGATCGTCTGTATGTCCAGTTGTGTCAGCAGGTATCCTGTTCCGTCCTGAGGCTGGGGCCAGATCACCGCAGTCTACTGCCGCGTGCCGGCAGGTGAGCGGCGCTTTCCAGTACCTGTTGTTTTCCCGGGAGAGGGAGACCACCCAGGCCGTCTGCCTTCTGTGGGGCAGCTCTCCTCCAGCTACCGGTGCTCTTCCGGGAGTTCTCCGGCACTGGTTCCTCGTCCCGGTTTAGGCGTCCTGTGAGAGGGCGCTGCACCAGGCCTTTTTTCCACCCTTGGTGTCCGGTGGGGCCTTCAGAGGAGGAGGCGTCCTACGAGCCCCGGACCCGTCGAGAGGGCGTCTGGTGTGTGTGCTTTGGGGGTCGTGCCCATCGCGGGGAGGAGTCAGACTGCGGGAAGCCACGGTCAGCGCCGGGGTGCAGAGTCTTCGGGGAGGGTGTTGGCCCGCGGAGGAGCCACGGTCAGCGCCGGGGTGCAGAGTCTTCCGGGGAGGTGTCAGCCTGTGAGGGGCCACGTACAGCGCCGAGGACTGGAGCTTTCCGGGCCAGGATGGGTTGTCCCATGTTTGTGATAGAAGGGGTGTAGCGTTAGGCAGTAGGGTTAGGGGTGTTAGCTACTGCCTCCTTTTAGGACGTAGTGGCTGGCACAGTGTAGGGTACTTGTCGTTGCCTCCCTTAGGGACGCAGCGACCAGTTTGGTAGTGGTCCCGGGTTAAAAGAGAAGGGTGAGTCCTGGGGAGAGGTGTGGGTGGTAGCAGTAGTTAAGAGATTAGAGTCCCTTTGGTAAATCGTTGTCCCTAGTGGTTAGTCACCACGTGTGCGGGCTATCGCTGTGTCCCCAGGTCACAGTGATATACCGCAACTGGTGTTTAGGTTAGGTTAGGGTCTTCCGGGTCATTATCGTAGAGTAGGGTGAGTCAGCGGGAATTGGGATACTTGTGTGCAGTTGTGGATGTGCGCGGGTGGTGGCGCCATGGAGTGTGTGTGAAATAAAGAAGCGTGCGTGATTGTAAAACTGTGTTAGTGTGCTGTGTTGTCTGACCTAGTGTGTGATAGGCGTGGGTAAGGGTGGTAGGGCCGTCCGGCTTAGCGACCGTGACAAAATCCATACACTAGAGAGGAAAAATTAAAAATTGTCTGACGATATAAAAGAACTCAAATCGAAGAATGAAAAATTACAGGCTATCAGAGAAAAGATAATGGAAGGCGTTTTGATCTAGAGCTAGATGGATTTCTCAAGGTGAAAAGATCACAGATTACTTTTGTGGTCTGGAGAAGTGAAATTATGTTAGTAAACAAATGATTAAATTGATATATAGGCATGGAAATGCTTTAACAAATACTAAAGACACTATAGGTGAAGTGAATAACTTCTACTGTCAGTTATATGAAAGAGGCCAAGTAGAAGAATGTAACATCGACGAGCTTGTAGAAGAGCTTCCCAAACTTGATCACGACGTTTCAGTTACTCTGGAAGGGAAAATAACAGTAGAAGAAGCAACCACAGCTCTTAGAAATATGAAAAATGATAAAAGTCCAGGAAGCGACAGATTCACCTGTGAATTTTTCAAATTCTGGAAACAGATTGTGGTGTTTGTAGTTGGATCACTTAATGAAGGATTAGATAGAAAAGAAATATCCGTGACTCAAAAAGAAGGAATTATAATATGTATTCCAAAAGCCGATAAATCTAAGGAATATATCAGAAACTATCACGTTATTGAATGTCGTATATAAAATTGGGTCAGCATACACAGCAGCCAGAATAAAATCAGTTCTTCCAAGTCTTAACAGTGAAGATCAAACTGGGTTCATCCGTGGAAGATTTATCGGGGACAACATTAGACTTATATATGATTTAATATGCCATTTAAATAAAGAAAATCTTCCAGGGTTATTGTTATGTGTCAACTTCAAAAAAGCCTTTGATACCATTGACTGGAATTTTATGCTTAAAGTACTTAAAGCCTTTGGCTTTGGAGATAATATATGTAATTGGATAGAAACATTATATAGAAATACTAAAGCCACTGTAATCATAAATGGGCAAACATCAAATTGGTTTAAAATCAGTAGGGGTTGCAGGCAGGGTGATCCTATTTCGCAGTATTTACTTGTTTTATGTGTTGAAATTTTGGCAAACATGATCCGACAGAGCAAAAATATCAAGGGAATAGCTATAGATCACATTGAATATAAAATTGTACAATTTGCTGATGACACACAATTTTTTTCAAAACGGAGATCGATTATCTTTTGAAGAAACTATTAAGATCTTGGATAAATATGGTAAGATGTCAGGTCTGAATATGAATTATGAAAAGACTTCAGCTATTTGGCTAGTACGTGAAATAAACTCAGCAAAGAAGTTTTTGCCACATCTTAAGATGGAATGGAATCCTCCGAAATTTAAGATATTAGGAATATGGCTTACAGCAGAACTCACAGATTGCATGGATATGAATTTTGCTGAAAAGTTCTCAGAAATAAAACAGTTATACAGAGCTTCGGTTAAAATAATTCTAACGCCACTAGGAAGAATAGCAATTTTGAAATCTCTAATACTGTCTAAAATCGTGTATTTATGGACACTTCTACCGAATCCACCAGACGAATTCTTAGAGGCATTGCGTCTTCTATGTCTAAAGTTCGTATGGAATAATAAACAAGACAGAATTAGTAGAAAGACTGCACGGTGAAAGAATAGGTAAGGGAGGCATCGGATTTCCAGATTTAAACTGTTTGATGCAAGCTTTGAAATTAGCATGGATAAGGAAACTAAGGACAACAAATCATAAATGGAAAAAGATTGTAGGTTTTTTTTTTTATACCCCAACATACAAAAACTAGATAAACTCGGACCGAATAGCCTTGTCATTCGGGACGAGAAAAACCTGTTTTGGAAAGAAATGTTTGAAGCTTATAAAATATTTTTCAATAAAGTTAAACCCACTAACTCGTCTGAAACTCTAGCAGAGCCATTATTTTTCAATGACAGAATAAATATAAATATTTTATTAAATAAGAATGACTGGATTAATGAAAATGTATGTAATATTGGAGATCTGTGCAAAGAAGATGGCAGTTACTTGACCTATGCTGAATTTATCGATAAGTACAACATATGGATTAACTTTCTAAGTTATGCAGCACTTATAAAAAGGATAAAAAATCTTTGTTAACACACTGAACATTTGTGTGGAAAATAACGAAAAATGTAAGGATTCCAAAACTATACAAATCATAAATTTGGTGAAAAAGGGAGCACGATTATTTTATGATATACTTGTAGAGGATGATTCAAAACCAAAATGCTGCCATAAATGGAATTATAAACTGAATTCAGAAATCAACTGGCAGAAAACTTTTAAACTAATACAAGAGATTCACGAAACAAAGTTGAAGTGGCTTCAGATGAGATTAATACATAGAATCCTACCAACAAATGTAGTATTGATGTGCATGGGTGTCAAATCTGATAACAAATGTTCATTCTGTCAGCAAGAAAAAGATAGCATAGAGCATATGTTTTGGAGATGTATACACGTGAATGCTTTTTGGGAACAATTTAAACAAGTAATTAAAGATAGATGTATACATGTAACCTCCTTTTTAAACGAAAAAATAATACTGTTTGGACATGACACAGATTTTAAATCTGACAGAGTGTTAAACTTTATCCTGCTGTTTGCTAAATCCTATATTTACAAACGTAAATTAAAAAATGAATTCCCTCATGTAAATGTGTTCAATAGATTATTAAAAGACAGGTTTAAAATAGAAAAGTACATCGCTTATGTTAACCTTAACATGGTAAAGTTTGACACTGCCTGGCATAATTATAAAGAATTAATTGAAAGTGAAGAAACATAAACACAAAAATATATGTTTCATTAAAAAAAACAACAACAACAAAAAGAAAACAAAATAAAACAAAAAACTCCAAGCCAGTTAAAAGTATGTAATCATAATGTTTGCGTATTCATTAAAAATCAATTCTTGATACTCTAGGATACCATCAATATATAAATGACATGTAATTTTTCATGGGAATGGCTGGCAGTTATTTATACTTTTCTTTTGTGTGTGTATATTTGTTTTTGATTTGTGTCTGTTGCTCTGTCCTTTATTCTGTCCAGAGTTCAGTTACATTTTCTTTATCTTCTCAATTGTCAAATTTGAAAGTATATGTAGAGAAACTTGAATGGAAAATAAAAGTGTATTTGGAAAAAAAAAATTCACAAAGAACCCAAATGGGGGGGGGGTCTATCTGCAGTCCGGAAACAATTGTCGTACAACATTTGTGCAGGCCTGCAAGTACCTGAACAACATTCAAGTGTATGTCCACAAAGAAGATCAGGCACATTCGTTAAAGATCCTGAAATCCATGTTGTTTTATGGGTCATTAAAACAGGGCAATATCCTGGGGGTGGGGGGTGGGGGGAATCTAATGAACGGAATAAAAAAAAACACAGAAAAGAAAAGTGTGTGCTGTTTTTTCACACTACAAGTATCAAGGTCAGGTGTATTAACATGTAATGAATGGAACAAAAAACAGAAAAGAAAAGGAGGGGAAGAAGGAAGAAAGCGAAGTAAAGCAAAGAAAATGAAAAAAGGAAGTATCTAACAGTAGACAGAAGACGGAAAGAACTGACCTTTGACACAAAAGAAATTACTTTTGACACAAAAGAACTGACCTTTGACACGAAGGCCACGGAGTGCATACCCACAGCCTTGCCATAGGCACCGAACATCTTGCGTTGCTTGACTGGCTGGGGGGTGGGGATGGAGGCGTTGGGCATACCTGGCAAAGACATCCCACCCAATCCAATACAAAGACATCCCTCCCAATCCAATACAAAGACATCCTTCCCAATCCAATGCAGACGTACCTCTCAATCCAATACAAGGACAGCCATCCAAATCCAGAACAGAGACATCCCTCCCAATCCAATCCAGAAGAGTTTTCTCCCAATCATATACAAAGACATTCCTCCCAATCCAATACAGAGACATCCCTCCCAATTCAACACAAACACCCCCCTTCCAATCCAATACAAAGACATCCCTCCCAATCCAATACAAAGACATCCCTCCCAATCCAATACAAAGACATCCCTTACAATTCAATACAAACACATCCTTCTCAATCCAATACAAAGACATCCCTCCCAATCCAATACAAAGACATTCCTCCCAATCTAGCACAAAGACATTCCTACCAATCCAATACAAAGATATCCCTCCCAATCCAATACAAATCCAATACAAAGACATCCCTCCCAATCCAATACAAAGACATCCCTCCTATTCGAATACAAAGACATCCCTGTCAATGGAATACAAGGACATACTTAGCAGTAAAAAAAAAAATCTCCCAATCAAGTACCAAGATATCTTTCCTAATCCAATACCAAACCATTCCTTCATTTCAAATAAAAATAACTCTCTGTTTCATTCAGTGTGAAAACTGCTTTGTCAGATGGAGAAGATCACTTCTATTTCAACTATGCATTACCATTACGCCTCTTGCTCTGGACCATGTCCTTTGACAGAATGCTGGTCTTTAGAAAGCATTTGAGAACATTGTCCTTACATGCTAAACGGGTCTGTCTGCCATGAAAGCAGTGGCAGCTAAAGCCATTGAAATGTGTCATCTTTACGGACTGTAACACGCAGTGGTACGCAGTGTGATCGATAATGGATTAGGACTTAAACATAGTCCAACGGCGATCTTCTTAAATTAGAAAGAATTAAAAACGAAGTAATGAGACTGATCTTGGGAATGATGAAGGATACACCAATTTAAAGTATACAATACCTGCTTGACCTTTCTTCAATGCAGGTCAGACGCAAGCTAGAACTAGTGATGGCATATTTTGGAGCACTTGAAAATCCCCAAAACCCATTACATGCAGCAGTAAAGGAAAAAAAAGGCATTGGTATAGGACGCTGAAAATCATGTACGGGTCAGGCAAAGGCAATATACAGCTTGTGTGCCAGTTAGCAGAACTCAAAGAAATGAAGGAATGGGAAAAATATCCAGACCACTTGAAACACCTCTACCAAATTGCCATTGCTCCAGAACTTCAAAGGCATTGTCGAGAATGGCCAGAGGGCAAAACCAACGCAAACCTTCTGATGCAGGTGGAAAAACTCGGCTCAAAAGAAGACATTGATCTATACACTGGCAAAACTCGACAAGAGGATCACATGAAATCCCCACATCAAGGAGATGGAGAGAGAGCCACAAGACGACTGTCCATCATGAAGAAACTGGCTGGCACCAAATGGGGAGCCAGCAGCCGCATCCTCAGACAGGTGTACACAGGCAACATCCGACCACTGATGGAGTACGGATCAGCAGCATGGGCCACAGCTGCCAAGAGCAACACCAGTAGACTGGCCAAAGTCCAAAATGCTGGCTTGCGACTCATCACTGGAGGGCTAACAACAACACCTATCAACCCCCCTCGAATCCACAACAGGACTGCCCTCACTTGACATCAGACGAGAAGAGAGGGTCCTCACCCAGCATGAAAAGCTGCAAAGACTGCCCTCTTACGCAGCCCACCAACTCATGCAGGAGCACACAAAAAACAGACTGAAAAGAAGCAGCTTCAATCACTGGGCAAAGGAACTGATGAGGACCCACAGTGACATCCTACCAAGCACTCCTGAAGAACGAGAGATGCTCCATGATGCAGAAGAGTGGAACACCACAGACCATGTTACCCTCGTTACTGACATTCCAGGAGTGACCAGGAAAGGAGACCAACCTGACTACATCCTCAGGTCCCTGACACTGGAAATGCTGCACTCAGAATACAACGCCTCTGTGTGGACCCACATCTACACCGATGGATCCGCTGAAGCAGCCGTAAAAAATGGAGGAAGTGGGATCCTCACCTGCCATCCTGATAGACGAACCCTGTCAAGGTCTCTGCCTGCTGGACGAAGATCAACAAACTACAGGACTGAACTTACTGCTCTAAGAGAAGCTGCCAGACTCACTAATGCAGAAGAACATCCACCATCACACATCGTTTTCCTGACAGACTGTAAATCCGCTATCCAGAATTTACAGCCGCCCAGTCAGAAGCTGGAAAGAGAGACAGTGCAACAGATTAAAGGCCTGTCACAGAGAGCGCAGGTGACTGTCCAGTGGATCCCTGCCCACTACGGCCTGGCAGGAAATGAGCAGGCAGACAGGCTTGCCAAATGTGGCAGCAGGCTCGAGCACACAAACCCGCCCATCTCCTATAGGGAAGCCAAAACTGTCATCAAAAGCCAGTATAAAAGACTCTGGGAAGAAGAACACAGACACCCGTCTGATGATCAGCTGCCCCAACTACAGCGACACCAGCAGACCACAATCTTCAGACTAGGAACTGGTCACTGCTGTCTGCGAGCCCATTTCCATCGTATTGGGCTATCGCACACACCTGACTGCCCTTGTGAGACAGGCGCACAACCCCCCCCCCCCCCCCCCCCCTCTGAGCACATTCTTCAGTCCTGCCCCCTTTATCAGGATGCACGGACACAGCGCTGGCCACACGGAATCACGTTTGCGACAAAGCTTTGGGGCACAATGGAGGATCTGAAGACAACAGCAGCCTTCATCCATCAAACTGGTCTGGAAATATGAGTCATGATTCTGGAACGCAGAAGAAGAAGTATACACTGACGGTTCGGTCACAAAAGATAAGTCAGGCTGAATATAAACAGTGAAGCAAAATGGCCAGAAGATTATGGTGCATACAGTAAGTACAATAAGTATTACCATATCACATTTCTGTGTTAACAGTGACAGTCCTTGGCCCTGTTGTAAGTACTATCAGATGGCATTTCTGTGTTAATTGTGATAGTCTTCAGTCAGCCCTGTCATAGGTATTACCAGATCACATATCTGTGTTAACAGTGACAGTCCTTAGCCCTGTCGTAAGTATTATCAGATCGCATTTCTGTGTTAATTGTGATAGTCTTCAGTCAGCCCTGTCATAGGTATTATCAGATCACATTCCTTTGGAGTTATGGGCGTGTATTTATTTCATCATGGAAGCAAGAGTTACCCTACTTGTTTGTTATTAACTGTTTACTGTTCCGCAAGCAAAGCTGGTAAGTTGACGGGTCACCGACCCTCAACTCTAGGGCTTGTCTACTTTGTATGCGAAGCTGAATTCGGCGGACTGCGCGGAAGAAACCACTGTGATTCAACGGACAGAAAGGCGATTTCCAGCAACGCGTTGTGGAGCGCACAGGGCGTGTCAAGACACAAAAGACGTCACGGTCATCCACTGCACCCCAATCTATCTCCAGCCGTCTCGACTTCGTCTTGCCACTGGCCACTGGGGCGAGAGAGTGAGGCTGACGACGCAGAACTCTACCTCACTATAATCCAAGTCAAGCGCAAGTCATGACTTCAAACCCCACAGCGCAACCTCAAGTCCTGTGGCGATGGGCAAGTGGCGAAGGCAGCAGGTGTGGACACACTGGGAGATGTCAGTCACGAGCCTGCACACAGGCAGCCCAGGGCATGTGGTCGCTCTCTACTAGACGAAACAGAAGTGGAGTTCGGCAGCCCGCTGGGTATCTGAGCAGCCCTTTTTAGGACCGCACTGCTCACCTCCATAGCAAGAAGAAGGGGCTAGAAAAGGTGCCCTAAACATTGCCTGCTTCACCTTACCCTGGCCAGCAAACCGCGGCTGGCAGGGTGTCCCTCGCAGCGATCGAGCTACGAAGGAAACAAAAACAAAGGTGCTCAACCTTGGCACATGGAACGTGCGAACTCTACTGGACAACACTAAGGCAGACAGACCAGAACGAAGAACTGCACTGGTCGCCAAAGAACTTGCTCGCTACAACGTCGACATAGCAGCACTCAGCGAAACACGCCTAGCGGACAAATGCCAACTTACAGAATGTGGTGGAGGATATACATTCTTCTGGAGTGGACGCAGCAGCAATGAATGGCGAGAGGCAGGCGCGGGATTTGCCATCAGATCCCATCTCACCCATAAACTTGTCAAGCTCCCGGAGGGCATAAACGATCGCCTGATGACACTCCAGCTTCCACTTGGAAACAAGAAGAGTGCAACACTAATCAGCGCGTACGCCCCAACAATGACCAACCCAGATGACATCAAGGACAAGTTCTATGAAGAACTAGACACTCTCATCGCAGCAGTCCCACCGTCTGAGAAGCTAAACGTACTCGGGGACTTCAACGCCAGATTGGGGACCGATCACCAGACCTGGGAAGGGATCATTGGGAGACACGGTGCAACAGCAATGGCCTCCTGCTTCTCAAGATGTGCGCTACTCACGACCTTGTCATCACCAACACTCTGTTCCGCCTCCCAACCCGCAACAAGACATCGTGGATGCACCCACACTCCAAGCATTGGCATCTGATTGATTATGTCATCACCAGGAAGAGAGATGTGCGAGACGTGAGAGAGACGAAGGCCATGTGTGGTGCCGACTGCTGGACTGATCATCGCCTCATCATGTCAAAGTTTAAACTCCGCATTCTGCCCATGCGAAGACCCAAGGTCAGAAGACTGCAAACAGGCTCAACGTCTCCAAGCTCAAGGATAGTAAAGTTGCAGAAGATTTCTCCAATGACGTAGATGGCAGGCTGCCCAAGACACGAGAGAATGACCACAGCAGCATTGAAGAGCAGTGGGAGGCCTTCAGAGATGTAGTCCACCTTACTGCCCTCGAACACCTCGGACCAGCAACCCTTAGAAACCAAGACAAGTTTGATGAGAATGACGCAAAAGTGCAGACACTGCTGTCAGAGAAACACCAGCTGTTCAGAGTGCACCAGAAGGACCCCATATCACAAGCTAAGAATGATGCCTTCACCAGCGCAAAACAAAAAGTGCAGAAGAGGCTTCGCGAAATGCAGGATGCCTGGTTCAGCAAAAAGGCCGATGAAATCCAGGGCTATTAAGACAGTCATGACACCAAGTGTTTCTGACACTCTGAAGGCTGTATATGGACCCCAGTCCTCCGGCTCTTCCCCCCTCCTCAATGCAGATGGGACCCACCTGCTGACAGAAAAGAAGCAGATTCTGGGGAGATGGGCTAAACACTTTAACCAGGTTCTCAACCGCCCTGCCTCAATCAACGACGAGGCCATTTCATGCCTACCTCAAGTGGAGATCAGGCAAGACCTTGACACCCCCCCCCCCCCCCCAACAGAAGAAGAAGTCAGAAAGGCAATCGAACAACTTTCCTGTGGCAAAGTGCCAGGATCTGATGCAATCCCTGCCGAAGTTTACAACTCAGGAGGCCCAGCCTTGACACAGAAGCTGACGCAGCTCTTCCAGTCCATGTGGAATGAAGAGAGGGTCCCACAACAGTTGAAAGATGCCAACATTCTCCACATCTACAAGAGAAAAGGCAACCGCCAGTCCTGCGACAATCACCGAGACATCTCTCTCTTGCCCATAGCTGGGAAGATCTTGGCTCGTGTCCTGCTCAACCACCTTCTACTACACCTTGAGCAGGGTCTCTCTCCTCCCAGAAAGCCAGTGTGGCTTTCGTGCAGAACGTGGAACTAGACATGATATTTGCTGCACGACAGCTCCAGGAAAAATGCCAAGAGCAGCAGAGTGATCTGTTCGTGACCCTTGTCGATCTGACAAAGGCTTTTGATACGGTCAACAGAGATGGCTTGTGGAAGATCATGGAGAAATTTGGCTGTCCCAGCAGGTTCATTACGATCGTCCGACAGTTCCACGACGGCATGATGGTGAAAGTACTGGATGATGGAGACGAGTCAGAAGCCTTTCCTGTGACCAACGGCGTAAAGCAAGGCTGCGTTCTCGCCCCTACACTCTTCAGTGTGGTCTATTCCGCCATGCTGACTGACGCCTTCCGTGACCGCCAGGGTGGTATACACGTCAGATACAGAACTGACGGTGGGCTGTTCAACCTCAAGCGACTGCAGGCTGTTACAATGGTGAAAGAGACCGTTATCAGGGTCTCTTGTTTGGTGATGACTGCGCCCTCAATGCCAGCACAGAGCAGATGATGCAGCACGAAATGGGCTGCCTCTCACGAGCCTGCGACAATTTCAGTCTCACCATAAACACCAAAAAGACCTAAGTGATGTATCAGCCTGCGCCAGGTAAACCCTACCAGGAACCACACATCACGGTAAAGGGGCAGAACTTACAGGCAGTTGACAACTTCACCTATCTGGACAGCACACTCTCACGAGCTGTGAACATTGACGCAGAGGTCAGGAACAGGATTGCCAAAGCCAGCTCTGTGTTTGGGAGACTCCGTGAAAATGTCTGGGAGCGGAGAGGACTAAGCCTTACCACCAAGCTGAAGGTCTACCATGCAGTGGTACTAACCACTCTCCTCTATGCCAGTGAGACCTGGACTGTCTACAGCAGACACGCCAAACAGCTCAATCATTTTCACCTCATCTGTCTCCGCAGACTCCTACACATCAAGTGGCAGGACAAAGTCCTGCACACTGAAGTCTTGGAAAGGGCCAGCATCCCCAGCATCTACACTTTCCTTCAGAAATCCTGAGCCAGATGGGCTGGCCACATCGTCAGAATGCCAGATAGTCGATTGCCGAAACAACTGCTGTACGGAGAACTGAGTCAGGGCAAGCGCGAAGTTGGGGGGCAGAAGAAACGTTTCAAGGACTGCCTCAAAGTGTCCCTCAAAGGCCTGAACATCAACCTCAACACCTGGGAGTCGCTTGCCCTGGACCGCCCAGCCTGGCGAAGCAGCATCACAAAGGGTGCATATACATCAGAGAACAGACGCACAGCAGAAGCTGAGAGAAAGCCAACCGCGCGCAAGGCCAGAGCTACCTCTACCTCCACTGTAGCACCCACCCACATGTGTCCTACATGTGGGCGTTCCTTCCGGGCCCAGATTGGCCTCACCAGCCACCTGCGGACCCATACTCAGCGATCTTCCCTCTGAGATTGAAGTCATGGTCATCTCTGAAATCGAAGGACGAACAACAACACTGTTCCCTGCCTCATTTCATATTTACTTTAATTGTGATAGTCCTCAGTCAGCCTGTGATAAGTATTATCAGATCACATTTCTGTGTTAACAGCAACGGTCCTTAGCCCTGCCACAAGTATTATCAGATCACATTTCTGTGTTAACAGTGACAATCCTTAGCCCGGTCATAAGTATTATCAGATCACATTTCTGTGTTAACAGTGACAATCCTCAGCCCTGTCATAAGTATTATCAGATAACATTTCTGTGTTAACAGTGACAATCCTTAGCCTGGTCATAAGTATTATCACATCACATTTCTGTGTTAACAGTGACATTCCTCAGTCAGCTGTGTCTTCTGTACAGCTGTCAAACAGTACGACTCACTGCTGCTCAGTCAGCTGTGTCTTCTGTACAGCTGTCAAACAGTACGACTCGCTGCTGCTCAGTCAGTTGTGTCTTCTGTACAGCTGTCAAACAGTACGACTCGCTGCTGCTCAGTCAGCTGTGTCTTCTGTACAGCTGTCAAACAGTACGACTCACTGCTGCTCAGTCAGCTGTGCCTTCTGTACCGCTGTCAAACACTACGACTCACTGCTGCTCAGTCAGCTGTGCCTTCTGTACCGCTGTCAAACACTACGACTCGCTGCTGCTCAGTCAGCTGTGTCTTCTGTACAGCTGTCAAACAGTACTACTGACTGCTGCTCAGTCAGCTGTGCCTTCTGTACCGCTGTCAAACACTATGACTCACTGTTGCACAGTTTTAAAATGGAGTGACTGACGGCGGCGAACGAAGCAAAATTTAGAAAGAGAGGGTGTTAGTTACCGCCAATGACATTGACAAACAAAGCACATGACAAGACACGATGCATTTCAACCTATTCTCTTCTCCCCACCACATGGACAACAACAGATGAGTCATTTTTCGTTCTTTGTTTGTACTGTCTTAAATGTTAAATGTGATTTATTTTTTCGCCTGAAGAAGACCCAAGAGGTTGAAATGCATCGTGTCTTGTCATGTGCTTTGTTTGTCAAAGTCATTGGCGGTAACTAACCCTCTCTTTCTAAATTTCACTGCTACTCAGTCAGCTGTGCCTTCTGTACAGCTGTCAAACACTATGCCTCACTGCTGCTACAGTGGAGTGCCCAGAACGTGATGAGCTGACAACACTGTCCCATCTTCCTTGTCATTATCATTCTTTGCCGGTGGTTCTTACACAGACTTTCTCTTGCTCCTGGTTGTCTTCTTCTCCTCTGCTCATTTGTCTTCTCATTTGCTTGCTGATGTTTTTTCTCTTCTACTTTTTTCACCTTCGTCTTCTTATTTGAGAGCCGATTCTTCGATCTAATCCGCCACGAAAGTTATAAAATCACCATATCTCTTCTGTTCTATTCCATGGACTATCATTCCTGTCTTCTCTCCACCGGCACCTCTTCCCCTCCACACCCCAGCTACAGTCATCTTTGGTAACTGGCTCTAGCTTCTCTCTCTCTCTCTCTCTCCACAGGTTGAATTGGGATTTCCAGAAACGGACGATGACCCACAACAACAGATACATGGGTTGACTGTCAAGGCCTTGACAGAGAAAAGGGCCTCGAATAGAAGTGAGACTGCTTTACCACATCTTTGAAATAAATTGAAAAAGAAGAAGAAGAAGAGGAGGAGGAGGAGGAGGTGGTATGGTGATGTTGCTTATAGCCCAACTGACCGGAAAGGGCCATATCACGGCTGTCACCGCGTTGAAGTCAACTCACAAGTCAAAAATTAAACAAATTCACACAACCCTTTAAAACACATCTTTTAAAAAGACATCAGAAATGTTGTTAAAAATCTTTCCTCCGTACAATCTTTGATCAGATAAAAAAAAAGTTAATCTCTTTCAGTAATTCAAAGATCACATCAGGTGGGGCATCTCTGAACAAGGTTTCCATTCAACTGCTGTAAAATGTTTATGTGATGATGATGGTGATGATGATGATGATGATGATGTTGATGACAGATCAAGGAAAAGAATTTTTTTTTAAAAGTAGAAAATACACCAACTCAAAGAAGAAAGGGAGCGCAGAAATCTTGCCAAATACTGAGCCTGCTCACCCATCTGCGCCCAGGCGATTTGTCCCCCCTTGATGACCATTTCCGGCTTGGCCCCAAAGAAGGCAGGCTTCCACAGCACCAGGTCCGCCAGTTTGTTCCCCTTGACAGGAAACAGCAATGAGGCTATGAAGAACAATCAATGAATTAGCAAGAAAACGTATATCTAAAAATTTTTTTAAAAGAAACAGAAATAGATTTTTAAATGAATGCACAGACACATAGAGAGAACAGAAATTCAAATGATGATTTAAAAATACAATGGTATCAAAGTGTGGCAATTGCAGGCTGAAATTGAAACAAGAGAAATGACAGAATAAATACCATGTGAGACTATCAAAACGAAGAATGAACAGTCACTTCTCTCTTCGATCAGCATGCAAAATTTGGTCTTGGGTGAACGACTAAAACTACAGAATAGAACTGAGGTCGAGGGGAGACAATGCAGGTTAACATGATAATACTTATGATGACATAGTTATCATAATAATAATCATGATGATGATGATAATGATAATAATAACAACAACAACGATAATAACGCTGACAATAATGATAGAAATAACTGCAGCACTAATAACTCTGATAACAGAATAAGAAGAGAAAGGGGAAGAATGTGGGGGTAGTTACAATAACATTTTTATGGCAGGAAGAATGATGATATTAATGATAATCATCATCATAATAACGATGGTGAAAACAAGAAGAAGAAGGATCGGTTCTCGGTCCTTTTCTTCTTCTTTTTTTATCTTGTTAATGATCTCCCCTTTCATATCAAAGGCTCATGTGAACTCTTTGTAGATGATTCATCAATCCACTCTAACCATTCTGACCTATCTAATGCTGAACAATTAAGTAGTGGGGGAAAACAAGTGCAGGCTAACAATTCGTCAGTCATTATAGTAATGACCTGCCAAAGATTTGAACTTTTAGAAAAAAAAAAAAAAATTTAGAAAATGGGGGGAATATATTATAAATAAGAGAAACCCTTCACTAAGCTGCCTGAAGGAACCATCGTAATCCCTCTTGAAGGCACATCTATTTGTATTGCCTGCTCCTAGGCCTTTCGTCCGCTGGATTGGACTCATCAGGGAGACACGGCTGATAGTGTCTGTGCTCTTGGTGTCAAATACAGACACACCACAGTCCATAATTCTATGGTGTTCTCACCACCAAGGGTTCGAAAAAGAATCCAAACAGCACCCCCCAAAGCAGCCAGAGAAGGGTAGTAAAATGGAACAAAACAAAGTGTGGAGAGGAAAAAAGTTGCTGAAAAACTAAAAGCATTATGCAAACAGTACACGATGTAGGGGACAATCTTTGAGCCTATGCTTGAGGATCCATTCAAGGATACAAGGGAGATCAAAAGATATGAAACAGTCTGAGTGGTCAGCTCTGCTGTTCAATAACCCAAGCGTTGTAAGTGGCTAAGAACTGTACAGAACAACCTTTACTTGGATATCCTAAGAGATGCAATCTCCCACTGATTGACCAAACAATATAATGCTGAACAATTCAGTAGTGGGGGAAAACAAGTGCAGGCTAACAATTCGTCAGTCATTATAGTAATGACTTGCCAAAGATTTGAACTTTTAGAACAAAAAAAAAAAAAGAAGATTTAGAAAATGGGGGGAATATATTATAAAAAAGAGAAACCCTTCACTAGCTGCCTGAAGGAACCATCGTAATCCCTCTTGAAGGCACATCTATTTGTATTGCCTGCTCCTAGGCCTTTCGTCCGCTGGATTGGACTCATCAGGGAGACAAATGAACTATCTATTAGATTACTAGAGAATGTTATCAACTGGTAAACTGGTCTGAACTGATCTGAATTTACGTGTTCCTTAATGAACAGAAAACAAAGTACATGGTCATAACTTAGCATCAAACAGACCAAATTTAAGTTATGATATGTTCTCTCTCTCTCTCTCTCTCTATATATATATATATATATATTACAGGTTTAAGCAAACGTGTATCTCAAAAAGTCTTCCTGCTTTCAAAAATCAAACATTTTCTAGACATAAACGCGCATTAACACTTTTACCACGCATATGTCCTGTCATCTATCGATTATGCCTCAAGTGTTTACGATTCTTGTAGTGACAATACGTTGAAACCTTTACATAGAGTCCATAAGCGAGCTCTGAAAGGCATACTTATAAAATCAGTTTAATAAACTCCACAGGACTATATCAAGCTACATTTACTACCTTTTACATACAAACTTCAGTATAATAAATCAATAATGATGTATAGAATTATGAACAGCTTTGCACCTTCTACATTAACTGCAAAATTTCCGTTAAATCAGTCAAGATACACCAGTAATATATTACTCCGAAAACCCACAAGTTATCTATTCAAAATCAGAAAATTAGTCTTGTTTACTCAGGCGAAAGGCTTTGAAACTCTTAACCAAGAAACATTAAACAAAACTGTAGCATTGGTTCTTTTAAAGCAGTCTATAAAAATTAACTATTTCAGGCAATAAGTCAATCATACATCAACATCATCGACATAAATATCTTATCTTATTAAGCAACATTAGTTTACCATCTTACAATGTTGCGCGCGCACACGCGTGCGCGTGTGTGTGTACACACCAATTTTACTCGCTATCCCACCTCCCTCTGCATTCTTCCAGTCCCGCTCCTTTTGCAAAGAAATATTAGACTAGGGCTGTTCCGCACAACAACAGCAATGACATATTCCGTTTTCATCCAGGACGATAACGTGTACCTGTACGGAGCCAATCAGATGTGACATGCCGTGGGCGATGGCGGGGTTGATGGTGTACTTGGCCACGTAGCGTTTGATGCGCACATTGTCGTTGTCTCCCTGAACAGTCACAGCACAGGCTTTCACATCATCCTATCACTTCATGTGTTGATGCATCACAGTGATATTCATACCATGTGTTGATACATCACAGTGATCATCCTATCAAACCATGTGTTGATACAGCACAGTGATCATCCTATCATACCATGCGATACATCACAGTGACATCATACAATGTGTTGATATATCACAGTGATCATACTATCACACCATGTGTTCATACATCACAGTGATCATCCTATCACACCATGTGTTGATACATCACAGTGATCATCCTTTCACACCATGTGTTGATATATCACAGTGAGCATACTATCACACCATGCAATACATCACAGTGACATCATACAATGTGTTGATATATCACAGTGATCATACTATCACACCATGTGTTCATACATCACAGTGATCGTCCTATCACACCATGTGTTGATACATCACAGTGATCATCCTTTCACACCATGTGTTGATACATCACAGTATGCATACTATCACACCATGTGTTGATACATTGCAATGATCATCATACCATGTGTTGATACATCACAGTGATCATCATACCATGTGTTGATACATCACAGTGATCGTCATATCACATCATGTGTTAATACATCACAGTGATCATCATACCATGTGTTGGTACATCACAGTGATTATCATGCTATGTGTTGATACATCACAGTGAACATCCTATCACACCATGTTTTGATACATCACAGTGATCATCATACCATGTGTTGGTACATCACAGTGATTATCATGCTATGTGTTGATACATCACAGTGAACATCCTATCACACCATGTTTTGATACATCACAGTGATCATCATACCATGTGTTGGTACATTACAGTGATTATCATGCCATGTGTTGATACATCACTCTGATCATCTTATCACATCATACCATGTGTTACACATCAAGTGATCACCCTATCACACCATGTGTTGATATATCACAGTGAGCATCATACCATGTGTTGATACATCATAGTGATCATCCTATCACACACCATGTGTTGATACATCATAGTGATCATCATTCCATGTGTTGATATATCACAGTGATCATCATACCATGTGTTGATACATCACATTGATCATTATACCATGTGTTGATACATCACAGTGATCATCCTATCATACCATGTGTTGATACATCACAGTGATTATCATGCCATGTGTTGATACGTCACACTGATTATTATGCCATGTGTTGATACATCACAGTGATCATCACACCATGTGTTGATACATCACAGTGATCATTGTGTTGATACATCACAGTGATTATCATGCCATGTGTTGATACATCACAGTGATTATCATGCCATGTGTTGATACATCACAGTGATCATCATACCAAGTGTTGATACATCACAGTGATCATCCCACCCTATTATACCATGTCTTGACACATCACAGTGATCATCACACCATGTGTTAATACATCACAGTGATCATCCCATCCTATTATACCATGTCTTGATACATCATAGTGATCATCACACCATGTGTTGATACACAACGGTGATCATCCCATTATACGATACCATGCGCCGATACATCACAGTGATCATCCTATCTGATAACACCATGTGTTCATACATCACAGTTATCATCCTAACACCATGTGTTGATACATCACAGTGATCATCCTATCACACCACGTGTTGATACATCACAGTGATCATCCTATCAGATCATACCATGTGTTCATATATCACAGTGATCATCCTATCATACCACGTGTTGATACATCACAGTGATCATCCTATCACATCATGTGTTGATACATCGCAGTGATCATCATACCATGTGTTGATACATTGCAGTGATCATCATACCATGTGTTGATACATCACAGTGATCATACCATGTGTTGATACATCACAGTGATCATCATACCATGTGTTGATACATCACAGTGATCATCACACCATGTGTTGATACATCACAGTGATCATCCTATCACACCATGTGTTGATACACCACAGTGATCATCATTCCATGTGTTGATATATCACAGTGATCATCATACCATGTGTTGATACATCACAGTGATCATCATACCATGTGTTGATACATCACTGTGATCATCCTATCACACCATGTGTTGATACATTACAGTGATTATCTCATGTCATATAGTTGATGTGACATTATCATCACCTCATGTCCCACTGGTGATGTATTGACGTATGATAATGATTATTCTATGTCCTATTGGTGATGTATTGATGCATGATAATGATCATTCCATTTTCTATTGTGATGTATTGATTTATGATAATGATAATTCCATGTCTTATTGTGATGTATTGATGTATGATGATTATTCCATGTCCTATTGTGATGTATTGATCTATGATAATGATCATCACCCCATGTCCTATTGTGATGAATTGATGTATGATAATGATCATCCCATGTCTTATTGATGTATGATAATGATCATCCCATGTCCTATTGGTATTGTATTGATGTATGATAATGATCATTCCATGTCCTATTGGTGATGTATTAATGTACGATAATGATAATTCTGTCCTATTGTGATGTATTGATGTATGATAATGATCATCCCATGTAATATTGGTGATATATGACATAATCAACCCATGTCCTATTGGTGATGTACTGATGTATCCCAATGATAATTCCTTGTCCTATTGGTGATGTACTGATGTATTGCAATGATTATTCCATGTCTTATTGTGATGTATCGATGTATTACAATCATCACCCCATGTATGTCCTGTTGGTGATGTATCACAATGATCATCTCAAGTTATATTGATGATGTAGCTTAATGATTATCCCGTGTTCTACTGATGTATTACAATGATCAACCCATATTCTATTGGTGATGTATTACAATGATCATCCCATGTTCTATCGATGATGTAGCTTAATGATTATCCCATGTTCTACTGATGTTTCACAATGATCGATGTATTACAATTATCACCCCATGTATGTCCTGTTGGTGATGTATCACAATGATCATCTCATGTTATATCGATGATGCAGCTTAATAATTATCCCATGTTCTATTGATGTATTACAATGATCAACCCATGTTCTATCGATGATGTAGCTTAATGATTATCCCATGTTCTACTGATGTTTCACAATGATCAACCCATGTTCTATTGACGATGTATTACAATCATCACCCCATGGTCTACCGGTGATGTAGCACAATGATTATCCCATGTTCTCTTGGTAATGTATCACAATGATAATCCCATGTTCTATTGATGATGTCGCACTATGATTATCCCATGTCCTACTGGTGACGTAATACAATGATCATGCCATGCATACTGGTGATGTAACAATGATCATGCCGTGTATACTGGTGTTGTAACAATGATCATGTCAAGTATACTGGTGAAGCATCACACAGACGCGAAGGCAACATTTTAAATATTTAATAACAAAACTAAAACATTCTCTGATCAACTTCTTTGACACAGTCGTTGAACAACGTGGTCATAGCAACGCTTCCGGTTTCCAACTACAATTGACTAAAAACCCAAATCGCATGCGACATTATGTCATTAGATAAGTGCTACATGGCTCCCCCAGAACGGCGCAGTGCGATGAATGCAAACATACCAAAGTAAAAATAGTATAATCAATAAACTCATAACAACTGTCCAATATGATGTGGAAAGTATATGCTTGGTTGAGTCTTTGAAGTATCTGTTCTATGTTGTAATGCCCAGACTCGGCTGAGTCGGTAAAATGTTCAATATCTCTTTGGCTTCTGCACCAGTCTCCCAGTGCGAGTTGTAACTAGTGGTGTCGGAGCATTTGATAACGGATACTGTGCAGGTGCTGGAGCGTTGCCTCGAGCATCATCGGATCTGGCAGCACGATCTGATCTTACCAGATCATCATCTGTTTTGGCAGTGTGATCCTCCTGAGGAGCATGAGGGTCCTGAGGAGCATGAGGGTCCTGTGGCTCAGACACACAAGGATTCTGACCAGGTCTGGGAAAAGTTTGTGGGAAATAAGCAGGCTTGAGTCGATCAAGTGACACGCGAACAGTCTTCCCATCTTTGAAAATGTCAAAGTATTTTTCGGCACGGGCTAACACAGGAAACGGTCCATCGTAAGGCCTCACTAAGGGGCCCTTGCGGGCGTCATGACGAAGGTACACCTGATCTGCTGACTGTAAGTTCTTGGGGATGTACGACGCTGGTGATCCATGGTGGGAAGGGGGAAAAGGGGAAAGTTTTCTAAGTTTTTCTTGTAGTTCTTGGACGAAGGAAGGTACTGGAAGCGAACACCTTGTCTGCACATGGGGGTGGAAGGAAATCACCAGGTACTCGGAGGTTTGTGCCATAGGTGAGGAGAACAGAAGCGACGTCAAGTTCTTCTTTCCACGTTGTCCAGGTGCCAAGCATCACGATTGGTAGTTCGTCCATCCAGCGTGGTCCATCGAAGCGAGCCTTGAGAGCGGCTTTGAGACTGTGATGAAACCTTTCCACCATGCCGTTAGCCTGAGGGTGGTACGCTGTAGTAGTTTGAGGTTTAACTCTGAGCACCATGTTCAGCTCCCGCCACAGCGCACTGGTGAACTGACGGCCTTGGTCTGAAGTAATTGTGTCTGGAACTCCGAATTGTGCTATCCAAACACGCAATAAGGCCTTGGCACAGGTAACAGCTTCTGCGTTGGGAAGAGGAATAGCTTCTGGCCATCTTGTAAATCTGTCTACAATGGTAAGCAGATAAGTGCAGTCTTCTGATGAAGGGAGTGGTCCCACAAGGTCTATGTGTATGTTACCAAAGCGTCTATCAGGGGGGTCAAAAGGGGAGAGTGGAGCTTTGGTGTGGCGTCCAGTTTTGCTAGCCTGACATTCGTGACAAGCCTTGACCATGTTCCTCACATCTTTTTTGAGTCCAGGCCAGATGTAGCGTGCTGAGATAGCACGGATGGTGGGTTTGGGTCCAGGATGACACAGGTTGTGCAATACATCAAATACAGTTTTTGTCCATGCTGGAGGTACCACTGGCAGGGGACGGCCTGTAGAAACATCACACAGAATTTGGGTGCCATCCAGAGTGACATTCTGCAGTTGTAGGGATCCTGGTTTGGAGCGTAAGTCTGCAACGTTGGGATCGGTTTCCTGTGCCGCTGCCATTTGAGCAAGATCTACAGCAGGGATTGGTGATGTACTAGCAATCAGTGGTTCTTGGTCAGGAACAGGTGCCCTGGAGAGTGTGTCAGGTACAATGTTGTCTGACCCACTGATGTCTCTGATGTCTGTTGTGAACTCGGCTATGTAGCAAAGCTGACGTTCCTGGCGAGGGGATCTGTCAGTGTTGCTTGTCAGGGCATGGGTGAGTGGTTTGTGATCAGTGAAAACCGTGAATGTTCTTCCTTCTAAGAAGTAGCGGAAATGCTGGATTGCACTGTAGACGGCCAACAGTTCACGATCAAACGTTGAGTAACGTTGTTGGGTTGGTATGAGCTTTCTGGAGAAGAATGCAATGGGTTTCCAGGTACCATTCTGCTGTTGTGACAGTTCGGCTCCCATGGCAGTGTCTGATGCGTCCACTGAAAGTTTTGTCTGAGATTGCGGGTCGGGGTGATGGAGCATGACAGCAGAAGCTAGTGCTGATTTGGCCTCCTGAAATGTAGCTTGACATTCAGGTGTCCATGTGAATTTCTTGGGTTTACCTTTGATAGCCTCAGTCAGAGGTGCAAGGCGCTTTGCGATGCCTGGGAGAAATCTGTGATAGAAATTCATCATACCCAGGAAACGTTCAAGAGCTTTCTTGTCAGAAGGAGTGGGAAGATCAACGATTGCGCGAACTTTCTCTGGCAGGGGTTCAATCCCGGCTGCTGAGACTAAATGTCCAAGGAAATGCAAGGAAGATTGAACAAAAACGCATTTCTTGATACTGACCACTAAACCGTTGGAGGTCAATAGGCTGAAAATGGTACGTAGATCGGCCTCATGTTGTTCGGGTGAAGCGCTTGCAACAAGAATGTCATCCAGATACACAAAGCAGCAGTCCAGGTCCTTCAGAACACCGTCCATGAGGCGTTGAAATGCCTGAGCTGCATTTTTCAGACCAAAAGGCATTTTCAGGAACTCATAGAGGCCAAATGGGGTGATGACTGCTGTTTTGGGAATATCTTCAGGTGCAACTGGGATTTGGTTGTAGCCTCGAACAAGATCAATTTTGGAAAAAATCGTTTTTCCAGCAAGGTTGGTATTCAAGTCCTGGATGTGAGGGAGGGGGTAGCGGTCATCTCTGGTTATATCATTTAGTCGACGATAATCTCCACAAGGACGCCAGCTGCCATTGCTTTTCTTCACCATGTGCAGTGGTGATGACCAAGGGGAAGACGAACGGCGGACGATACCTAGGTGTTCCATTTCGTCAAACTCTGCTTTAGCAGCTGTCAGTTTCTCGTGATTGAGGCGACGTGCACGTGCATGCACAGGGGAACCAGTAGTGGGAATGTGGTGGAGTACACCATGCTTGTTTTCTGTGAAGGAAGGTACTAGGAGTTCAGGAAACTCCTCTACAATTGCTTCATAGCAGGAATGAATCTTATGTATGCTTCTTCCTGCTTGCGAGCGTGCTGGCTGTGCGGGGATTACCAAACCTCTATCCAGGGACACCAGACATCTGTTGGTGAGATCAATAGCCAGTCTTTGGGTAGCAAAAAAGTCTGCGCCTAGGATTGGTTGAGTCACATCGGCAATCCAAAACTTTTGAACAAACGATGCACCCTTTCCCAGTTGCAATGGAATGTTTCTTCTTCCATAAGTAGGAATGGCTGAGCCGTTGGCAGCAACTAGACTGGGTCCTCGAGCCTTTTTGCGTTCTGTGACACTTGCAGGGAAAACAAGATTCTTCAGCCCCCGTGTCAACTAGAAAACTGCGTCCTGACAAAACATCAGCTACCCTGATTGTGCTAATGTTGACTGAGGAAGTTGTATGAACATCATGGGATTCAGTGGAGTTAATGTTGGCGGTCTGTTTTTGATCCCGTTTCCACCTAGGTTGTTGTGGGGCCATTGCACAGGGTTGTCCACCTACTTTGTTTTCACAGCATCTCGCTTCAATTCCGAATCGTGCGTGATATTTGCACAAAGTGAAAGGATTTGAAGCACTGTTAAAGAATTTTTTGATGGTCGGTTTGACGCAGCTGCCACGAATGCAGGGGTTGGGAGATCCACTTCTAAGATGCGGTCAGCCTTTTCGGCTAGAACCTCAAGCTCTTCGTCTGGAGACTGGGCAAGAATCTTCCTGACTTCTGGTGGCAGTTGACTCAGAAAAAGAGCTTTGGAATTCATCGATTGCATGTACTGCAATAATTCTGACGGTCGTTTGTCTCCCAGACCCTGCATTTGTAGAAGGGCAGTATCTTTCTGTAGTTGTGTGGACTCAAAAGCTTTGAGTAGAGCCACCTTGAGCGTTTTATACTTTTGAGTGTCTGGGGGGGTGTTCGACTACCGCTTGAACACGTCTGGATGTATCTGAGTCGATGAGTTGTATTACATGATAAAATTTTGTCAAGTCATTCGTAATGGGAGGTGTGTGTGTAGCGAAAACTGCCTCCAAACGAACAAACCATGCTGATGCACTGGTTGTCCAAAAGGGGGGTGCTTTGAAGGCAACAGCTGCCACAGGTGGTTGAGGCGGAAATTTTTCCGTCTGAGATAAAGTTTGTTGCCGGATGGCGTCTGCAAGTTGTGCAATTGCTTCTGTTGTCACTGACATGATTAAATGAGTCTGTGAGCGTAGGAGTGGTCGTAGCTGGTATTAGCTGGTCACTATAAGGTCTACTCACGATTCGGGGTCACCAATGAAGCATCACACAGACGCGAAGGCAACGTTTCACAAAACTAAAACATTCTCTGATCAACTTCTTTGACACAGTTGTTGAACAACGTGGTCATAGCAACGCTTCCGGTTTCCAACCACAATTGACTAAAAACCCAAATCGCATGCGACGTTATGTCATTAGATAAGTGCTACACTGGTGATGTAACAATGATCATGTCGTGTAAACTGGTGATTTTAAGATGATCATGCCATGTATACTGGTGATGTAGCTTAACAATGATCATGCCATGTACAAATAGATTGATTGATAGATAGATATAGATATAGATAGATAGACATGTGTGTGTGTTGTGTGTGTGTGTGTGTGTGCGTACACGTATGTTTGTGTGTGTAAATGGGCGCGAGTGCATGTGCATTCATGCCCGTCTTTATGCATGTATGCGTGTATGTGCGCATGTACGTGTGTATGTCTTACCTTCTCCTCAGGCCGTCACAGCCCTGTCTTACCTTCTCCTCAAGCAGTGTGTGACGTCAACATAAATTATAACGTCAACTTGAAATTACATAGGAAGATGACGTGAAAAAAAAAAAAAAAAACGGGAGCGAAGGAGAAAGAAAAACGATGAGGCCTGAGTCCGGCCTGGAACTGTATTTGTTTTTGTTCGTCGCTGTCTCCGTCAAGTGATGTGGACAGGCTGACCGCCAGGTCGGTAGTGCATCATAGTTTGCTGTACCCTATAGGACTTCACTTCAACTGTGTTCATCGGTAGTTCGACGTAGTTTGCAGTACCCTGTAGGACTTCGCTTCAACTGTATTCATCGGTAGTTTGACGTAGTTTGCAGTACCCTGTAGGACTTCGCTTCAACTGTGTTCATCGGTAGTTCGACGTAGTTTGCAGTACCCTGTAGGACTTCGCTTCAACTGTGTTCATCGGTAGTTCGACGTAGTTTGCAGTACCCTGTAGGACTTCGCTTCAACTGTGTTCATCGGTAGTTCGACGTAGTTTGCAGTACCCTGTAGGACTTCGCTTCAACTGTGTTCATCGGTAGTTTGAGGTAGTTTGCAGTACCCTATAGGACTTCGCTTCAACTGTGTTCATCGGTAGTTCGACGTAGTTTGCTGTACCCTATAGGACTTCGCTTCAACTGTGTTCATCGGTAGTTCGACGTAGTTTGCAGTACCCTGTAGGACTTCTCTTCAACTGTGTTCATCGGTAGTTCGACGTAGTTTGCAGTACCCTATAGGACTTCTCTTCAACTGTATTCATCGGTAGTTCGACGTAGTTTGCAGTACCCTGTAGGACTTCTCTTCAACTGTGTTCATCGGTAGTTCGACGTAGTTTGCAGTACCCTGTAGGACTTCGCTTCAACTGTGTTCATCGGTAGTTCGACGTAGTTTGCAGTACCCTGTAGGACTTCTCTTCAACTGTGTTCATCGGTAGTTCGACGTAGTTTGCAGTACCCTGTAGGACTTCGCTTCAACTGTGTTCATCGGTAGTTCGACGTAGTTTGCAGTACCCTGTAGGACTTCGCTTCAACTGTGTTCATCGGTAGTTCGACGTAGTTTGCAGTACCCTGTAGGACTTCTCTTCAACTGTGTTCATCGGTAGTTCGACGTAGTTTGCAGTACCCTGTAGGACTTCTCTTCAACTGTGTTCATCGGTAGTTCGACGTAGTTTGCAGTACCCTGTAGGACTTCTCTTCAACTGTGTTCATCAGTAGTTCGATGTAGTTTGCAGTACCCTGTAGGACTTCGCTTCAACTGTGTTCATCGGTAGTTCGACGTAGTTTGCAGTACCCTGTAGGACTTCTCTTCAACTGTGTTCATCGGTAGTTCGACGTAGTTTGCAGTACCCTGTAGGACTTCGCTTCAACTGTGTTCATCGGTAGTTTGACGTAGTATGCAGTACCCTGTAGGACTTCTCTTCAACTGTATTCGTAGGCGACTTTGCTTGCCAGTGTAACAATCCATTTTAACTCCCCTCCACTTTTTAACTCCCCGGGAGTTAGAATTAGCACGTGCCAATTTTAACTCCCCGGGAGTTAAAACAAACCACGCCAGAATGACTCCCCCCCCCCCCCACCCCTGTTTTAGATTAACTCCCCCACCCAAAACATTCAGTTTTATGTGTTAGTCACGATATGATAAATAAACATTTAATATACACCCCCCTCCCTCCCTCCCCCTCTCTCTGTCTGTCTGTCCCCCCCCCCCCCCCCCCCCACCCTCAACTTTCTTTCAGTCTCTCGCTCACTCTCCTTGCTTGTCTGTCTGCCTTTTTGCTGGTCTGTCTGTTTGTCTCTCTTAATCTCTCTCCCTCTCTCTTTGCTTTTCTCTCTTTCTGCCTGTAAATTTGTTTATCCTTCTCTCTCTCTCTCTCTCTCCTTCTCTCTCTCCCTCTCTCTCTGCATGCTTCTAGTCAGGTTTGTTTACTATCATTAGTGTTCATCAAAGACAGATTGGACTGATAGGCTTTTACGTTAGCCTAAGATCTTTATCCTTGTCAAGTGAAGTTTTCAAGTGTCATGAGTCAAGTGTCTCTCTGCAGTGTGCGTGTGTGTGTGTGTGTGTGTGTGTGTGTGTGTGTGTGTGTGTGTGTGTGTAGGGCGGGGGAGGGGGGGGGGCAGTCCTGGCATAAGGCCAGAATGACTCCCCCCCTTCTATTTTTTAACTCCCTGGGAGTCAATCTGGATCAACATTTCTGGATCGAAAGTAACCCCCCTGGAGTTAATTTCGGCACGTGCGTATTTTAACTCTACACTAGCTGGGGGGGGGGGGGGGGGGGTCATTCTGGCCTTATGCCAGGACTGCCCCCCCCCCCCCCACACACACACACACCACTGCAGAGAGACACTTGACACGACACTTGAAAACTTTACTTGACAAGGATAAAGATCTTAGGCTAACACAAAAGCCTATTAATCCAATCTGTCTTTGATAACCACTAATAATAGTAAACAAAGCTGACTAGAAGCATGCACAGAGAGAGAGAGAGAGAGAGAGAGAGAGAGAGAGAGAGAGAGAAGGAGAGAGAGGGAGAGAGCGAGAGAAGGGGGGGGGGGGGGGGGGGAGTAAAAGAAAGAAAGAAAAACAGACAGACAGAGGGGGAGTGGGGGGAGACACTAGAGACAGAGACACTGAGATAGATAAACAAATAGACAGGCTGACATAGAGACAAGCGAAGAGAGAGGGAGAGAGATTAAGAGAGACAGACAAGCAAAAAGGCAGCCAGACAAGCAAGGAGAGTGAGAGAGTGAGCGAGAGACTGAAAGAAAGTTGGGGGGGGGGGGAGGTGGAGAGAGAGAGGGAGACAGACAGACAGACAAACAGAGAGAGGGGGAGGGAGGGAGGGAGGGGGTGTATATTAAATGTTTATTTCTCATATCGTGACTAATACATAAAACTGAATGTTTTGTAGTGGGGGAGTCATTCTGGCGTGGTTTGTTTTAACTCCCGGGGAGTTAAAACTGGCACGTGCGAATTCTAACTCCCGGGGAGTTAAAAAGTGGAGGGGAGTTAAAATGGATCGTTACACCGGGTTGGTGCCATAGAATGTAATTTGGGCTCGGTGCAGCCAAGTATATGGACTGTGTCTGCTGGGACACTACTGATGGTACCAGCGAGGTCTATGCTAATGAGAATTATAATATGATATGTGATATGATATATTGATATCTGACGGTTAAAGCTCCCGATGTATTGATATCTGACAGTTAAAACTCCCTGTGCATTAATATCTTAGTTTATGTGATATGTTGTTCTGCAAGTTGTGTGGTGGTGTTGTACTGATTTTGTGCCTATCAATCTATACCAATGATTTATGGTGACATGTGTTTATAATGTTTTGATGGTTCAGGCAGTATATAATGTAAGAAACCTAACTTGTGTGCAGCCTGGCTATTCACGTTTGTATGGTGTGGGTGTGTGTAACGAATTGTTACACGCATCCAAACTTTTAAAAGTGAGAGTCAGAAAGTCATACACACAACACCACACCATCCGGAACAGTCACAACCCTGTCTTACCTTCTCAAGCAGTCACTGCCCTGTCTTACCTTCTCAGGCAGTCACTGCCCTGTCTTACCTTCTCTTCAGGCAGTCACAGCCCTGTCTTACCTTCTCCTCAGACAGTCACAGCCCTGTCTTACCTTCTCCTCAGGCAGTCACAACCCTGCCTAACCTTCTCCTCAGGCAGTCACAGCCCTGCCTAACCTTCTCCTCAGGCAGTCACAGCCCTGTCTTACCTTCTCCTCAGGAAGTCACAGCCCTGTCTTACCTTCTCCTCAGGCAGTCACAGCCCTGCCTTACCTTCTCCTCAGGCAGTCACAGCCCTGTCTTACCTTCTCCTCAGGCAGTCACAGCCCTGCCTTACCTTCTCCTCAGGCAGTCAAAGCCCTGCCTAACCTTCTCCTCAGGCAGTCACAGCCCTGTCTTACCTTCTCCTCAGGCAGACACAGCCGTGTCTTACCTTCTCCTCAGGCAGTCACAACCCTGCCTTACCTTCTCCTCAGGCACTCACAGCCCTGTCTTACCTTCTCCTCAGGCACTCACAGCCCTGTCTTACCTTCTCCTCAGGCAGTCGCAGCCGTGTCTTACCTTCTCCTCTGGCAGTCACAGCTGTGTCTTACCTTCTTCTCAGGCAGTCGCAGCCCTGTCTTACCTTCTCCTCAGGCATTCACAGCCCTGTCTTACCTTTTCCTCAGGCAGTCACAACCCTGTCTTACCTTCTCCTCAGGCAGTCACAACCCTGTCTTACCTTCTCCTCAGGCAGTCACAACCCTGTCTGACCTTCTCCTCAGGCAGTCACAGCCCTGTCTAACCTTCTCCTAAAGCAGTCACAACCCTGTCTTACCTTCTCCTCAGGCAGGCAGTACTGTCTTACCTTCTCCTCAGGCAGTAACAGCCCTGTCTTACTTTCTCCTCAGGCAGTCACAACCCTGCCTTACCTTCTCCTCAGACAGTCACAACCCTGCCTAACCTTCTCCTCAGGAAGTCACAACCCTGTCTTACCATCTCCTCAGGCAGTCACAGCCGTGTCTTACCTTCTCCTCAGGAAGTCACAACCCTGTCTTACCATCTCCTCAGGCAGTCACAGCCGTGTCTTACCTTCTCCTCAGGCAGTCACAACCCTGTCTTACCTTCTCCTCAGGCAGTCACAGCCGTGTTCTTACCTTCTACTCACGCAGTCACAGCCGTGTCTTACCTTCTCCTCAGGCAGTCACAACCCTGTCTTACCTTCTCCTCAGGCAGTCACAGCCCTGCCTAACCTTCTCCTCAGGCAGTCACAGCCCTGTCTTACCCTCTCCTCAGGCAGTCACAGTACTATCTTACCTTCTCCTCAGGCAGTCACAGCCCTGTCTTACCTTCTCCTCAGGCAGTCACAGCCCTGTCTTACCTTCTCCTCAGGCACTCACAGCCCTGTCTTACCTTCTCCTCGGGCAGTCACAGCCCTGCCTAACCTTCTCCTCAGGCAGTCACAGCCCTGTCTTACTTTCTCCTCAGGCAGTCACAACCCTGCCTAACCTCCTCAGGCAGTCACAGCCCTGTCTTACCTTCTCCTCAGGCACTCACAGCCCTGTCTTACCTTCTCCTCAGGCAGTCACAACCCTGTCTTACCTTCTCCTCAGGCACTCACAGCCCTGTCTTACCTTCTCCTCAGGCACTCATAGCCTTGTCTTACCTTCTCCTCAGGCAGTCACAGTACTGTCTTACCTTCTCCTCAGACAGTCACAGTACTGTCTTACCTTCTCCTCAGACAGTCACAATACTGTCTTACCTTCTCCTCAGGCACTCACAGCCCTGTCTTACCTTCTCCTCAGGCAGTCACAAGCGTGTCTTACCTTCTTCTCAGGTACTCACAGCCGTGTCTTACCTTCTCCTCAGGCACTCACAGCCATGTCTTACCTTCTCCTCAGGCAGTCACAGCCCTGTCTTCCCTTCTCCTCAGGCATTCACAGCCCTGTCTTACCTTCTCCTCAGGCAGTCACAGCCCTGTCTTACCTTCTCCTCAGGCAGTCACAACCCTGTCTTACCCTCTCCTCAGACAGTCACAACCCTGTCTTACCTTTTCCTCAGGCAGTCACAACCCTGTCTTATCTTCTCCTCAGGCAGTCACAGTACTGTCTTACCTTCTCCTCAGGCAGTCACAGTCCTGTCAGACCTTCTCCTCAGGCAGTCAAAACCATGCCTAACCTTCTCCTCAGGCAGTCACAGCCCTGTCTTACCTTCTCCTCAGGCAGTCACAGTACTATCTTACCTTCTCCTCAGGCAGTCACAACCCTGTCTTACCTTCTCCTCAGGCAGTCACAACCCTGCCTAACCTTCTCCTAAAGCAGTCACAACCCTGTCTTACCTTCTCCTCAGACATTCACAGTACTGTCTTACCTTCTCCTCAGGCAGTCACAGCCCTGTCTTACCTTCTCCTCACGCAGTCGCAGCCCTGTCTTGCCTTCTCCTCAGGCAGTCACAGTACTATCTCACCTTCTCCTCAGGCAGTCAAAGCCCTGTCTTACCTTCTCCTCAGGCATTCACAGCCCTGTCTTACCTTCTCCTCAGGCAGTCACAGCCCTGTCTAACCTTCTCCTCAGGCAGTCACAACCCTGCCTTACGTTCTCTTCAGGCAGTCACAGCCCTGTCTTACCTTCTCCTCAGGCAGTCACAGCCCTTACCTTCTCCTCAGGCAGTGGTCCCCGAACCAGCTTCATCTTATCGGCGGTCTGCCAGGTTCGGGTGATGACCTCCCCGATGCGGCCCATGGCCTGGGAGTCGGAGGCGATCATGCTGATGGCGCCTAGGTCGTGCAGCACGTCCTCGGCTGCGATGGTCTCCGCCCGGATGCGGGACTCGGCAAAGGACACGTCCTCCTTCAGGTTCCTGGCACCGGGAGGTTTGAACTCCAATACCCACAGGTCAGCCACAGTATACATGGCAAACACACATCGCCTCCTCGATTCCCATAACTTGATCACCCTAGTCTTGGCAAGGTGTTGGTTTGAACGCTTAGATATATCCACAAGTGTTGCATAGTATACATGGCAAGGTGGGGCAAAATGTTGGTTTGAACGCTTAGATATATCCACAAGTGTTGCATAGTGTATATGGCAAGGTGGGACAAAGATCTGGTCCAGCCGCCATGGCGAGTTAGTGTCGCGGACTCCCGGCTGGGAGGTCGTGGGTTCAAGTCCCATCAGAGCCATTTATTTGTGGGATTTTTTAGCACCGACCAGCTCCAACCGAGAGTTGAGTTTGCTATGGAATCAGCCGGGAAGACTGGGACCACGCAGTCGAGTTTCATCCTTTTATTGGATGCGTCTCTGAGAGTGTTCCTTAAATGTCCTGACCAGCTGTAGGTGTCTGTACCTCTCGGGCCTGGTAGATGCCGGGATACATTATGAAAGTAAGCGTAGAGTACATCTGCGTCATGCAGTCTCAGACCACTGTGGAAAACCATAGCACCATCTTCATCATTCTCATCTTCACTGAGAGGCATTTCAAAAATATCTCAAATTCTGTGGCCCTTCATGCCTTGCTCTCATGATGATCTCAGTTTCGATATCTGCTCCACGTCTATGGCCTTTATTTGGTATACATGACATGATGGGGCCAAAACCCGCTGTGAGCGCCTTTCTGGTTCCCCAAACGTGGCATGGTATTTATTCATGCCAATACAACAATAGCAAGCTGTAGGATCGGCGGGAAAGGGGTGCGTAAAACTGTCAAATGCACGCCCATTCGTGTCCGTATTGGAAACTACATGCCACTGATTAGTGACAGTGAGGGCATGTTCAATTCATTTGGTGTCAATGGAACCAAAAACAACTTTCTAGTGTCAGTGTCAGCCAGTATATGCCTTTTTGTTATGTCAGTGTCAGCCAATACATACCGTTTTGTTTTGTCAGTGTCAGCCAGTATATGTTGTTTTGTCAGTGTCAGCCAATACATGTCGTTTTGTCAGTGTCAGACAATACATGTCGTTTTGTCTGTGTCAGCCAATATATGTCCTTTTGTCATTGTCAGCCAATACATGTCGTTTTGTCAGTGTCAGCCAATATAAGCCATTATGTCATGTAAACTAGTATATGCCGTTTTGTTAGTGTTAAAAATACAAGCCATTTTGTCAGTGTCAACAAAAAAAACGCTGTTTTGTCAGTGTCAATCAATAAATGCTGTTTTGTCAGTGTGAGCCAATATCAGTGTCAGCCATTATCTGTGTCAGCCAGTAAATGCTGTTTTGTCAGTGTCAATACATGTTTTGTCAGTGTGAACCAATGCATGTCGTTTTGTCAGTGTCAAGCAATACATGTTGTTTTGTCAATGTCAGCCAGTACATGTCGTTTTGTCAGTGTCAACAACTATCAGTGTCAACCAATGCATGCTGTTTGATCAGTGTCAACCAATACATGTCATTTTGTCAGAGTCAACATATGTGTGCCCTTTTGTCAGTGTCATCCAATATCAGTGTCAACAAATACATTCCGTTTTGTCAGTCTCAACCAGTGTATGCTTTTTGTCAGTGTCAGCCAATATCAGTGTTAACCAATAGATGCCATTTTTAAATGTCAACCAATATCAGTGTCAACCAACATATGGGTTTTGTAGGAGTCAAGCAATAGACGCCGTTTAGTCAAAGTCAACCAATGTCAATCTCAGCCAATATCAGTGTCAATTAATGCATGCGGTTTTGTAAGTGTCATACAACATCTGTGTCAACCAACATATGCTGTTTTGTCAGTGTCGACCAGCATCAGTGTCAACCAACATCTGCTTTTTTGTCACTGTCAACCAACATCAGTGTCAACCAATATATGACATCTTGTCAGTGTCAACCAACCTCAGTGTCAACAAATATATGACATTTTGTCAGTGTCAACTAATGTTTGGGTCAACCAACATATGCCGTTTAGTCAATGTCAACCAACATCAGTGTCAACCTATACATGTTATTTGTCAGTGTCAACCAATACACGCTGTTCTGTCAGTGTCAAACAACACAAGTGTAAACTAATATATGCCATTTTGTCACTGTCAACTAATATCAGTGTCAACCAATATACGCCGTTTTGTCACTGTCAACAAATATTAGTCTCAACCAAGACGTGCCATTTTTTCACTGTCAACCAATATCAGTGTCAACCAGTGTACACTGTTTAGTCATTGTCAACTAACATAAGCTGTATCGTCAGTTTCCATCAATACATGCCGTTTTGCCAGTCTCAGCAGATACATGTTGCTGAGAGCTCATTTAGGTATCGAAAATATAAGAGTAATGGCTGAAATTGTAGTATTTAGCAGTTATTGTCAGCGTGGTCTTACGTGGTTGAAACAATACAATACAAGACAACACAAACCAAAACAATACAACACAACAGAACGCAATAACAATATAACACAACACAATACAACACAACGCAATACAATACCATATTATACAACACAACACAATACAATATAACACAACACAACATAAGGCAACGCAATACAATGCAATACAATACAAAGCAGGAACAAACTGGCCAGAGCGTGGCAGCAGGTCTCCAGCGAAGAACACCCGCCTCCCCCCTCCTCCCTCCGCTTCCTTAGACCACTGTCTTGGCCCTGTATTCCTTATACTCTACGGGGGCTGGGCCGCATCCAGGTCACGACTCCTGCATGGCACAGCACAACACGACATGACACGACACGACACGACACATGACATAACACAACGCAACACGACGCGACATAACACAACACGACACGACACGACATGACAACACGACACGACACGACACGACACGACACGAAACGACAGGACAGGACACGACACGAAACAACATGACATAACACAACACCACACCACACGACATGACATGACATGACATAACACAACACAACACAACATGACGCGACGTAAGACAACACCACACCACACCACACCACACCACACCACACTACATGACACGACACGACACGACATGACACGGCACGACACAGCACGATATGACATGGCATGACACGACATGACATGACACAACACAGCACAGCACTATACGACACGACATGACATAACACAACACGGCACTACGCAGCATGGCACAACACGACATGATACGAAACGGCACGACACGACGCGACACTACATGATGCGATACGACACGAAACGACAAAGCATGATACGACACAGCACAATACGATACGACACGACATGACACGACACGACACAACACAGCACGATACGACACGACACAACACAGCACGACAAGACACCACACAACACAACACGACACACTACAGAAGAGCTGACTTGTCCAGGTGATGGCAGACCATCAGCATGTCCAGGTGTTCGTCAATGGTGTTGACAGTGTAGGGGCGGGTGGGGTTGGTGGAGGAGGGCAGCACACAGGGGTCGCTGACCACGCGCAAGATGTCCGGGGCGTGGCCGCCCCCCGCCCCCTCCGAGTGGTAGGTGTGGATAGTCCGCCCCTGGAAGGCTGCCAGAGTGTCCTCCACACAGGCGCTCTCGTTCAGTGTGTCCGTGTGAATCATCACCTGTGTAGGGGTGGACAGGTAGTTAGTGTTGTTGACAATTGGTCTACAAATCACCATTGTCCAGGGGTGGACATTTAGTTAGTGTTGTTGACAACTGGTCTACAAATAATCATTGTTTGTGGGTTACAGTCACTTAGTGTTGTTGACAACTGGTCTACATGTAATCATTGTGTCGGGTTACAGTCACTTAGTGTTGCTAACAACTGGTCTATGTCTACGTATAATCATTGTGTTGGGTGACAGGTAGGTAGTGTTGCTGACAACTGGCCTACATATAATCATTGTGTTAGGTGACAGGTAGTTAGTGTTGTTGACAAGTGGTCTACATATAATCACTGTTTGTGTGTTACAGTCACTTAGTGTTGTTGACAACTGGTCTACATATAATCATTGTGTAGGGGTGGACAGGTAGTTAATTTTGTTGATAACTGGTCTACATATAATCATTGTGTAGGGGTGGACACGTGGTTAGTGTTGTTGACACCTGGTCTACTTATTATCACTGTGTAGGGGCGGACAACTGGTCTACTTATTATCACCAACGAATCAACTTTAGAAGACACATAGAACGGAAAACACGGAGCTCAGTTTTGTATTCCGTCCGGTCCCAAATTTTGGGGACACGTTTGATCGGAACAGGTAAACCTGTAAAACAGGTTGACCTGTTTACCTGACAGCTACTCACCGGCGTTTTTTGTTAGTCGGGTGAGCGAGGATTTCCCTTCAGTCTCCGAAAATCTACCGGCCGAGCATCACTTTGAGAGAGCCAAAGGTGTGTCCTCGCTGGCAGTCAGGTATGTCCCAATAGTTAAATGGAAGTTAGGGTTTGTATCAATGAAGTTGTTGTTTCTTTTTTTTTTTTACAGGTAATTGTAATTTTTCCAGCTCTTAGTTAAGGCCTGAAATATTTAATTGTCCCCTTGATATATCTTGTGATTTGACGAGACATAGGGTGACAGTAGGAAGTTGTAGTTAGTGCATGTACGAGTCGAGAGGTGGATGAGAAGAATGGAGTGAGTCGATGAAAGAAAGAATATGTATACTTATATGTGTTCGGGGAAAAGTAATCTAGTTAAATCAATGTATTATTAACAAATGTATTATAATGACGTGAGTGTTGGTGTGCTCTGGAAGTGAGCAATGAAAATTATTGTGCATGAATTATTGGAAAATGTATACTGATTCGTGTTGTGGAAAGATAAAAAGGGACAAACGGAAATCGTTCCTTGATATGTAATTAGACACGTCTAGTGATAATTCCCTTCCTTGATATGTAATTAGACACGTCTAGTGATATGATGAGCATTCTTTTCTTGATAAAAATGGGCGAACGGAAATTGTTCCTTCAAATGTAATTGGACACGTCTAGTAATGATGTGATAAGATAAAAGATTCTTTTCTTGATAGAATGGGACAAACGGAATTCGTTCCTTTATATGCAATAATTGTATTCTTGGTACTTTGAAAAAGGTAACATGTGGAAATCCTTTCCTTCAATGTAAACAATCATGGTGTTAATCAAAGAACATTTTCTATTGTAATGCACCCACGGTATTGAAACTTTGTAGATTCTATTATGGGTATTTTCCCCATGTTCCAGTGAAATGTATATGTGAAGAGTGACTGCTAATGACAAACAAGAACAATAAATATATAGCAAGTAGGCTAGATAATCAAGGTAGCTATCAGTTCCCAAGGTGTCGGTGGAGCTCCCGCGTCCGATCTGGAACTAACTGCCATCCGGGTGTGGGGTGCAGCCGGGATGTTCCCGTTCCGCCGTTTCCCATTTCGCCGTTTCCCATTTCACCGTTTCCCGCTTTGCCGTTTCCCGTTTCGCCGTATTAATCAAATAAGTGTCATTTTGCCGTAAAAGTGAGAGATATAGAAATCAGTAAAAGTGAGAGATATAGAAATCAGACATTACGTTAATTAATAGGGAAATGAGACATTTAATTAACTGAGAAATTTAATGAACTGCATTAAAAACAATAAAAACCATTTAAAATCTTAAAATTTAGTCTTTCATTCTTTCGGTCTCTCTTTCTCTGTCATATTCTTAACCGATGGCGATAGCAGTGGAGCAAGCATCAACAAATTCCATGAGGTCACGTTGCCCGCTGGCCATTTCCTCGTGGAGTTGTTGGAGTCTCCTGGAAGTGGTCAGAAACCAAGGAGCTTTTCTGCGCAGAGGTTGGCCTGCTCTTCGAAGTCGAAGAAGCCCCTCTGACTGTTCTTGCTGCTCTCTGATGAGTTTGCACAGCTTGAAGATGTTTGGATGCGCCCCTTCACTCCTCCTGTTCATTGACGAGTGGAATCCCTCAACGTGGTTATTAGTTCTTGAAGAACCCAATGTCATGCGATCAAATTGATTCCACATTCGGCGAGGGAAACTTGCTGCGACGTCATCGAACTATGTTCTGATGAAGTAGTCTGTCAGTTGCACAATTCTTGCATCGTCTGGAGCATCTCCCGCAATCAAAAGCCAGGCTTCGTCTTGTCTGTCGAGCGGAACGAATGAGAGTCCTGCCAGTCGACGAATGAATGATCTTATTTCAGGGTTGTCTCCATAATCATTCGCAAGACCAACCTCCTGAGTCTTCCGCCAAATGGACTGAGTGAAGTGGAATAGACATCCGTCTATGACAGCGTTGGGAAACTCGACTGAGATAGCCTGGATGCAGGCCAACTCAAAGTCGACTGAGCACCGAGGAGGGTCAAATGCCAGACCAATCCTCACAGCGGCACGCTTCAAGATGTCAAAAAGCCGTCTATACGTCTCTTTTTTTGTCTGGCAAAAGCGCATAGATCACCGGGGTCATGACATCATACTGCATCACGTGTATTGTATACAACTGCGTGAACAAGATTGGAGTCGTCCAGAAAGTTCCGTCCATGAACAACTTGTCAGAAGCGCACATCCTGTTCACATTCTCTTCAGTTCCAAAGACCAGAATCTTGTCAGCATGCCCGTCAGAAGCAGGAGGAAACGTCTCCCATCCACAGTTTCGCTGAAGGGCGGCTGGATGTCCACTTCACTGCGTGTTTGTGGAAGTACTGGCAGAAATTTCCTTCTTTCTCTGTAGAGGGAAGACTTCACTTGATGGTATTGAGGGAAAAATCCAGCAATTTCATCAGCATTGTCGCGAGTGTTCATTTCTCTCAATGCGCTGTTGTACAGTTGTTTTACAGAACTGTCAGGTTCTTCTGTGCATTTTCTTTTTACCCCTGCTACCAGCATCTTTGCCTCCATCTGAGCATGGGAAGCTGGATGAGAATGATCCCCGGGGACCTATATAAACAGACAGAAAGAGAGAAAAAATATAGAGGGAAAGAATGACAGAGAGAGGGCAAGAGAGACAAAAAGAGAAAGAGAGGGACAGAGGAGAGAGAGAGAGAGAGTAGAGAGAGAGAGAGAGAGAGAGAGAGAGAGAGAGAGAGAGTGAATGAGAGACAGAGGGCCTGAGCGACTAAGGGAAAGAGAGAGAGGACCAGAGAGAGACAGAAAGATTGAGAGAGAGACAGAGAGATTGAGAGAGATTGAGAGAGAGATTGAGAGGGAGACAGAGAGATTGAGAGAGACTGAGAGAGACAGAGAGATTGAGAGAGACAGAGAGATTGAGAGAGAGATTGAGAAAGAGATTGAGAGAGAGAATGAGAAAGAGAGATTGAGAGAGAGATAGAGAGAGAGAGAGAGAGAGAGAGAGAGAGAGAGAGAGAGCGTTACTGACCTTCGTTAATTCCTCTGTGTCTCTAGTTTTACAACGCGCACGACAGTTGTCAACAGTACACTTCCAATAAATATTTTCACCACGGTTGTAGTCTTTTCTGTACCTGTGGCATTCAAAATAAGTGACAGACCACAGTTTTGTTTCCACAAACTCCATTAGGCCTACCACCGCGCTTACGAGACGCTCGAAACGGCACAATCGACTTTCAACTTGCTTTTTACTCAAGACCATGACAAGACCGTGGCACTCACTCGCACGGGATGTACAAGCAACAAACTGAAGACCACTCACTCGCACGGGATGTACAAGCAACAAACTGAAGACCACTCACTCGCACGGGATGTACAAGCAACAAACTGAAGACTACTCATACATGCCCAAGTTCCCAGTACGGCGAACCGAAACTAAAGAGGACGGCGAAATAGCACGGGATCACCTTAACAAAAAAAATTGACGAATACGGCGATTTGACACCCATACGGCGAAACGGGAAACGACGAAACGGTACCCAACCCAGCCTGTCCCCAGCCACTGTCTCTAACCCGTGGGGGTAAGGAGAGGCTGACCGAGTGGTCAGTAGACATCATATGTGCATTGCCATCCGGGTGAGAGGTGCAGCCCATGCCCAGCTGCCGTCTCTACCCCGTGGGGGTATGGTGGGGCTGTCCGTGACGTCAGCAACGAGCTAGCTTGTCAAAGGGCTTCAGAGTTCGTCGGGACGACGACTTGTGTTCTTCTGTTGTATGGGAGTCCCTGCTTCCGTGAGCGGCTTCGTTTTCCGTCGAGTCGACGTGTGTTCTATTGTGTGGGAGTCCCTGGAAGAACTCCATGAACTGCTTTTGTGAGTGACTTCTGATCTGTGTGAAGACTGTGCGACTTGGGCCAGACGCGTTCAAGTGCAGGAACTATTTGGGGTGATGCTGCTGTGGGTGCCAGCGTAGCGTGTGCAAGAAGGAAAATATATGTTTGATATAACACAATAGAATCTAGTGTTACTGCATGCCCTTTATGGCGGTGGCATGAATTAATATTTCTGCATGTTCTTGTTATGTAATATGTATTTATGATTTGATGGTTCAGGTAGCAAAAGAAAAAAGGTAGAAACTTAACTTGTTGCCTGGCTATCTATGTTCGTGTGGTGTGGGTGTGTGTAGGGAAAAGTCGCACACGCATCCAAACTTCTTCAGGTGAGAGTCAGACAGCAAAACATGCACCGCACACCATCTGTAACAGATGCTTTGGGGATTTTTAGCCTCCTGTTAGGTGATGACGTCGAATTAATATCAGACACAACAGCTGGTCTGCAAAATCAGTTAAACCGTTTAGAAAGAGCTGCATCTCTCCAGCTGAAGGTAAACATGGCAAAAAGTAATATCTTAGTGTTCAGGACAAGTGGGTTTCTTGCTGCACAGGAAAAATTGATTTACAATGGTGAATGTTTACAAGCACTTTGGCTTTTATTTTCAACCCGTTTAAGTTGGATTTTCGCTTGCAAAGATCTTGTAAGCAGAGCTAAACAATGCTTAATTTGTATCCTAAAGAAACTGCATATGCTCAATAACAAATCTCTGCTCAATAACGAATCACTGACATTGTTTTTAATGTTGTTCAATTCTCACATTCAACCCATGGTACAGTGCGGAACTGAATTATGAGGCCTTGAATCTGCCTCTAAACAAATTGAAAAGATTCATTTATAAACATTGAAAAAGTTTCTTGGTGTTTCACTACAAACACTAAATGGACTGGTCTATGGGGAGACTAACAGATATCCAATCCATTTACTTTCGGTGGTTAGATGCATTCTCGCTGGCTGAAAATAACTCCAATGTTTCCTGAAAGATTACCACAAAAAGCGTATAAAATGTTAGTACAGCTAGACGCCATGGGCAATTGGTCTTGTAAAGTAAGGTTGAAACTGTACGAATTTAGTTTTGGTTCTGTGTGGGAGAATCAGGGTGTAGATGGCATTCATAGTTTTGTCGGTGTGTTTCGGCAAAGATTAATCGATTGTAACTGACAAAGATGGAATTCTGATGTTGACAATAGTCACTGATTTGATATTTACAGAGTGTTAGATCCTGCACATTATGTACCAAGGTGCTTATCTATGCAGATTAACAAACACATCAGATATATTGTCACAAAATTCAGATTTGATGTATCGGATATCTGTGTACATTCTAACCGTTACAGGTCTTTGAATTGTCTCATTCTGCATGTCATGAAGATGATGAAAATGAAGTTCATTCTGTTCTCACTTGTGCTGAACTACACGTTGTTAGTTAGCAATTAATCCCACCTAAGTACTTAAGAAAACATTGTTTCTTCAAACTGATTACGTTAATGACAACATCGAATGAAAACAGTTCGCTTTGTATTTGTGTCAAGCATTTAAAATGCGAAATGGTGTGTTAAGACAGTCAATTATGTGTTAAGCTAGTTAAATGGGCTGGCCTACCTGGAGGATGTCTTACCTGTTCAGCAGCTCTCAAACAGGTGTCCATGGCAGGGAGGGGGAAGAGAGGGGGAATGAGGGTTTGTGACGGGATTGACCTACCTTGACGTCAGATTGTTCAGCAGTTCTCAGACAGCTGGTGATGGCAGGGAAGGGGAATGGAAGGGGGGCGGGGGACCTAACTGGATGTCAAATTGTTCAGCAGCTCTGAGACAGGTGTCTTTGGGAGTGGAAGGGGTGTGTGTGGGAAAGGGGGCGACCTACTTGGATATCAAATTGTTCAGTAACTCTCAGACAGGTGGTGGGTGAGGGTGGAGCGACCTACCTGGATATCAAAGTGTTCATTAACTCTCAGACAGGTGGTGGGTGAGGATTGAGTGACCTACCTGGATATCAAATTTTTCAGCAGCTCTCAGACAGGTGTCGATGGCAGAAGGGGTGGTGCCCCAGTCCTCGTGAAGCTTCATCCTGCGGCCACACACCAGTTTGCTCAATTTACGGTCTCCCTCCATGAAGAGGAGGGGTCTGTGATTAACAGTAACAGTTCCTCTTTCCTGATGGCGTCATTCTCTTTTCATTAACTCTCCTTGTCGTGTGTCATAAACAGTGACAGTCTCTCTTTCCTGATGGCGTCATTCTCTTTTCATTAACTCTCCTTGTCGTGTGTCTTAAACAGTGACAGTCCCTCTTTCCTGATGGCGTCATTCTCTTTTCATTAACTGTCCTTGTCGTGTGTCTTAAACAGTGACAGTCCCTCTTTCCTGATGGCGTCATTCTCTTTTCATTAACTGTCCTTGTCGTGTGTCATAAACAGTGACAGTCTCTTTCCTGATGGCGTCATTCTCTTTTCATTAACTCTCCTTGTCGTTTGTCTTAAACAGTGACAGTCCCTCTTTCCTGATGGCGTCATTCTCTTTTCATTAACTGTCCTTGTCGTGTGTCTTAAACAGTGACAGTCCCTCTTTCCTGATGACGTCATTCTCTTTTCATTAACTGTCCTTGTCGTGTGTCTTAAACAGTGACAGTCCCTCTTTCCTGATGGCGTCATTCTCTTTTCATTAACTGTCCTTGTCGTGTGTCTTAAACAGTGACAGTCCCTCTTTCCTGACGGCGTCATTCTCTTTTCATTAACTGTCCTTGTCGTGTGTCTTAAACAGTGACAGTCCCTCTTTCCTGATGACGTCATTCTCTTTTCATTAACTGTCCTTGTCGTGTGTCATAAACAGTGACAGTCCCTCTTTCCTGATGACATCATTCTCTTTTCATTAACTGTCCTTGTCGTGTGTCTTAAACAGTGACAGTCCCTCTTTCCTGATGACGTCATTCTCTTTTCATTAACTGTCCTTGTCGTGTGTCTTAAACAGTGACAGTCCCTCTTTCCTGATGACGTCATTCTCTTTTCATTAACTGTCCTTGTCGTGTGTCTTAAACAGTGACAGTCCCTCTTTCCTGATGACGTCATTCTCTTTTCATTAACTGTCCTTGTCGTGTGTCTTAAACAGTGACAGTCCCTCTTTCCTGATGGCGTCATTCTCTTTTCATTAACTCTCCTTGTCGTGTGTCTTAAACAGTGACAGTCCCTCTTTCCTGATGACGTCATTCTCTTTTCATTAACTGTCCTTGTCGTGTGTCATAAACAGTGACAGTCTCTCTTTCCTGATGACGTCATTCTCTTTTCATTAACTGTCCTTGTCGTGTGTCTTAAACAGTGACAGTCCCTCTTTCCTGATGACGTCATTCTCTTTTCATTAACTGTCCTTGTCGTGAGTCATAAACAGTGACAGTCCCTCTTTCCTGATGACGTCATTCTCTTTTCATTAACTGTCCTTGTCGTGAGTCATAAACAGTGACAGTCCCTCTTTCCTGATGACGTCATTCTCTTTTCATTAACTGTCCTTGTCGTGAGTCATAAACAGTGACAGTCCCTCTTTCCTGATGACGTCATTCTCTTTTCATTAACTATCCTTGTCGTGTGTCATTAACAATGACAGTCCCTCTTTCCTGACGGCGTCATTCTCTTTTCATTAACTGACCTTGTCTAAACCCACAACCTTCGCCATGAAACATGACATACTTTACCATCATCTTTGTCGTAAAACAAAACAAACGATCTTTATCATAACACTTTACGGACTTCACAAACAGCCTTGTCATAAAACACAACGTACTACACTGACACTCTGTCATAAACATGGCATACACTACTGACAGCTTTGTGTTTAAAAGCAACGTACTTCAATGATAGCTTTGTCATTCAATGCAACGTACTTCAAAGACAGTTTTGTCATTAAACACGACGTACTTCAATGACAGCTTCATCATTAGACATGAGATATTTCGCATATATTTTTGTCATACAACCTGATGTATTTTGCTGACACCTTTGTCATTAAACATGATGCAAAATGAGGTACTGTGTTGACATTTTTGTCGTTAAACAGACACTTCGCTAAAAACCTTTGTCATTAAATAAGAAGTATTTCACCAACACCTTTGTGAAAGAACAAAACAACGTTAAAGCCTCTTAATTAAACACCGACAAACAAACAAACAAAAAAACACCTGTCACCCACACTCGAAAAAAATCGTAAGGTCATTTCACCGCTCTACTCTTACTCTACGACACACACACACACACACACACACACCACACACACACACACACACCGCTCTACTCTTACTCTACGACACACACACACACACACACACACACACACACACACACACACACACACACACCAAGTTGACCAACGTCCATGGTATTTGGCTAACGGCCGGTACCTGCCCACAAAAGGGATTTCATCCATTGCCACACCCGGGACCTCTACCTGTCCACAGAAGAGACCTACCCTACGGCCACAGGACCTCTATCTCTCATTCATTTCACCGCTATACTCTTACTCTACAACACACACACACACACACACACACACACACACACACACACACACACACACACACACACACACCAAGTTGACCAACGCCTATGGTATTTGGCTAATGGCCAGTATCTGCCCACAAAAGGGATTTCATCCATGGCCACACCCGGGACCTCTACCTGTCCACAGAAGAGACCTACCCTACGGCCACAGGACCTCTACCTGTCCACAGAAGAGACCTATCCCATGGCCACATGACCTCTACCTGTCCACAGAAGAGACCTATCCCATGGCCACATGACCTCTATCTGTCCACAGCAGAGACCTATCCCATGGCCACATGACCTCTAACTGTCCACAGAAGAGACCTACCCTACGGCCACAGGACCTCTACCTGTCCACAGAAGAGACCTATCCCATGGCCACATGACCTCTACCTGTCCACAGAAGAGACCTATCCCATGGCCACATGACCTCTACCTGTCCACAGAAGAGACCTATCCCATGGCCACATGACCTCTACCTGTCCACATAAGAGACCTATCCCATGGCCACATGACCTCTACCTGTCCACAGAAGAGACCTATCCGATGGCCACATGACCTCTACCTGTCCACAGAAGAGACCTACCCTACGGCCACAGGATCTCTATCTGTCCACAGAAGAGACCTATCCCCTGGCCACATGACCTCTACCTGTCCGCAGATGAGATCTACCCCATGGCTACATGACCTCTACCTGTCCACAGAAGAGACCTATCCCATGGCCACAGGACCTCTACCTCTCCACAGAAGAGACCTACCCCCTGACCACATGACCTCTACCTGTCCACAGAAGGGACTTACCCCATGGCCACAGGACCTCTACCTGTCCACAGAAGAGACCCAGCCTATGGACACAGGACCTCTACCTGTCCACTGAAGAGACCTACCCCATGGCACCCGCCAGAATCTGGTCTTGCAGGTCGCGGGCAATGCCGTGGGCGATACTGGTGTTGCCTTTGCCAGTGAAGCCAAAGTTGAGGGGGAACGTGTCAGTGCTCTGCAGCATGTCCCTGTTCCACACCACCAAAGTTATAGGATTCAAGTTATCATAACATCTTTAGCATTATAGATTCAAGTCATCATAACAGCTATGTCATTATGGATTCAAGTCATCATAACATCTATGTCACTATAGATTCAAGTGATTATAATATCTATGTAACTATAGATTCAAGTTATCATAACATCTATGTCACTATAGATTCAAGTGATCATAACAGCTATGTCATTATAGATTCAAGTCATCATAACATCTATGTCATTATACATTAAACTCATCATAACATCTGTGTCATTGTAGATTCAAGTTATCATAACATCTATGTCATTACAGATTTAAGTCATCATAACATCTATGTCATTACAGATTCAAGTCATCATAACATCTGTGTCATTATTGATTCAAGTCATCACACGATCCATGTTACCTTACGATTCAAGTCGTCACAAGATCTATGTCATCAAAGGAATCAGGTTATCAGATCAGAATCTAAAAATTAAACAATTTAAATCATCGTAAGATCTGTACCATCACTTGATTCAAATTAACATAGAACTACTGCTGTAGCCATACTACTTCTCCTCTCATTCCTTCTCTACTGGCAGTCACTGCAAAGAATGCGCATAGCCATCAGCACTGACAGGATGTTGAGTTATTAGCATCACACAGCCATCATTACTGACTGGATGTTGGCTTATCAACATCACACAGCTATCACCGGATGTTGGGTTATTAGCATCATACAGCCATCATTACTGACTGGATATTGGCTTATAAACATCACACATCCACCACTGGATGTTGGGTTATTAGCATCACACATCCATCAGCACTGACTGGATGTAGGCTTATTAGCATCACAGCTATCACTGGATGTTGGGTTATAAGCATCACACAGCCATCACTGGATGTTGGGTTATTTGCATCACACAACCATCACTGGATGTTGAGTTATTAGCATCACACAGCCATCACCGGATGTTGGGTTATTAGCATCACACAGCCATCACTGGATGTTGGGTTATTAGCATCACAGCTATCACTGGGTGTTGGGTTATAAGCATCACACAGCCATCACTGGATGTTGGGTTATTAGCATCACACAGACATCACTGGATGTTGGGTTATTAGCATCACAACTATCACTGGATGTTGGGTTATAAGCATCACACAGCCATCACTGGATGTTGGGTTATTAGCATCATACAGCCATCACTGGATGTTGGGTTATTAGCATCACACAGCCATCACTGGATGTTGAGCTATTAGCATCACAGCTATCACTGGATGTTGGGTTATTAGCATCACACAGCCATCACTGGATGTTGGGCTATTAGCATCACACAGCCATCACTGGATGTTGGGTTATTAGCATCATACAGCCATCACTGGATGTTGGGCTATTAGCATCACACAGCCATCACTGGATGTTAGGTTAATAGCATCACACAGCCATCAGCACTGACTGGATGTTGGGTTATTACCATCACAGAGTTTACACAGCCATGCTGACACACCGGGCATTGGGATAACTTTATACACTCTGTACATCTTCTCTCTCACTGACCGAATGTTGAATTATTAGCACTCACTGCATGTTTGTTGTTAACCTGCACCATTCCACGCAGCGCTGTCCTCACCCAGTGGGTGTTGGATTATGAACATTAAACACCCACACAGCGCTGTCCTCACTTAGTGGATGTTGGATTATCATTAAACACCCACACAGCGCTGTCCTCACTTAGTGGATGTTGGATTATCATCATTAATCACCCACGCACCGCTGTCCGCACTCAGTGGGTGTTGGGATTTCTTTTTCTTTTATTTTAGAATGGGAACGAAGAAATGCTGTGTGTGTGTGTGTATGTGTGTGTGTGTGTGTGTGTGTGTGTGTGTGTGTAAGAGTGTGTGTGTGTGTGTGTGTGTGTGTGTGTGTGTGTGTGTCCGTCCGTCCGTCCGTGGTCAAAATGTGTTCCACTCGCTCCAGACAAAACTACTAGGCTGATCTTTCTGAAAATTTGTAGGTATGTTCATTATGGGTCACGGATGATGCCCGATGTTTTAGTTTAGCGCTATAGCCGTTACTAATGGCTGTAACGGCCTGTAACGGTTTTTCTTCTTTATGGAATATCTCAGAAAGTACTTGGCCGATCTTTGTGAAAATTAGCAGGTGTTTCATTATGGGTTACGGATGATGCCCGATGTTTTAGTTTACCCCGTTATAGCCGTTACTAACGGCTGTAACGGCCTGTAACGGTTTTTCTTCTTCATGGAATATCTCAGAAAGTACTTGGCCGATCTTTGTGAAAATTAGCAGGTATGTTCATTATGGGTCACGAATAATGCCCGATGTTTTAGTTTACCGTTATAGCCATTACTAACGGCTGTAACGGTTTTTCTTCTTCATGGAATATCTGAGAAAGTATGTCGCCGATCTTTCTGAAAATTAGCATGTATGTTCATTATGGGTCACGGATGATGCCCGATGTTTTAGTTTACCGTTATAGCTGTTACTAACGGCTGTAACGGCCTGTAACGGTTTTTCTTCTTCATGAAATATCTCAGAAAGTACTTGGCCGATCTTTGTGAAAATTAGCGGGTATGTTCACTATGGATTACGGATGATGACCGATGTTTTAGTTTACCGTTATAGCAGTTACTAACGGCTATAACGGCCCATAACGGTTTTTCTTCTTTATGGAATATCTCAGAAAGTACTTCGCCGATCTTTCTGAAAGTTTGTAGGTATGTTCATTATGGGCGACGGATGATGGCCGACGTTTTAGTTTACCGTTGCAGCCGTTACTAATGGCCGTAACGGCCCATAATGGTTTTTCTTTTTTATGGAATGTCTCAGAAAGTACTTGACCGATCTTTCTGAAAATTTGTAGGTATGTTCATTATGGTTCACGGATCATGCCCGACGTTTCAGCCGTTACAAACGGCTGTAACAGCCTGTAACGGGTTTTCTTTTTTATGGAATATCTCATAAAGTACGTGGCCGATCTTTGTGAAAATTTGTAGGTATGTTCATTATGGGTCATGCATGATGCCCGTTGTTTTAGTTTACCGTTATAGCCGTTACTAACAGCTATAACGGCCCCTAACGGTTTTTCTTCTTCATGGTATATCTCAGGAAGTATGTGTCCGATCTTTCTGAAAATTTGTAGGTATGTTCATTATGGGTCACGGATGATGCCCGATGTTTAAACTTACCATTATAGCCATTACTAAAGGCCCATAATGGTTTTCTTCTTGATGGAAAATCTCAGAAAGTTCTTGGCCGATCTTTCTGAAAATTTGTAAGTATGTTTATTATAGGTCACAGATGACGGCTGATGTTTACCAGAATAGTCATTACTATCGGTTACACCAGCCCAAGACGGTTTTTCCTCTTTATGGAATATATCACGCGTATTAGGATGAACTGGGAGTACGTTTATATGCTTTGCATCTTGTGTTTTTTTGCTGTCCCATCTTCTGCGCCACCTCAGTGGCAGTGCACTCATGCCGCTCATTCCGACATCCCTTCCACAGCCACAGCCTGGTATCCCCGGCACCGGCAATCCACAAGGAGCAGTCAATGAATGTCAAGTCGTTAAGAGGCAAACCACCGAAGGAAACACTACACTGTTGCCGAGTCACTTCGGTGGTGTTCAGTGGTGCCTGTTCTGATCCAATATAGGAAGGACACCACCTACTAAGCCCCCTACTGACGACAATTATTGTGTGTGGGGTGTGTGTGTGTGTGTGTGTGTGTGTGTGTGTGTGTGAGCGAGGAACTGGCGCTCTTTTTTGTACTCCCAGTTCTTATAGAACAGGGAGTACTTTAGAATGGGAACGAAGAAATGCTCTGTGTGTGTGTGTGTGTGTGTGTGTGTGTGTGTGTGCGTGTGTGTGTGTGTGTGTGTGTGTGTGTGTGTGTGTGTCCGTCCGTCCGTCCGTGGTCAAAATGTGTTCCACTCGCTCCAGACAAAACTACTAGGCTGATCTTTCTGAAAATTTGTAGGTATGTTCATTAGGGGTCACGGATGATGCCCGATGTTTTAGTTTAGCGCTATAGCCGTTACTAATGGCTGTAACGGCCTGTAACGGTTTTTCTTCTTTATGGAATATCTCAGAAAGTACTTGGCCGATCTTTGTGAAAATTTGTAGGTATGTTCATTATGGGTCACGAATAATGCCCGATGTTTTAGTTTACCGTTATAACCATTACTAACGGCTGTAACGGCCTGTAACGGTTTTTCTTCTTTATGGAATATCTCAGAAATTACATGGCTGATCTTTGTGAAAATTAGCAGGTATGTTCATTATGGGTCACGGATGATACCTGATGTTTTAGTTTACCGTTATAGCCGTTACTAACAGCTATAACTGCCCATAACGGTCTTTTCTTCTCAATTGAATATCTCAGAAAGTACTTGGCCGATTTTTCTGAAAATTTGTAAGTATGTTCATTATGGGCGACGGATGATGCCTAACATTTTCGTTTACCGTTATAGCCGTTACTAACGGCTATAACGGCCCATAGCGGTTTTTCTTTTTTATGGAATGTCTCAGAAAGTACTTGGCCGATCTTTGTGAATATTAGCAGGTATGTTCATTATGGGTCCCGGATGATGCCCAACGTTTTAGTTTACCATTATAGCCATTACTAACGGCTATAACGACCCATAACGGTTTGTCTTTTTTATGGAATATCTCAGAAAGTACGTGGCCGATCTTTCTGAAAATGTGTAGGTATGTTCATTATGGGTCATGGATCATGCCTGACGTTTTAGTTTACCATTATAGCCGTTACTAACGGCTATAATGGTTCTTCTTTTTTATGGAATATCTCAGAAAGTATGTGGCCGATATTTTTGAAAATTTGTAGGTATGTTCATTATGGGTCACGGATGATGCCCGATGTTTAAGTGTACCGTTATAGCCATTACTAACGGCCCATAATGGTTTTCTTCTCTGTAGAAAATCTCAGAAAGTACTTGGCCGATCTTTCTGAAAATTTGTAAGTATGTTCATTTGTAAGTATGTTCATTACCAGAATAGCCATTACTAACGGTTACACAGACCAAGACGGTTTTTCCTCTTTATAGAATATCTCACGCGTATTCAGGATAAACTGAGAGTACGCTTATATGCTTTGCATCTTTTTTTTTTTTTTTTTTTTTTTTTTACTTGTACAGAAATTTACAAATGGGAAACGTGAAAAGAAAAACAACACGAAAACAAACAAAAATGACAGTGTATCTTATCTTACATAAATACATTACAAAGCTGCAATAAGTTTACAAAAAGAACAGCAAATCCTATATAATATACATATACATATAACAAAATAAGCACAACATTGTGTCTACACTGTCAGTGTCACAATAATTGCTTAGTCGCAGAGCCGGCGTGAGTAAGCTCTCCCTCCCGAGGGCGCCATCACGTCCGTCCAACGACAGCCCCCACAGACTCGCCAATATCGGTGATCCTGACGGAATCAAACCAAGGCCACAGACGTGGAGAGGACATCAAAACTGAGGTCACTATGAGAGCAGGGCATAAAGGGCCACAGAATTTGATACTTTTTTTTAATGCTGATCGATGAGAATGAGGATGATGAAGATGATGCTACGGATTTCCATTCCGGTCTGAGACTGCAGGGCTGTACTATACGCTTCCTTTCATAACATATCCCGATGTCAACCAGGCCCAAGAGATACAGACACCTGCAGTGTTGGTCAGGAAATTTGAGCAACACCCTCATAGACGCATCCATTAAGTGGATGAAACTCGACTAAGATGTCCCAGTCTCCCCAACTGAGCCTGTAGCAAACTCAACTCTGTGTAGGAGCCGGTCGGGGCAGAAAAATCCCACATGACTCTGATGGGAATTGAACCTACGACCTCCCTGCCGGGAGTTCGCGGCGCTAACACCCACGCAGTGCTGTCCTCGCTTACTGGATGTTGGGTTACTGACATCCAACACGCTGTACATGATCATCACACACACGGGATGTTGCGCCACTCACATCCAACACTCTCCATACACCGCTGCCAACACACACGGGAACTGGGGTTAGAAACGCCACAGACGACCACCCCCCCACAATCAGGTGCCCTGACTCACCGGATGTGGCTGGGTCCCGGGGTGCAGGTGGTGGCGTTGGTGCCGGTGGCAGGGCCGGTGCCGCCGCCGAACAGCGTGGTGATGCCGGCGGCGATGGCCTCGCGGGCCAACTGAGGGCAGATGAAGTGCACATGGCCGTCCAACGCCCCGGCCGTCAAGATCAGGCCCTCCCCGGCCACAGCCTCTGTGCAAGCCCCTACCACCAGATTCTGCGCCCGGGGTAAAACGGGACAGAGCACTGACTGACTGGCTCATGCGTTCGTTTATGTGGACAAAATCTCTCTCTCTCTCTCTCTGTCTGTCTGTCTGCGTGGTGTGTGTGTGTGTGTGTGTGTGTGTGTGTGTGTGTGTGTGTGTCCGTCAGTCTGTCCCTCTCTCTCTCTCTCTCTCTCTCTCTGCATGTACGAAATTTGTGTAAAACAGTTGAAAATAATCTATTGCCCAAATCAAAACACTTCTTAAACACACATTCCCGCAAACATATCCTGAAACAACTGCCGAGTCTTCACTGATAAGCTCTAAATTTAGCTCTGTTGAAATCTTCAACATCATATGATTCTGACTATGCCATTCCTCCTTTAAGGGTCTGAAATCAAAATGCAACAGAACAATTTTCATGTTCAAAATGATCTCAGGATATGCTGCTCCATTTCTCACAGATAGATTTCAGTTTCTTGAGAACCGACATACCCCCTCCGCCCTCCTCTTCCACCTCCAATTCCACTTCCTTCATCCTTCCCACTCCTCCTCCGTGTCCTTTCCTCTACAAGGCCGGGCCCTTCCCCATCACTTACTGACCAAATAATCCTATACTGAACGAGACAGTTCCTTACAATCTTATACTGAACATGCAAGGCCCTTCCCCATCACTTACTGACCAAACGATCCTATACTGAACATGTAAGGTCCTTCCCATCACTTACTGACCAAACAGTCCTATACTGAACATGTAAGGTCCTTCCCATCACTTACTGACCAAACAATCCTATATTGAACATATAGGGCAGTTCATCATCACTGACCAAACAATCCTACACTGACCATGTAAGGCCTTTTCCATCACTTACTGAAGAAACAATCCTATACTGAACATGTAACGCCCTTCCCATCCCTTACTGACCAAACAATCCTATATTGAACAAGGCACGCCCTTCACCGTCACCTGCTGACCATTCAATACTGTCTTGAACAAGGCAGTCCCTTCCCCATCACTTACTGACCAAACGATTCTATACTGAACAAGGCAGGTCCCTCCCCATCACTTACTGACCAAACAATCCTATATCGAACATGCAAGGTCCTTCCCATCACTTACTGAACAAACAATCCTATACTGAACACATTGGGTAGTTCATCATCACTGACTAAACAAATCCAACACTGACCATGTAAGGCTCTTCCACATCACTTACTGACCAAACAAGCCAATACTGAACATGTAAGGCCTTCCCAATCACTTAATGACCAAACAAGCCAATACTGAACATGTAAGGCTCTTTATATCAAATACTGACCAAACAATCCTAAACTGAACATGTAAGGACTTCCCATCACTTACTGACCAAACAATCCTACACTGACCATGTAAGGCCTTCCAATCACTTACTGACCAAACAATCCTACACTGACCATGTAAGGCTCTTCCCCATCACTTACTGACCAAACAATCATATACTGAACATGGAAGGCCTTCCAATCACTTACTGACCAAACAATCCTACACTGACCATGTAAGGCCTTCCAATCACTTACTGACCAAACAATCCTATACTGAACATGTAAGGCCTTCTCTATCACTTACTGACCAAACAATCCTATACTGAACATAAAAGGCCTTCCCCATCACCTACTGAACAAACAATCCTACACTGAATATGTAAGGCCCTTCCCCATCACTTACTGACCAAACAATCCTTTATTGAACAGGTTAGGCCTTCCCCTTCACTTACTGAAGAAACAATCCTGTACTGAACATATAGGGCAGTTCATCATCACTGACTAAACAATCCTACAATGAACAAGGCAGGCCTTTCCCCATCACTTACTGACCAAACAATCCTATACTGAACATGTAAGGCCTTCCCTAACACTTACTGATCAAACAATCCTATACTGAATATGTAAGGTCTTTCCCACCGCTTACTGACCAAACAATCCTACACTGACCATGTAAGGCCTTCCCATCACTTATTGACCAAACAATCCTATACTGAACATATAGGGCAGTTCATCAGCACTGACCAAACAATCCTACACTGACCATGTAAAGCCTTCCTCATCACTTACTGACCAAACAATCCTTTACTGAACATGTAACGCCCTTCCCACTGCTTACTGACAAAACAATCCTATACTGAACATATAAGGCCTTCCCATCACTTACTGACCAAACAATCATATACTGAACATATAGGGCAGTTCATAATCACTGACCAAACAATCCGATACTGAACATGTAATGCTCTTCCCATCACTTACTGACCAAGCAATCATATATTGAACAAGGCAGGCCCTTCACCATCACTTGTTGACCATTCAATACTGTACTGAACAAGGCAGGTCCTTCACCATCACTTATTGACCAAACAATCCATTACTGAACATGTAAGGCCTTCCAAATCACTTACTGAAGAAACAATCCTATACTGAACATGTAAGGCCTTCCCATCACTTACTGACCAAACAATTATATACTCAACATGTAAGGCCTTCCCACCATTTATTGACCAAACAATCCTACACTGATCATGTAAGGCTTTTCCATCACTTACTGACCAAACAATCCTATACTGAACATGTAAGGCCTTCTCTATCACTTACTGACCAAACAATCCTATACTGAATATAAAAGGCCTTCCCATCACACTGAACAAACAATCCTACACTGAACATGTAAGGCCCTTCCCCATCACTTACTGACCAAACAATCCTTTACTAACATGTAAGGCCTTCCCCTTCACTTACTGAACAAGCAATCCTAAACTGAACATATAAGGCCTTCCCATCACTTACTCAAGAAACAATCCTATACTGAACATATAGGCAGTTCATCATCACTGACTTATTAATCCTACACTGAACAAGGCAGGCCTTTCCCATCACTTACTGACCAAACAATCCTATACTGAACATGTAAGGCCTTCCCTAACACTTACTGATCAAACAATCCTATCTGATTATGTAAGGATTTCCCAAGCTTACTGACCAAACAATCCTACACTGACCATGTAAGGCTCTTCACCATCACTTACTGACCAAACAATCATATAATGAACATTAGAGGCCTTCATCACTTACTGACCAAAGAATCCTACACTGACATGTAAGGCCTTTTCCATCACTTACTGACAAAACAATCTTATATGAACATGAGAGGCCTTCTCTATCACTTACTAACCAACAACCCTATACTGAACGTAAAAGGCCTTCCCATCAGCTACTGAACAAACATCCTAACTGAACATGTAAGGCCCTTCCCCATCACTTACTGACCAAACAATCCTTTACTGAAATGTAAGGCCTTCCCATCACTTACTGAGAAACAATCCTATACTGAACATATAGGGCAGTTCATCATCACTGACTAAACAATCGTACAATGAACAAGGCAGGCATTGACCCATCACTTACTGACCAAACAATCTATACTGAACATGTAAGGCCTTCCCTAACACTTTCTGATCAAACAATCCTATACTGAATTGTAAGGTCTTTCCCACCGCTTACTGACCAAACAATCCTACACTGATCATGTAAGGCCTTCCCATCACTTATTAACCAAACAATCCTATACTGAGCATACAGGGCAGTTCATCATTGCTGACCAAACAATCCTACACTGACCATGTAAAGCCTTCCCCATCACTTACTGACCAAACAATCCTTTACTGAACATGTAAGGCCTTCCCCACACGTACTGACCAAACAATCCTATACTGAACATGTAAGGTCCTTCCAACTGCTTACTGACCAAACAATCCTATACTGAACATATAAGGCTTCCCATCACTTACTGACCAAACAATCCTATACTGAACATATAGGGCAGTTCATAATCACTGACCACACAATCCGATACTGAACATGTAATACTCTTCCCATCACTACTGACCAAACAATCATATATTGAACAAGGCAGGCCTTCACATCACTTGTTGACCATTCAGTACTGTACTGAACAAGGCAGGTACTTCACCATCACTTATTGACCAAACAATCCTTTATGAATATGTAAGGCCTTCCAAATCACTTACTGAGGAAACAATCCTCTACTGAACATATAAGGCCTTCCATCACTTACTGACCAAACAATCCTACACTGAACATGTAAGGCCTTCCCATCACTTACTGACAAAACAATCCTATACTGAACATGTAACGCCCTTCCCATCACTTACTGACCAAACAATCCTTTACTGAACATGTAAGGCCTTCCCCAACACTTACTGACCAAACAATCCTATACTGAACATCTAAAGCCCTTCCCTTCACTTACTGACCAAACAAGCCTATACTGAACATGTAAGGCCTTCCCACCACTTACTGACCAAACAAACCTATACTGAACATATAGAGCAGTTCATCATCACTGACCACACAATCCGATACTGAACATGTAATGCTCTTCCTGTCACTTACTGACCAAACAATCATATATTGAACAAGGCAGGCCCTCCACCATCACTTGTTGACCATTCAATACTATAGTGAACAAGGTAGGTCCTTCACCATCACTTATTGACCAAACAATCCTTACTAAACATGTAAGGCCTTCCAAATCACTTACTGAAGAAACAGTCCTATACTGAACATGTAAGGGCTTCCCATCATTTACTGACCAAACAATCCTATACTGAACATGTAACGCCTTCCCATCACTTACTGACCAAACAATCCTATACTGAACATGTAAGGCCTTCCACCACGTACTGACCAAACAATCATATACTGAACATACAGGGCAATTCATCATCACTGATCAAACAATCCTACACTCACCATGTAAGGCATTCCCATCACTTACTGACCAAACAATCCTATACTGAACATACAAGGCCTTCCCATCACTTACTGACAAAACAATCCTATACTGAACATATAAGGCCTTCCCCATCACTTACTGACCAAACAATCCTATACTGAACATATAAGGCCTTCCCCATCACTTACTGACCAAACAATCCTATACTGAACATATAAGGCCTTCCCATCACATACTGACCAAACATTCCTATACTGAACATATAAGGCCTTCCCATCACTTACTGACCAAACAATCCTATACTGAACATAAAGGCCTTCCCATCACTTACTGACCAAACAAACCTATACTATACATATAACACCTTCCACTTCACTTAATGACCAAATAATCCTATACTGAACATATAAGGCCTTCCCATCACTTACTGACCAAAACAAACCTGTACTGAACATATAAGGCCTTCCCATCACTTACTGACCAAACAATCCTATACTGAACATATAGGGTAGTTCATCATCACTGACCAAACAATCCTATACTGAACATGTAACGCCCTTCCATCACTTACTGACAAAACAATCATATATATAACACGGCAGGCCCTTCACCATCTATTGTTGACCATTCAATACTGTACTGAAAAAGGCAGGCCCTTCCCCACACTCAACATATAAGGCCTTCCCCATCACTTGTCCACCAAATTATCTTATACTGAATATGAAAGGCCTTCTCCGTCACTGACCAAACAATCCTAAACTGAACAAGGCAGGCCTTTCAACATCACCTACTGACCAAACAATCCTACACTGAACATGAAAGGCTCTTCCCCATCACTTACTGACCAAACAATTATATACTCAACATGTAAGGCCTTCCCACCATTTATTGACCAAACAATCCTACACTGACCATGTAAGGCCTTTTCCATCACTTACTGACCAAACAATCCTATACTGAACATGTAAGGCCTTCTCCATCACTTACTGACCAAACAATCCTATACTGAACATAAAAGGCCTTCCCATCACCACCTGAACAAACAATCCTACACTGAACATGTAAGGCCCTTCCCCATCACTTACTGACCAAACAATCCTTTACTGAACATGTAAGGCCTTCCCCTTCACTTACTGAACAAGTAATCCTAAACTGAACATATAAGGCCTTACCCATCACTTACTGAAGAAACAATCCTATACTAAAGATATAGGGCAGTTCATCATCACTGACTAAAACATCCTACACTGAACAAGGCAGGCCTTTCTCCATCACTTACTGACCAAACAATCCTATACTGAATATGTAAGGCCTTCCCTAACACTTACTGATCAAACAATCCTATCCTGATTATGTAAGGAATTTCCCAAAGCTTACTGACCAAACAATCCTACACTGACCATGTAAGGCTCTTCACCATCACTTACTGACCAAACAATCATATAATGAACATGTAAGGCCTTCCAATCACTTACAGACAAAACAATCCTACACTGACCATGTAAGGCCTTTTCCATCACTTACTGACCAAACAATCCTATACTGAACATGTAAGGCCTTCTCTATTACTTACTAACCAAACAACACTATACTGAACGTAAAAGGCCTTCCCCATCAGCTACTGAACAAACAATCCTACACTGAACATGTAAGGCCCTTCCCCATCACTTCCTGACCAAACAATCCTTTACTGAAAATGTAAGGCCTTCCCCATCACTTACTGAAGAAACAATCCTATACTGAACATATAGGGCAGTTCATCATCACTGACTAAACAATCGTACAATGAACAAGGCAGGCATTGACCCATCACTTACTGACCAAACAATCCTATACTGAACATGTAAGGCCTTCCCTAACACTTTCTGATCAAACAATCCTATACTGAATATGTAAGGTCTTTCCCACCGCTTACTGACCAAACAATCCTACACTGAACATGTAAGGCCTTCCCATCACTTATTAACCAAACAATCCTATACTGAGCATACAGGGCAGTTCATCATCGCTGACCAAACAATCCTACACTGACCATGTAAAGCCTTCCCCATCACTTACTGACCAAACAATCCTTTACTGAACATGTAAGGCTTTCCCCAACACGTACTGACCAAACAATCCTATACTGAACATGTAAGGCCTTGCCAAACACTTACTGACCAAACAATCCTATACTGAACATAAACGGCCTTCCCCATCACCTACTGAACAAACAATCCTACACTGAACATGTAAGGCCCTTCCCCATCACTTACTGACCAAACAATCCTTTACTGAACATGTAAGGCCTTCCCCTTCACTTACTGAACAAGCAATCCTAAACTGAACATATAAGGCCTTCCCCATCACTTACTCAAGAAACAATCCTATACTGAACATATAGGGCAGTTCATCATCACTGACTAAACAATCCTACACTGCAAAAGGCAGGCCTTTCCCCATCACTTACTGACCAAACAATCCAATATTGAACATGTGAGGCCTTCCCTAACACTTACAAATCAAACAATCCTATACTGAATATGTAAGGTCTTTCCCACCTTACTGACCAAATAATCCTACACTGACCATGGAAGGCTCTTCCCATCACTTACTGACCAAACAATCATATACTGAACATGGAAGGCCTTCCAATCACTTACTGACCAAACAATCCTACACTGACCATGTAAGGCTTTTTCCATCACTTAGTGACCAAACATCCTATACTGAACATGTAAGGCCTTCTCTATCACTTACTGACCAAACAATCCTATACTGAACATAAAAGGCCTTCCCATCACCTACTGAACAAACAATCCTACACTGATCATGTAAGGCCCTTCCCATCACTTACTGAACAAACCAATCCTTTAATGAACATGTAAGGCCTTCCCTCATTTACTGAACAAACAATCCTATACTGAACATATAGGGCAGTTCTCATCAATGACCTAAACAATCCTACACTGAACAAGGCAGGCCTTTCCCCATCACTTACTGACCAAACAATCCTATACTGAACATGTAAGGCCTTCCCTACACTTACTGATCAAACAATCCTATACTGAATATGTAAGGTCTTTCCCACCTTACTGACCAAACAATCCTACACTGAACATGTAAGGCTTTCATCATCACTTACTGACCAAACAATCATATACTGGACATGTAAGGCCTTCCAATCATTTACTGACCAAACAATCCTACACTGACATGTAAGTCCTTTTCCATCACTTACTGACCAAACAATCCTTTACTGAACATGTAAGGCCTTCCCACACTTACTGACCAAACAATCCTATACTGAACATGTAAGGTCCTTCCAACTGCTTACTGACCAAACAACCTATACTGAACATATAAGGCCTTCCCATCACTTACTGACCAAACAATCCTATACTAAACATATAGGGCAGTTCATCATCACTGACCAACAATCCGATACTGAACATGTAATGCTTTTCCCGTCACTTACTGACCAAACAATCTATACTGAACAAGGCAGGCCTTCACCATCATTTGTTGACCATATCAATACTGTACTGAACAAGGCAGGTCCTTCACCATCCTTATTGACCAACAATCCTTTACTGAACATGTAAGACCTTCCAAATCACTTACTGAAAAACAATCCTATACTGAACATTATAAGGCCTTCCCATCACTTACATACCAAAAATCCTACACTGAACAGTAAGGCCTTCCCCATCACTTACTGACCAAACAATCCTATACTGAATATGTAACGCCCTTCCCATCACTTACTGAGCAAACAATCCTTTACTGAACATGAAAGGCCTTGCCCAACACTTACTGACCAAACAATCCTATACTGAACATGTAACGCCTTCCAACGCTTACTGAACAAACAAGCCTATACTGAACATGTAAGGCCTTCCCACCACTTACTGACCAACAATCCTATACTGAACATATAGGGCAGTTCATAATCACTGACCACACAATCCGATACTGAACATGTAATACTCTTCCCATCACCTACTGACCAAACAATCATATATTGAACAAGGCAGGCCCTTCACCATCACTTGTTGACCATTCATTTACTGTACTGAACAAGGCAGGTACTTCGCCATCACTTATTGACCAAACAATCCTTTACTGAATATGTAAGGCCTTCCATATCACTTACTGAGGAAACAATCCTATACTGAACATATAGGGTAGTTCATCATCACTGACCAAACAATCCTATACTGAACATGTAACGCCCTTCCCATCACTTACTGACAAAACAATCATAATATATAACACGGCAGGCCCTTCACCATCTATTGTTGACCATTCAATACTGTACTGAAAAAGGCAGGCCCCTTCCCCACACTCAACATATAAGGCCTTCCCCATCACTTGTCCACCAAATTATCTTATACTGAATAGAAAGGCCTTCTCCGTCACGACCAAACAATCCTAAACTGAACAAGGCAGGCCTTTCACATCACCTACTGACCAAACAATCCTACACTGAACATGAAAGGCTCTTCCCCATCACTTACTGACCAAACAATTATATACTAAACATGTAAGGCCTTCCCACCATTTATTGACCAAACAATCCTACACTGACCATGTAAGGCCTTTTCCATCACTTACTGACCAAACAATCCTATACTGAACATGTAAGGCCTTCTCCATCACTTACTGACCAAACAATCCTATACTGAACATAAAAGGCCTTCCCCATCACCACTGAACAAACAATCCTACACTGAACATGTAAGGCCCTTCCCCATCACTTACTGACCAAACAATCCTTTACTGAACATGTAAGGCCTTCCCCTTCACTTACTGAACAAGTAATCCTAAACTGAACATATAAGGCCTTACCATCACTTACTGAAGAAACAATCCTATACTAAAGATATAGGGCAGTTCATCATCACTGACTAAACAATCCTACATGAACAAGGCAGGCCTTTCTCCATCACTTACTGACCAAACAATCCTATACTGAACATGTAAGGCCTTCCCTAACACTTACTGATCAAACAATCCTATCTGATTATGTAAGGAATTTCCCAAAGCTTACTGACCAAACAATCTACACTGACCATGTAAGGCTCTTCACCATCACTTACTGACCAAACAATCATATAATGAACATGTAAGGCCTTCCAATCACTTACAGACAAAACAATCCTACACTGACCATGTAAGGCCTTTTCCATCACTTACTGACCAAACAATCCTATACTGAACATGTAAGGCCTTCTCTATACTTACTAACCAAACAACACTATACTGAACGTAAAAGGCCTTCCCATCAGCTACTGAACAAACATCCTACACTGAACATGTAAGGCCCTTCCCATCACTTCCTGACCAAACAATCCTTTACTGAAAATGTAAGGCCTTCCCCATCACTTACTGAAGAAACAATCCTATACTGAACATATAGGGCAGTTCATCATCACTGACTAAACAATCGTACAATGAACAAGGCAGGCATTGACCCATCACTTACTGACCAAACAATCCTATACTGAACATGTAAGGCCTTCCCTAACACTTTCTGATCAAACAATCCTATACTGAATATGTAAGGTCTTTCCCACCGCTTACTGACCAAACAATCCTACACTGAACATGTAAGGCCTTCCCATCACTTATTAACCAAACAATCCTATACTGAGCATACAGGGCAGTTCATCATCGCTGACCAAACAATCCTACACTGACCATGTAAAGCCTTCCCCATCACTTACTGACCAAACAATCCTTACTGAACATGTAAGGCTTTCCCCAACACGTACTGACCAAACAATCCTATACTGAACATGTAAGGTCCTTCCACTGCTTACTGACCAAACAATCCTATACTGAACATACAAGGCCTTCCCATCACTTACTGACCAAACAATCCTATACTGAACATATAGGGCAGTTCATAATCACTGACCACACAATCCGATACTGAACATGTAATACTCTTCCCATCACCTACTGACCAAACAATCATATATTGAACAAGGCAGGCCTTCACCATCACTTGTTGACCATTCAGTACTGTACTGAACAAGGCAGGTCCTTCACCATCACTTATTGACCAAACAATCCTTTACTGAATATGTAAGGCCTTCCAAATCACTTACTGAAGAAACAATTCTCTACTAAACATATAAGGCCTTCCCATCACTTACTGACCAAACAATCCTACACTGAAGGTGTAAGGCCTTCCCCATCACTTACTGACCAAACAATCCTATACTGAACATGTAACGTCCTTCCCATCACTTACTGACCAAGCAACCCTTCACTGAACATGTAAGGCCTTCCCCAACACTTACTGACCAAACAATCCTATACTGAACATGTAACGCCCTTCCCATCACTTACTGACCAAACAAGCCTATACTGAACATGTAAGGCCTTCCCACCACTTACTCACCAAACAATCCTATACTGAACATATAGGGCAGTTCATCATCACTGACCACACAATCCGATACTGAACATGTAATCCTCTCCTGTCACTTACTGACCAAACAATCATATATTGAACAAGGCAGGCCCTTCACCATCACTTCTTGACCATTCAATACTGTACTGAACAAGGCAGTTCATTCACCATCACTTATTGTCCAAACAATCCTTTACTGAACATGTAAGACCTTCCAAATCACTTAAGATAAGATAAGATAATGTTGCTTATAGCCCAGCCGACCGCAAGGGGCCACATCAGGGCTGTCACCACGTTAAAATCAACTCACAAGTCATTTAAAAAAAAAAAAAAAAAAAAAAAAAAAAAAACCTTTCACACATCTTTAAATGACATCGTCTAGAAACGCACCAGAAACTTCGTTAAAAATCTTTCATCCGTAAAATCTTAAATCAGATGAAAAATGTTAATCTCTCTCAAAAACTCGAAGATCACATCAGGCGGGACATCTCTGAACAGGATTTTCATGGACTCTGCTGTAAAATGTTTGTGTCTCACATCGTGCAAGTCCCAACACTCTAAAAGAATATGTTTCATTGTGAGTGGCACATGACATGGAATGCACCACGGTGCTTCTTCATTCTTTAAAAGGTACGAATGGGTAAAATACGAATGGCCGGTGTGCAGCCGGCACAGAACTGTTTCTTCTTTACGACCACCAGATGTAGATGGGAGGAACTCCTTAAGGTTTGGACGGATCTGAAGGAGTTTGTTATCCGTCTGTGTGTTCCAATCCTCCTGCCAGAGGTCTCTCACATAATCGTTAATTTTGGGTTTCAGATCTGAGCAAGGGATATAAATATTGGACAATTTCTCTCTTGTGGCATTCTTGGCTAAACGATCAACCATTTCGTTCCCTCCGATGCCAACATGACCAGGAACCCAAGCCAGAATAATGTTGTAACCATCCGCTTTCAACTTGCTAAAAAGTTCAAAAAAATGTAAAAGTTCTGGATGCTGAAGGTTGCGGCCAGCTATGGCCTCCAAAGCTGACAGCAAATCCGACAGAACCAGAAAGTCCCTCTTCGTAGATTGTGAAATTATTTTCAATGCCAGAACCAGAGCACTAAGTTCAGCAGAATAGACAGAAGCATCTGAAGGTATATGCTTTAACAGTATCTGAGAAGGAGCACCAGGGCAATAGGCTGCACAGGCCACTCCATCCTCAGACTTGGAACCGTCAGTGAAAATTTTCTGACAGGATGGAAATTTTGAACAGAGGTCAGCATACAATGCCTTGTATGCCTGACAGCTGGTGGACTCTTTACGAAAAGCTGCGAGATCAAAATGAATCTCTGGTGTGAAAAAGGTCCACGGAGGCTGATCTGGAAACTTGGAAAAATCAGACACAACTCCTAGGTCTAGACCTGCATTCCGCGCGTGAGGCTGCATACGAACACCAAACGGCGGAATACAGTTAGGGTTGTTTTCAAATTTGTTTTGAAACTGGGGGTCAAAGACACAGTCATAGGCAGGATTCTGTGGTTCTGAGAACAGTCTGATATAGTAATTTAGAGACATTTTCAGCCTGCGGTTGGACAGTGAGGGTTCACCTGCCTCTGCGTACAGGCTGTACACAGGGGTGGTGCGGAATGCTCCAAGACAGAGACGAAGCCCTTGATGGTGGATAGGGTCCAAGAGTTTCAGATAAGAGGGTCTTGCAGAGCCGTACACAGCACAACCATAGTCCAGTTTGGAGCGGACCAGGGCTCTGTAGAGATGCAGCAAAGTTTTCTTATCAGCACCCCAGTCAGTGTGTGCTACGACCCGCAGAATATTCAGAGCTTTCTGGCAAGAGGTTTTGAGATTTTTAATGTGGCTGAGAAAGTTGAGTTTTTGATCAAAAATAACTCCAAGGAATTTGGCTTCTTTTACAGCTGGAATGGTGGACTTGTCCAGACGAATTTCAGGATCACCAAAAAATTGACGAAAATTGTGAAAATGGATTGACTGAGTTTTGGTACGTGAGAAGGTAAACCCGTTTTCCTCGGCCCACTGCTGGATCTTGTTGACACAAAGTTGGAGTCGACGCTGTACGCTGGGGTAAGAAGCTCCACTGCGTACAGCGCAAAGTCGTCAACGAACAGAGAGGACTCAGAGCCCTGGCTTACCGATTTCACAATGTCATTGATTTTAATGCTGAAAAGGGCAGGAGAAAGGATGCTCCCTTGAGGGACACCCAACTCCTGCCCATGGATGTCAGAAAGTGTGGTGCCAACACGCACCTGGAACTGTCGATCAGCCAAAAAGTTCTGTATGAACAGAGGCAGGTGACCACGGAAACCAAGTCTGTGCAGGTCCAGAAGAATTCCTGATTTCCACGTGGTATCATACGCTTTTTCGAGGTCGAAAAAGATAGCGACCACATGCTGTTTATTGACAAAGGCATTGCGGATGGTGGTTTCCAGACGGATTAGATGGTCGACTGTCGAGTGGTATTTCCGGAAACCGCACTGTTGACTGGCCAAAAGGCCATCGGTTTCCAGCTTCCACATCAGACGGGAGTTGACCATCTTCTCCATCAACTTACAGAGGCAGCTAGTCAGAGCTATTGGACGATAGTTCGAAGGGTTGGTAAGGTCCTTTCCAGGCTTTGGAATTGGAATGATCAGGGCTTTCCGCCAGGAGGGCGGAAAGCACCCTGTGGTCCAGATATGGTTGTATACTTTAAGAAGGGTCTGGAGACAGTTTTCTGGAAAATGTTTCAAAACCTGATAATGAATATCATCCAGACCAGGGGCAGAATCAGTGCAGGTTTGTAAAGCTGTTTTCAGTTCATTGATTGAAAAAGGGAGATTGTAGGCTTCAGAGTTGTCTGATGTGAAATTGTATAAAGATTTCTCTCGAGTTGTTTGTTTTTTAAAAAGGCTGCAGATTTATTTGAAGATGAGGAGTTCTGTTGGATGGTGGAAGCCAACAGATTGGCAACAGCTTGTTTGTCAGTGACCAGAGCATCGGCAAGTTTCAAGTGATGAATGGAGGGGTTGGTGTTTTTCCCTTTGATTTTTCTGATGATGTTCCAGACTTTTTTCTTTGAAGTTTTTGATGTCAGCCCGGAGCAGAAGTTTCTCCAAGACTGACGTTTACTGATTTTGAAAGTGTGTCTCGATTTGGCGCGGAGTTTCTGATGGGCTCGAGCGTTGGGACCTGAAGGTCGTTGGTATACCCGACGCTGAGCCCGTTTGCGAACTTTTGAAATTTGTTGGCAGTCTAATTAAACCAGGGTGTTTTGGGCATTTGGAGTTTATTGGAAGACATTGGAATACAGGTTTTAGCACACTTTATCACAGTGTTAGTCAGAGATTCAGCTGGGTCTGGCCTCTGAAGAAAATCAGTGTCCTGGAATTCTTTCAAAATATTGGTGGCAAAAAGATTCCAGTTGGCCTTCTTATAATTAAGATGTTGTGAGACAGAGATGTTTTCAGTTAATAAGGGTTTTAAAAGAACAGGGAAATGGTCACTTCCGTGCAGATCGTCATGGACAGACACTCATAGTCCAGGACCAGCGAGGGGTCACAAATCGACAAATCTAAACACGAAAGTGAACCTGTGGAAGAGTGGAGGTAAGTTGGAGATCCATCGTTAAGACAACATAAATCAAAGTCAGAAAGGACATCCTCAAGAAGCAGACCTCTGGATGACGAACTGACACTACCCCAAAGAGGATTGTGACCATTAAAGTCACCCAACAGCAAAAAAGGTCGAGGAAGTTCTCCGATCAGACCGACAAGGTCCCGACGACAAACCGGGACAGAAGGTGGCAGATAAAGTGAACAAACTGTTATAGTTTTATGGAGAGTGACTCTCGCAGCTACAGCCTGAAGGGGGGTAGTCAGAGCGACAGGACTAAACAGCAAAGTTTTATGTAAAAGAAGGGCAACACCGCCCGACAGTCCCAATGAGGATGGTTGAGCGGGTTTGGAAAGAACATTAAAGCCAGAAAGAGTGAAGGTCTTCTGGCTTTGAATTTTAGTTTCCTGAAGAGCCACGATGGAAGGTTTCATAGTTTGACACAGAAGCTGCAGCTCCTCAAAATTTGAATTTAGACCACGGATATTCCAATGGATTAGTTTGCTATCCATGGTGCAGAGGACGAATAGGAGAGAAATCAGGTCATCTCAATAGAGCAAATTTATTGCTTAGTTTCACTGGACTATGTTGGTCTTCAGACCTGCTGGCAGACTTGCCCACAGGTGAAGACGGCTTGGATTTTGGGGATGGTGGAGGTTTCTTTCTCATCTCCACCATCTCCACACTTGCTTGAACTCCCTTGCCCGCACGGGCACTGCACACAGGAGTTCGAGGCGGGAGGGCTGGCTTTTTAATCTGCCCAGCAGCAGATGGAGTAGACTGCTGGGCAGTCTGTGGGGCGGCGGATTTCTTGCCTCCACCAGGGGCACCCACTCTGGGTTGGGAGGTGGTGGACTTGCCTCCACCAGAGCCCAACGTTCTTCCTTGCAATGACTTTGTGAAAATAAATTCATCAGTCTGGCAGCAGACTGATCGGGTCGACACTTTCTTTACAGCAGAAGCATAGGAAGACGCTGTTGGCGTCTGACTGCCAACAACCTGTTTACGGGCCTCAAAAAACGAAATCTTCTTTTCTGTTTTAACCTTTTGGATGTTGGACTCCTGAATCCAGACAGGGCAGTTGCGTGAAGAGGAGGGGTGGTCGCCACCGCAGTTCGCACAGTGCGCCGGGTCTTTACACGGCCCATCATGGGTTGCCTTGCAACAAACGCCACACACCTCCTGCCCAGAACAGCGGTCTCTGACATGTCCGAACTTCTGGCATTTGTAACAGCGCATTGGAGACGGAACATACATTTGTACGCGGACATTCAGGTATCCTACTTTGATGACAGGAGGCAGCACAGGGCTGCAGAATGTCAGAAAGAGGGTGTTGGTGGCCACTCTTTCTGCACCTTTTTTTAACTGTCACCCTATGCACCTCTGTCACACCCTGGGATGCAAGTTCCGCCTTGATCTCTGCCTCTGAGACACCTCTAAGATCTGGGCATCGAATCACTCCCTTAGAGGAATTCAGCTGTTTATGGGGAGTCACCCGGATCTCTCGGTCTACTAGCTTTGTAGCTTTCAGCAGCTGCTCGGATTGTTTCTTACTTTTACATTGGATAAGAAATGTACCATTTCTGAGACGTTTAATGGACTGTGGGTCTCCTGCAATGCCTTGAAAGCCCTTCTGTATAGCAAACGGGCTTAGTGCAGAAAGTGGTTTGTCCTGCTCCTTGCTTTCCATAATCAGCCAAGAGGACCAAAATCCTGACATCTGCCTCGTTTCAATATCGGAATCAGAGTCTGGATCAGATTCCTGCGGAAACCGCCGTGAAATTAAATTAGCCTTTCTTTTTTGGGGGGAGGATTGTTTGGTGAAAAAGCCATATTTAGTGTAATTATATTTCGTCTCTCCCTTACCCACCCACCTTGGAGTCCAACTAAGGGGCCAGGGCCAAGAAATCACTGTCTTGACCCCTTCCAGGTTTCAGGAGAGATATACAACAGACAGAAACCTACCAACCCTATCCCCCCTGATCATGCCCAACTCCCGGGAACAGAGAGCTGAGCACTGCAGGGGTTACCTAAGCCAGCCGGAGAACTGCCTGTTTTGACCCAGCCCCATGAAGGGGAAGCCGATTGACACACCCGGGCCAGAGTGTACCTCCTGTCTAGGAGAGGTCCGAGCCAAAGTGATGTGTTGAGGGCGCTGGCCCTCTCAATCACCAGGATCTCATTCCCCTCCGACACAGGTCGCACCGCACGGCAAACGCGGCGGATCTTAAGAAGACCACAGAGAGAAAAAGAGTGTGGAACAGAAGGCTTGAAGGGGAGACGAAGAAAGAAAAGATCCGTTAAGAAAGGCAGAAGACAGAATAGGAAAAAGGTGGGTTACTATTTGTCTGGGCCCTCACTCCTAACCTTTCTGACATGGGAGACCCTACCAGGGGCATCAATTCCTACCACGTAATGCTTGGCCAGTCAGCAACTTGGCTATACAGGCCTAGAAGCGTTCACAACAATGATCTAGCTGAGTACTGATGCCCCCGTCAGCAAAGCCTAAAAGATCACTGGACCACGCAAGCCCTCCGACCACGGCAAGGTTGCAACCCCGGAGGGCCCCATCACCTACTGAACAAACAATCCTACACTGAACATGTAAGGCCCTTCCCCATCACTTACTGACCAAACAATACTTTACTGAACATGTAAGGCCTTCCCCTTCACTTACTGAAGAAACAATCCTATACTGAACATATAGGACAGATCATCATCACTGACTAAACAACCCTACACTGAACAAGGCAGGCCTTTCCCCATCACTTACTGACCAAACAATACTATACTGAACATGTAAGGCCTTCCCAAACACTTACTGATCAAACAATCCTATACTGAATATGTAAGGTCTTTCCCACTGCTTACTGACAAAACAATCCTACACTGACCATGTAAGGCCTTCCCATCACTGTAAGGCCTTCCCATCACTTATTGACCAAACAATCCTATACTGAACATATAGGGCAGTTCATCATAACTGACCAATCAAGCCTTCCCCAACACTTACTGACCAAACAATCCTTTACTGAACATGTAAGGCATTCCCCAACATTTACTGACCAAACAATCCTATACTGAACATGTAATGCCCTTCCCATCACTTACTGACCAAAAAAGCCTATACTGAACATGTAAGGCATTCCCACCACTTACTGACCAAACAATCATATACTGAACATTTAGGGCAGTTCATCATAATTGACAACACAATCCGATACTGATAATGTAATGCTCTTCCATTCACTTACTGACCAAACAATCATATATTGAACAAGGCAGGCCATTCACCATCACTTGTTGACCATTCAATACTGTACTGAACAAGGCAGGTCCTTCACCATCACTCATTGACCAAACAATCCTTTACTGAACATGTAAGTCCTTCCAAATCACTTACTGAAGAAACAATCCTATACTGAACATATAAGGCCTTTCCCATCACTTACTGACCAAACAATCCTATACTGAACAATGAAGGCCTTTCCCATCACTTACTGACCAAACAATCCTATACTGAACATGTAAGGCCTTCCCTATCATTTAGTGACCAAACAATCCTATACTTAAATATTAAGGCCTTTCCCACCACTTACTGACCAATCAATCACACTGAACATTAAGGCATTTCATCACACTGACCAAACAATCCTATACTGAACATGTAAGGCCTTCCTATCACTTACTGACAAACAATCCTATACTGAACATAAAGGCCTTCCCATCACATGAACAACATCTACATGAATGTAGGCATCCTATACTACAAAATCCTTTACTGATACATGTAAGACCTTCCCCAACACTTACTGACCAAACAATCCTATACTAAACATGTAAGGTCCTTCCCACTGCTTACTGACCAAACAATCCTATACTGAACATATAAGGCCTTCCCACACTTACTGACCATAACAATCATATACTGAACATATAGGGCAGTTCATCATAATTGACCACACAATCCGATACTGAACATGTAATGCTCTTCCCGTCACTTACTGATCAAACAATCATTTATTGAACAAGGCAGGCCCTTCACATCACTATTGTTGACCAATTCAAAACTGTACTCAAAAGGCAGGTCCTTCACCATCACTTATTGACCAAACAATCCTTTACTGAACATGTAAGGCCTTCCAATCACTTACCGAAGAAACAATCCTATACTGAACATATAAGTCCTTCCCAACATTAATGACTAAACAATCCTACACTGAACATCTAAGGCCCTCCCCATCACTTACTGACCAAACAATCTATACTGAACATGTATGCTCTTCCCATAACTTACTAACCAAAACAATCCTTTACTGAACATGTAAGGCGTTCCCAACACTTACTGACCAAACAATCCTTACTGAACATGTAAGGCCTTCCACAACACTTACTGACCAAACAATCGTTTACTGAACATGTAAGGCCTTCCCCAACATTACTGACCAAACAATCCTATACTGAACATGTAACGCCCTTCCCACACTTACTGACCAAACAAGCCTATACTGAACATGTAAGGCCTTCCCACCACTTACTGACCAAACAATCATATACTGAACATATACGGCAGTTCATCATAACCGACCACACAATCCGATACTGAACATGTAATGCTCTTCCCGTCACTTACTGACCAAACAATCATATATTGAACAAGGCAGGCCCTTCACCATCACTTGTTGACCATTCAATACTGTACTCACAAGGCAGGTCCTTCACCATCACTTATTGACCAAACAATCCTTTACTGAACATGTAAGGCCTTCCAAATCACTTCCGAAGAAACAATCCTATACTGAACATGTAAGACCTTCCCATCATTTACTGACCAAACAATACGATACTGAACATGTAAGGCCTTCCACATCACTTACGGACCAAACAATCCTATACTGAACATGTAACGCCCTTCCCATCATTTAATGACCAAACAAGCCTATACTGAACATGTAAGGCTTCCCACCACTTACTGACCACCAAATCAATACTGAATACAGGGCATTCATCATCACTGACCAACAATCCTACACTGCCATGTAAGGCCCACCCCATTACTTACTGACCAACACAATCCTATACTGAACATATAAGGCTTTCCCCATCACATTACTGACCAAACAATCCTATACTGAACATCTAAGGCCTTCCCATCACTTACTGACCAAACAATCCTATACTGAACATATAAGGACTTCCCATCACTTACTGACCAAACAATCCATATACTGAACATATAACACTTTCCATCATTACAGACCAAAGAATCCTATACTGAACATATAAGGCCTTCCCATCACTTACGACCAAACAATCTATACTTAAACTATAAGGCCTTCCCATTCACTTACTGACCAATCAATCCTATACTGAACAATAAGGCCTTCCCATCACTTACTGACCAAAACAATCCTGTTACTGAACATTAAGACCTTCCATCACTTACTGACCAAAACAATCCTATACTGAACATATAGGGTAGGTCATCATCACTGACCAAACAATCCTATACTGAACATGTAACGCCCTTCCATCACTTACTGACAAAACAATCATACATATAACAAGGCAGGCCTTCACCATCAATTGTTGACCAATTCATATACTGTACTGAAAAAGGCAGGCCCTTCCCACACTCAACATATAAGGCCTTCCCATCACTTGTCCACCAAATTATCTTTTACTGAATATGAAAGGCCTTCTCCGTCACTGACCACAACAATCTAAACTGAACAAGGCAGGCCTTTCAACATCACTACTGACCAAACAATCCTACACTGACCATGTAAGGCTCTTCCCCATCACTTACTGACCAAACAATCATATACTGAACATATAAGGCCTTCCCATCATTTACTGACCAAACAATCCTACACTGACCATGTAAGGCCTTTTCCATCACTTACTGACCAAACAATCCTACACTGAACAAGGCAGGCCTTTCCCCATCACTTACTGACCAAACAATCCTATACTGAACATGTAACACCTTCCCTAACACTTACTGATCAAACAATCCTATATTGAATATGTAAGGTCTTTCCCACCGCTTACTAACCAAACAATCCTACACTGACCATGTAAGGCTCTTCACCATCACTTACTGACCAAACAATCCTATACTGAACATGTAAGGCCTTCTCTATCACTTACTGAACAAACAATCCTATACTGAACATAAAAGGCCTTCCCCATCACCTACTGAACAAACAATCCTACACTGAACATGTAAGGCCCATCCCTCACTTACTAACCAAAAAATCCTTTACTGAACATGTAAGACCTTCCCCAACACTTACTGACCAAACAATCCTATACTAAACATGTAAGGTCCTTCCCACTGCTTACTGACCAAACAATCCTATACTGAACATATAAGGCCTTCCCACCACTTACTGACCAAACAATCATATACTGAACATATACGGCAGTTCATCATAATTGACCACACAATCCGATACTGAACATGTAATGCTCTTCCCGTCACTTACTGACCAAACAATCATATATTGAACAAGGCAGGCCCTTCACCATCACTTGTTGACCAATTCAATACTGTACTCAACAAGGCAGGTCCTTCACCATCACTTATTGACCAAACAATCCTTTACTGAACATGTAAGGCCTTCCAAATCACTTGCTGAAGAAACAATCCTATACTGAACATATAAGGCCTTCCCATCACTTACTGACTAAACAATCCTACACTGAACATGTAAGGCCCTCACCATCACTTACTGACCAAACAATCCAATAGTGAACATGTAACGCTCTTCCCATAACTTACTTATCAAACAATCCTTTACTGAACATGTAAGGCCTTCCCAACACTTACTGACCAAACAATCCTATACTGAACATGTAAGGCCTTCCCCAACACTTACTGACCAAACAATCCTTTACTGAACATGTAAGGCCTTCCCCAACACTTACTGACAAACAATCCTATACTGAATATGTAAGGTCTTTCTCACCGCTTACTGACCAAACAATCCTACACTGACCATGTAAGGCCTTCCCATCACTCATTGACCAAACAATCCTATACTGAACATATAGGGCAGTTCATCATCACTGACCAAACAATCCTACACTGACCATGTAAAGCCTTCCCCATCACTTACTGACCAAACAATCCTTTACTGAACATGTAAGGCCTTCCCCAACACTTACTGACCAAACAATCCTATACTGAACATGTAACGCCCTTCCATCACTTACTGACCAAACAATCCTATACTGAACATGTAAGGCTTTCCCACCACATATTGACCAAACAATCATATACTGAACATATAGGGCAGTTCATCATAATTGACCACACAATCCGATACTGAACATGTAATGCTCTTCCTGTCGCTTACTGACCAAACAATCATATATTGAACAAGGCAGGCCGTTCACCATCACTTGGTGACCATTCAATACTGTACTCAACAAGGCAGGTCCTTCACCATCACTTATTGTCCAAACAATCCTTTACTGAACATGTAAGGCCTTCCAAATCACTTACCGAAGAAACAATCCTATACTGAATATTTAAGGATTTCCCATCATTTACTGACCAAACAATCCGATACTGAACATGTAAGGCCTTCCCAATCACTTACTGACTAAACAATCCTATACTGAACATGTAACGCCCTTCCCATCACTTACTGACCAAACAATCCTATACTGAACATGTAACGCCTTCCCACCACATCCTGACCAAACAATCATATACTGAACATACAGGGCAATTCATCATCATTGACCAAACAAGCCTACACTGACCATGTAAGGCCTTTCCCATCACTTACTGACCAAACAATCCTATACTGAACATATAAGGCCTTCCCAGCACTTACTGACCAAACAATCCTATACTCAACATATAAGGCCTTCCCATCACTTACTGACCAAACAATCCTATACTGAACATATAAGGCCTTCCCATCACTTACTGACCAAACAATCCAATACTGAACATATAAGGCCTTCCCATCACTTACTGACCAAACAATCCTATACTGAACATATAAGGCCTTCCCATCACTTACTGACCAAACAACCCTATACTGAACATATAAGGCCTTCCCATCACTTACTGACCAAACAATCCTATACTAAACATATAAGGCCTCCCCCTTCACTTACTGACCAAACAATTCTATACTGAACATATAAGGCCTTCCCATCACTTACTGACCAAACACAATCCTGTACTGAACATATAAGGCCTTCCCATCACTTATTGACCAAACATTCAATACTGTACTGAAAAAGGCAGGCCCTTCCCCACACTCAACATATAAGGCCTTCCCCATCACTTGTCCACCAAATTATCTTTTACTGAATATGTAAGGCCTTCTCTGTCACTGACCAAACAGTCCTAAACTGAACAAGGCAGGCCTTTCAACAACACCTACTGACCAAACAATCCTACACTGACCACGTAAGGCTCTTCCCCATCACTTACTGACCAAACAATCATATACTGAACATATAAGGCCTTCCCATCATTTACTGACCAAACAATCCTACACTGACCATGTAAGGCCTTTTCCATCACTTACTGACCAAACAATCCTACACTGAACAAGGCAGGCCTTTCCCCATCACTTACTGACCAAACAATCCTATACTGAACATAGAGGGCAATTCATCATCACTGACCAAACAATCCTACACTGACCATGTAAGGCCTTCCCCATCACTTACTGACCAATGAATCCTGTACTGAACATATAAGGCCTTCCCATCACTTACTGACCAAACAATCCTATACTAAACATATAAGGCCTTCCCCTTCACTTACTGACCAAACAATCCTATACTGAACATATAAGGCCTTCCCATCACTTACTGACCAAACAATCCTGTACTGAACATATAAGACCTTCCCATCACTTACTGACCAAACAATCCTATACTGAACATATAGGGTAGGTCATCATCACTGACCAAACAATCCTATACTGAACATGTAACGCCCTTCCCATCACTTACTGACAAAACAATCATATATATAACAAGGCAGGCCCTTCACCATCAACTGTTGACCATTCAATACTGTACTGAAAAAGGCAGGCCCTTCCCCACACTCAACATATAAGGCCTTCCCCATCACTTGTCCACCAAATTATCTTTTACTGAATATGAAAGGCCTTCTCCGTCACTGACCAAACAATCCTAAACTGAACAAGGCAGGCCTTTCAACATCACCTACTGACCAAACAATCCTACACTGACCATGTAAGGCTCTTCCCCATCACTTACTGACCAAACAATCATATACTGAACATGTAAGGCCTTCCCATCATTTACTGACCAAACAATCCTACACTGACCATGTAAGGCCTTTTCCATCACTTACTGACCAAACAATCCTATACTGAACATGTAAGGCCTTCTCCATCACTCACTGACCAAACAATCCTGTACTGAATATGTAAGGTCTTTCCCACCGCTTACTGACCAAACAATCCTACACTGAACATGTAAGGCCTTCCCATCACTTATTGACCAAACAATCCTTTACTGAACATATAGGGCAGTTCATCATCACTGACCAAACAATCCTACACTGACCATGTAAAGCCTTCGCTATCACTTACTGACCAAACATTCCTTTACTGAACATGTAAGACCTTCCCCAACACTTACCGACCAAACAATAATAATAATAATAATAATGATTTCTTATATAGCGCTTAATTAAACGAATTTCTCTAAGCGCTTTACAAAGTCATACTACATTCACCCTTCTCATATACAATAATACACCTTACACCCAACTACAAATACTATTACTACAATAACTAACAAATCCTAATCCTACCAATGTGACATTCACTTATTCTTCAAATATCACTACAAAAACTTAATCCTATAACGTTCAATCATACAACAAATACATATAATAGAGAACATACACATACGCTACATTTGAAAAGGCCCAGACGGCTATGAGTTAGGTTGTACCCCCCTCCCCCTCTCCCCACAGCATTGACTAATTATGAGAAAAAAGATGGGTTTTAAGTTTAGACTTGAAAGAAGAGATAGAATCTGAATGTCTGAGACAGTCTGGCAGTCCGTTCCACGTCGCTGGAGCTTGAAAAGAGAAAGATCTCTGGTCAAGGAGGAACAAAAGTGAACTTCATAAGGCTTAATTTCCCTACAAATATCAGGTGTCCCTGTGGCTCAGTGGTTAAAGCGCGAGTCATTAAGTGGAAAATGAGCATGTCCAGAGGGTCATGGATTCGAATCCCAGCCATGGCTCGTCCCAAGATGGGAAAAAAAGGGGCAGCAGAGGGACATCCGGAGTCATGAACCGGGTGTGGCCCAACCCCCCTAGAGTGTCAGGAGATAAGGGCCGAAACACTTGCTTGAAGGGGGCTTCTCTTCTGAGGACTCTCTGCTGCCACGCTCTCCACGAGTTTCTTTCTACTGATGCATGGGTAAACCATTGACTTCCGGGAATAGGCCGGAGGACGTCCAGGAAAGACCGGAGGACACTGGGAAAGACCAGAACCAAGGGCTCTGTGGGCTGGCTCCCCACTTTGCCTTAAACATGTGGCTACTAAAAATAAAAGGAAAAGATGCTCCCAGGATTCACCGAAAGGGGGAGAGAATGATGAATCCATCGGTGCTCAACCAATCATGACTGCAAATCCCAAACGGACTATGAACATGGACCAAATGGAATATCCATGTGTCTGTGGAAAGCGTTTCGCTACCACCCGTGGCATGAAGATCCACAGAACAAAGATGGGATGTGTGAAGACTCATCTGAATGAGCAGCAGCGCACTGCATCAGCAGATAAGACGTCGGAAGACCAAGGCCAGGATTTAAACCACAGTGCCAAGGACATCCACGCTGTTGGTTCGGATGAGGAATTTGCACAGGCCCTCGATGCCAGGCGCCTGAAACTCAACCTGCCACGAGCAAACGAAACTGAAGATTGGGAGAAACTGGATGCAAAAATCGTCCAAAGACTCGATGCACTGATAGGGAAAAGCACCCTGGAACACAAACTAGCCACATATGGGGACATTGTGTATGCCACATGTAGAGACGCCTATGGAGCAAAACTACCCAAAGAGAAAACACCTCCAAAGAAATCCAGACGCCAAGAAAAGATGGACAAGATCAGGGTCCAAAAGAAAAACCTCAAGATGCAAATGAAGACCGCACTGCCAGCTGAAAAACAAGGCTTGGAAAAACTGTGGAAAGACCTGAAAGAAAAACACAGTGCCCTCAGCAAAGCGGAATCTGCGAGGAAGAGGAAGAGCAAAAAGAAGAAGACACAAGAGCGCTTCTTCAGAGACCCCTTCCAGTTTGCCAGAACACTGTTTGAGCAGCCAAAATCTGGGACCCTAAGTGTGGACAAAGGAGTTCTTGAGCAGCATCTGAGGAAAACATACTCTGACCCACAGAGCAAAGCACCACTCGACATTCAAGGTCTGGTGTGGCCAACCAACCCTGAGGAACAGTTCAATGGCAAGCCTCCAACGTTGGCGGAAATCAAGAAGGTGGTCGACAAAGCCAGAGCCAAATCATCACCAGGGCCAAACGGAATACCTTACCAGCTTTACAAGAAATGTCCCAAGGTGCTGGAGTGGCTCCACAGGCTGCTGCGATCGGCTTGGAGAAACCAGAAGATCAGCGGCCAGTGGATGACGGCAGATGGTGTGTACATCCCCAAAGAGCAAAACTCAAGTGACATTAGCCAGTTCAGGCCAATATCACTACTGAACGTCGAAGGGAAAATCTTCTTCTCTGTCATGGCAGCAAGGCTGACCAAGTACCTGATGGAAAACAAGTACTTGGATGTGTCAGTCCAGAAAGGTGGCATCCCAGGCGTGGCGGGCTGTGTAGAACACGCCACAATGATCTGGGACGCAATCCAAAAAGCAAAAACAGAAAAGAGAGACCTGGACGTAGTGTGGCTTGATCTGGCAAACGCATATGGATCTGTGCCCCATGAGATGATACAGTTGGCTCTTGAGATGTACCATGTGCCAAAGAACATCCGCGACATGCTCAAGAAGTACTTCAATGGCTTCTCAATGCGGTTCTCTACCAAGGAGTACACAACAGACTGGATCAACTTGGAAGTGGGTATTGCAATGGGCTGTGCAATTTCCCCAATACTGTTCGTGCTGGCAATGGAACTCATCTTGAAAGCAGCAACAAACAACGCGAGACAAACAGACCTTGGCGATGGATACAAGATGCCTCCTCTCAAGGCCTTCATGGATGACACTACAGTGATTTCATCCAGAGAAGACGAGACACGTCATGTGCTGGAGAGGCTGGACGACATAGTTGCCTCATCCAGAATGAAGTTCAAGCCAAAGAAATCACGGAGTCTCTCACTGAGGAAAGGAAAAGTGGCCGGATCTGTGGTCTTCAGTGTTGCCAACCAGGCCATTCCAACAGTCACAGAAGAACCAGTCAAGAGCCTTGGAAGATGGTATGATGATACGCTGAAAGACACACAAAGAGCAAAAGAAACCAAGCAGATGTCGGAGGAAGGCTTGGAGACCATTGACCAGTGTGGGCTCCCTGGCAAATACAAGGTCTGGTGTCTGCAGTTCATGCTGATACCAAAGCTGCTATGGCCTCTGATGATATACGACATCTGCACCAGCATAGTGGAGGCAATGGAAGCCAAAATCAACAAGTTCACAAGGAAATGGCTTGGTGTCCCACCCTGTCTGACTGACATAGCGCTGTACTGTCGCCAAGCAAAGCTGAAACTACCCCTGAAATCCATCCTGGAGGAATACAAAGCAGGGAAGATCAGACTTCAAAGCATGCTGGAGGACTCAGGAGACAAGGTGGTAGAAGCAATTAAGCCCAGCTGAAGACAGGCAGAAAATGGAAAGTTCAAGAGGCGATGGATTCTGCAAAAGAAAGTCTCAAGATCAGAGAAATAACAGGACACACACAGACCAACAGACAGGGACTGGGGGTGACCAAAACTGAATGGTGGTCAAAGGCCAAAGGAAAAGTCAAAAGAGACATGATGATTCAGGAGATGAGAAAAGAAGAAGACCAAAAAAGACTCCAAAAAGCAGTCCAGCAGAGCCAGCAAGGGCAATGGACAACGTGGGAGAATGCACTCCAAAGAAGTCTCACTTGGAATGACATTTGGCACATGGCCCCTCTCAGGATCAGCTTCATTCTCAGATCTGCATATGACCTTCTGCCCTCAAATGCAAACCTGGTGAAGTGGGGGAAAACAGACGATCCTGCATGCCCCTCTGCCATGAAAAACAAACAGTGGAGCATGTCCTAAGCTTATGTAAAGTAGCCCTGGCTCAAGGAAGGTACACATGGAGGCACAACCAAGTGCTCAAAGAAATTGTACAAGTAGTCTGGGCTAGTACCAACACCACAAAAGGGAAAATCAGGACTCCAAAAGCACCCGCAACATTCTTCACGGCAGGAGGCAGCAAATCATGGCCAAGAACAACAGTGCCACTCGAAACATGCAGGCAGAGTCTGCTGGACGGGGCAGATGACTGGGAGTGCACTGCAGACCTCCCAGAATGGAAGAGTCACCCAGAGATCATCAGCAAGAGTGGCATGAGACCAGACATAGTAGTCCACTCTAAGTCAACCAAGCAGCTGATCATGATCGAGCTCACGGTGCCATATGAGAACAGAATGGAGGCAGCTCAAATCTACAAGACTGAAAAGTATGCTGATCTGGCAAACAGCCTGAGGAGAGAAGGCTATCAGGTCAAAGTCCTCACTGCAGAAATTGGAGCTAGGGGGTTTGTAGGAACGTCTGCATACAGCCTCATGAAACAGCTCTCAGTTGCAGGGAAGGAAAAAACCAGAGCCCTGAAAGCAATGGCAGAAGCGGCAGAGAGGTGTTCAAGCTGGATCTGGTCAAGGAGGAACAAAAGTGAACTTCATAAGGCTTAATTTCCCTACAAATATCAGGTGTCCCTGTGGCTCAGTGGTTAAAGCGCGAGTCATTAAGTGGAAAATGAGCATGTCCAGAGGGTCATGGGTTCGAATCCCAGCCATGGCTCGTCCCAAGATGGGAAAAAAAGGGGCAGCAGAGGGACATCCGGAGTCATGAACCGGGTGTGGCCCAACCCCCCTAGAGTGTCAGGAGATAAGGGCCGAAACACTTGCTTGAAGGGGGCTTCTCTTCTGAGGACTCTCTGCTGCCACGCTCTCCACGAGTTTCTTTCTACTATCTTTCACCAGTAGTAGTCCTGAAGCGAGTCATTCGCAGAAGGCGGTCGTCAGCACAGGAGCGTAGTTGTCGAGAGGGGGTGTAGATTTTAAGGAGATCTGAGAGATAAGAAGGTCCATTTTCAAAGAGAGCAGAGAAAGTGAGAGTTGAGATTTTGTACAAGATAAAGTTTGACACAGATAGCCAGTGAAGAGAGTGGAGGAGAGGCGAATATGTAAGGTCCTTCCCACTGCTTACTGACCAAACAATCCTATACTGAACATATAAGGCCTTCCCACCACTTACTGACCAAACAATCATATACTGAACATATACGGCAGTTCATCATAACTGACCACACAATCCGATACTGAACATGTAATGCTCTTCCGTCACTTACTGACCAAACAATCATATATTTAACAAGGCAGGCCCTTCACCATCACTTGTTGACCAATTCAATACTGTACTCAACAAGGCAGGTCCTTCACCATCACTCATTGACCAAACAATCCTTTACTGAACATGTAAGGCCATCCAAATCACTTACTGAAGAAACAATCCTATACTGAACATATCAGGCCTTCCCATCACTTACTGCCTAAACAATCCTACATTGAACATGTAAGGCCCTCACCATCACTTACTGACCAAACAATCCTATACTGAACATGTAACGCTCTTCCCATAACTTACTCACCAAACAATCCTTTACTAAACATGTAAGGCCTTCCCCAACACTTACTGACCAAGTAATCCTATACTGAACATGTAAGGCCTTCCCCAACACTTACTGACCAAACAATCCTTTACTGAACATGTAAGACCTTCCCCAACACTTACTGACCAAGCAATCCTATACTGAACATGTAAGGTCCTTCCCACTGCTTACTGACGAAACAATCCTATACTGAACATATAAGGCCTTCCAAATCACATACCGAAGAAACAATCCTATACTGAACATGTAAGGCCTTCCCATCATTTACTGACCAAACAATCCTATACTGAACATGTAAGGCCTTCCCACCACTTACTGACCAATCAATCACACTGAACATACAGGGCAATTCATCAGCACTGACCAAACAAGCCTACACTGACCATGTAAGGCCTTCCCCATCACTTACTGACCAAACAATCCTGTACTGAACATATAAGGCCTTCCCATCACTTACTGATCAAACAATCCTTTACTGTACATGTAAGACCTTCACCAACACTTACTGACCAAACAATCCTATACTGAACATGTAAGGTCCTTCCCACTGCTTACTGACCAAACAATCCTATACTCAACATATAAGGCCTTCCCATCACTTACTGACCAAACAATCATATACTGAACATATAGGGCAGTTCATCATAATTGACCACACAATCCGATATTGAACATGTAATGCTCTTCCTGTCACTTACTGACCAAACAATCATATATTGAACAAGGCAGACCCTTCACCATCACTTGTTGACCATTCAATACTGTACTGAGCAAGGCAGGTCCTTCACCATCACTTATTGACCAAACAATCCTTTACTGAACATGTAAGGCCTTCCAAATCACTTACCGAAGAAACAATCCTATACTGAACATGTAAGACCTTCCCATCATTTACTGACCAAACAATCCGATACTGAACATGTAAGCCCTTCCCGTCACATATTGACCAAACAATCCTATACTGAACATATAGGGCAGTTCATCATCACTGACCAAACAATCCTACACTGACCATGTAAAGCCTTCCCCATCACTTACTGACCAAACAATCCTTTACTGAACATGTAAGGCCTTCCCCAACACTTACTGACCAAACAATCCTATACTGAACATGTAACGCCCTTCCCATCACTTACTGACCAAACAATCCTATACTGAACATGTAAGGCTTTCCCACCACATATTGACCAAACAATCATATACTGAACATATAGGGCAGTTCATCATAATTGACCACACAATCCGATACTGAACATGTAATGCTCTTCCCGTCACTTACTGACCAAACAATCATATATTGAACAAGGCAGACCCTTCACCATCACTTGTTGACCATTCAATATTGTACTCAACAAGGCAGGTCCTTCACCATCACTTTTTGTCCAAACAACCCTTTACTGAACATGTAAGGCCTTCCAAATCACTTACCGAAGAAACAATCCTATACTGAATATTTAAGGCCTTCCCATCATTTACTGACCAAACAATCCGATACTGAACATGTAAGGCCTTCCCAATCACTTACTGACCAAACAATCCTATACTGAACATGTAACGCCCTTCCCATCACTTACTGACCAAACAATCCTATACTGAACATGTAACGCCTTCCCACCACATCCTGACCAAACAATCATATTCTGAACATACAGGGCAATTCATCATCATTGACCAAACAAGCCTACACTGACCATGTAAGGCCTTTCCCATCACTTACTGACCAAACAATGCTATACTGAACATATAAGGCCTTCCCAGCACTTACTGACCAAACAATCCTATACTCAACATATAAGGCCTTCCCATCACTTAAGATAAGATAAGATAATGTTGCTTATAGCCCAGCCGACCGCAAGGGGCCACATCAGGGCTGTCACCACGTTAAAATCAACTCACAAGTCATTAAAAAAAAAAAAAAAAAAAAAACCTTTCACACATCTCTTTTTCCCATCACTTACTGACCAAACAATCCTATACTGAACATATAAGGCCTTCCCATAACTTACTGACCAAACAATCCTATACTGAACATATAAGGCCTTCCCATCACTTACTGACCAAACAACCCTATACTGAACATAAAAGGCCTTACCATCACTTACTGACCAAACAATCCTATACTAAACATATAAGGCCTCCCCCTTCACTTACTGACAAAACAATTCTATACTGAACATATAAGGCCTTCCCATCACTTACTGACCAAACAATCCTGTACTGAACATATAAGGCCTTCCCATCATTTATTGACCAAACATTCAATACTGTACTGAAAAAGGCAGGCCCTTCCCCACACTCAACATATAAGGCCTTCCCCATCACTTGTCCACCAAATTATCTTTTACTGAATATGAAAGGCCTTCTCCGTCACTGACCAAACAGTCCTAAACTGAACAAGGCAGGCCTTTCAACATCACCTACTGACCAAACAATCCTACACTGACCACGTAAGGCTCTTCCCCACCACTTACTGACCAAACAATCATATACTGAACATATAAGGCCTTCCCATCATTTACTGACCAAACAATCCTACACTGACCATGTAAGGCCTTTTCCATCACTTACTGACCAAACAATCCTACACTGAACAAGGCAGGCCTTTCCCCATCACTTACTGACCAAACAATCCTATACTGAACATGTAACGCCTTCCCTAACACTTACTGATCAAACAATCCTATATTGAATATGTAAGGTCCTTCCACCGCTTACTAACCAAACAATCCTACACTGACCATGTAAGGCTCTTCACCATCACTTACTGACCAAACAATCCTATACTGAACATGTAAGGCCTTCTCTATCACTTACTGAACAAACAATCGTATACTGAACATAAAAGGCCTTCCCCATCACCTACTGAACAAACAATCCTACACTGAACATGTAAGGCCCTTCCCATCACTTACTGACAAAACAATCCTTTACTGAACATGTAAGGCCGTCCCCTACACTTACTGAAGAAAACAATCCTATACTGAACATATAGGGCAGTTCATCATCACTGACTGAACAATCCTACACTGAACAAGGCAGGCCTTTCCACATCACTTACTGACCAAACAATCCTATACTGAACATGTAAGGCCTTCCTAACACTTACTGATCAAAAAATCCTATACTGAATATGTAAGGTCTTTCCACCGCTTACTGACCAAACAATCCTACACTGACCATGTAAGGCCTTCCATCACTTATTGACCAAACAATCCTATATTAAACATAGAGGGCAGTTCATCATCACTGACCAAACAATCCTACACTGAGCATGTAAAGCCTTCCCCATCACTTACTGATCAAACAATCCTTTACTGAACATGTAAGACCTTCCCATCACTTACTGATCAAACAATCCTTTACTGAACATGTAAGACCTTCCCCAACACTTACTGACAAAACAATCCTATACTGAACATGTAAGGTCCTTCCCACTGCTTACTGACCAAACAATCCTATACTGAACATATATGGCCTTCCCACCACTTACTGACCATACAATCATATACTGAACATATAGGGCAGTTCATCATAACTGACCACACAATCCGATACTGAACATGTAATGCTCTTCCCGTCACTTACTGACCAAACAATCTTTATATTGAACAAGGCAGGCCCTTCACCATCACTTGTTGACCAATTCAATACTGTACTCAACAAGGCAGGTCCTTCACCATCACTCATTGACCAAACAATCCTTTACTGACCATGTAAGGCCTTCCAAATCACTTACTGAAGAAACAATCCTATACAGAACATATAAGGCCTTCCATCACTTACTGACTAAACAATCCTACACTGAACATGTAAGGCCCTCCTCATCACTTACTGACCAAACAATCCTATACTGAACATGTAACGCTCTTCCCATAACTTACTGACCAAACAATCCTTTACTGAACATATAAGGTGTGCCCAACACTTCTGAACAAACAATCCTATACTGAACATGTAAGGCCTTCCCCAACACTTACTGACCAAACAATCCTTTACTGAACATGTAAGGCCTTCCCCAACACTTACTGACCAAACAATCCTATACTGAACATGTAACGCCCTTCCCATCACTTACTGACGAAACAAGCCTATACTGAACATGTAAGGCCTTCCCACCACTTACTGACCAAACAATCATATACTGAACATATATGGAAGTTCATCATAACTGACCACACAATCCGATACTGAACATGTAATGCTCTTCCCGTCACTTACTGATCAAACAATCATATATTGAACAAGGCAGGCCCTTCACCATCACTTGTTGACCAATCAATACTCTACTGAACAAGGCAGTTCCTTCACCATCACTTATTGACCAAACAATCCTTTAGTGAACATGTAAGGCCTTCCAAACCACTTACCGAAGAAAAAATCCTATACTGAACATGTAAGGAATTCCCATTTACTGACCAAACAATCCGATACTGAACATGTAAGGACTTCCCCATCACTTACTGACCAAACAATCCTATACTGAACATGTAACGCCCTTCCCATCACTTACTGACCAAACAATCCTATACTGAACATAGAGGGCAATTCATCATCACTGACCAAACAATCCTACACTGACCATGTAAGGCCTTCCCCATCACTTACTGACCAATGAATCCTGTACTGAACATATAAGGCCTTCCCATCACTTACTGACCAAACAATCCTATACTAAACATATAAGGCCTTCCCCTTCACTTACTGACCAAACAATCCTATACTGAACATATAAGGCCTTCCCATCACATACTGACCAAACAATCCTGTACTGAACATATAAGACCTTCCCATCACTTACTGACCAAACAATCCTATACTGAACATAAGGGTAGGTCATCATCACTGACCAAACAATCCTATACTGAACATGTAATGCCCTTCCCATCACTTACTGACAAAACAATCATATATATAACAAGGCAGGCCCTTCACCATCAATTGTTGACCATTCAATACTGTACTGAAAAAGGCAGGCCCTTCCCCACACTCAACATATAAGACCTTCCCCAACACTTGTCCACCAAATTATCTTTTACTGAATATGAAAGGCCTTCTCCGTCACTGACCAAACAATCCTAAACTGAACAAGGCAGGCCTTTCAACATCACCTACTAACCAAACAATCCTACACTGACCATGTAAGGCTCTTCCCATCATTTACTGACCAAACAATCCTACACTGACCATGTAAGGCCTTTTCCATCACTTACTGACCAAAAAATCCTATACTGAACATGTAAGGCCTTCTCTATCACTTACTGACCAAACAATCCTATACTGAACATAAAAGGCCTTCCCGATCACCTACTGAACAAACAATCCTACAATGAACATGTAAAGCCTTTCCCATCACTTACTGACCAAACAATCCCTTACTGAACATGTAAGGCCTTCCCCTTCACTTACTGAACAAGCAATCCTAAACTGAACATATAAGGCCTTCCCCATCACTTACTGAAGAAACAATCCTATACTGAACATATAGGACAGTTCATCATCACTGACTAAACAATCCTACACTGAACAAGGCAGGCCTTTCCCCCATCACTTACTGACCAAACAATCCTATACTGAACATGTAAGGCCTTCCCTAACACTTACTGATCAAACAATCCTATACTGAATATCTAAGGTCTTTCACACCGCTTACTGACCAAACAATCCTACACTGAACATATAGGGCAGTTCATCATCACTGACCAAACAATCCTACACTGACCATGTAAGGCCTTCCCCCAACACTTACTGACCAAACAATCCTATACTGAACATGTAAGGTCCTTCCCATCACTTAATAACCAAACAATCCTATATTGAACATATACGGCCTCCCCATCACTTACTGACCAAACAATCATATACTGAACATACAGGGCAGTTCAACATCACTGACCACACCATCCGATACTGAACATGTAATGCTCTTCCATCACTTACTGACCAAACAATCATATATTGAACAAGGCAGGCCCTTCACCATCACTTGCTGACCATTCAATACTGTAGTGAACAAGGCAGGTCCTTGACCATCACTTATTGACCAAACAATCCTTTACTGAACATGTAAGGCCTTCCAAATCACTTACTGAAGAAACAATCCTATACTGAACATATAAGGCCTTCCCATCACTTACTGACCAAACAATCCTACACTGAACATGTAAGGCCTCCAAAATCACTTTCTAACCAAACAATCCTATACTGAACATGTAACGCACTTCCCATCACTTACTGACCAAACAATCCTATACTGAACATGTAAGGCCTTCCCACAACTTACTGACCAAACAATCAGATACTGAGCATATAGGGCAATACATCATCACTGACCAAACAATCCTACACTGACCATGTAAGGCCTTCCATATCACTTACTGACCAAACAATCCTATACTGAACATATAAGGCCTTCCCATCACTTACTGACCAAACAATCCTATGCTGAACATATAAGGCCTTCCCATCACTTACTGACCAAACAATCCTATACTGAACATATAAGGCCTTCCCATCACTTACAGACCAAACAATCCTATACTGAACATATCAGGCCTTCCCATCACTTATTGACCAAACAATCCTTTACTGCACATATAAGGCCTTCCCCTTCACTTACTGACCAAACAATCCTATACTGAACATGTAACGCCCTTCCCATCACTTACTGACCAAACAATCCTATACTGAACATGTAAGGCTTTCCCACCACATATTGACCAAACAATCATATACTGAACATATAGGGCAGTTCATCATAATTGACCACACAATCTGATACTGAACATGTAATGCTCTTCCTGTCACTTACTGACCAAACAATCATATATTGAACAAGGCAGGCCCTTCACCATCACTTGTTGACCATTCAATATTGTACTCAACAAGGCAGGTCCTTCACCATCACTTATTGTCCAAACAATCCTTTACTGAACATGTAAGGCCTTCCAAATCACTTACCGGAAGAAACAATCCTATACTGAATATTTAAGGCCTTCCCATCATTTACTGACCAAACAATCCGATACTGAACATGTAAGGCCTTCCCAATCACTTACTAACCAAACAATCCTATACTGAACATGTAACGCCCTTCCCATCACTTACTGACCAAACAATCCTATACTGAACATGTAACGCCTTCCCACCACATCCTGACCAAACAATCCTATTCTGAACATACAGGGCAATTCATCATCATTGACCAAACAAGCCTACACTGACCATGTAAGGCCTTTCCAATCACTTACTGACCAAACAATCCTATACTGAACATATAAGGCCTTCCAGCACTTACTGACCAAACAATCCTATACTCAACATATAAGGCCTTCCCATCACTTACTGACCAAACAATCCTATACTGAACATATAAGGCCTTCCCATAACTTACTGACCAAACAATCCTATACTGAACATATAAGGCCTTCCCATCACTTACTGACCAAACAACCCTATACTGAACATAAAAGGCCTTACCATCACTTACTGACCAAACAATCCTATAGAGAACATATAAGGCCTCCCCATCACTTACTGACTAAACAATCCTACACTGAACATGTAAGGCCCTCCTCATCACTTACTGACCAAACAATCCTATACTGAACATGTAACGCTCTTCCCATAACTTACTGACCAAACAATCCTTTACTGAACATATAAGGTGTGCCCCAACACTTCCTGAACAAACAATCCTATACTGAACATGTAAGGCCTTCCCCAACACTTATTGACCAAACAATCCTTTACTGAACATGTAAGGCCTTCCCCATCACTTACTGACCAAACAATCCTATACTGAACATGTAACGCCCTTCCCATCACTTACTGACCAAACAATCCTATACTGAACATGTAAGGCTTTCCCACACATTACTGACCAAACAATCATTACTGAACATATAGGGAGTTCATCATAATTGACCACACAATCTGATACTGAACATGTAATGCTCTTCCGTCACTTACTGACAAACAATCATATATTGACAAGGCAGGCCCTTCACCATCACTTGTTGACCATTCAATACTTTACTGAACAAGGCGGGTCCTTCACCATCACTTATTGACCAAACAATCCTTTATGAACATGTAAGGCCTTCCAAATCACTTACCGAAGAAACAATCCTATACTGAAATGTAAGGCACTTCCCATCATTTACTGACCAAACAATCCGATACTGAACATGTAAGGACCTTCCCATCACTTACTACCAAACAATCCTATACTGAACATGTAACGCCTTCCCATCACTTACTGACCAAACAATCCTATACTGAACATGTACGGCCTTCCACCACATCTGACCAAACAATCCTATCTGAACATAAGGCATTCACATCATTGACACAATAATCAGCTAACTGACATGTAAGGCCTTCCAATCACTTACTGACCAAACAATCCTATACTGAACATATAAGGCCTTCCCATGCACTTACTGACCAAACAATCTATACTAACATATAAGGCCTTCCCATCACTTACTGACCAAACAATCCTATACTGAACATATAAGGCCTTCCCATCACTTACTGACCAAACAATCCTATACTGAACATATAAGGCCTTCCATCACTTACTGACCAAACAACTATACTGAACATGTAATGCCCTTCCCATCACTTACTGACAAAACAATCATATATATAACAAGGCAGGCCCTTCACCATCAATTGTTGACCATTCAATACTGTACTGAAAAAGGCAGGCCCTTCCCACACTCAACATATAAGACCTTCCCAAACACTTGTCCACCAAATTATCTTTTACTGAATATGAAAGGCCTTCTCCATCACTGACCAAACAATCCTAAACTGAACAAGGCAGGCCTTTCAACATCACCTATAACCAAACAATCCTACACTGACATGTAAGGCTCTTCCCATCATTTATGACCAAACAATCCTACACTGACCATGTAAGGCCTTTTCCATCACTTACTGACCAAAAAATCCTATACTGAACATGTAAGGCCTTCTCTATTACTTACTGACCAAACAATCCTATACTGAACATAAAGGCCTTCCGATCACTACTGAACAAACAATCCTACATGACCATGTAAGGCCTTTTCCATCACTTACTGACCAAACAATCCTATACTGAACATGTAAGGCCTTCTCTATCACTTACTGACCAAACAATCCTATACTGAACATTAAGGTCCTTCCCATCACTTATAAAAACCAAACAATCCTATATTGATACAATTATACGGCCTCCCCATCACTTACTGACCAAACAATCTATACTGAACATTAGGGCAGTTCAACATCACTGACCAACACATCCATATGAACATGTAATGGTCTTTCCCATCACTTACTGACCAAACAATCATATATTGAACAAGGCAGGCCACTTCACCATCACTGCTGAACCATTCCAATTACTGTAGTGAAAAGGCAGGTCCTTGACCATCACTTATTGACCAAACAATCCTTTATGAACATGTAAGGTCTCTCCAAAACATCTTACTGAATGGAAAACCAATCCTATACTGAACATATAAGGCCTTCCATCACTTACTGACCAAAACAATCCTACAACTGAACATGTAAGGCCTCCTAAATCACTTTCTAACCAAACAATCCTATACTGAACATGTAACGCACTTCCCATCACTTACTGACCAAACAATCTATACTGAACATGTAAGGCCTTCCCACAACTTACTGACCAAACAATCAGAAGCTGAGCATATAGGGCAATACATCATCACTGACCAAACAATCCTACACTGACATGTAAGGCCTTCCATATCACTTACTGACCAAACAATCCTATACTGAACATATAAGGCCTTCCCCATCACTTACTGACCAAACAAATCCTATGCTGAACATATAAGGCCTTCCCATCACTTACTGACCAAACAATCCTTATACTGAACATATAAGGCCTTCCCATCACTTACTGACCAAACAATCCTATGCTGAACATATAAGGCCTTCCCATCACTTACTGACCAAACAATCCTATACTGAACATATAAGGCCTTCCCATCACTTACAGACCAAACAATCCTATACTGAACATATCAGGCCTTCCCATCACTTATTGACCAAACAATCCTTTACTGCACATATAAGGCCTTCCCCTTCACTTACTGACCAAACAATCCTATACTGAACATGTAACGCCTTCCATCACTTACTGACCAAACAATCCTATACTGAACATGTAAGGCTTTCCCACCACATATTGACCAAACAATCATATACTGAACATATAGGGCAGTTCATCATAATTGACCACACAATCTGATACTGAACATGTAATGCTCTTCCTGTCACTTACTGACCAAACAATCATATATTGAACAAGGCAGGCCCTTCACCATCACTTGTTGACCATTCAATATTGTACTCAACAAGGCAGGTCCTTCACCATCATCACTTATTGTCCAAACAATCCTTTACTGAACATGTAAGGCCTTCCAAATCACTTACCGAAGAAACAATCCTATACTGAATATTTAAGGCCTTCCCATCATTTACTGACCAAACAATCCGATACTGAACATGTAAGGCCTTCCCAATCACTTACTAACCAAACAATCCTATACTGAACATGTAACGCCCTTCCCATCACTTACTGACCAAACAATCCTATACTGACATGTAACGCCTTCCCACCACATCCTGACCAAACAATCCTATTCTGAACATACAGGGCATTCTCCATCATTGACCAAACAAGCCTACACTGACATGTAAGGCCTTTCCAATCACTTACTGACCAAACAATCCTATACTGAACATATAAGGCCTTCCCAGCACTTACTGACCAAACAATCCTATACTCAACATATAAGGCCTTCCCATCACTTACTGACCAAACAATCCTATACTGAACATATAAGGCCTTCCCATAACTTACTGACCAAACAATCCTATACTGAACATATAAGGCCTTCCCATCACTTACTGACCAAACAACCCTATACTGAACATAAAAGGCCTTACCATCACTTACTGACCAAACAATCCTATAGAGAACATATAAGGCCTCCCCCATCACTTACTGACTAAACAATCCTACACTGAACATGTAAGGCCCTCCTCATCACTTACTGACCAAACAATCCTATACTGAACATGTAACGCTCTTCCCATAACTTACTGACCAAACAATCCTTTACTGAACATATAAGGTGTGCCCCAACACTTCCTGAACAAACAATCCTATACTGAACATGTAAGGCCTTCCCCAACACTTACTGACCAAACAATCCTTTACTGAACATGTAAGGCCTTCCCCAACACTTACTGACCAAACAATCCTATACTGAACATGTAACGCCCTTCCCATCACTTACTGACCAAACAAGCCTATACTGAACATGTAAGGCCTTCCCACCACTTACTGACCAAACAATCATGTACTGAACATATATGGAAGTTCATCATAACTGACCACACAATCTGATACTGAACATGTAATGCTCTTCCCGTCACTTACTGATCAAACAATCATATATTGAACAAGGCAGGCCCTTCACCATCACTTGTTGACCATTCAATACTCTACTGAACAAGGCAGTTCCTTCACCATCACTCACTGACCAAACAATCCTTTAGTGAACATGTAAGGCCTTCCAAACCACTTACCGAAGAAACAATCCTATACTGAACATGTAAGGAATTCCCATCATTTACTGACCAAACAATCCGATACTGAACATGTAAGGACTTCCCCATCACTTACTGACCAAACAATCCTATACTGAACATGTAACGCCATTCCCATCACTTACTGACCAAACAATCCTATACTGAACATACAGGGCAATTCATCATCACTGACCAAACAATCCTACACTGACCATGTAAGGCCTTCCCCATCACTTACTGACCAATGAATCCTGTACTGAACATATAAGGCCTTCCCATCACTTACTGACCAAACAATCCTATACTAAACATATAAGGCCTTCCCTTCACTTACTGACCAAACAATCCTATACTGAACATATAAGGCCTTCCCATCACATACTGACCAAACAATCCTGTACTGAACATATAAGACCTTCCCATCACTTACTGACCAAACAATCCTATACTGAACATATAGGGTAGGTCATCATCACTGACCAAACAATCCTATACTGAACATGTAATGCCCTTCCCATCACTTACTGACAAAACAATCATATATATAACAAGGCAGGCCCTTCACCATCAATTGTTGACCATTCAATACTGTACTGAAAAAGGCAGGCCCTTCCCACACTCAACATATAAGACCTTCCCCAACACTTGTCCACCAAATTATCTTTTACTGAATATGAAAGGCCTTCTCCATCACTGACCAAACAATCCTAAACTGAACAAGGCAGGCCTTTCAACATCACCTACTAACCAAACAATCCTACACTGACCATGTAAGGCTCTTCCCATCATTTACTGACCAAACAATCCTACACTGACCATGTAAGGCCTTTTCCATCACTTACTGACCAAAAAATCCTATACTGAACATGTAAGGCCTTCTCTATTACTTACTGACCAAACAATCCTATACTGAACATAAACGGCCTTCCCGATCACCTACTGAACAAACAATCCTACACTGACCATGTAAGGCCTTTTCCATCACTTACTGACTAAACAATCCTATACTGAACATGTAAGGCCTTCTCTATCACTTACTGACCAAACAATCCTATACTGAACATGTAAGGTCCTTCCCATCACTTAATAACCAAACAATCCTATATTGAACATATACGGCCTCCCCATCACTTACTGACCAAACAATCATATACTGAACATACAGGGCAGTTCAACATCACTGACCACACCATCCGAACTGAACATGTAATGCTCTTCCCATCACTTACTGACCAAACAATCATATATTGAACAAGGCAGGCCCTTCACCATCACTTGCTGACCATTCAATACTGTAGTGAACAAGGCAGGTCCTTGACCATCACTTATTGACCAAACAATCCTTTACTGAACATGTAAGGTCTTCCAAATCACTTACTGAAGAAACAATCCTATACTGAACATATAAGGCCTTCCCATCACTTACTGACCAAACAATCCTACACTGAACATGTAAGGCCTCCAAAATCACTTTCTAACCAAACAATCCTATACTGAACATGTAACGCACTTCCCATCACTTACTGACCAAACAATCCTATACTGAACATGTAAGGCCTTCCCACAACTTACTGACCAAACAATCAGAAGCTGAGCATATAGGGCAATACATCATCACTGACCAAACAATCCTACACTGACCATGTAAGGCCTTCCATATCACTTACTGACCAAACAATCCTATACTGAACATATAAGGCCTTCCCATCACTTACTGACCAAACAATCCTATGCTGAACATATAAGGCCTTCCCATCACTTACTGACCAAACAATCCTATACTGAACATATAAGGCCTTCCCATCACTTACTGACCAAACAATCCTATGCTGAACATATAAGGCCTTCCCATCACTTACTGACCAAACAATCCTATACTGAACATATAAGGCCTTCCCATCACTTACAGACCAAACAATCCTATACTGAACATATCAGGCCTTCCATCACTTATTGACCAAACAATCCTTTACTGCACATATAAGGCCTTCCCCTTCACTTACTGACCAAACAATCCTATACTGAACATGTAACGCCCTTCCCATCACTTACTGACCAAACAAGCCTATACTGAACATGTAAGGTTTTCCCACCACATATTGACCAAACAATCATATACTGAACATATAGGGCAGTTCATCATAATTGACCACACAATCTGATACTGAACATGTAATACTCTTCCTGTCACTTACTGACCAAACAATCATATATTGAACAAGGCAGGCCCTTCACCATCACTTGTTGACCATTCAATATTGTACTCAACAAGGCAGGTCCTTCACCATCACTTATTGTCCAAACAATCCTTTACTGAACATGTAAGGCCTTCCAAATCACTTACCGAAGAAACAATCCTATACTGAATATTTAAGGCCTTCCCATCATTTACTGACCAAACAATCCGATACTGAACATGTAAGGCCTTCCCAATCACTTACTGACCAAACAATCCTATACTGAACATGTAACGCCCTTCCCATCACTTACTGACCAAACAATCCTATACTGAACATGTAACGCCTTCCCACCACATCCTGACCAAACAATCCTATTCTGAACATACAGGGCAATTCATCATCATTGACCAAACAAGCCTACACTGACCATGTAAGGCCTTTCCAATCACTTACTGACCAAACAATCCTATACTGAACATATAAGGCCTTCCCAGCACTTACTGACCAAACAATCCTATACTCAACATATAAGGCCTTCCCATCACTTACTGACCAAACAATCCTATACTGAACATATAAGGCCTTCCCATAACTTACTGACCAAACAATCCTATACTGAACATATAAGGCCTTCCCATCACTTACTGACCAAACAACCCTATACTGAACATAAAAGGCCTTACCATCACTTACTGACCAAACAATCCTATAGAGAACATATAAGGCCTCCCCCATCACTTACTGACTAAACAATCCTACACTGAACATGTAAGGCCCTCCTCATCACTTACTGACCAAACAATCCTATACTGAACATGTAACGCTCTTCCCATAACTTACTGACCAAACAATCCTTTACTGAACATATAAGGTGTGCCCCAACACTTCCTGAACAAACAATCCTATACTGAACATGTAAGGCATTCCCCAACACTTACTGACCAAACAATCCTATACTGAACATGTAACGCCCTTCCCATCACTTACTGACCAAACAAGCCTATACTGAACATGTAAGGCCTTCCCACCACTTACTGACCAAACAATCATATACTGAACATATATGGAAGTTCATCATAACTGACCACACAATCTGATACTGAACATGTAATGCTCTTCCCGTCACTTACTGATCAAACAATCATATATTGAACAAGGCAGGCCCTTCACCATCACTTGTTGACCATTCAATACTCTACTGAACAAGGCAGTTCCTTCACCATCACTTACTGACCAAACAATCCTTTAGTGAACATGTAAGGCCTTCCAAACCACTTACCGAAGAAAACAATCCTATACTGAACATGTAAGGAATTCCCATCATTTACTGACCAAACAATCCGATACTGAACATGTAAGGACTTCCCCATCACTTACTGACCAAACAATCCTATACTGAACATGTAACGCCATTCCCATCACTTACTGACCAAACAATCCTATACTGAACATACAGGGCAATTCATCATCACTGACCAAACAATCCTACACTGACCATGTAAGGCCTTCCCCATCACTTACTGACCAATGAATCCTGTACTGAACATATAAGGCCTTCCCATCACTTACTGACCAAACAATCCTATACTAAACATATAAGGCCTTCCCCTTCACTTACTGACCAAACAATCCTATACTGAACATATAAGGCCTTCCCATCACATACTGACCAAACAATCCTGTACTGAACATATAAGACCTTCCCATCACTTACTGACCAAACAATCCTATACTGAACATATAGGGTAGGTCATCATCACTGACCAAACAATCCTATACTGAACATGTAATGCCCTTCCCATCACTTACTGACAAAACAATCATATATATAACAAGGCAGGCCCTTCACCATCAATTGTTGACCATTCAATACTGTACTGAAAAAGGCAGGCCCTTCCCCACACTCAACATATAAGACCTTCCCCAACACTTGTCCACCAAATTATCTTTTACTGAATATGAAAGGCCTTCTCCGTCACTGACCAAACAATCCTAAACTGAACAAGGCAGGCCTTTCAACATCACCTACTAACCAAACAATCCTACACTGACCATGTAAGGCTCTTCCCATCATTTACTGACCAAACAATCCTACACTGACCATGTAAGGCCTTTTCCATCACTTACTGACCAAAAAATCCTATACTGAACATGTAAGGCCTTCTCTATTACTTACTGACCAAACAATCCTATACTGAACTAAACGGCCTTCCCGATCACCTACTGAACAAACAATCCTACGCTGACCATGTAAGGCCTTTTCCATCACTTACTGACTAAACAATCCTATACTGAACATGTAAGGCCTTCTCTATCACTTACTGACCAAACAATCCTATACTGAACATAAAGGCCTTCCACATCACCTACTCAACAAACAATCCTACACTGAACATGTAAGGCCCTTCCCCATCACTTACTGACCAAACAATCCTTTACTGAACATGTAAGGCCTTCCCTTCACTTACTGAACAAGCAATCCAAACTGAACATATAAGGCCTTCCCATCACTTACTGAAGAAACAATCCTATACTCAAATATAGGGCAGTTCATCATCACTGACTAAACAATCCTACACAGAACAAAGCAGGCCTTTCCCCATCACTTACTGACCAAACAATCCTATACTGAATATGTGAGGCCTTCCCTAACACTTACTAATCAAACAATCCTATACTGAATATGTAAGGTCTTTCCCACCGCTTACTGACCAAACAATTACATACTGAACATGTAAGGTCTTCCCATCACTTACTGACCAAACAATCCTACACTGACTATGTCGGGCCTTTTCCATCACTTACTGACCAAACAATCCTATACTGAACATATAAGGCCTTCCCATCACTTACTGACCAAACAATCCTATACTGAATATATAAGGCCTTCCCTTCACTTACTGACCAAACAATTCTATACTGAACATATAAGGCCTTCCCATCACTTATTGACCAAACATTCAATACTGTACTGAAAAAGGCAGGCCCTTCCCCACACTCAACATATAAGGCCTTCCCCATCACTTGTCCATCAAATTATCTTTTACTGAATATGTAAGGCCTGCGCCGTCACGACCAAACAATCCTAAACTGAACAAGGCAGGCCTTTCAACATCACTACTGACCAAACAATCCTACACTGACCATGTAAGGCTCTTCCCCATCACTTACTGACCAAACAATCATATACTGAACATGTAAGGCCTTCCCATCATTTACTGACCAAACAATCCTACACTGACCATGTAAGGCCTTTTCCATCACTTACTGACCAAACAATCCTATACTGAACATGTAAGGCCTTCTCCATCACTTACTGAACAAGCAATCCTAAACTGAACATATAAGGCCTTCCCCAATCACTTACTGAAGAAACAATCCTATACTGAACATATAGGGAAGTTCATCATCACTGACTAAACAATCCTACACTGAACAAGGCAGGCCTTTCCCCATCACTTACTGACCAAACAATATCCTATACTGAACATGTAACGCCTTCCCTAACACTTACTGATCAAACAATCCTATACTGAATATGTAAGGTCTTTCCCACCGGTAACTGACCAAACAATCCAACACTGAGCATGTAAGGCTCTTCACCTTCACTTACTGACCAAACAATCCTATACTGAACATGTAAGGCCTTCTCTATCACTTACTGAACAAACAATCCTATACTGAACATAAAATACCTTCCCCATCACCTACTGAACAAACAATCCTACACTGAACATGTAAGGCCCTTCCCCATCACTTACTGACCAAACAATCATTTACTGAACATATAAGCCCGTCCCCTTCACTTACTGAAGAAACAGTCCTATACTGAACATATAGGGCAGTTCATCATCACTGACTAAACAATCCTACACTGAACAAGGCAGACCTTTCCCCATCTCTTACTGACCAAACAATCCTATACTGAACATGTAAGGCCTTCCCTAACACTTACTGATCAAACAATCCTATACTGAATATGTAAGGTCTTTCCCACCGCTTACTGACCAAACAATCCTACACTGAACATGTAAGGCATTCCCATCACTTATTGACCAAACAATCCTATACTGAACATATAGGGCAGTTCATCATCACTGACCAAACAATCCTACACTGACCATCTAAAGCCTTCCCCATCACTTACTGACCAAACAATCCTTTACTGAACATGTAAGGCATTCCCCAACACTTACTGACCAAACAATCCTATACTGAACATGTAACGCCCTTCCCACTGCTTACTGACCAAACAATCCTATACTGAACATATAAGGCCTTCCCATCACTTACTGACCAAACAAGCCTATACTGAACATATAGGGCAGTTCATCATCACTAACCACACAATCCGATACTGAACATGTAATGCTCTTCCCGTCACTTACTGACCAAACAATCATATATTGAACAAGGCAGGCCCTTCACCATCACTTGTTGACCATTCAATACTGTACTGAACAAGGCAGGTCCTTCACCATCACTTATTGACCAAACAATCCTTTACTGAACATGTAAGGCCTTCCAAATGACTTACTGAAGAAACAATCCTATACTGAACATATAAGGCCTTCCCATCACTTAACTGACTAAACAATCCTACACTGAACATGTAAGGCCTTCCCCACCACTTACTGACCAAACAATCCTATACTGAACATGTAACGCTCTTCCCATCACTTACTGACCAAACAATCCTTTACTGAACATGTAAGACCTTCCCAACACTTCCTGACCAAACAATCCTATACTGAACATGTAAGGCCTTCCCCAACACTTACTGACCAAACAATCCTTTACTGAACATGTAAGGCCTTCCCCAACACTTACTGACCAAACAATCCTATACTGAACATGTAACGCCCTTCCCATCACTTACTGACCAAAATAGCCTATACTGAACATGTAAGACCTTCCCACCACTTACTGACCAAACAATCATATACTGAACAAATAGGGCAGTTCATCATAACTGACCACACAATCCGATACTGAACATGTAATGCTATTCTCGTCACTTACTGACCAAACAATCATATATTGAACAAGGCAGGCCCTTCACCATCACTTGTTGACCATTCAATACTGTACTGAACAAGGCAGGTCCTTCACCATCACTTATTGACCAAACAATCCTTTACTGAACATGTAAGGCCTTCCAAATCACTTACTGAAGAAACAATCCTATACTGAACATGTAAGGCCTTCCCATCATTTACTGAAGAGAAAGTTTAAATGTCTGTTCTCGACCAGCAATCTTATTTCGCCCGCATTCCAAATCACTTACTGAAGAAACAATCCTATACTGAACATGTAAGGCCTTCCCATCATTTACTGAAGAGCAAGTTTAAATGTCTGTTCTCGACCAGCAATCTTATTTCGCCCGCAAACCCCCTTTTCACATAATCAAATTCTCTTAACCAAAAAAAATAGCTAAAAACCTACAAAATTAAACAAATCTAATCGCGTGAAAAGTGGGGTTTGCGGGCAAAATAATTTTCCTGCTCTAGAACCGCACATTTAAACTTTCTCTCTGATTAACTAACAGGCACTGTGTTTGGTGGGACAACTTGCAACTCTTCGCGAACAAACGATCTTTTAGGGGCAGGCTTTTTAGAAGAAAGAGTCTCTCTTAAATAATATACGGGAGGGGTTGTTTTCATAATTCTTTCAACTTCATATACATCTACGCTCCATATAGGGTCTGTGGCTCTAATTCTAACATCGCCCTCCGCCTCTCCAGGCGCATACAAGTATCTTACTTTTAGTCCAAAAGGCAAGAGTTTTTGATTACCTTGGATGTCTTCAGTAATGCTAATTTTTTTTAATTTGATCGCATTCACTGGCTTAAGACCCGTTGCTTTAAATTCTTCATTGTTCATGGCGCGTAAGACTGCTGGCAGGTATCTATACTTTCTCTCTGATTAATCTTCTATCTCAAGCACCACTAACAAATCAGAACAAACAACCGGCCTTCCATCTTGGTTAGTTATTTTTACACACACTGAATTTATAGGCCCTTCAACTAATTCTTTAAATTGACTGTTTTCACCAAATGTATATGACTGATAATCGCAAAACCCCACCTTAGTTGATGGGAGTGCTCTTAGAACTGTAGATGGCTGGCCATTATACAAATTAGTGTTTGTTTTTAATTCGCTGAAATGAACATACAACATTGGATTAATTAGAAAATCGGATGGCCTACTGCCTACATATTCATATAGACCGCTTTCTATATACGCGTGTGTATTAATACGATAGGTTTTACCACTATCATAAAAGCCTAAAATTCGAGCAAGGCCCTTGGGAAAAACGTACTCCCTTTTGTCTTTATGTTTTGGTAAAAATATAGTAATTATAAGATTTGCCTCATTAATTTCTAACCGTATGTCAAATTTGTTAAATGCTTCTTTTAAAGAACAAAAGCTGTAGTAACCATCAGGTATTTTTAAACGTTTTAAGCGATTGCCCCCCTCATCATAAATATCTATCCAATTATTTTGGGCCTTTTCAGATATGTTAAACCACCTTATTTTAAACCTAAGTTCTCTAAGAGCAGCCCTACACTTCCCGCCTTTATTGTCAACTGAATACTTTAAAAACACGCGCTGGTTTTGCTTGGTTATATAAAGGAACATCCTTTTTAAATCCTTTTTTAAAAAATCTATTTAAAAATGGAACCTTTTAAATATAATGAAAGTGCCACTTACGACGTAGGAGGGGTTTATGAGCCCAAATCTTTGGACTTTAGTAACCTAACCATCGCAGTGGATGAATCATATGGCTTTCTAGTCAGACTTGTAAACCCACTAACTAGATATTTAAATCCTCCAATAAAGAGCGATAGAGTGCCATCGGCATGGTCAACTCATCCCATGGCTTTTTACCAGAATCAGTTAAATTTTGCAGTTTACTGCTCAACCACTGGCTGCGGTGTTTCATATACAAACCATTTAAACCACCCCAACCTCTTAGTAAGGTCAGTATATAACTTTCATGTTTATTATCAGTATAGGCGCATACTAACTGAACTACAAGTACGCCTCCCCAACGACAACGCGTTTAATCCATTTCTCAGCCCAATGGACAATAATGCATATGAAAGAATCTGCAACGAATTTAACATTAACCCTTCAAATAACTTTAGACAAAAGTTAGACCGCAATCACGGGTTGGGCATATTGTATTTGTGGGGTCAGCGTAGAGAGTATAATTTTGACTACTGGCCCGGCCACACCTCTTTTAAGCCAAACTCCCAAGTTAGATTGGGATCAATAGAACAAAAACACCCCAATGCTTGGGCAACATTTATCTTAGATAAAAGTGAAGACCTAACAATGCCAGGAGTGCAAAGACTTAATGACTCCATACGCACGTACGTTTGGTGTCTATTAGGAGCGCAAGCACAGACCAAGTCTAGCATAGTGGATCAATCTACAGGCTTTGACGCCAGAAAACAATTTCTAGCCAATTTAGAAGATGCTATTAACTCTGCTGTTGATTTACCTTCCAGCATACAAAGGTACCAAAACGTTCTTTCACATGCTAGGTCAAAGGTTGACTTTGTTGTGGGTCATGGATTATACATGCTGCCTTCTGACCTTAGACTACAGATTGGCATGATACAGAATTATAATAATGAAATCCTCATAGCCGGAGACGACCAAAACTTAGGACACAATCAAGGCTTAAACACAAGGCCCGCACCAGCCATTTAAAAAAAAAAGTATCCAGCCCTGAAAGCGACCCCCCACCAGTTATAAGCAGCCCACAGCCAGAAAGCGGCCCAACACCGCCTGTTGATGTACCTCACCCCGACAGACACACTAGCGAAAAGACAGCCCTTGTTGTGTTTTTAACTTTTACTGGATTAGCCATACTTTATTTCACTAAAAATTAAACCGGCAGCCAGCACTCCTAACGTCCACAGATGGTCAGCCATATAACCAGCCACTTTGCCTATGGTAGACAAAACCCAACTAACAACACTGCCTATTATGCCCGGCAGAGCATCAAGCGCTTTGGCAGCTAACTTCTTTAATAGGTTTGCCAGATGGTGCAATTGTTTTCTAATCCAACTTTTACCAGGCTGAGGCGTTGGAGGCGCTACTGGCCCTGTTGGCGCACCGCCAGTTAATGCATAAACCAGTGTAGAGATAGCAAACCCAACGGCTGTTAATATACTAACTATTGTAATCCCCTGCTCTCTGAACAGAGTCCTTATTCTTTCTGCTAACGTAGTATTTTCATGAAGGAGTCTGTGTATAGTTTCTTTGATTCTGTTTGTTTGTAATACTATTTGTTCTCTGTTAGTAGACAGCGTTTCTAACCTGTCTGCCCTTAGTGACATTAACTCCTGTATTTTCGCCTGTATTCTAGCCTTTACTTCTAACCCTAAATTGTTTTCATCTGCATCAGCCAGTTTATTTTTTTCTTCTTCTATCTCTCTCTCTAGCTCACCAAGTTTTGACAAGTTGTTTTTTAGCTCGCCATTTATTCTCCGTAGAGCATCATCAAGACCCCTGAGTTCACGCAGAGCAGCTTTAAGATTCCTGTGTACGCTCTCAGGCAATGGAGGATCATCAATTGTTTTTAAAGCTGTTTCTTCTTCAGGACTCAGCTCACGTTCTCTTTGACTAGGCGATGATGAATCAGCAATTGTTTCTTCATTAAAACTTGTCTCAACTTCTGTTATTACTTCATCTGCTCTTTGACTTAATTCTTGAAGAGGTATGTTTTGCATTTCAGACTGCGCTGGCAACCTTTGCTTCAAGTTCTGTAAAGCGCTAACAGCCTTAGGCCTTAGAGCAGACTTCCTTGGATCTGCAATATTTAATCGCCTTCTGACCCGAATAGGAATCTCCCCAAGTGAGCCCGGAGTTAAAAACTCGGAGGGGTCCCGGCTATCAGTAACTTGTTTACCCATTTGTTTATTGGCCTTCTTATAATTTATAAACAAATGGCCTTCCTCGTCTCCGCCCACTTTCCCCATCTCAAAATCGTTAGAATCGATCGTGTCTGGCAGCTCCCGTCCTATACTTCTATAGAATAATTCAATTCGTTGTCGCAATAGTTCTTGACGCTGTCTATGGAGTGAAGAGCCTACTCCTAAAAGTTCTTGACGAGCACTAAGGAGTGAAGAACCTACATCTTGAGGCCGTCTAGGGAGTAAAGAACTCGCTTCTGCCCCTTCAAGTTCATCTTGCAATGAAGGACTCAGCTCTCTTTCTTCATCTTCTTCTTCAATAGGACTAATCGCGTCAAAATCTTCATCAGCCATATTTATATATTTATTATTTTTTGTTTTATAAAAAATGAACCCATACGGCTGCGACCTCGATCCATTCAGAAAAGCGAAGGAGCCCCATGGCATAAAAGGCATAAGACAGACTGTGCGCGTTGTAAATAATCCATCAACAATTGAGCCCAATGAAATGTTAACAGTAAGATTTAGTGACCTTGGGCCTGACGATGTTATAATGCCAGGCACTACCAAGCTATTATTCAAAATAGATATTGAGTCGGCGGATCCTAATGCTACTGTCGTTGCTAACCTGGGCAGGGCCATCATTAAAAATATGGTAATCAAACTAGAAGGTAGAGAAGTCTTCTCACTGAGTAGCGCAGACATTTTTAATCTCTATTCTGATCTGTGGCTGCCTAGAACAGAAAGAAAAGACAAAATCTTTCAGGGAATCCAGAGCCCAAACGGTCTTAAGCACAGGCTTAATGCTGCAGATGCAAAGGAAGACGAGGGAGACCAGGCAATAGCGCGAGCATTTAAGAACAGATTTTGCATCCCTCTAGATTTTGAACTGTTAAAAACCCACCAGCCATATTACCAAGGTGCACTAAGAGACAAACTTACTTACGAACTGACATTCAATGACAGCGGGTCTGTTATTCTTTCAGATGACCCTCAAGCCAAGTACACTGTCAGTAACATCTCTCTTAATTTTGATGTTGTTACTAACCCTGAACTGGCTAGAATAATCTTAAACCAGTATAAAAGTAGGGCGGTTGTTTACTTTGAAAGAGTTTTACACCACAGTCTAGCGATTAAAAACAAGCAAGACGCTGTCTGGGAAATAGCTATAAGCAATTCTTTAAGGTCCCTAAAGGGGGTTCTCTTGCTATTCACTAAACCCTCAGCTCCTTTTCAGAGGGAATCGGAGGTGTTTTACAACCCAAAAATTGAGCAGTTGTCTTGCACAGTAGATGGCAAGCCTTTTCAGCTGTATTCAGCCGGACTTTTACCTGACCAACACTTTGATGAAATAAGAAAATTGTTTGCTGGAGGCAGACAGACAAGCCCCACAGCCGATCATGTGTGTAAAAAACTTCACCTTCACGATGTAAGACTCGAAGATTATCTAACAGACAAATATGGACTATGGCTGGATTTTAGATCCACGTATGACAACAGACTGCACGGGAGTGGAAGAAGGGTAGGGTCAGATGGCATACTCATACAGATTAATAAGGAAGAGGAGGAGAATGGTCAGATACAAATGCATGTTTTTGTGGTTTATGACACCCAGCTGAACATTGAAGAAAATAGACTGAAAGAAATAGCCTATTAAAACAGATGGATAGTTTGAACTTTTTGCCCAAAGACCCGCACTGTTCGCTTATTTGTGGGATTACTGGGTGTGGGAAAACTGTCTTCATGCTTGATTTGTTACAAACAGTCTACAGGTTTCATTACGAGTACATTGTTATATTCTGCACAACCATTAAGCACAACAAGTCTTACAAAGAAAGGCAGTTTGTTTGGACAGACGAGAATATATTTTTAGTTGATCCTACTGACAAGCTAAGCGACTGTTTAGAACATTACTATAGGCTATTTGAGGGAACTGAAACGCTGTTTATTATTGATGACTGTTCAGCCGAACAAGACATTGTTAAAAAAAGAAGGACTCTGTCTAAGCTGGCCTTTAGCGGAAGACACGCATTAGTTTCTGTTTGGCTCTTAACTCAAAAATACAATGCTGTCTTAAAAGACTTTAGATCGCAGTTAAAATCAGTCATCTTATTCTATACTAAGGACAGGGATAGTTTTGAAGAATGTTTAAGTGAAAAGTATATAATCAGGGACAAGGATGAACTAAAAAAAATAAAAGAGCAGCTAGAAAAATCTAAGCACGCTAAACTATGCTTACGGACTGACCCGCCAGTTCAATACGTTTGCTCATTATAGATTGTTTATTACAGATTGTTTATTACAGATTGTTTACTATAGATTGCTCATTATAGATTGTTTATAATAAATTGTTTATAATAAAAAGAATGTCTCGAGGGCCAGAATCAAAAGCAGAGTTAGCTCCTAAATGCGTTGCAGTAGAGATAAAAGATCTAGCAGATACAACTGACTTTGATCTAATAGGAGTGACAGGAAATGTTTATGGATTTGAGTACACCGACGATGGTGTTTACAAACGAATAGAAATTGAAGATAAAAAACGACAGCAATATCCTACCCTGGAAGAGATAAGAAATCTAAGGGCAAACGATTTTGGCAAACACGAATACAAACTTCATAAACGAGAGAATGCCTGGGCGTTGCTTCCTAACATTAACTGGGATTTAAAGTTTGAACTACGAAGCCCCTATGTATACTTTGATAAGAAAAACAATTTTAGAAAAGCTTTGAATGAAGGACACCTTCTTGTTAGCCTAGTCCCAGGATTACAACAGAAAAAGCAGATTGAAATAACTAAGCAGGGCCCTGAATATATGCTGCGTAGAAAGCAGTCCTTAGCTGAAGTGGGGGGCGACACCGTCGGCTTAGAATTTAATCCAAAACTAGAATCACTGCCTAAAAAAATGACGATGCTTTTTCGCTTATTTATTACTCCAAGGGAGTCTGATCCTAGTTTGCCAGAGCATACGTTAATCAGAGGTGTGCAAATAAAGTCTGAAAACTTGGACGGGCCTCTTAGGCTTGTTACTGCTATTACTAAAAACGGGGATGAAATAAAGACTTTCTTATCTTCTGACAAAGTTACTGTGATGGTTGACAATGCTAAACTAACAGTACTTGATTTTATTTTCATTAAGTATGTTGATTTTATTGGGTTTTACTCTGTTGATGAAGTGCTGTCAGAAGGGTTAATAAGAAGATATGTACAGGATTAAAAAAAATAATCTTGTTTAAAATGGAAGAAGGTCAACAGTTTAGATTAAAGCACATGACTGAGCTTGAAGAGGAAATAGAAAGTGACTTAAATAAGTATAGGGTTACTAGAAAGAAATATGCTAAACTTTAAATGTCCTTTCTTATATAATCACCGGCTCATCGGTTGTAGCCAGCTTAAGCACTGGGTCTAGTGTTGCTCTTTTAGCTACTGGAGTTGGGACACCAATGTCCATAGCTTTTGGGAGTGTTGGGTTGGGTTTAGGTGCCATGTCCACGATTGTAAGTGCTGTTTTAAAAAAGCTAACGCCCAAATTACAAAAGCACACCGCCATTGTAGCCCTAGCAACAGCAAAACTTCATTCATTAAGGCTGATTATAAGCAATACATTACTGGATGGAAAAGTAACAGACGAAGAATTTAAACGAGCTATGGCTGACGGTGATGATTACAGACGACAAAAGATCGATCTTCAAAAGAAATGGAGAAAGACTTTTACTTCACAACAGGTAGACACTGAGGCAATCAGAAAGAACATTGCAAAGCAGAACATTGCAAACGATCAAGTAAACCCAAAAACGAGCCTGATTTAATTATTGTATTACCTATATATTTGATCTTAAAAATGACGAGCAAAGTAGTTACAGAGCTTAAAAATATATGCTGCGCCCTAGAGTTAATGATGGAGCGGGGGGCTAATGAAGAAGAGTTAAGAAACAAGTTTGACGAATTAATTGCGGATCTTTTTGAGCACACAGATATTCGTGAAAGTGTAACTAACGTAATCAGTAAAATGCCAGATTCTTGGCCCAACCCAGTTATAAAGTGTATTGCAATTTTAGTTAATATTATGGCTCCTGATGACGCTGAATTGTCTATTTTTGCTAACTCTGAAGGAGCAGCTATTCAATTTAACTAAATTTTAGTATTTATTTTTTTGTATTACCTCAAATTAGTAAATATTAGCTAAATTGTAGTATTTATTTTTTTTGTATTACCTATATATTGGCCTTAAAAAATGACGGCCACAAAGACGTTGGATGCCAAACCGGTGGGCAATATGTTCAGTGAATTAGCCATGAACATCATTAACCCCTCAAACGTTCATGAAAGTGTAACACATGCTATCTCTAAAATCCCAGAGTCTCTTCAAACTGACCCGCCAGTAAAAGTGTTGTTGGCCATTCTGATTGAATATATAACCCCCGATGATAGTAGTATACTAGTCTGGGTTTCAACTAGACAGAAAGAAGTAATGAGTTATCACGACTTTACACCTGAATGGGCAGATTACATGCTTACACAATTTAACCATGCGAGTGAAGAAGCGAAATTGCGCGGCTCCGGCTGGTCTGAAGGAACAGTCATTGAAATCAGATTAAGACAAACAAAGTTCTATCCTATAGTTGGCAATTCTTACATCCCTCTCCCCAGAGAGTTAGAGTTAAAACGAGCAGTCTTAAATATACATAATTCAGATAACTTATGTTTCATGTGGTGTGTTTTGGCACATTTACACCCAGTTAAAAATCATGCAAACAGAGTATCTAATTATAGGCGGTATATAAATGAGCTGAACTTTAATAACATAAACTTTCCAGTGAGTATAGAAAGTATATCTCAGTTTGAAGAGCAAAACAAACCAATCACCGTAAACGTATACACATGGTCTGTAGCAGACAATCTACTACCTCTAAGGATTTCTTCCAACGCTCCTACTTTGGGCGAATCACTTGAGAATCATGTAGACTTGATACTGTTTGCAGACGGTTCCAAGAGCCATTATGTATTAATCAGATCAATTAGCAGACTTATGGCTTATACTACAAACAATACAGCTAAACAAGAGCTTTGTAGAAGGTGTCTGGTTAGAATCCCATCTATAGAGGCAGCTGTTGAACATAAGAAACATTGTAAAAGTTTTGTAGACTGTAAAACCGAACTTCTTACGCCCCCACCAGGGTCTAAAGTTAGTTTTAAAAACATACACAAAATGCAGATGAGACCATACGTAGTCTATGCTGACTTTGAAGCGATCTTGCCGCAGTACTACGGCCCTCAACAAGAACAAAAAACAACCCTATTAACCCGCCATCAGATCTGTTCTTATGCGTTTGTTGTTGTTAGGTCAGATGGCGGGCACACAGTGCCAGAGATTTACAGAGGTCCCAACGCAGCCGATCGATTTTTACAACACATGAAGCATTTTCGCAATCAATTCTCCAATCAGCTGAATCTCTCAGACATTAGGATGACTCCCGAAGACCAAAGGCGCTATGAATCAGCCACCCACTGCTGGATATGCGGCTCAGAGCTAACACCTAATAGTAAAGACGTGACAGCAGCGGAAGCAAACCCAACAGTGAGAGACCATGATCACATTACTGGGAAATTCAGAGGGGCCGCGCACAACAGTTGCAATCTTCAACTCAAGGTTGACCCCGAAAAATGGAAACTACCAATCTTCTTTCATAACCTACGAGGCTACGACTCTCACTTTATCATGCAAGCAATAACTTCTGAATGTATGAGGGTTAGCTGTATTGCACAGTCATCAGAAAAGTACATGACCTTTACTGTAGACTGTTTATCCTTCTATGATTCTGCCCAGCATCTGATGGGGAGTTTAAGTAAGTTAGCAGAATCTCTACAAGACTGTCCAATCACTAAACAATATTTTAACTCGGCTTTAGTACGTAAAGGCGTTTACCCTTATGAATACATGGACTCGTGGGACAAGTTTGACGAGCCGGCGCTGCCACATAAAGACGATTTTTACAGCCGTCTTAGAGGCGGAGGCATATCTGACGCTGACTATGAATACGCACAGAAAGCCTGGACAGAATTACACTGTCGAACGATGGGCGATTATCACGATCAATATTTATTGGCCGACGTGTGTTTATTGGCAGATGTGTTTCAGAATTACAGAGCTACTTGCATGAAACACTACGGTCTAGATTCATCACAGTACATCTCTGCCCCGGGCCTTTCTTGGGACGCATTCTTGAAGTCTACAAACATTCAGATCGACTTAATATCTGATCTGGATACACTCCAGATGATTGAAGACGGGCTGAGGGGAGGCATTAGCATGGCCTGTCATCCTTACCGCAGAGCCAACAACAAGTATTTAGACGATTATGATCCAACTAAACCATCCAACTATCTAATGTACTTAGACGCCAACAATCTGTATGGGTGGGCCATGAGCCAGGCACTGCCATTGAGAAACTTTAAAATGATAAACGGGCCTCATGAGGTTGATCGGGTGGTAGGACTATTGTCACAGCTTACACCCGATAATCCAATAGGACTAATCTTAGAAGTAGACTTAGATTATCCTGCAGAATTGCACGACCCTCATAACGATTTCCCCCTAGCGGCAGAAAAATTAAAGATGAGTCCCGCCGAACCGCCCAAACTCGTGCCTAATCTTCGAGACAAGACTAAGTACGTGTGTCATTACAGGCTGTTACAGTTTTACTTAAGACACGGACTAAAACTAAGAGCTGTTCACAGAATAATTACTTTTGATCAGGAACAGTTCATGAAACCATACATCATGAAGAACACTGATCTTAGAACTAAGGCCACAGACGCTTCAGAAAAAGACTTCTTTAAGTTGATGAACAACAGTTGTTTTGGCAAAACCATGGAGAACGTACACAATCGTAAAGATGTAAGATTAGTTACAAAAGAAAAACAAGCGATTAAACTAGTCTCTAAACCCAACTACCAAGACTTTAGAAGATTTAGCGACAGCCTGGTTGGCGTTATGATGAAGAAACAGAATGTAAGGTTGGACAAGCCGGTGTTTATCGGGTTTACCGTGTTAGAGCTGTCAAAGTTATTAATGCTTGAATTTCTATATGACTATTTTAAGCCGCTATACCCAGAATCAAATGTCCTTTACACAGACACTGATAGTTTTATTCTGGATGTTCCAACTGAAGATTTTTATAAGGATTTAGAATTAGAAGTAGCTAAAGGAGCTGATGGGTGGTACGACACATGTGACTATCCTAAAGACAGCCCTTTACATTCAACTGTGAACAAGAAAGTGATTGGAAAGATGAAGGATGAACTTAATGGGACGGTTATACAAGAATATGTTGGCCTGCGGTCGAAGATGTATAGCGTTGCTACCCAGACTTCTGTAATGAAGAAGGCTAAGGGTGTAAGTAAAGAAGTTGTCAACAACAAAAAAAGTCACGACAACTACAAGCAGGCTCTCTTTGAAAACAAAGTATTTTATCACACAAATGTTAATCTGCGCTCTACTCTGCATCAAGTAAACACAACTGCTGTTAATAAGAAATCACTAGTCTCTAACAATAGCAAGCGAACTTACGTTAATCCCGAGTTTACATACGCTATAGACCACTGGAGAACCAACTTGGCTGACTTAAATTAAGATCTTAACTAGTACTTAACTAGTACTTTACTTAAGATCTTAACTAGTACTTAACTAGTACTTAACTAGTACTTAACATAACTTGCACATAACTTGCACTTAACTTGCGCTTAACTTGCACTTAACTTGTTATAACTGACTTAACCAGTACTTAGCTTGTACTTAACCTGTACTTAACAACACATTAAAAAAACTATTCAGTAAAAATAATGGGTTTACAGAAGGAGGTTGTGCTTTTTTTGCAGAAGCTGGTTCTTCTTCTTTTACTGTTTTTGTGGGGATTTGTGACTTTGTTGCTAAGTATGGGGTTAGACACTTGTATGCCAAAAGCCCTCCACCAACAACAATACCCCCCAGCACATAATAATACATCTTATAGTTTGATTGTGTTGTTGTTGGTGGCGGCGGCGGTGCTGGTGGCGATGTTGTATTACTATCTAATAATTTTTGTTTTGCTGCTTGGTTTGCTTTTTGCAGTCTGTTCCATTCAGCTAGTTTACGACCGGCCTCAACACGGCCAGAATTTTTAGACTTAGTAACACTACTCACTTGCGGGACACTCACTTGTGGGACACTCGCCTGTGGGACACTCGCTTGTGGGGCACTCGCCTGTAGATTCACTTGTGAGACATTCTGCTCCTGTGGAGTCGCAATCTTCTCCTGCTCGCTCATTTTTTTTAGTGCGATTAAAATTAATATGATTGAAATTAATATGATTGAAAGTAATTAATCCCATGATGAATGGACATAACAACGTCCCAAATCTATAATACATGTCACATGCAAGAGATTCTAGAGACTTGGTTAAAACCGGATCTTGTGTTAAGTCATATTTTAAATCTTCTTCTGAATCAATCGGCGCTATCTTGCCTACTAACTTAGCATATAAACTAATCATTGTCTGTCCCACCGATCTAACCATTTTTGATCCTAGCTGTGCTTCGTACCTAGCGTAATACTTCTCAACGTCTGATGTAGACAATTGCTGAATCTGTTCAATACTTAGTTCAACGCCTAAATACTGCCTGGTTTTCCCACATGCAGCCAGAGAGTATAATCTTTCTTTATGACAGAGGTTTGGGTCTGTTGCCTCCTCACACTTTAATAGCTCGTCGCAATCCATTTTTTAAAGCCCTTTTAAAAGCAATAAAAATAATAAAGCCTTTTTAAAACCATGAGTTTAACGCTGGTTAATTATGCAGTGCCTATTGTTGGTGTTATAGTTTATTCAACCCTAGCAAAATGTTTGTTAAGAATAAAACCGCCCAACATGGGAAAGATAGAAGATTCGCCGAAACTAGTTGTAACCTTATTTTTAGCTCTGGCAACAAAAGATTATCTGATTAAAAAGCACATAGACAGTCTTTCATATTATGATTATTTTAATTATTTTTTTAGTTAATAAAAAAACATGAGCACTGCAAAGATCATCAATACTATTTACCACTCTGCTGTAATCAGCGGTCTTAGTATAGGGTACAGCATGTTAGCAAAAAACATGTTTAAGATGAGGCCGGCTGATCTAGGAAGGTTAGACATTGAGGATGTTGTTAAGGTTATAGCTGTAATAACGGCAGGGATTGCCTCAAAAGACTTTCTTGTTACACAGGGAATTATCCCAGAAAACATCAATGCATAGAAAGATTGATTTATAAAAGATTCATTCTAAAAAATATTGATTTATAAAAAAGATTCATTCATTTATAAAAAGATGTCTGGATTAGTTCTGATGGTAGGAGGAGCTATTGTTAATGCATTGGCTTTCTCTGGCAGCAATTATATGTTTAGTAAATTGCGGTCTGATGAAGAGAGAGAACGCCATAACAAGGCAATGGAAGATTTAGCTAAGGCAAGAGATGCTTACGAGAAAAGGAGAATTGCTCACTTAGACTTTATTAATAAAAAGTTAAGAGAGCAGGGACATGCAGAGCACACATTTACAGACGTTGATGAAGCAATGAATGAATATTACTTAGTGACAGGAAAGAAGTTTCTAACATCGTCACCGCCAGAACTGTCTGACTTTTATGAACCATCTGAGGATCAGAAAATGGTAGAAATAGGCTTTATTATAGGTGCTATGGGAGCAATCTTTCTTCTTGCATATTCAATCTAAAAACATAGTTAAAATGTAATAAAAAAAACAGTCCCTTCTTATGGACGATACAAAGTACAAAATATATTATTCTCCTAGAGGGTATTGGAAAGGAAAGGCTGCTATTGATAAACTGAGTAAAGCTGCTAGGGTGTCTGAATCAGAAGCGAAAGACTGGCTTTCAAAACAAGCGATCTGGCAAATATATCTGCCCGCCCCAAAAAGAATAATAAGGCCTCGATTTGTTAACTCAGTTCCTAATGACACCCACCAGATGGACTTGTTGTATCTTCCACATGACAAAGTTAGAAGAAAAAAGTTTAAGTATGCTCTTACAGTTGTTGACATGGCTTCAAGGTATAAAGACGCTGAGCCTTTAACGGATAAAAGCTCAACTGCTGTGGCTGTGGCTTTACAACAAATATACATGCGAGGTCCATTAAAGTATCCTAGGTTGATTCAGGTTGATGATGGAAAAGAGTTTAAAGGAGCTGTAAACCAACTGTTTTTAAGACATCGGGTTACAGTTAAGAGAGGGATCCCAGGCAACCATCGCTCCCAAGCTCTAGTAGAAAACTTTAATAAGAATCTAGCTGAGCGTCTGTTTACCTATCAATACCACAGAGACCTTATGGACAAAACACGCAACACAGAATGGGTTAGGAGATTGCCAGCAGTCTTACGCGCCATGAACAATGAAGAATTTAAAGCAATGGGCCTTAAGCCAGTGAACGCGATCAAATTGAAAAAAATAAGTATTACTGAAGACATCCAAGGTAATCAAAAACTCTTGCCTTTTGGACTAAAAGTAAGATACTTGTATGCGCCTGGAGAGGCGGAGGGCGATGTTAGAATTAGAGCCACAGACCCTATATGGAGCGTAGATGTATATGAAGTTGAAAGAATTATGAAAACAACCCCTCCCGTATATTATTTAAGAGAGACTCTTTCTTCTAAAAAGCCTGCCCCTAAAAGATCGTTTGTTCGCGAAGAGTTGCAAGTTGTCCCACCAAACACAGTGCCTGTTAGTTAATCAGAGAGAAAGTTTAAATGTGCGGTTCTAGAGCAGGAAAATTATTTTGCCCGCAAACCCCACTTTTCACGCGATTAGATTTGTTTAATTTTGTAGGTTTTTAGCTATTTTTTTTGGTTAAGAGAATTTGATTATGTGAAAAGGGGGGTTTGCGGGCGAAATAAGATTGCTGGTCGAGAACAGACATTTAAACTTTCTCTACTGACCAAACAATCCGATACTGAACATGTAAGGCCTTCCCCATCACTTACTGACCAAACAATCCTATACTGAACATGTAACGCCCTTCCTATCACTTACTGACCAAACAATCCTATACTGAACATGTAAGGCCTTCCCACCACTTACTGACCAAACAATCATATACTGAACATACAGGGCAATTCATCATCACTGACCAAACAATCCTATACTGAACATATAAGGCCTTCCCATCACTTACTAAACAAACAATCCTATACTGAACATATAAGGCCTTCCCATCACTTACTGACCAAACAATCCTATACTGAACATATAAGGCCTTCCCACGACTTACTGACCAAACAATCCTATGCTAAACATATAAGGCCTTCCCCTTCACTTACTGACCAAACAATCCTATACTGAACATATAAGGCCTTCCCATCACTTACTGACCAAACAATCCTGTACTGAACATATAAGGCCTTCCCATCACTTACTGATCAAACAATCCTATACTGAACATATAGGGTAGGTCATCATCACTGACCAAACAATCCTATACTGAACATGTAAAGCCTTCCCCATCACTTACTGACCAAACATTCATATACTGAACATATAAGGCCTTCCCATCACTTACTGACCAAACAATCCTATACTGAACATATAAGGCCTTCCCATTATTTACTGACCAAACAATCCTATACTGAACATATAAGGGCTTCCCATCACTTACTGAACAAACAGTCCTATACTGAACATATAAGGCCTTCCCATCACTTACTGACCAAACAATCCTATACTGAACATATAAGGCCTTCCCATCACTTACTGACCAAACAATCCTATACTAATCATATAAGGCCTTCCCCTTCACTTACTGACCAAACAATCCTATACTGAACATATAAGGCCTTCCCATCACTTACTGACCAAACAATCCTGTACTGAACATATAAGGCCTTCCCATCACTTACTGACCAAACAATCCTATACTGAACATATAGGGTAGGTCATCATCACTGACCAAACAATCCTATACTGAACATGTAACGCCCTTCCCATCACTTACTGACAAAACAATCATATAAGCTACGCACAAAAAGTTAAGGATCACTTTCACAAACATTCATAACTGTCAAAATAAGAAAGTCAATGCGTTGAAGTTTGGCCAACATTTAATTCCATTCTTTAGTGATAACGATACACAATTGCCTTCAATCTCGAGCAATCGTTTGGTGTGTACATTTGATTAAAGTGGGTACGTATCCAAATTTGATTTCCCAAAGTCATTGAAATCACAAGACAGGCCATACTGATGCTCCCAAAAGCTCAGTAATGCGTGTAACCACCATGGCTGTTCTGGCACTCGACGCAGCGAGTCCTCATCGAGTTGACCAGGTTGGTGAAGATCCTCTGTGGAAGCGCCTGCCACTCAGCCTGCAGCATCTGGTAGAGGTGTTGGGCATCCCTGGGAGGGGGGTGGCTCCTCACTTTGCGATCCAGCTCATCCCAGAGGTTCTCAATCGGGTTGAGATCGGGACTGCATGCTGGCCACTCCATTCTGTTGACTCCAGACTGCTGCAGGAAGTCGTTGACCACCCTTGCCCTGTGGGGGCGAGCATTGTCATCCTGGTAGACAGCCCTCGGTCCCATCTGCTGCAGTGTAGGCACAGCCAGCGGTCGAAAGATCTCATCCCGGTATCGGATGCCAGTCAGGTTACCCTGTACATGATACAAGGGTGTTCTGTGGTGAAGGCTGAAGGCCCCCCAGACCATTACAGAACCTCCACCAAAGGCCACCTTTTCTTGGACAGTGGCGTCAGTAAAGCGTTGCCCTGGGCGCCTCCAGACCCTCAGTCGGCCGTCGTTGTGGTGAAGGGTGAAGCGTGATTCATCACTGAACAGGACCTGGGACCATTGCTGACGTGTCCACCTCACGTGACGTGCGCAGAAGGCGCGGCGTGCTGCCCTATGGGCTGGAGTTAAGCGTGGCCGTACTGCTGGGCGACGAGAACGGAGATTAAACCCATGTAGGCGGTTCCGTATGGTCTGCTGGCTGATGTTGATGTTAGTAGCCACCCTGAACTGCCTTTGAATTATGCTGGAAGAGGCTGTTCTTGTCTGCAGGGCTTGTCGTTCAATGAGACGATCGTCACGTGGGGTTGTCTTCTTCGGTCGACCAGATCTGCGTCTTTCATGGACAATCCCAGTGGCTGTGAAGCGTTGAATCAGTCGGACAATGACCGAGATGGACACATGAAGTCGCCTGGCCACTTCTCGCTTGGGAACACCATCTTGGAACCATGCAACAGCTCGTCCCCTATCCAACTCGCTTAATTTTCGTCGTGGAGGCATTGTCAGATCAGGCCTACTACTGGTGGAATGTCTTCTTATATAGCCAAGCGAGCGACAGCATCTCACACATAAACAGCAGTGCTTGCACGTGCATAATGGTTTTTCCATCTGGCAAGTGCAATGTGTTCAGGCAGAACGGTCCAAAACAAGGTCATTTTTCGCAAGTTTCCGCTTTTCCGTTTGCGGCCCAGCTCAGTAGTAGAGAATCCCGTGCAATTTTCGCACTAACACAACATCGCCCACTTACAGCTGAACAAGAATTCATGACAATTTGGCTGGACTAAGAAATAAATAACAGTAGCGAACTGAGTTTATTACACACCTGTTTTCACATACCGATCCTTAACTTTTTGTGCGTAGTATATATAACAAGGCAGGCCCTTCACCATCAATTGTTGACCATTCAATACTGTACTGAAAAAGGCAGGCCCTTCCCCACACTCAACATATAAGGCCTTCCCCATCACTTGTCCACCAAATTATCTTTTACTGAATATGTAAGGCCTTCTCCGTCACTGACCAAACAGTCCTAAACTGAACAAGGCAGGCCTTTCAACATCACCTACTGACCAAACAATCCTACACTGACCATGTAAGGCTCTTCCCCATCACTTACTGACCAAACAATCATATACTGAACATGTAAGGCCTTCCCATCATTTACTGACCAAACAATCCTACACTGACCATGTAAGGCCTTTTCCATCACTTACTGACCAAACAATCCTATACTGAACATGTAAGGCCTTCTCCATCACTTACTGACCAAACAATCCTATACTGAACATAAAAGGCCTTCCCCACCACCTACTGAACAAACAATCCTACAATGAACATGTAAGGCCCTTCCCCAACACTTACTGACCAAACAATCCTTTACTGAACATGTAAGGCCTTCCCCTTCACTTACTGAACAAGCAATCCTAAACTGAACATATAAGGCCTTCCCCATCACTTACTGAAGAAACAATCCTATACTCAACATATAGGGCAGTTCATCATCACTGACTAAACAATCCTACACTGAACAAGGCAGGCCTTTCCCCATCACTTACTGACCAAACAATCCTATACTGAACATGTAAGGCCTTCCCTAACACTTACTGATCAAACAATCCTATACTGAATATGTAAGGTCTTTCCCACCGCTTACTGACCAAACGATCCTACACTGAACATGTAAGGCCTTCCCATCACTTACTGACCAAACAAGGACCTTACATGTTCAGTATATACTGAACATATAGGGCAGTTCATCATCAATGACCAAACAATCCTACACTGACCATGTAAGGCCTTCCCCAACACTTCCTGACCAAACAATCCTATACTGAACATGTAAGGTCCTTCCCATCACTTACTGACCAAACAATCCTACACTGAACATATAAGGCCTTCCCATCACTTACTGACCAAACAATCATATACTGAACATATAGGGCAGTTCATCATCACTGACCACACAATCCGATACTGAACATGTAATGCTCTTCCCGTCACTTACTGACCAAACAATCATATATTGAACAAGGCAGGCCCTTCACCATCACTTGTTGACCATTCAATACTGTACTGAACAAGGCAGGCCCTTCACCATCACTTATTGACCAAACAATCCTTTACTGAACATGTAAGGCCTTCCAAATCACTTACTGAAGAAACAATCCTATACTGAACATATAAGGCCTTCCCATCACTTACTGACCAAACAATCCTACACTGAGAGAGAGAGATAATGTTGCTTATAGCCCAGCCGACCGCAAAGGGCCACATCAGGGCTGTCACCATGTTAAAATCAACTCACAAGTCATTATGAAAAAAAAAAAAAAAAAAAAAACAACTTTCATACATCTCTTTAAATGACATCTTCTAAAACGCACCAGAAACTTTGTTAAAAATCTTTCTTCCGTAAAATCTTAAATCAGATGAAAAATGTTAATCTCTCTCAAAAACTCAAAGATCACATCAGGCGGGACATCTCTGAACAGGATTTTCATGGACTCGGCTGTAAAATGTTTGTGTCTCACATCGTGCAAGTCCCAACACTCTAAAAGAATATGTTTCATTGTGAGTGGCACATGACATGGAATGCACCACGGCGCTTCTTCACTCTTTAAAAGGTATGAATGGGTAAAATACGAATGGCCGGTGTGCAGCCGGCACAGAACTGTTTCTTCTTTACGACCACCAGATGTAGATGGGAGGAACTCTTTAAGGTTTGGACGGATCTGAAAGAGTTTGTTATCCGTCTGTGTATTCCAATCCTCCTGCCAGAGGTCTCTCACATAATAATTAATTTTGGGTTTCAGATCTGAGCAAGGGATATATATGTTGGACAATTTCTCTCTTGTGGCATTCTTAGCTAAACGATCAACCATTTCGTTACCTCCGATGCCAACATGACCAGGAACCCAAGCCAGAATAATGTTGTAACCATCCACTTTCAACTTGCTAAAAAGTTCAAAGAAATGTAAAAGTTCTGGAAGCTGAAGGTTGCGGCCAGCTATGGCCTCCAAAGCTGACAGCGAATCCGACAGAACCAGAAAGTCCCTCTTGGTAGATTGTGAAATTATTTTCAACGCCAGAATCAGAGCAGTAAGTTCAGCAGAATAGACAGAAGCATCTGGAGGTATATGTTTTAACAGTATCTGAGAAGGAGCACCAGGGCAATAGGCTGCACAGGCCACTCCATCCTCAGACTTGGAACCGTCAGTGAAAATTTTCTGACAGGATGGAAATTTTGAACAGAGGTCAGCATACAAGACCTTGTATGCCTGAGAGCTGGTAGACTCTTTACGAAAAGCTGCAAGATCAAAACGAATCTCTGGTGTGAAAAAGGTCCACGGAGGCTGATCCGGAAATTTGGAAAAATCCGACACAACTCCTAGGTCTAGACCTGCATTCCGCGCGTGAGGCTGCATACGGACACCAAACGGCGGAATACAGTTAGGGTTGGTTTCGAATTTGCTTTGAAACTGGGGGTCAAAGACACAGTCATAGGCAGGATTCTGTGGTTCTGAGAACAATCTGATATAGTAATTTAGAGACATTTTCAGCCTGCGGTTGGACAGTGAGGGTTCACCTGCCTCTGCGTACAGGGGTGGTGCGGAATGCTCCAAGACGAAGCCCTTGATGGTGGATAGGGTCCAAGTGTTTTAGGTAAGACGGTCTTGCAGAGCCGTATACAGCACAACCATAGTCCAGTTTGGAGCGGACCAAGGCTCTGTAGAGGTGCAGCAAAGTTTTCTTATCAGCGCCCCAGTCAGTGTGTGCTACGACCCGCAGAATATTCAGAGCTTTCTGGCAAGAGGTTTTGAGGTTTTTGATGTGGCTGAGAAAGTTGAGTTTTTGATCAAAAATAACTCCTAGGAATTTGGCTTCTTTTACAGCTGGAATGGTGGACTTATCAGACAAATTTCAGGATCAGCAAAAAATTGACGAAAATTGTGAAAATGGATTGACTGAGTTTTGGTACGTGAGAAGGTAAACCCGTTTTCCTCGGCCCACTATTGTATCTTGTTGACACAAATTTGGAGTCGACGCTGTACGCTGGCGTAAGAAGCTCCAACTGCGTACAGCGCAAAATCGTCAACAAACAGTGAGGACTCAGAACCCTGGCTTACAGATTTCACTATGTCGTTGATTTTAATGCTGAAAAGGGCAGGAGAAAGGATGCTCCCTTGAGGGACACCCAACTCCTGCCCATGGATGTCAGAGAGTGTGGTGCCAACACGCACCTGGAACTGTCGATCAGCAAAAAAGTTCTGTATAAACAGAGGCAGGTGACCACGGAAACCAAGTCTGTGCAGGTCCAGAAGAATTCCTGATTTCCATGTGGTGTCATACGCTTTTTCGAGGTCGAAAAAGATAGCAACCACATGCTGTTTATTGACAAAGGCATTGCGGATGGTGGTTTCCAGGCGGATTAGATGGTCAACTGTCGAGTGGTATTTACGGAACCCGCACTGTTCACTGGCCAAAAGGCCAATGGTTTCCAGCTTCCACATCAGACGGGAGTTGACCATCTTCTCCATCAACTTACAGAGGCAGCTAGTCAGAGCTATTGGACGATAGTTGGAAGGGTTGGTAAGATCCTTTCCAGGTTTTGGAATTGGAATGATCAGGGCTTTCCGCCAGGAGGGCGGAAAGTACCCTGTGGTCCAGATATGGTTGTATACTTTAAGAAGAGTCTGGAGACAGCTTTCTGGAAAATGTTTCAAAACCTGATAATGAATATCATCCAGACCAGGGGCAGAATCAGTGCAGGTTTGTAAAGCTGTTTTCAGTTCATTGATTGAAAAAGGGAGATTGTAGGCTTCAGAGTTGTCTGGTGTGAAATTACATAAAGATTTCTCTCTGAGTTGTTTGTTTTTTAAAAAGGCTGCAGATTTATTTGAAGATGAGGAGTTCTGTTGGATGGTGGAGGCCAACAGATTGGCAACAGCTTGTTTGTCAGTGATCAGAGCATCGGCAAGTTTCAAGTGATGAATGGAGGGGTTGGTGTTTTTCCCTTTGATTTTTCTGATGATGTTCCAGACTTTTTTCTCTGAAGTTATAGATGTCAGCCCGGAGCAAATGTTTCTCCAAGACTGACGTTTACTGATTTTGAAAGTGTGTCTCGATTTGGCGCGGAGTTTCTGATGGGCTCGAGCGTTGGGACCTGAAGGTCGTTGGTATACCTGACGCTGAGCCCGTTTGCGAACTTTTGAAATTTGTTGGCAGTCTGAATTAAACCAGGGTGTTTTTGGCATTTGGAGTTTGTCGGAAGACAGTGGAATACAGGTTTTAGCACAGTTTATCACAGTATTGGTCAGAGATTCTGCTGGGTCTGGACTCTGAAGAAAATCAGTGTCCTGGAATTCTTTTGAAATATTGGTTACAAAAAGATTCCAGTTGGCCTTCTTATAATTAAGATGTTGTGAGACAGAGATGTTTTTAGTTAATATGGGCTGTAGAAGAACAGGGAAATGGTCACTTCCGTGCAGATCGTCATGGACAGACCACTCATAGTCCAGGACCAGCGAGGGGTCACAAATCGACAAATCTAAACACGAAAGTGAACCTGTGGAGGAGTGGAGGTAAGTTGGAGCTCCATCGTTCAGACAACACAAATCAAAGTCTGAAAGGACATCCTCAAGAAGCAGACCTCTGGATGACGAACTGACACTACCCCAAAGAGGATTGTGACCATTGAAGTCACCCAACAGCAAAAAAGGTCGAGGAAGTTCTCTGATCAGACTGACAAGGTCCTGACGACAGACCGGGGCAGAAGGTGGCAGATAAAGTGAGCAGATTGTAACAGTCTTGTGGAGAGTGACTCTCGCAGCTACAGCCTGAAGGGAGGTAGTCAGAGCGACAGGACTAAACAGCAAAGTTTTATGTAAAAGAAGGGCAACACCGCCTGACAGTCCCAATGTGGATGGTTGTGCAGGTTTAGAAAGAATATTAAAGCCAGAAAGAGTGAAGGTCTTCTGGCTTTGAATTTTAGTTTCCTGAAGAGCCACGACGGAAGGTTTTACAGTTTGACACAGAAGCTGCAGCTCCTCAAAATTTGAATTTAGGCCACGGATATTCCAATGGATTAGTTTACTACTATCCATGGTGCAGAGGATGAATAGGAGAGAAATCAAGTCATCTCCTCATCATCGTCTGCGTTCAGTGGAGCAAATTTATTGCTTAGTTTCACTGGACTGTTTGGGTCTTCAGACCTGCTGGCAGACTTGCCCACAGGTGAAGAAGGTCTGGATTTTGGAGATGGTGGAGGTTTCTTCCTCATCTCCACCATCTCCACACTCGGTTGAACTCCCTTGCCCGCACGGGCACCGCTCAAGGAAGTTCGAGGCGGGAGGCCTGGCTTTTTCATCTGCCCAGCAGCAGATGGAGTAGACTGCTGGGCAGTCTGAGGGGTGGCGGATTTTTTGCCTCCACCAGGGGCACCCACTTTGGGTTGGGAGGTGGTGGACTTGCTTCCACCCGAGCTTAACGGTCTTCCTTGTAATGTCTTTGAGAAAATAAATTCATCAGTCTGGCAGCAGACTGAACGGGTCGATACTTTCTTTATTGCCGAAGCATATGAAGACGCTGTTGGCGTTTGACTGCCAACAACCTGCTTACGTGCCTCAAGAAATGAGATCTTCTTTTCTGTTCTAACTTTCTGAATGTTGGACTCCTGAATCCAAACAGGGCAGTTGCGTGAAGAGGAGGGATGGTCGCCACCGCAGTTCGCACAATGCGCCGGGTCTTTACACGGCCCATCATGGGTTGCCTTGCAACAAACACCACACACCTCCTGCCCAGAACAGCGGTCTCTGACATGTCCAAACTTCTGGCATCTGAAACACCTCAACGGGGATGGGACATACAGTTGGACACGGACATTTAGGTACCCTACTTTAATGACCGGAGGCAGCACAGGGTTGCAGAATGTCAGAAAGAGGGTGTTGGTGGGCACTCTTTCTGCACCTTTTTTGACTGTCACCCTATGCACCTCTGTCACACCTTGGGATGTAAGTTCTGTCTTGATCTCCGCCTCTGAGACACCTTTAAGATCTGGGCATCGAATCACTCCCTTAGAGGAATTCAGCTGTTTATGGGGAGTCACCCGGATCTCTCTGTCTACCAGGTTTGTAGCTTTCAGCAGCTGCTCTGATTGTTTCTTACTCTTGCATTGGATAAGAAACGTACCATTTCGGAGTCGTTTTATTGACTGTGGGTCTCCTGCAATACCTTGAAAGCCCTTCTGTATTGCAAACGGGCTTAGTGCAGAAATTGGTTTGTCCTGCTCCTTGCTTTCCATTACTAGCCAAGAGGACCAAAATCCTGACATCTTCCTTGTTTCTAAATCGGAATCTGAGTCTGTATCACACTCCTGCGACATTCTTCGTGAAATTAGATTCACCTTTCTTTTTTTGGGGGGATGCTTGTTTGGTAAAGAAGCCATAGTTATAAGAATAAAATTTCATCTCTCCCTTACACACCCACCATGGAGTCCAACTAAGGGGCCAGGGCCAAGAACTCATTATCTTGACCCCTTCCAGGTTTCAGGAGAGATATACAACAGACAGAAACCTACCAACCCTATCCCCCCTGATCGTGCCCAACTCCCGGGAACAGAGAGCTGAGCATTGCAGGGGTTACCTGGGCCAGCCGGAGAAATGCCTGTTTTGACCCAGCCCCATGAAGGGGAAGCCGATTGATACACCCGGGCCAGAGTGTACCCCCTGTCTAGGAGAGGTCCGAGCCAAAGTGATGTGTTGAGGGCGCTGGCCCTCTCAATCACCAGGATCTCATTCCCCTCCGTCACAGGTCGCACCGCACGGCAAACGCGGCGGATCTTAAGAAGACCACAGAGAGAAAAAGAGTGTGGAAAAGAAGACTTGAAGGGGAGACGAAGATAGAAAAGACCCAAATAAGAAAGGCAGAAAACAAGAAAAGGAGAAAGGCGGGTTACTATTAGTCAGGATCCTCACCCTTAGCCTATCTGACATGGGAAGCCCTACCAGGGGCATCAATTCCTTACCACGTTGTGCTTAGGCCAGATAGCATCCTGACTTTTCAGGCCTAGAAGCAATGTAAAGAAGACCAGCCTATCGTCAAGTATTGATGCCCCCGCAAGCAAAGCCTAAGGGATCACAGGACCACGCAAGCCCTCCGACCACAGCAAGGTTGCAACCCCCGGAGGGAATCCTACACTGAACATGTAAGGCCTCCCAAATCACTTACTGACCAAACAATCCTATACTGAACATGTAACGCCCTTCCCATCACTTACTGACCAAACAATCCTTTACTGAATATGTAAGGCCTTCCCCACGACTTACTGACCAAACAATCCTATACTGAACATATAACACCCTTCCCATCACTTACTGACCAAACAATCCTATACTGAACATATAAGGCCTTCCCATCATTTACTGACCAAACAATCCTACACTGACCATGTAAGGCCTTTTCCATCACTTACTGACCAAACAATCATATACTGAATATACAGGGTAATTCATCATCACTGACCAAACCAACCTACACTGACCATGTAAGGCGTCCCAATCACTTACTGACAAAACAATCCTATACTGAACATATAAGGCCTTCCAATCACTTACTGACCAAACAATCCTATACTCAACATATAAGGCCTTCCCATCACTTACTGACCAAACAATCCTATACTGAACAAATAAGGCCTTCCCATCACTTACTGACCAAACAATCCTATACTGAAAATATAAGGCCTTCCCATCACTTACTGACCAAACACTCCTATACTGAACATATAAGGCCTTCCCATCACTTACTGACCAAACAATCATATACTGAGCATATAAGGCCTTCCCATCACTTACTGACCAAACAATCCTATACTGAACATATAAGACCTTTCCATCACTTACTGACCAAACAATCCTGCACTGAACATATAAGGCCTTCCCATCACTTACTGACCAAACAATCCTATACTAAACATATAGGGTAGGTCATCATCACTGACCAAACAATCCTATATTGAGATAGGATAAGATAATGTTGCTTATAGCCCAGCCGACCGCAAGGGGCCACATCAGGGCTGTCACCACGTTAAAATCAACTCACAAGTCATTAAAAAAAAAAAAAAAAAAAAAAAAAAAAACCTTTCACACATCTCTTTAAATGACATCTTCTAGAAACGCACCAGAAACTTCATTAAAAATCTTTCTTCCGTAAAATCCTATATTGAACATGTAATGCCCATCCCATCACTCACAAAACAATCATATATATAACAAGGCAGGCCCTTCACCATCAATTGTTGACCATTCAATACTGTACTGGAAAAGGCAGGCCCTTCCCCACACTCAACATATAAGGCCTTCCCCATCACTTGTCCACCAAATTATCTTTTACTGAATATGTAAGGCCTTCTCCGTCACTGACCAAACAGTCCTAAACTGAACAAGGCAGGCCTTTCAATATCACCTACTGACCAAACAATCCTACACTGACAATGTAAGGCTCTTCCCCATCACTTACTGACCAAACAATCATATACTGAACATGTAAGGCCTTCCCATCATTTACTGACCAAACAATCCTACACTGACCATGTAAGGCCTTTTCCATCACTTACTGACCAAACAATCCTTTACTGAACATGTAAGGCCTTCTCCATCACTTACTGAACAAGCAATCCTAAACTGAACATATAAGGCCTTCCCCATCACTTACTGAAGAAACAATCCTATACTGAACACATAGGGAAGTTCATCATCACTGACTAAACAATCCTACACAGAACAAGGCAGGCCTTTCCCCATCACTTACTGACCAAACAATCCTATACTGAACATGTGAGGCCTTCCCTAACACTTACTGATCAAACAATCCTGTACTGAATATGTAAGGTCTTTCCCACCACTAACTGACCAAACAATCCTACACTGACCATGTAAGGCTCTTCACCATCACTTACTGACCAAACAATCCTATACTGAACATGTAAGCCCTTCTCTATCACTTACTGACCAAACAATCCTATACTGAACATAAAAGGCCTTCCCCATCACCTACTAAAATAACAATCCTACACTGAACATGTAAGGCCCTTCCCCATCACTTACTGACCAAACAATCCTTTAGTGAAAATGTAAGGCCGTCCCCTTCACTTACTGAAGAAACAATCCTATACTGAACATATAGGACAGTTCATCATCACTGACTAAACAATCCTACACTGAACAAGGCAGGCCTTTCCACATCACTTACTGACCAAACAATCCTATACTGAACATGTAAGGCCTTCCCTAACACTTACTGATCAAACAATCCTGTACTGAATATGTAAGGTCTTTCCCACCGCTTACTGAACAAACAATCCTACACTGAACATGTAAGGCCTTCCAAATCACTTATTGACCAAACAATCCTATACTGAACATATAGGGCAGTTCATCATCACTGACCAAACAATCCTACAATGACCATGTAAAGCCTTCCCCATCACTCACTGACCGAACAATCCGATACTGAATATGTAAGGCCTTCCCTACCACTTACTGACCAAACAATCCTATACTGAACATGTAACGCCCTTCCCATCATTTACTGACCAAACAATACTACACTGAGCATATAAGGCCTTCCAATCACTTACTGACCAAACAATCCTGCACTGAACATATAAGGCCGTCCCATCACTTACTGATCAAACAATCCTATACTGAACATATAAGGCCTTCCCATCACTTACTGACCAAACAATCCGATACTGAACATATAAGGCCTTCCCATCACTTACTGACCAAACAATCCTATACTGAACATATAAGGCCTTCCCATCACTTACTGACCAAACAATCCTATACTGAACATATAAGGCCTTCCCATCACTTACTGACCAAACAATCCTATACTAAACATATAAGGCCTTCCCCTTCACTTACTGACCAAACAGTCCTATACTGAACATATAAGGCCTTCCATCACTTACTGACCAAACAATCCTATACTGAACATGTAACGCCCTTCCCATCACTTACTGACAAAACAATCATATATATAACAAGGCAGGCCCTTCACCATCAATTGTTGACCATTCAATACTGTACTGAAAAAGGCAGGCCCTTCCCCACACTCAACATATAAGGCCTTCCCCATCACTTGTCCACCAAATTATCTTTTACTGAATATGTAAGGCCTTCTTTGTCACTGACCAAACAATCTTAAACTGAACAAGGCAGGCCTTTCAACATCACCTACTGACCAAACAATCCTACACTGACCATGTAAGGTTCTTCCCCATCACTTACTGACCAAACAATCATATACTGAACATGTAAGGCCTTCCCATCATTTACTGACCAAACAATCCAACACTGACCATGTTAGGCCTTTTCCATCACTTACTGACCAAACAATCCTATACTGAACATGTAAGGCCTTCTCCATCACTTATTGACCAAACAATCCTATACTGAACATAAAAGGCCTTCCACATCACCTACTGAACAAACAATCCTACAATGAACATGTAAGGCCCTTCCCCTTCACTTACTGACCAAACAATCCTTTACTGAACATGTAAGGCCTTCCCCTTCACTTACTGAACAAGCAATCCTAAACTGAACATATGAGGCCTTGCCCATCACTTACTGAAGAAACAATCCTATACTCAACATATTGGGCAGTTCATCATCACTGACTAAACAATACTACACTGAACAAGGCAGGCCTTTCCCCATCACTTACTGACCAAACAATCCTATACTGAACATGTGAGGCCTTCCCTAACACTTACTGATCAAACAATCCTATACTGAATATGTAAGGTCTTTCCCACCACTTACTGACCAAACAATCCTACACTGAACATGTAAGGCCTTCCCATCACTTACTGACCAAACAATCCTATAGTGAACATATAGGGCAGTTCATCATCACTGACCAAACAATCCTACACTGACCATCTAAAGCCTTCCCCCATCACTTACTGACCAAACAATCCTATACTGAACATCTAAGGCCTTCCCCAACACTTACTGACCAAACAATCCTATACTGAACATGTAAGGTCCTTCCCACTGCTTACTGACCAAACAATCCTATACTGAACATATAAGGCCTTCTCATCACTTACTGACCAAATAATCATATACTGAACATATAGGGCAGTTCATCATCACTGACCACACAATCCGATACTGAACATGTAATGCTCTTCCTGTCACTTACTGACCAAACAATCATATATTGAACAAGGCAGGCCCTTCACCATCACTTGTTTACCATTCAATACTGTACTGAACAAGGCAGGTCCTTCACCATCACTTATTGACCAAACAATCCTTTACCGATCATGTAAGGCCTTCCAAATCACTTACTGAAGAAACAATCCTATACTGAACATATAAGGCCTTCCCATCACTTACTGACCAAACAATCCTACACTGAACATGTAAGGCCTCCCAAATCACTTACTGACCAAACAATCCTATACTGAATATGTAAGGCCTTCCCTACCACTTACTGACCAAACAATCCTATACTGAACATGTAATGCCCTTCCCATCACTTACTGACCAAACAATCCTATACTGAGCATATAAGGCCTTTCCATCACTTACTGACGAAACAATCCTGTACTTAACATATAAGGCCTTCCCATCACTTACTGACCAAACAATCCTATACTGAACATATAGGGTAGGTCATCATCACTGACCAAACAATCCTATACTGAACATGTAATGCCCTTCCCATCACTTACTGACAAAACAATCATATATATAACAAGGCAGGCCCTTCACCATCAATTGTTGACCATTCAATACTGTACTGAAAAAGGCAGGCCTTTCCCCACACTCAACATATAAGGCCTTCCCCATCACTTGTCCACCAAATTATCTTATACTGAATATGTAAGGCCTTCTCCGTCACTGACCAAACAATCCTAAACTGAACAAGGCAGGCCTTTCAACATCACCTACTGACCAAACAATCCTACACTGAACATGTAAGGCCCTTCCCCATCACTTATTGACCAAACAATCCTTTACTGAACATGTAAGGCCTTCCCCATCACTTAGGGACCAAACAATCCTATACTAAACATATAAGGCCTTCCCATCACTTACTGACCAAACAATCTTATACTGAACATATAGCGCAGTTCATCATCACTGACTAAAAAGTCCTACACTGACCATGTAAGGCCTTTTCCATCACTTACTGACCAAACAATCCTACACTGAACATGTAAGATCTCCGTCACTGACCAAACAATCCTAAACTGAATATGTAAGGTCCTTCCCCATCACTTATTGACCAAACAATCCTATACGAAACAAGGCTGGCCCTTTCCCATCACTTCTTGATCAAACAATCTTACACTAAACATGTAAAGCCCTTCCCCATCACTTACTGACCAAACAATCCTACACTGACTATGCAAGCCTCTTCCTCATCATTTACTGACCAAATAATCCTTTACTGAACATGTAAAGCCTTCCCCATCACTTACTGACCAGACAATTCTATACTGAACATATAAGGCCTTCCCCATCACTTGGTCACCAAATAATCTTACACTGAACATGTAAGGCCCTTCCACATCACTGACTAAATAATCCTAAACTGAACATGTAAGGCCCTTCCCCATCACTTACTGACCAAACAATCCTATACTAAACAAGGCAGGCCCTTCCCCATCACTAACTGACCAAACAATCCTACAGTGACTATGTAAGGCTCTTCCTCATCACTTACTGACCAAACAATCCTATACTGAACATGTAAGGCCTTCCCCAACACTTACTGACCAGACAATTCTATACTGAACATGTAAGGTCTTTGCAATCACTTGTTGACCAAACAATCCTATACTGAACATATAAGGCCTTCCCATCACTTACTGACCAAACAATCCTATACTGAACATATAGGGCAGTTCATCATCACTGACCACACAATCCGATACTGAACATGTAATGCATTTCCCATCACTTTCTGACCAAACAATCATATACTGAACAAGGCAGGCCCTTCACCATCACTTGTTGACTATTCAATACTGTACTGAACAAGGCAGGTCCTTCACCATCACTTATTGACCAAACAATCCTTTACTGAACATGTATGGCCTTCCAAATCACTTACTGAAGAAACAATCCTATACTGAACATATAAGGCCTTCCCATCACTTACTGACCAAACAATCCTACACTCAACATGTAAGGCCTTCCCCATCACTTACTGACCAAACAATCCTATACTGAACATGTAACGCCCTTCCCATCACTTACTGACCAAACAATCCTATACTGGACATGTAAGGCCTTCCCCAACACTTACTGACCAAACAATCCTATACTGAACATGTAATGCCCTTCCCATCACTTACTGACCAAACAAGCCTATACTGAACATGTAAGGCCTTCCCACCACTTACTGACCAAACAATCCTATATTGAACATATAGGGCAGTTCATCATCACTGACCACACAATCCGATACTGAACATGTAATGCTCTTCCCGTCACCTACTGACCAAACAATCATATATTGACCAAGGCAGGCCCTTCATCATCATTTGTTGACCATTCAATACTATACTGAACAAGGCAGGTCCTTCACCATCACTTATTGACCAAACAATCCTTCACTGAACATGTAAGGCCGTCCCCTTCACTTACTGAAGAAACAATCCTATACTGAACATATATGGCCTTCCCATCACTTACTGACCAAACAATCCGATACTGAACATGTAAGGCCTTCCCCATCACTTACTGACCAAACAATCCTATACTGAACATGTAACGCCCTTCCCATCACTTACTGACCAAACAATCCTATACTGAACATGTAAGGCCTTCACACCACTAACTGACCAAACAAACATATACTGAACATACAGGGCAATTCATCATCACTGACGAAACAATCCTACACTGACCATGTAAGGCCTCCCCCATCACTTACTGACCAAACAATCCTATACTGAACATATAAGGCCTTCCCCATCACTTACTGACCAAACAATCCTATACTGAGCATATAAGGCCTTCCCCATCACTTACTGACCAAACAATCCTATACTGAACATATAAGGCCTTCCCAAATCACTTACTGACCAAACAATCCTATACTCAACATATAAGGCCTTCCCATCACTTACTGACCAAACAATCCTATACTCAACATATAAGGCCTTCCCAAATCACTTACTGACCAAACAATCCTATACTGAACATATAAGGCCTTCCCCTTCACTTACTGACCAAACAATCCTATACCGAACATATAAGGCCTTCCCATCACTTACTGACCAAACAATCATATATATAACAAGGCAGGCCCTTCACCATCAATTGTTGACCATTCAATACTGTACTGAAAAAGGCAGGCCCTTCCCCACACTGAACATATAAGGCCTTCCCCATCACTTGTCCACCAAATTATCTTATACTGAATATGTAAGGCCTTCTCCGTCACTGACCAAACAATCCTAAACTGAACAAGGCAGGCCTTTCAACATCACCTACTGACCAAACAATCCTACACTGAACATATAAGGCCTTCCCCATCACTTGTTCACCAAACAATCCTATACTGAACATGAAAGGCCTTCCCCATCACTGACCAAACAATCCTATACTGAACAAAGCACGCCTTTCACCATAACTTACTGACCAAACAATCCTATACTAAACATGTAAAGCCTTTTCCATCACTGACCAAACAATCCAATACTGAAGATGTGAGGCCCTTCCCCACCACTTGCTGACCAAACAATCCTATACTGAACATGTAACGCCCTTCACCATCACTGACCAAACAATCGTATACTGAACATGTAAGGCCCTTCCCCATCACTTACTGACCAAACGATCCTATACTGAACATGTAAGGCCCTTCCACATCACTGACCAAACAATCCTATACTGTAAACAAGTTGGGTATTTTTTGCTCCCATAAGAAAACCTAACACAGTGTAACTTTTATTCAAGACTGGCACAGCCTTTTAAACTTGAATAAAGTCAGACAAATACATAGACAAACAATCTAATAGTGGGGGAAAAAACAAGCGCAGGCCAACAACTGAACTATCTTCATAGTAATGACTTGGCAAAGATTTGGACTTAAGGAGGGAGGGGGGGGGGGGGGATTTGAAGATGGAGAAACTGGGAACATGAAATTAAGAAAATATGTTACAGATATGAAAACTCTTCACTAGCTGCATAAGGGAACCATCGCAATCCCTTTTGAAGGCAGATATATTTGTATTGCCTGCTCCGAGGCCTTTCGTCCGCTGGGTCGGACTCATCAGGGAGACACGGCTGGTTGTGTCTGCGCTCCTGGCGTCAAATAGAGACACACCACAGTCCATAATACTGTGGTGTTCTCACCACCAAGGGTGCAAAAAAGAATCCAATAGCACCCCCTTCTCCATCACTTGTTGACCAAACAATCCCATACTGAATAAGACAGGCCCTTCACCAGCACTTTCTGACAAAACAATCCCATACTGAACATGTAAGGCCCTTCCGCATCACTCACCAAACAATCCTATACTGAACAACGCAGGCCCTTCTCATCACTTACTGACCAAACAATCCTATAAGGAACATGTAATGCCCTTCCCATCACTTGTTAATGGAACAATCCTATACTGAACAAGGCAGGGCCTTCCCATCTTCTGCTGACCAAACAATCCTATGCTGAAGAAGGAAGGCCCTTCCCCATCACGTGTTGACCAAACAATCCTATACTGAACATGTAAGGTCCTTCCCCATCAGTTGTTAACAAAACAATCCTATAATGAACAAGGCAGGCCCTTACCCATCATTGACCAAACAATCACATACTGAACTTCACCATCACTTACTGACCAAACAATCCTAAACTGAACACGGCACGCCGTTCCCCATCACTTGTTGACCAAACAATCCTATACTGAAAATGTAAGGCCCTTCACCATCACTTACTGATCAAACAGCCCTATACTGAACGTGTAAGGCCCTTCGATAAGATAAGATAATGTTGCTTATAGCCCAGCCGACCGCAAGGGGCCACATCAGGGCTGTCACCACGTTAAAATCAACTCACAAGTCATTAAAAAAAAAAAAAAAAAAAAAAAAAAACCTTTCACACATCTCTTTAAATGACATCGTCTAGAAACGCACCAGAAACTTCGTTAAAAATCTTTCATCCGTAAAATCTTAAATCAGATGAAAAATGTTAATCTCTCTCAAAAACTCAAAGATCACGTCAGGCGGAACATCCCTGAACAGGATTTTCATGGACTCTGCTGTAAAATGTTTGTGTCTCACATCGTGCAAGTCCCAACACTCTAAAAGAATATGTTTCATTGTGAGTGGCACATGACATGGAATGCACCACGGAGCTTCCTCATTCTTTAAAAGGTACGAATGGGTAAAATACGAATGGCCGGTGTGCAGCCGGCACAGAACTGTTTCTTCTTTACGGCCACCAGACGTAGATGGGAGGAACTCCTTAAGGTTTGGACGGATCTGAAAGAGTTTGTTATCCGTCTGCGTGTTCCAATCCTCCTGCCAGAGGTCTCTCACATAATCATTAATTTTGGGTTTCAGATCTGAGCAAGGGATATAAATATTGGACAATTTCTCTCTTGTGGCATTCTTGGCTAAACGATCAACCATTTCGTTCCCTCCGATGCCAACATGACCAGGAACCCAAGCGAGAATAATGTTGTAACCATCCGCTTTCAACTTGCTAAAAAGCTCAAAGAAATGTAATAGTTCTGGATGCTGAAGGTTGCGGCCAGCTATGGCCTCCAAAGCTGACAGCGAATCCGACAGAACCAGAAAGTCCCTCTTGGTAGATTGTGAAATTATTTTCAATGCCAGAACCAGAGCAGTAAGTTCAGCAGAATAGACAGAGGCATCTGGAGGTATATGTTTTAACAGTATCTGAGAAGGAGCACCAGGGCAATAGGCTGCACAGGCCACTCCATCCTCAGACTTGGAACCGTCAGTGAAAATTTTCTGACAGGATGGAAATTTTGAACAGAGGTCAGCATACAATGCCTTGTATGCCTGAGAGCTGGTGGACTCTTTACGAAAAGCTGCGAGATCAAAACGAATCTCTGGTGTGAAAAAGGTCCACGGAGGCTGATCCGGAAACTTGGAAAAATCCGACACAACTCCTAGGTCTAGACCTGCATTCCGCGCGTGTGGCTGCATACGAACACCAAACGGCGGAATACAGTTAGGGTTGTTTTCGAATTTGTTTTGAAACTGGGGGTCAAAGACACAGTCATAGGCAGGATTCTGTGGTTCTGAGAACAGTCTGATGTAGTAATTTAGAGACATTTTCAGCCTGCGGTTGGACAGTGAGGGTTCACCTGCCTCTGCGTACAGGCTGTACACAGGGGTGGTGCGGAATGCTCCAAGACAGAGACGAAGCCCTTGATGGTGGATAGGGTCCAAGAGTTTCAGATAAGAGGGTCTTGCAGAGCCGTACACAGCACAACCATAGTCCAGTTTGGAGCGGACCAGGGCTCTGTAGAGATGCAGCAAAGTTTTCTTATCAGCGCCCCAGTCAGTGTGTGCTACGACCCGCAGAATATTCAGAGCTTTCTGGCAAGAGGTTTTGACATTTTTAATGTGGCTGAGAAAGTTGAGTTTTTGATCAAAAATAACTCCAAGGAATTTGGCTTCTTTTACAGCTGGAATGGTGGACTTGTCCAGACGAATTTCAGGATCAGCAAAAAATTGACGAAAATTGTGAAAATGGATTGACTGAGTTTTGGTACGTGAGAAGGTAAACCCGTTTTCCTCGGCCCACTGCTGGATCTTGTTGACACAAAGTTGGACAAATCTTAAATAAATGTTAGCGAACGCCCAGAGAACGTGGACAAACGAGTCACAAGACGAAACACAACTAGTTTCGACCTCTTAGGTCTTCATCAGGTGAGACATTAACGAATAAAACAATGAAAATTCACTTAGCTTTGATCGCTTCAGATCACTTGGTAGGGTTCAGCGCAAGGACCTTCCTTGCGCTGAACCCTACCAAGTGATCTGAAGCGATCAAAGCTAAGTGAATTTTCATTGTTTTATTCGTTAATGTCTCACCTGATGAAGACCTAAGAGGTCGAAACTAGTTGTGTTTCGTCTTGTGACTCGTTTGTCCACGTTCTCTGGGCGGTTCGCTAACATTTATTTAAGATTTGTTTAGATTTCCGCCTGCAGTCCTCTCGCTTTGCAACAAAGTTGGAGTCGACGCTGTACGCTGGGGTAAGAAGCTCCAACTGCGTACAGCGCAAAGTCGTCAACGAACAGAGAGGACTCAGAGCCCTGGCTTACCGATTTCACAATGTCGTTGATTTTAATGCTGAAAAGAGCAGGAGAAAGGATGCTCCCTTGAGGGACACCCAACTCCTGCCCATGGATGTCAGAGAGTGCGGTGCCAACACGCACCTGGAACTGTCGATCAGCCAAAAAGTTCTGTATGAACAGAGGCAGGTGACCACGGAAACCAAGTCTGTGCAGGTCCAGAAGAATTCCTGATTTCCATGTGGTATCATACGCTTTTTCGAGGTCGAAAAAGATAGCGACCACATGCTGTTTATTGACAAAGGCATTGCGGATGGTGGTTTCCAGACGGATTAGATGGTCAACTGTCGAGTGGTATTTCCGGAAACCGCACTGTTGACTGGCCAAAAGGCCATCGGTTTCCAGCTTCCACATCAGACGGGAGTTGACCATCTTTTCCATCAACTTACAGAGGCAGCTAGTCAGAGCTATCGGACGATAGTTGGAAGGGTTGGTAAGGTCCTTTGCAGGCTTTGGAATTGGAATGATCAGGGCTTTCTGCCAGGAGGGCGGAAAGCACCCTGTGGTCCAGATATGGTTGTATACTTTAAGAAGAGTCTGGAGACAGCTTTCTGGAAAATGCTTCAAAACCCGATAATGAATATCATCCAGACCAGGGGCAGAATCGGTGCAGGTTTGTAAAGCTGTTTTCAGTTCATTGATTGAAAAAGGGAGATTGTAGGCTTCAGAGTTGTCTGATGTGAAATTGTATAAAGATTTCTCTCTGAGTTGTTTGTTTTTTAAAAATGCTGCAGATTTATTTGAAGATGAGGAGTTCTGTTGGATGGTGGAAGCCAACAGATTGGCAACAGCTTGTTTGTCAGTGACCAGAGCATCGGCAAGTTTCAAGTGATGAATGGAGGGGTTGGTGTTTTTCCCTTTGATTTTTCTGATGATGTTCCAGACTTTTTTCTTTGAAGTTTTTGACGTCAGCCCGGAGCAGAAGTTTCTCCAAGACTGACGTTTACTGATTTTGAAAGTGTGTCTCGATTTGGCGCGGAGTTTCTGATGGGCTCGAGCGTTGGGACCTGAAGGTCGTTGGTATACCCGACGCTGAGCCCGTTTGCGAACTTTTGAAATTTGTTGGCAGTCAGAATTAAACCAGGGTGTTTTGGGCATTTGGAGTTTGTTGGAAGACATTGGAATACAGGTTTTAGCACACTTTATCACAGTGTTAGTCAGAGATTCAGCTGGGTCTGGACTCTGAAGAAAATCAGTGTCCTGGAATTCTTTCAAAATATTGGTGGCAAAAAGATTCCAGTTGGCCTTCTTATAATTAAGATGTTGTGAGACAGAGATGTTTTCAGTTAATAAGGGTTTTAAAAGAACAGGGAAATGGTCACTTCCGTGCAGATCGTCATGGACAGACCACTCATAGTCCAGGACCAGCGAGGGGTCACAAATCGACAAATCTAAGCACGAAAGTGAACCTGTGGAAGAGTGGAGGTAAGTTGGAGCTCCATCGTTCAGACAACACAAATCAAAGTCTGAAAGGACATCCTCAAGAAGCAGACCTCTGGATGACGAACTGACACTACCCCAAAGAGGATTGTGACCATTGAAGTCACCCAACAGCAAAAAAGGTCGAGGAAGTTCTTCGATCAGACTGACAAGGTCCTGACGACAAACCGGGACAGAAGGTGGCAGATACAGTGAGCAGATTGTAACAGTCTTGTGGAGAGTGACTCTCGCAGCTACAGCCTGAAGGGAGGTAGTCAGAGCGACAGGACTAAACAGCAACGTTTTGTGTAAAAGAAGGGCAACACCGCCTGACAGTCCCAATGTGGATGGTTGTGCAGGTTTAGAAAGAATATTAAAGCCAGAAAGAGTGAAGGTCTTCTGGCTTTGAATTTTAGTTTCCTGAAGAGCCATGACGGAAGGTTTTACAGTTTGACACAGAAGTTGCAGCTCCTCAAAATTTGAATTTAGGCCACGGATATTCCAATGGATTAGTTTACTACTATCCATGGTGCAGAGGATGAACAGGAGAGAAGTCAGGTCATCTCCTCGTCATCGTCTGCATTCAGTGGAGCAAATTTATTGCTTAGTTTCACTGGACTGTTTGGGTCTTCAGACCTGCTGGCAGACTTGCCCACAGGTGAAGAAGGTCTGGATTTTGGAGATGGTGGAGGTTTCTTCCTCATCTCCACCATCTCCACACTTGGTTGAACTCCCTTGCCCGCACGGGCACTGCTCGAGGAAGTTCGAGGCGGGAGGCCTGGCTTTTTCATCTGCCCAGCAGCAGATGGAGTAGACTGCTGGGCAGTCTGAGGGGTGGCGGATTTTTTGCCTCCACCAGGGGCACCCACTTTGGGTTGGGAGGCGGTGGACTTGCTTCCACCAGAGCTTAACGGTCTTTCTTGCAATGTCTTGGTGAAAGTAAAATTGTCAGTCTGGCAGCAGACTGAACGGGTGGAAACTTTCTTTGTAACGGAAGCATAAGAAGACACTGTTGACGTCTGACTGCCAACAACCTGTTTGCGGGCCTCAAAAAACGAAATTTTCTTTTCAGTCTTCACTCTTTGGATGGTGGACTCCTGAACCCAAACAGGGCAGTTGCGTGAAGAGGAGGGGTGGTCGCCACCGCAGTTCGCACAATGAGCCGGGTCTTTACACGGCCCATCATGGGTTGCCTTGCAACAAACACCACACACCTCCTGCCCAGAACAGCGGTCTCTGACATGTCCAAACTTCTGGCATTTGAAACACCTCAACGGGGATGGGACATACAGTTGGACACGTACATTTAAGTACCCTACTTTAATGACCGGAGGCAGCACAGGGTTGCAGCATGTCAGAAAGAGGGTGTTGGTGGGCACTCTTTCTGCACCTTTTTTGACTGTCACCCTATACACCTCTGTCACACCCTGGGACGCAAGTTCTGTCTTGATCTCCGCTTCCGAGACACCTTTCAAATCCGGGCACCGAATAACCCCTTTGGTCGAATTAAATGCTTATGGGGGGTCACCCGGATCTCTCTGTCCACAAGTTTTGTTGCCCTCAGCAGCTGCTCCGATTGCCTCTTTGATCTGCACTGGACGAGGAAAGTGCCATTCCGTAGCCTTTTCACTGACTGAGGGTCACCTGCTAGACCCTGAAAGCCCTTCTGAATAGCAAAAGGACTCAGAGCAGAAATAGGCTTTTCCTGCTCTGTCCCTTCAACCACAAGCCAGGAAGCCCAAAAACCTGTCCTCTGTCTCGTCTCCATATCCGAGTCACTGTCGGAATCGTTATGACTAGAAACGGGGTCCACTGCCTTCCTCTTCTTTATGGGGGGTGTGATTTTGGATAAAGCCATGATTTATGTTTAGAAATTTCATCTCTCCCTTACCCACCCACCATGGAGTAAGGGGCCAGGGCCAAGAACTCATTGTCTTGACCCCTTCCAGGTTTCAGGAGAGATATACGACAAACAGAAGCCTACTGACCCTATCCCCCCTGATCATGCCCAACTCCCGGGAACAGAGAGCTGAGCACTGCAGGGGTTACCTTGGCCAGTCGGAGAACTGCCTGTCTTGACCCAGCCCCACGAAGGGGAAGCCGATTGATACACCCGGGCCAGAGTGTATCTCCTGTCTAGGAGAGGTCCGAGCCAAAGTGATGTGTTGAGGGCGTTGGCCCTCTCAATCACCAGGATCTCATCCCCCTCCGTCACAGGTCGCACCGCACGGCGAACGCGGCGGATCTTAAGAAGACCACAGAGAGAAAAAGAGTGTGCAAAAGAAGGCTTGAAAGGGAGACGAAGAAAGAAAAGAACCGTTAAGAAAGGCAGAAGACAGAATAGGAAAAAGGTGGGTTACTATTTGTCTGGGCCCTCACTCCTAACCTTTCTGACATGGGAGACCCTACCAGGGGCATCAATTCCTACCACGTAATGCTTGGCCAGTCAGCAGCTTGGCTATACAGGCCTAGAAGCGTTGACAACAACTAACCATCTAGTCGAGTATTGATGCCCCGTCAGCAAAGCCTAAAAGATCACTGGACCACGCAAGCCCTCCGACCACGGCAAGGTTGCAACCCCCGGAGGGGTAAGGCCCTTCACCATCACTTACTGACCAAACAATCCTATACTGAACACGTAAGGCCTTCTCCATCACTGACTGAACAGCCTTATACTGAACAATATAAGTCCTTCCCCATCATATGCTGACCAAACAATCCTATACTGAACAAGGCAGGCCCTTCCCCATCACTTGTTGACCAACAATCCTACAATGAATATGTAAGGCCCTTCACCATCACCTACTGACCAAACAATCCTATACTGACCATGTAAGGCCTTCCCCATCACTTACTGACCAAACAATCCTATACTGAACAATGCAGGCCCTTCACCATCACTTCTTGACCAAACAATCCTATACTAGACAAGGCAGGCCCTTGCCCATCACTGACCAAATGATACTATACTGAACAAGGCAGGTCCTTCATCCTCACTTATTGACCAAACAATCCTATACTGAACATACAAGGCCTTCCCCATGATTTACTGACCAAACAATCCTATACTAAACAAGGTAGGCCTTTGCACATCACTGACCAAAAAATCCTACACTGAACAAGGCAGGCCCTTCACCATCACTGACCAAACAATCTTATACTGAACATGTAAGGCCTTCCCCATCACTTACTGACCAAACAATCCTATCCAGAACATGTAAGGCCCTTCCACATCACTTATTGACCAAACAATCCTATACTGAACAAGGCAAACCCTTCTCCATCACTTGTTGACCGAACCATCCTATACTGAGCAAGGCAGGCCCTTCCCCATCACTTACCGACCAAGCCCAGACATTAGTCTGCACTCTCAACAACAAGACATCAGGACAAGCACCTTCACCAGTTTCCTTCAATGGAATACCAATTGAATCAACTAACAGCCTATGCTATTTGGGTGTAGGCTTTCACAGAATGCTAACCTTTAGAAAGCATGTTGAGAATATAATTCTTAAATGCAAAACAGGCCTATCTGCCATGAAAGCAATGGCAGCTAAAGGCGTTGGAACAGTGCCATCACTACCGACTGTATCACGCACTTGTACTCAGTGTGATAGATTATGGGTTAGGGCTTACAACACTGTCCAACAGCAACCTTCTCAAATTAGAAAGAAATTAATATGAAGCAATGAGATTGATCCTGGGAACCCGGGACCAGGCTGCTTCCAATTCAGTAGTGGGGTGACCATCCCCAACTCGGCGGGTCCCCGGTGGCGGATAGGGGAATGGCCCTCAGATATGGGGGTTAGCTGCGATACAAGTCAGGCTTGCCTGGCCGAATAAGCAGTCCCGGACCAACTGGCGATGTTCCTACCAGGACGGGGTGGGTCAACAGGTGGCACTGTTGTCCTCACTGAAATACCCCATGTGTTCTATGATGGGCTCATCATGCGGTCAAGAGGCGCGGTATAACCTCTAGCCCCGGGGTGGGATCCTCGGAGAAACGATCCCCCCTGTGCTCACAGGGCAGGACGTACGGGCCATGAGCTAAGGGTGAGGCACCCCGAAACTACGGCGAAAGAAAACTCCAGCTGAAGACGGAGGTATCAGGCCACTGGCGCAACTTAAACCACGATACCACACATCTACGCTTCCATGACGATGCAGTCCACAGAATTTCGATGTGGCGCTCGACCTTCGGAGATCCACCGGGGAGGTCGGGAGCCGGGCCCTATGCCTCAAAAGGGCCCACCCCAAGCGGTCGGTGGTCAGACAAAGAAATTCTGCGTGCCAATGCGACGAAGAAGGAGACTTCATCCCCCTGCTGATGCCAAGCAAACAGTACCACCCAGAATGCTCAACATTCTCCAGTGGAATGCAGAAGGGGTACATAAAAAGAAACTTGGCTTGGCAGAAAGGATGCATCAAGAAAATATTGATATCGCATGTGTCCAAGAGACACATTTGACCGTAAACCATCGCTTTCAAGTGAGGGGTTACGAGACCATCAGGTTGGACCGTGAGGAAAGAAACAAAGGAAGGGTGCTTGTCTTGGTGCGGAATTCCATTGCCGCACAAGAACTCAAGATCAACACCAATCAACAGGCAGAGATCCAAGGGGTTGATATAGTCCTTAAGGAACACAACATCAGGATCTACAATGTCTATTGCCCTCAAGATCGTGATCTTTCCCTCACATACATGAACATCCCAGACAACAACTGTGTGGTGGTGGGCGATTTTAACAGTCACTCAGAGAGATGGGGCTACGAGGAGACGGACAAGAGAGGCGAAGAAGTTGAGGATTGGGGGACTGACACACATCTTCATCTCATCAACCAAGAAGATGATGAACCCACCTTCTACTCTAGACGCTGGATGACCACATCAACACCAGATCTAGCGTTCGCCACCAACAACCTGTTCGTTAGGACCACTAGAACAGTCCTCAACCACCTTGGAGGAAGTGACCACAAGCCCGTCAAACTCTCTATCAACCTCAACTTACAGTCTCCACAAGCAAAGTGTTTTCCCCGCTGGAATTATAGAAAGGCAGACTGGACTCTCTTCAAGACCCTCACAGATACATACACAAAGCCAATCAAACATCAGGCAGAAGATAAGATAAGATAAGATAATGTTGCTTATAGCCCAGCCGACCGCAAGGGGCCACATCAGGGCTGTCACCACGTTAAAATCAACTCACAAGTCATTAAAAAAAAAAAAAAAAAAAAAAAAAAAAAAAAAAAAAAAAAAAGAAAAAAACCTTTCACACATCTCTTTAAATGACATCGTCTAGAAACGCACCAGAAACTTCGTTAAAAATCTTTCATCCGTAAAATCTTAAATCAGATGAAAAATGTTAATCTCTCTCAAAAACTCAAAGATCACGTCAGGCGGAACATCCCTGAACAGGATTTTCATGGACTCTGCTGTAAAATGTTTGTGTCTCACATCGTGCAAGTGAGATAAGATAATGTTGCTTATAGCCCAGCCGACCGCAAGGGGCCACATCAGGGCTGTCACCACGTTAAAATCAACTCACAAGTCATTAAAAAAAAAAAAAAAAAAATACTTTCACACATCTCTTTAAATGACATCTTCTAGAAACGCACCAGAAACTTCATTAAAAATCTTTCTTCCGTAAAATCTTAAATCAGATGAAAAATGTTAATCTCTCTCAAAAAGTCAAGGATCACGTCAGGCGGGACATCCCTGAACAGGATCTTCATGGACTCCGCTGTAAAATGTTTGTGTCTCACATCGTGCAAGTCCCAACACTCTAAAAGAATATGTTTCATTGTGAGTGGCACATGACATGGAATGCACCACGGAGCTTCCTCATTCTTTAAAAGGTACGAATGGGTAAAATACGAATGGCCGGTGTGCAGCCGGCACAGAACTGTTTCTTCTTTACGGCCACCAGACGTAGATGGGAGGAACTCCTTAAGGTTTGGACGGATCTGAAAGAGTTTGTTATCCGTCTGCGTGTTCCAATCCTCCTGCCAGAGGTCTCTCACATAATCATTAATTTTGGGTTTCAGATCTGAGATAAGATAAGATAATGTTGCTTATAGCCCAGCCGACCGCAAGGGGCCACATCAGGGCTGTCACCACATTAAAATCAACTCACAAGTCATTTAAAAAAAAAAAAAAAAAAAAAAAAAAAAAAAAAAAAAAAAAACCTTTCACACATCTCTTTAAATGACATCTTCTAGAAACGCACCAGAAACTTCATTAAAAATCTTTCTTCCGTAAAATCTTAAATCAGATGAAAAATGTTAATCTCTCTCAAAAAGTCAAGGATCACGTCAGGCGGGACATCCCTGAACAGGATCTTCATGGACTCCGCTGTAAAATGTTTGTGTCTCACATCGTGCAAGTCCCAACACTCTAAAAGAATATGTTTCATTGTGAGTGGCACATGACATGGAATGCACCACGGAGCTTCTTCACTCTTTAAAAGGTAGGAATGAGTAAAATACGAATGGCCGGTGTGCAGCCGGCACAGAACCGTTTCCTCTTTACGACCACCAGACGTAGATGGGAGGAACTCCTTAAGGTTTGGACGGATCCGAAAGAGTTTGTTATCCGTCTGGGTATTCCAATCCTCCTGCCAGAGGTCTCTCACATAATCATTAATTTTGGGTTTCAGATCTGAGCAGGGGATATATATGTTGGACAATTTCTCTCTTGTGGCATTCTTGGCTAAACAATCAACCATTTCGTTACCTCCGATGCCAACATGACCAGGAACCCAAGCCAGAATAATGTTGTAACCATCCACTTTCAACTTGCTAAAAAGTTCAAAGAAATGTAAAAGTTCTGGATGCTGAAGGTTGCGGCCAGCTATGGCCTCCAAAGCTGACAGCGAATCCGACAGAACCAGAAAGTCCCTCTTGGTAGATTGTGAAATTATTTTCAATGCCAGAACCAGAGCAGTAAGTTCAGCAGAATAGACAGAGGCATCTGGAGGTATATGTTTTAACAGTATCTGAGAAGGAGCACCAGGGCAATAGGCTGCACAGGCCACTCCATCCTCAGACTTGGAACCGTCAGTGAAAATTTTCTGACAGGATGGAAATTTTGAACAGAGGTCAGCATACAATGCCTTGTATGCCTGAGAGCTGGTGGACTCTTTACGAAAAGCTGCGAGATCAAAACGAATCTCTGGTGTGAAAAAGGTCCACGGAGGCTGATCCGGAAACTTGGAAAAATCAGACACAACTCCTAGGTCTAGACCTGCATTCCGCGCGTGAGGCTGCATACGAACACCAAACGGCGGAATACAGTTAGGGTTGTTTTCGAATTTGTTTTGAAACTGGGGGTCAAAGACACAGTCATAGGCAGGATTCTGTGGTTCTGAGAACAGTCTGATGTAGTAATTTAGAGACATTTTCAGCCTGCGGTTGGACAGTGAGGGTTCACCTGCCTCTGCGTACAGGCTGTACACAGGGGTGGTGCGAAATGCTCCAAGACAGAGACGAAGCCCTTGATGGTGGATAGGGTCCAAGAGTTTCAGATAAGAGGGTCTTGCAGAGCCGTACACAGCACAACCATAGTCCAGTTTGGAGCGGACCAGGGCTCTGTAGAGATGCAGCAAAGTTTTCTTATCAGCGCCCCAGTCAGTGTGTGCTACGACCCGCAGAATATTCAGAGCTTTCTGGCAAGAGGTTTTGACATTTTTAATGTGGCTGAGAAAGTTGAGTTTTTGATCAAAAATAACTCCAAGGAATTTGGCTTCTTTTACAGCTGGAATGGTGGACTTGTCCAGACGAATTTCAGGATCACCAAAAAATTGACGAAAATTGTGAAAATGGATTGACTGAGTTTTGGTACGTGAGAAGGTAAACCCGTTTTCCTCGGCCCACTGCTGGATCTTGTTGACACAAAGTTGGAGTCGACGCTGTACGCTGGGGTAAGAAGCTCCCACTGCGTACAGCGCAAAGTCGTCAACGAACAGAGAGGACTCAGAGCCCTGGCTTACCGATTTCACAATGTCGTTGATTTTAATGCTGAAAAGAGCAGGAGAAAGGATGCTCCCTTGAGGGACACCCAACTCCTGCCCATGGATGTCAGAGAGTGTGGTGCCAACACGCACCTGGAACTGTCGATCAGCCAAAAAGTTCTGTATGAACAGAGGCAGGTGACCACGGAAACCAAGTCTGTGCAGGTCCAGAAGAATTCCTGATTTCCATGTGGTATCATATGCTTTTTCGAGGTCGAAAAAGATAGCGACCACATGCTGTTTATTGACAAAGGCATTGCGGATGGTGGTTTCCAGACGGATTAGATGGTCAACTGTCGAGTGGTATTTCCGGAAACCGCACTGTTGACTGGCCAAAAGGCCATCGGTTTCCAGCTTCCACATCAGACGGGAGGTGACCATCTTTTCCATCAACTTACAGAGGCAGCTAGTCAGAGCTATCGGACGATAGTTGGAAGGGTTGGTAAGGTCCTTTGCAGGCTTTGGAATTGGAATGATCAGGGCTTTCCGCCAGGAGGGCGGAAAGTACCCTGTGGTCCAGATATGGTTGTATACTTTAAGAAGAGTCTGGAGACAGCTTTCTGGAAAATGCTTCAAAACCTGATAATGAATATCATCCAGACCAGGGGCAGAATCAGTGCAGGTTTGTAAAGCTGTTTTCAGTTCATTGATTGAAAAAGGGAGATTGTAGGCTTCAGAGTTGTCTGATGTGAAATTGTATAAAGATTTCTCTCTGAGCTGTTTGTTTTTTAAAAAGGCTGCAGATTTATTTGAAGATGAGGAGTTCTGTTGGATGGTGGAGGCCAACAGATTGGCAACAGCTTGTTTGTCAGTGATCAGAGCATCGGCAAGTTTCAGGTGATGAATGGAGGGGTTGGTGTTTTTCCCTTTGATTTTTCTGATGATGTTCCAGACTTTTTTCTTTGAAGTTTTTGATGTCAGCCCGGAGCAAATGTTTCTCCAAGACTGACGTTTACTGATTTTGAAAGTGTGTCTCGATTTGGCGCGGAGTTTCTGATGGGCTCGAGCGTTGGAACCTGAAGGTCGTTGGTATACCCGACGCTGAGCCCGTTTGCGAACTTTTGAAATTTGTTGGCAGTCTAAATTAAACCAGGGTGTTTTGGGCATTTGGAGTTTATTGGAAGACATTGGAATACAGGTTTTAGCACACTTTATCACAGTGTTAGTCAGAGATTCAGCTGGGTCTGGACTCTGAAGAAAATCAGTGTCCTGGAATTCTTTCAAAATATTGGTGGCAAAAAGATTCCAGTTGGCCTTCTTATAATTAAGATGTTGTGAGACAGAGATGTTTTCAGTTAATAAGGGTTTTAAAAGAACAGGGAAATGGTCACTTCCGTGCAGATCGTCATGGACAGACCACTCATAGTCCAGGACCAGCGAGGGGTCACAAATCGACAAATCTAAGCACGAAAGTGAACCTGTGGAAGAGTGGAGGTAAGTTGGAGCTCCATCGTTCAGACAACACAAATCAAAGTCTGAAAGGACATCCTCAAGAAGCAGACCTCTGGATGACGAACTGACACTACCCCAAAGAGGATTGTGACCATTAAAGTCACCCAACAGCAAAAAAGGTCGAGGAAGTTCTTCGATCAGACTGACAAGGTCCTGACGACAAACCGGGACAGAAGGTGGCAGATACAGCGAGCAGATTGTAACAGTCTTGTGGAGAGTGACTCTCGCAGCTACAGCCTGAAGGGAGGTAGTCAGAGCGACAGGACTAAACAGCAAAGTTTTGTGTAAAAGAAGGGCAACACCGCCTGACAGTCCCAATGTGGATGGTTGTGCAGGTTTAGAAAGAATATTAAAGCCAGAAAGAGTGAAGGTCTTCTGGCTTTGAATTTTAGTTTCCTGAAGAGCCACGACGGAAGGTTTTACAATTCGACACAGAAGTTGCAGCTCCTCAAAATTTGAATTTAGGCCACGGATATTCCAATGGATTAGTTTACTACTATCCATGGTGCAGAGGATGAACAGGAGAGAAGTCAGGTCATCTCCTCGTCATCGTCTGCGTTCAGTGGAGCAAATTTATTGCTTAGTTTCATTGGACTGTTTGGGTCTTCAGACCTGCTGGCAGACTTGCCCACAGGTGAAGGAGGTCTGGATTTTGGAGATGGTGGAGGTTTCTTCCTCATCTCCACCATCTCCACACTTGGTTGAACTCCCTTGCCCGCACGGGCACTGCTCGAGGAAGTTCGAGGCGGGAGGCCTGGCTTTTTCATCTGCCCAGCAGCAGATGGAGTAGACTGCTGGGCAGTCTGAGGGGTGGCGGATTTTTTGCCTCCACCAGGGGCACCCACTTTGGGTTGGGAGGCGGTGGACTTGCTTCCACCAAGACCGTTAGTCTTTCTTGCAATGTCTTGGTGAAAGTAAAATTGTCAGTCTGACAGCAGACTGAACGGGTGGAAACTTTCTTTGTAACGGAAGCATAAGAAGACACTGTTGACGTCTGACTGCCAACAACCTGTTTGCGGGCCTCAAAAAACGAAATTTTCTTTTCAGTCTTCACTCTTTGGATGGTGGACTCCTGAACCCAAACAGGGCAGTTGCGTGAAGAGGAGGGGTGGTCACCACCGCAGTTCGCACAATGAGCCGGGTCTTTACACGGCCCATCATGGGTTGCCTTGCAACAAACACCACACACCTCCTGCCCAGAACAGCGGTCTCTGACATGTCCAAACTTCTGGCATTTGAAACACCTCAACGGGGATGGGACATACAGTTGGACACGTACATTTAAGTACCCGACTTTAATGACCGGAGGCAGCACAGGGTTGCAGAATGTCAGAAAGAGGGTGTTGGTGGGCACTCTTTCTGCACCTTTTTTGACTGTCACCCTATGCACCTCTGTCACACCTTGGGACGCAAGTTCTGTCTTGATCTCCGCTTCCGAGACACCTTTCAAATCCGGGCACCGAATAACCCCTTTGGTCGAATTTAACTGCTTATGGGGGGTCACCCGGATCTCTCTGTCCACAAGTTTTGTTGCCCTCAGCAGCTGCTCCGATTGCCTCTTTCATCTGCACTGGACGAGGAAAGTGCCATTCCGTAGCCTTTTCACTGACTGAGGGTCACCTGCTAGACCCTGAAAGCCCTTCTGAATAGCAAAAGGACTCAGAGCAGAAATAGGCTTTTCCTGCTCTGTCCCTTCAACCACAAGCCAGGAAGCCCAAAAACCTGTCATCTGTCTCGTCTCCATATCCGAGTCACTGTCGGAATCGTTATGACCAGAAATGGGGTCCACTGCCTTCCTCTTTTTTATGGGGGGTGTGATTTTGGATAAAGCCATGATTTATGTTTAGAAATTTCGTCTCTCCCTTACCCACCCACCATGGAGTCCAACTAAGGGGCCAGGGCCAAGAACTCATTGTCTTGACCCCTTCCAGGCTTCAGGAGAGATATACGACAAACAGAAGCCTACTGACCCTATCCCCCCTGATCATGCCCAACTCCCGGGAACAGAGAGCTGAGCACTGCAGGGGTTACCTTGGCCAGTCGGAGAACTGCCTGTCTTGACCCAGCCCCACGAAGGGGAAGCCGATTGATACACCCGGGCCAGAGTGTACCTCCTGTCTAGGAGAGGTCCGAGCCAAAGTGATGTGTTGAGGGCGTTGGCGCTCTCAATCACCAGGATCTCATCCCCCTCCGTCACAGGTCGCACCGCACGGCAAACGCGGCGGATCTTAAGAAGACCACAGAGAGAAAAAGAGTGTGCAAAAGAAGGCTTGAAAGGGAGACGAAGAAAGAAAAGAACCGTTAAGAAAGGCAGAAGACAGAATAGGAAAAAGGTGGGTTACTATTTGTCTGGGCCCTCACTCCTAACCTTTCTGACATGGGAGACCCTACCAGGGGCATCAATTCCTACCACGTAATGCTTGGCCAGTCAGCAGCTTGGCTATACAGGCCTAGAAGCATTGACAACAACTAACCATCTAGTCGAGTATTGATGCCCCCGTCAGCAAAGCCTAAAAGATCACTGGACCACGCAAGCCCTCCGACCACGGCAAGGTTGCAACCCCCGGAGGGGTTTCAGATCTGAGCAAGGGATATAAATATTGGACAATTTCTCTCTTGTGGCATTCTTGGCTAAACGATCAACCATTTCGTTCCCTCCGATGCCAACATGACCAGGAACCCAAGCGAGAATAATGTTGTAACCATCCGCTTTCAACTTGCTAAAAAGCTCAAAGAAATGTAATAGTTCTGGATGCTGAAGGTTGCGGCCAGCTATGGCCTCCAAAGCTGACAGCGAATCCGACAGAACCAGAAAGTCCCTCTTGGTAGATTGTGAAATTATTTTCAATGCCAGAACCAGAGCAGTAAGTTCAGCAGAATAGACAGAGGCATCTGGAGGTATATGTTTTAACAGTATCTGAGAAGGAGCACCAGGGCAATAGGCTGCACAGGCCACTCCATCCTCAGACTCGGAACCGTCAGTGAAAATTTTCTGACAGGATGGAAATTTTGAACAGAGGTCAGCATACAATGCCTTGTATGCCTGAGAGCTGGTGGACTCTTTACGAAAAGCTGCGAGATCAAAACGAATCTCTGGTGTGAAAAAGGTCCACGGAGGCTGATCCGGAAACTTGGAAAAATCAGACACAACTCCTAGGTCTAGACCTGCATTCCGCGCGTGTGGCTGCATACGAACACCAAACGGCGGAATACAGTTAGGGTTGTTTTCGAATTTGTTTTGAAACTGGGGGTCAAAGACACAGTCATAGGCAGGATTCTGTGGTTCTGAGAACAGTCTGATGTAGTAATTTAGAGACATTTTCAGCCTGCGGTTGGACAGTGAGGGTTCACCTGCCTCTGCGTACAGGCTGTACACAGGGGTGGTGCGGAATGCTCCAAGACAGAGACGAAGCCCTTGATGGTGGATAGGGTCCAAGAGTTTCAGATAAGAGGGTCTTGCAGAGCCGTACACAGCACAACCATAGTCCAGTTTGGAGCGGACCAGGGCTCTGTAGAGATGCAGCAAAGTTTTCTTATCAGCGCCCCAGTCTGTGTGTGCTACGACCCGCAGAATATTCAGAGCTTTCTGGCAAGAGGTTTTGACATTTTTAATGTGGCTGAGAAAGTTGAGTTTTTGATCAAAAATAACTCCAAGGAATTTGGCTTCTTTTACAGCTGGAATGGTGGACTTGTCCAGACGAATTTCAGGATCACCAAAAAATTGACGAAAATTGTGAAAATGGATTGACTGAGTTTTGGTACGTGAGAAGGTAAACCCGTTTTCCTCGGCCCACTGCTGGATCTTGTTGACACAAAGTTGGAGTCGACGCTGTACGCTGGGGTAAGAAGCTCCAACTGCGTACAGCGCAAAGTCGTCAACGAACAGAGAGGACTCAGAGCCCTGGCTTACCGATTTCACAATGTCGTTGATTTTAATGCTGAAAAGAGCAGGAGAAAGGATGCTCCCTTGAGGGACACCCAACTCCTGCCCATGGATGTCAGAGAGTGTGGTGCCAACACGCACCTGGAACTGTCGATCAGCCAAAAAGTTCTGTATGAACAGAGGCAGGTGACCACGGAAACCAAGTCTGTGCAAGTCCAGAAGAATTCCTGATTTCCATGTGGTGTCATACGCTTTTTCGAGGTCAAAAAAGATAGCGACCACATGCTGTTTATTGACAAAGGCATTGCGGATGGTGGTTTCCAGACGGATTAGATGGTCGACTGTCGAGTGGTATTTCCGGAACCCGCACTGTTGACTGGCCAAAAGGCCATCGGTTTCCAGCTTCCACATCAGACGGGAGTTGACCATCTTCTCCATCAACTTACAGAGGCAGCTAGTCAGAGCTATTGGACGATAGTTGGAAGGGTTGGTAAGGTCCTTTCCAGGCTTTGGAACTGGAATGATCAGGGCTTTCCGCCAGGAGGGCGGAAAGCACCCTGTGGTCCAGATATGGTTGTATACTTTAAGAAGAGTTTGGAGACAGCTTTCTGGAAAATGTTTCAAAACCTGATAATGAATATCATCCAGACCAGGGGCAGAATCAGTGCAGGTTTGTAAAGCTGTTTTCAGTTCATTGATTGAAAAAGGGAGATTGTAGGCTTCAGAGTTGTCTGATGTGAAATTGTATAAAGATTTCTCTCTGAGTTGTTTGTTTTTTAAAAATGCTGCAGATTTATTTGAAGATGAGGAGTTCTGTTGGATGGTGGAAGCCAACAGATTGGCAACAGCTTGTTTGTCAGTGACCAGAGCATCGGCAAGTTTCAAGTGATGAATGGAGGGGTTGGTGTTTTTCCCTTTGATTTTTCTGATGATGTTCCAGACTTTTTTCTTTGAAGTTTTTGATGTCAGCCCGGAGCAGAAGTTTCTCCAAGACTGACGTTTACTGATTTTGAAAGTGTGTCTCGATTTGGCGCGGAGTTTCTGATGGGCTCAAGCGTTGGGACCTGAAGGTCGTTGGTATACCCGACGCTGAGCCCGTTTGCGAACTTTTGAAATTTGTTGGCAGTCTGAATTAAACCAGGGTGTTTTGGGCATTTGGAGTTTACTGGAAGACATTGGAATACAGGTTTTAGCACAGTTTATCACAGTATTGGTCAGAGATTCTGCTGGGTCTGGACTCTGAAGAAAATCAACTTCCTGGAATTCTTTTGAAAGATTGGTTACAAAGAGATCCCAGTTGGCCTTCTTATAATTAAAATGTTGTGAGACAGAAGCGCTCTCAGTTAATACAGGTTTTAAAAGAACAGGGAAATGGTCACTTCCGTGTAGATTGTCATGGACAGACCACTCATAGTCCAGGACCAGCGAGGGGTCACAAATCGACAAATCTAAACACGAAAGTGAACCTGTGGAAGAGTGGAGGTAAGTTGGAGCTCCATCGTTCAGACAACACAAATCAAAGTCTGAAAGGACATCCTCAAGAAGCAGACCTCTGGATGACGAACTGACACTACCCCAAAGAGGATTGTGACCATTAAAGTCACCCAACAGCAAAAAAGGTCGAGGAAGTTCTCCGATCAGACTGAAAAGGTCCTGACGACAAACCGGGACAGAAGGTGGCAGATAAAGTGAACAAATTGTTATAGTTTTATGGAGAGTGACTCTCGCAGCTACAGCCTGAAGGGGGGTAATCAGAGCGACAGGACTAAACAGCAAAGTTTTATGTAAAAGAAGGGCAACACCACCTGACAGTCCCAATGTGGATGGTTGTGCAGGTTTAGAAAGAATATTAAAGCCAGAAAGAGTGAAGGTCTTCTGGCTTTGAATTTTAGTTTCCTGAAGAGCCACGACGGAAGGTTTTACAGTTTGACACAGAAGTTGCAGCTCCTCAAAATTTGAATTTAGGCCACGGATATTCCAATGGATTAGTTTACTACTATCCATGGTGCAGAGGATGAACAGGAGAGAAGTCAGGTCATCTCCTCGTCATCGTCTGCGTTCAGTGGAGCAAATTTATTGCTTAGTTTCACTGGACTGTTTGGGTCTTCAGACCTGCTGGCAGACTTGCCCACAGGTGAAGAAGGTCTGGATTTTGGAGATGGTGGAGGTTTCTTCCTCATCTCCACCATCTCCACACTTGGTTGAACTCCCTTGCCCGCACGGGCACTGCTCGAGGAAGTTTGTGGCGGGAGGCCTGGCTTTTTCATCTGCCCAGCAGCAGATGGAGTAGACTGCTGGGCAGTCTGAGGGGTGGCGGATTTTTTGCCTCCACCAGGGGCACCCACTTTGGGTTGGGAGGCGGTGGACTTGCTTCCACCAGAGCTTAACGGTCTTTCTTGCAATGTCTTGGTGACAGTAAAATTGTCAGTCTGGCAGCAGACTGAACGGGTGGAAACTTTCTTTGTAACGGAAGCATAAGAAGACACTGTTGACGTCTGACTGCCAACAACCTGTTTGCGGGCCTCAAAAAACGAAATTTTCTTTTCAGTCTTCACTCTTTGGATGGTGGACTCCTGAACCCAAACAGGGCAGTTGCGTGAAGAGGAGGGGTGGTCGCCACCGCAGTTCGCACAATGAGCCGGGTCTTTACACGGCCCATCATGGGTTGCCTTGCAACAAACACCACACACCTCCTGCCCAGAACAGCGGTCTCTGACATGTCCAAACTTCTGGCATTTGAAACACCTCAACGGGGATGGGACATACAGTTGGACACGTACATTTAAGTACCCGACTTTAATGACCGTAGGAAGCACAGGGTTGCAGAATGTCAGAAAGAGGGTGTTGGTGGGCACTCTTTCTGCACCTTTTTTTACTGTCACCCTATGCACCTCTGTCACACCTTGGGACGCAAGTTCTGTCTTGATCTCCGCTTCCGAGACACCTTTCAAATCCGGGCACCGGATAACCCCTTTGGTCGAATTTAACTGCTTATGGGGGGTCACCCGGATCTCTCTGTCCACAAGTTTTGTTGCCCTCAGCAGCTGCTCCGATTGCCTCTGTGATCTGCACTGGACGAGGAAAGTGCCATTCCGTAGCCTTTTCACTGACTGAGGGTCACCTGCTAGACCCTGAAAGCCCTTCTGAATAGCAAAAGGACTCAGAGCAGAAATAGGCTTTTCCTGCTCTGTCCCTTCAACCACAAGCCAGGAAGCCCAAAAACCTGTCCTCTGTCTCGTCTCCATATCTGAGTCACTGTCGGAATCGTTATGACTAGAAATGGGGTCCACTGCCTTCCTCTTCTTTATGGGGGGTGTGATTTTGGATAAAGCCATGATTTATGTTTAGAAATTTCATCTCTCCCTTACCCACCCACCTTGGAGTCCAACTAAGGGGCCAGGGCCAAGAACTCATTGTCTTGACCCCTTCCAGGCTTCAGGAGAGATATACGACAAACAGAAGCCTACTGACCCTATCCCCCCTGATCATGCCCAACTCCCGGGAACAGAGAGCTGAGCACTGCAGGGGTTACCTTGGCCAGTCGGAGAACTGCCTGTCTTGACCCAGCCCCACGAAGGGGAAGCCGATTGATACACCCGGGCCAGAGTGTACCTCCTGTCTAGGAGAGGTCCGAGCCAAAGTGATGTGTTGAGGGCGTTGGCCCTCTCAATCACCAGGATCTCATCCCCCTCCGTCACAGGTCGCACCGCACGGCAAACGCGGCGGATCTTAAGAAGACCACAGAGAGAAAAAGAGTGTGCAAAAGAAGGCTTGAAAGGGAGATGAAGAAAGAAAAGAACCGTTAAGAAAGACAGAAGACAGAATAGGAAAAAGGTGGGTTACTATTTGTCTGGGCCCTCACTCCTAACCTTTCTGACATGGGAGACCCTACCAGGGGCATCAATTCCTACCACGTAATGCTTGGCCAGTCAGCAGCTTGGCTATACAGGCCTAGAAGCGTTGACAACAACTAACCATCTAGTCGAGTATTGATGCCCCCGTCAGCAAAGCCTAAAAGATCACTGGACCACGCAAGCCCTCCGACCACGGCAAGGTTGCAACCCCCGGAGGGATCAGGCAGAAGGACTCAAACAAGATGGTTCAAGACTTCACAAAGGCCGTCTTGAAAGCTGCTACAGAATCCATCCCAAGGGGAGCACGTAAAGACTACAAGCCCTACTGGACGGAGGAACTCCAGAATCTGGAAGATGCCGTTACAGAAGCCAGGGACCAAGCAGAAAAGCAGCCATCATTGGAGAACAACATAGTGCTGAAGGAAGTAACTGCCAGATACAAGCTGTCCTACGCACAAACTGCAAGAAAAAGCTGGCAAGAGAAAACTGAAAGCCTAAATCTCGACAGGGATGGCAGCAAGCTGTGGAAACTGGCTAGAACCCTCTGTAATGAAACAAGTCACACCACTATAACAATACAAGAGAATGGAAATTACCTCTCTGGAAAGAAAGCAGCAGACCACTTCATAGACGTCTATGAAAACATCAGCAATCTGGAAGTCCCTCCTGAACACAGAGCTGCAGTGCACAGGGCCCAAGGTGAACTTCATGAGGAAGAGCCCCAAGAGGAAGTCATGATCACAGCTTTCACAGAGAAGGAGCTGGAGGAAGCGTTGAAGAGCCTCAATCTGAAGAAGTCACCTGGACCAGACGGAATCACAAATGAAATGATTCTGCATCTTGTGATGAAGAGCAAGGCAGTCCTAAAAATCTTTAACTCCAGCTGGAAGACAGGATCAGTACCACAATGTTGGAGGGAAGCAGACATGATCCCCATTCACAAAAAGGAAAAGGACAAGTCGAAGGCTGACAGCTACAGACCCAACAGCCTTACAAGCTGCTTAGGAAAGCTGATGGAGAGACTTGTCAACACAAGGCTTGTCTGGCACCTTGAGGGACATCAGCTGCTGAGCCCTGAACAGGCAGGCTTCCGCCAACACAGATCAACAGAAGACCAGATCACATTCATCACGCAAAGCATTGAGGACGCCTTCCAAGAAAAGAACACACTTGCTGTCTGGATTGACATGGAGAAGGCGTTCGACAAAGTCTGGAAGGACGGACTTAGGCTCAAACTACGGCGATGTGGTGTGACTGGGGGGATGTACACCTGGATCAGCCATTACCTACACAACCGCCAAGCCCGAGTCAAGATTCAGGGCCAGAAAAGCAAGAAGAAGGTGCTGAGACAGGGAGTACCACAAGGAGGAGTCCTTTCGCCAACGCTGTTCCTCATCTTCATAGATGACATCGTCAGGGAACTGCCAAGAGGGGTCAGAGGAGCGACCTATGCAGATGACCTGGTACTTTGGTGCTCTGAAGAGTACACCACTACAGCACAGGTACGCCTCCAGACTGCGCTCAACAAGATCAGCGACTGGACCAAGGAATGGCTTGTCTCTGTCAACTCAAGCAAAACAACCTACACAGTCTTCAGCCTATCCAGCAAGAGGCGAAGCTGACACTGAACAACCAAAGGCTTGCAGAGGAACCCACACCTACCTACCTGGGAGTGACCTTTGACCGCAGGCTCACTTGGAAACAGCAGATCACCAGATGCTGTAGCAGGGTCAAGTTGAGACTGGCGATCATGAGGAAAATTGCGGGGACGGACTGGGGGGCTGACGAACGTATCCTGAAGAGACTCTATACAGGGAGAGTCCGACCTGTAGTTGAGTACGGGAATCAGCATGGGCATCAGCTTTAAAGTCTAACCTCGACCATCTCAACAAGATACAGAACCAAGCTCAGTGTGTCATAACTGGCGCCATGAGATCCACCCCAATCCTGAAGATGGAGGAGACCACTGGGCTACAGTAACTGGAGGACAGAATGGACACAAAGATCCTCATCCAGGCAGCAAAATTCAAACGCCTTGAAAACCATCCAATGAACAACAGAATGAGCAGACCCACCAAGAGTCGGCTGAAAAGAGGCAGCTTCATCCACCAGTCAAGACGCCTTGAAAGACAAACCCCAGTCTTGATGGAACATGAAGCAAAGCCTATCCCGGCAAATGTCACCCACCCACCTTGGAAGAGGCAGGTGTTCCCAACAGTCGTCACCAGCATTCCTGGAGTGGAGAAGAGAGGAACACAGTCAGACACCCAAAGGAAGGCCCTGGCCATGGAGTACATCTGCAACCAGTACCCCCAGGAAGACTGGACCCATGTCTTTACAGATGGCTCCGCCACAGAAGCAACAAGGGATGGTGGTGCTGGAATCTTCCTCTGATACAAAGATGGAGATGAAGAAATTGCAATTCCAACAGGAAAATACTCCACCAACTTCCGAGCTGAGCGAGAAGCCCTCTGTGAGGCAGCCACAACAGTCTTGCAGAACTCCATAAGAACAACAGGGCAGGTGGTGGTTTTCTCTGACGCTTTCTCCGTGCTCCAAGCCCTCAAGAACCCCCGCTGCAAAGAACAGAACCATCTCACTTCAGCCCTTGTTGCCCTGAGTGCCAGAGTGGAGAAAGTGGTGATACAATGGGTACCAGCACACTGTGGCATCAGAGGCAACGAAAAAGCGGACATTCTGGCAAAAGACTGCACAGAAGGAGCAGGCCAACAACCTGGTGTCATACGATGAAATTAGGACAATCATCAAGGCACAGCAAGGAATAAAATGGCGCCTCCTGCATCCCAAATACAACCCAGAAGACACATACCATTTGCTGGGACGACGGGAACAGGTCAAGATCTTCCGCCTGAGGACCGGACACAATCACCTGCTCCACCACATGCACACAAAATTTGGCATTGGACAGAGTGGAGAGTGCCCTTGTGGTGAGGGACCAATGACAACCGACCAAATCCTTCAAGTCTGTACGACGTATGCAGCATCCAGGAGAAAGTACTGGCCAACACCGACAGCAGTGGAAGCCAAGCTGTACGGCACCCTGGAGGAACTGCGACGGACGGCAGCCTTCATCGAGGACACCGGGCTGCTCATCTAACGGGATGGCGAACGAGGAAGAAGAAGAAGAAGATCCTGGGAACCACAAAGGACACACCAGTTGAAACTATGCGATACCTGCTCAACCTTCTTTTCAATGCAGACAACACACAAGCTGGAACAGGTGAAGGCATATTTCAGAGCCCTTGAAAATCCCCAAAACGCACGTCATGCGGCAGTCAAGGAAACAAAAGGCACTCGGCTAGGATGTGGAAAGTCATGGATGGGACAGGCAAAAGACAGTATACAGCTTGTGTGCCAGTTAGCAGAACTCAAAGAAACCAAGGAATATGGATGTACTGCCCTGGACATGCTGGAGTTAAAGGAAACGAGAGAGCAGACACACTGGTTGGCAAGGCAACGATAAGAACTGGATTACAGCTTGGCCAATCTGATGTGATAAGAAACCTGAAGAATCACTTAAGCAAACAAGAGCAAAGCCACTATGCCATAGACCATCTTTCAGATTTGAACATCAAGAGAGGAAGTGGCCGCACATGCAGACTTAAGGGAAGAGCAAGAAACACCACCAACCAAACAAACTTTGGAATAATCTCAAGGCCAACATTGCGAAGACTCCTAGAGATTGGGGCAAACTCATACTGAGCCTTTCCAATAACAGACACAAAAGATGAAACACATTTCAACTGAGATAAGACTTTGAATCTCTCAGGGGCCCCAGCGCATACTGTAGACGTGTTAGTTAGTTAGTTCTTCAATTTAACGTCTGTTCACTTTAAGTGATATTAGACAAAATAATACAGAAATGAGTGGATGAGAAAAATAGAAATAGTGTATGCAAAATGCTAGTATAGGCCTACGTACGAATGTATGTGTGTGTGTGTGTGTGTGTGTGTGTGTGTGTGTGTGTGTGTGTGTGTGTGTGTGTGTGTGTGAGTGAGTGAGTGAGTGGTGTGTGTGTGTGTGTGTGTGTGCGTGCGTGCGTGCGTGCGTGCGTGCGTGCGTGCGTGTGTGTGCGCGCGTGCGGTGTGTGTGCGTGTGCGACTTTGACAATTGAAAAGAAAATACTGTTCTAAATGTAACAATTTAAAAGATAAATTACAAAGCAAAAAAAAACAAAACAAAACAAAACCAAAAAAAAACCAAAACCAAAAAAACCCTGGAAATATTTACACAAACGAGCCAACTGGGCTTAACATCAACGAATTTACAAATGTAAAAAAGGCGTGAAGATTCTGGAAAATGCATAGGGAATCTTTTTGTCGGAAGTTGGAGAGAGATGAGTTAAAATAGGAACAGTTAAAAAGAAAATGCAGAGTATTGAAACTGTCGACTGCTCCACAAGCACATTGTAAATTTCTGGAATTTTGTACGAAGAGCATTAACTTTAAGCCTATAAAAGAGAGATTCCAGTTTCCGAAATTTGTGTACATGTACATACGTCTTTGTATACAGTTTACGAATTTGAATGGACGAGTTAGATGGACGAGTAGATTTCTGAGTTCTTGAACAGCAACTCGGTGAAGAATCTTGTGCATGTATTTTAAAGAGTACTGAATCTTTATACAGGTTATAAAAAGACTCAAAAGAGACTCTTTTTAAGAGTCCATAGGTTTCGTGAAGACTCCAAGGAATTTTGATATAGACAGAATTTTCAAGAGTTTTTGGATCCCATACGGGCAGTTCTGTCTGCCCATTCATTTCCTACAATCCCACAGTGTGACGGAATCCAGCAAAAGTCCACTGTTATCCCTCTAGATGTAAGGAAATGGATCAGAATTTTTAGTTCGGTGATAATCTCGGCGCGATTGGTAGCAGCAATAGATTCCATTGCTTGAAGAACAGATTTGGAATCAACACAAAAAAGTATTCTAGAAAAATCACGTGGAATGTCAATAATATAATGTAGAGCCATTAGAATTGCTATCAGTTCAGCCGTAAAGACAGAAAACCCCTTTCCAAGATGAAAATATTTATCTGCTTTCAAAGCAGGAATAACAAAGCCGGAACCAGCATTACCATTTAATAGGGATCCGTCTGTATAAACTTTTAAGTGATTAGGATAACTATCGTCAATATGTCACTTGGCCATACCACCTAAGACGCTATAATTAACATTCTTTTGCAAATCAGTGTATTTATAATCAAACCTTGCCGGGATATGTTCCCAATTAGGAATGGGACTCAGGGGATAACGTGGGGCTATGGTTTTGTGATCAAGTTCATCCTCATTTGAGTTCTGAACAGTAGAACATCTTAGAATGTATTTAGCACAAGCTAATTTTTGATAAGCATCCAGGGGCAAAACGCCAGCTTCATAATATGTCCCTTAAATGGAAGTGTAAAGGGGAACTCCCAGGGCTATTCTGTATGCCTTGCAATCTGTGCTTTGCAACTTTTTAAAAAGATACTTAGGAGCTGAAAAATATACTTCCTGTGCATATGAAATCCTTGTCCTGACCAGAGAATTTGATAAATGAATTAAAGTGCACGTATCCTCTCCCCAACTCTGGTAACTCACAACTTTGAGAAGATTAAGAGCTTTCCTTGCTTGAGTTATGATATATTCAATATGTGTGTTCCATGATAATTTTGAAGTAAGATGTACACCTAAAAACTTTATGCAAGATGTGTAGGTAAGCACAGTGTCATCCATCTTAAAAGTAGGGAGATCATGAAAACTACCACCAGCGTCAAAAAGCATCATATGAGATTTCTCAGCAGACAGACATAACCCATTCTCAAACATAAATCTAGCGATACTGTCTAAGTCTCTTTGATATAATTTTTTCATGTATGTAATTGACCTTAAAGGTGTGTTCTTTTTTAAAGTAACATTCATCCATAAACATATATCACCAGCATATTGAACTAAACTGGAATTTTTATAAGTACTTTTTGTGAGATCGTGCGTTAGGATATTAAAAAGCAAAGGGGCAGTTACAGAACCCTGAGGGTTGCCCATCTCCACAAATCTCTTGCTGGAATATGTATTTCCTATTTTTGTTTGAATTGTTCTGTTAGCCAGAAATTCTTCCTCCTCGGAGCAGGCGATACAAACAGATCTGTCTTCAAGAGGGATTACGATGGTTCCCTCATGCAGCTAGTGAACAGTTTTCATATCTATAATATATTTTCTTAATTTCATGTTCCCGTTTTCTTCATCTTCGCCCCCCTTAAGTCCAAATCTTTGCCAAGTCATTACTGTGATGACAGAGGGGTTGTTGGCCTGCGCTTGTTTTTCCCCCACTATTAGATTGTTCGTCTTAGTATTTGTCTGACTTTATTCAAGTTTAAAAGGCTGTGCCAGTCTTAAATAAAAGTTACTATGTGTTAGGTTTTCTTATGGGATCAAGAGTTACCCTACCTGTTTACAATCCTATACTAAGCAATGCAAGCCCTTCCCCATCACTTGTTGACCAAACAATCCTATACTGAACATGTAAGGCCTTCACCATCACTTACTGACCAAACAATCCAATACTGAGCAAGGCAGGCCCTTCCCATCACTTGTTGACCAAACAATCCTATACTGAACAAGTAAGTTTTAATGACAATTGTACGGTTACCAGTCACCATGCAGTCAAAGGGAAGCAACTCACCTCATTTACTCCATTCATCACATCTGGGTTCCCAGCCTTTCCAATGCCAACAATCATCCCGTCCTGTTGTTGCAAGCGCGCAAACACACACACACACACACACACACACACACACACACACACACACACACACACACACACACACACATTTATCAACTGAACTTTTTTCATTCCAACTGCTACGACAGTTAACATTTTTCATTTTTTCCCCAAGTGAAATTAACATTCGCATCACTGCATCTGAAACAAAGGAAATATGAACAAATATGGCAAATGTCAGATATAAAGACGTACCACCCGAAGGCAAGTAATAACATCCACTGAACGAGGTATTCCAAATGTGTATGACGTTAACAAATCCCAAACAAGCATTTCAGGGTACCGGCAAAACCCTACCACTAAGGGAAGGACATCGGGAACAAGATGAAACTGCAAAAACCCCTGAGAAATGGTCTCCGAGTCACTCAAGCTGCTTAATTTCCTCCCACTTGAACAAAATCTGACTGCCTCCCACTTGAACAAAATATATATCCAAAATTTTTTGCTTCAAAATCTTCGGATAGCTACAATTTGAAATAAACAGCTAATAGCAACACCAATAATACTAACACAGATGGGCGATCCTAAACAAACAGCTATTAGCAACGCCAATAATACTGACACAGATGGACGATCCTAAATAAACACCTAATAGCAACACCAATAATACTGACACAGATAGGCGATCCTAAATAAACAGCTAATAGCAACACCAGTAACACTAACACAGATGGACGATCCTAAATAAACAGCTAATAGCAAAACCAATGATACTAACAGATGGGCAATCCTAAGTAAACAGCTTATAGCAAAACCAATAACACCAACACAGGTGGGCGATCCTAAATAAACAGCTAATAGCAACACCAATAACACTAACACAGATGGGCGATCCTAAATAAACAGCTAATAGCAACACCAATAATACTAACACAGATGGGCGATCCTAAATAAATAGCTAATAGCAACACCAATGATACTGGCACAGATGGGCGATCCTAAATAAACAGCTAACATCAACACCAATAATACCAACACAGGTGGGCGATCCTAACTTGTGGCCACAAAACTGTCATCTGGCGCAGTTTAATTTTTGAGCTTTATGATTGGTTCTCTCTCCCTCCCTCTCCCCCCCTCTCTCTCTCTCTCTCTCTGTTGTTGTTGTCTTCAATTTAACGTCTTTCCGCATTAAGTGATATTAGACGATCTGTGTGTGTGTGACCAGCCGCCGTGGCGAAGTGGTTAGCGTCGCGGACTCCCGGCTGGGAGGTCGTGGGTTCGAATCCTATCAGAGTCATGTGGGTTTTTTCTGCCCCGACCGGCTCCTACCCAGAGTTGAGTTTGCTGCGGACTCAGTTGGGAAGACTGGGACCACACAGTCGAGTTTCATCCACTTAATGGATGCGTTTCTGAGAGTGTTGCTCAAATTTCATGACCAACACTGCAGGTGCCTGTATCTCTCGGGCCTGGTTGACGCCAGGATATATTATGAAAGGAAGCGTAGAGTACAGCCCTGTCATGTAGTCTCAGACCGAAATGGAAATCCGTAGCATCATCTTAATCATCCTCATTCTCATTGATCAGCATTAAAAAAAAAAAAATGTCTCAAAATTCTGTGGCCCTTCATGTCCTGCTCTCACGGTGACCTCAGTTTCGATGTCCTCTCCACGTCTGTGGCCTTGGTTTGGTTCCGTCGGGGTCACCGGTATCGGCGAGCCCATGGGGGCTGTTGTTGGACGGACGTGGTGGCACCCTCCGGAGGGAGAGCTCACTCACGCCGGCTCCGCGACTAAGCAATTATTGTCGTCAGTAGGGGGCATAGTAGGTGGTGTCCTGCGTATGTTAGATCAGAACAGGCGCCACTGAACACCACCGAAGTGACTCGGCGGCAGTGCAGTGTCTCCTCCGGTGGGTCGCCTCTTGACGACTTGACATTGACTGCTCCCTGTGGATTGCTGGTGCCGGTGCTGCAGAGGGGCCGGCCGGGCTATGGCTGTGGACGGGGTGTCGGAATGAGTGGCGTGGGTGCACTGCCTCTGAGGTGGCGCAGAAGTTGGGACAGCAGAAAAAAAAAAAAAAAAATCTGTGTGTGTTGTGTGTGTGTGTGTGTGTGTGTGTGTTGTGTGTGTGTTGCATGCGTGCGTGCATGATGTGTGCGTGCGTGCATGCATGCGTGCGTGCGTGCATGCGTGCGTGTGTGTGTGCATGTGTGTGTGTGTGTGTATAGGGAACCATTGTTGTCTTCAAGTTCATGCAATGATGAACATATTTGAAAATATGAATTTGTAGGTCGTTATTGCCTAGCATTTCACTTGGGCATAGGTTTTGCAAATCTGCATTTAGCGTGTCTTTGGATAGCTGTTCTTTTAGCTTCAGTTGCAGCATTTTGTATCTAGAAAAACTGTCCACGAAATGGCTTTCATCTTCGACCACACCACATGCTGTGCATTTCCTGTCTTCTCTTGTAGTGTTCGTGTATCGACGACCCCTTTCCACTTGTAGGTCATGAGCGCTGATACGACTTCTGCTGTGATCACGTCTCTGTTCTTAGTACTTAACATTTACTATATATGGTTCTAGTCGGTAGTTTTGAGAAATTTTGTTATGAAAGTAAAGTGTTGGAATGCTACTTTTTGGCTGTTTCTAGAAGTCTATGTATTTTGATATCATTTTTTTTATGACATATTTTGTTCTCCCGATATCAAGAGTGGATTGAGGGTAGAATCTTCTTCTCCGTCATGGTAGCCAGACTGACTAAATACCTGATAGAAAATGAGTATTTGGATTTGTCAGTCCAGAAAGTAGGCATCTCAGGCGTCTCTGGCAGTGTAGAACATGTTGTTATGATTTGGGAAGCAATCAATGAGCTAGAGCAGAGAAACTGGATCTCGATGTGGTGTGGCTCGAACTGGCAAATGCATATGGATCAGTTCCACACAAGATGATTCAGCTGGCCCTCATGATGTATCATATCCCAAAGAATATTAGAGAACTGCTGGGGAAGCACTTCCATTGCTTCTCCATGAGGTTCTCCACAAAAGAATACACAACAGACTGGATCAATCTGGAAAATTGTATAGCAATGGGCTGTGCAGTTTCTTCAATACTGTTTGTGTTGGCAATGCAGGTCATCTTGAAAGCTGCCATGAACTGTACAGGTCCAGCAGATCTCGGGGAATAGATACCAAATGCCCCCTTGAAGGCCTTCATGGATGATACAACAGTGCTTTCCACCGAGGAAGACCAAACACGCAAAATACTGAAGCAGGTAGACCAATAAGTTGCTTCATCCAGGATGAATTTCAAGCCAAAGAAATCACAAAGCCTCTCCTCGTGGAAAGGAAAAATAGCAAAAAAGTCAAGTTCACCACAACCAACCAAGCCATTCCAACTGTAACAGAAGAACCAGTCAAGCGCCTCGGGAGGTGGTACGATGACTCCTTGAAAGACACAAAGAGGGGAGAGGAAACCAAGCAAACGACAGAAGAAAGCCTGCAGCTAACAGACCAGTGTGGGCTTCCTGAGAAGTACAAGGTCTGGTGTTTGCAGATCATGCTCATCCCAAAGCTTCTGTGGCTTCTTCTGATTTACGATATCAGTACTAACACTGTGGAATCAATGGAGGCCAAAATCAACATTATACAAGGAAATGGCTAGGCATCCCACCACGTCTCACTGACGTCACACTCTATTGCCACCAAGCAAAGCTGAAGCTTCCTCTAAAATCCATCCTCGAGGAATATAAAGTGGGTAAAACAAGGTTATTAACCATGCTTGAGGACTCCAACGAAAAAGTTGTGAGATCAGTCTGGCCAAGCTAAAAACTGGCAGAAAATGGAGCGTTAGGGAGGCAGCAGACTTGGCAAAGGGAATCCTCAAGATCAAGGAATTAACAGCCACACACAAACCCACAGACAGGGGCTGGGATCAACAGAAATAAAATGGTGGTCAAAAGCAAAGGGAAAGCAAAGAGAGACATGGTAATAGAGGAGGTGAAGAAAGAAGGGGACGCCAAGAGAATCCAGAAAGCAGTCCAGCAAGGTCAACGAGGACAGTGGACTACGTAGAAAAATGCACCGTGAAGAAGTCTCACCTGGAATCATGTATGGTGCATGGCACCTCTTAGAGTCAGCTTCATCCTTAGATTTGTATAACTCTTCTGCCCTTGAATTCCAACCTGGTCAAATGGGGGAAATCAGATGACCCTACATGTTGACTATGTCACGGCAAACAAATATATCCTGAGTTCATGCAAAGCAGCGCTAATCCACATTATTACACATGGAGGAATAACCAAGTGCTCAAGGAGATCGCACATGCGGTTAGTACTGCTGGTGGCATGAGACCGGATATTGTTCTCCACTCAGGTTCATCAAAACAAATGATTCTGATCGAATTCTCTGTGCCACTGAAAGCCGGATGGAGCAAGTGCACCTCTACAAGACTGAGAAGTATACCGGTCTAGCGAGCAGAGCAGCTTGAGGACATTCGGCTTCCATGCCCGGGTCTTCGCTGTGGAAGCTGAAGCGAGGGGATTTGTAGGCTCATCAGCCTATGGCCTTATGAAACAGCTCGGGATTTCAAGTAAGAAGAGGACCAGAACCCTGAAGGCAATGGCAGAGGCAGCCGAAAAGAGTTCCAGCTGGATCTGGTCGACGAGGAACAAAATTTGACCTTCCTAAAGCTTAAATTTCCAACTTAGAACAGGTGTCCTGTTAGCAGTGGGGTAAGACATCCATCTAAAAAGGCACGCCTTGAGACGCCCACCCATCCCAAAGTTGAGGGTTTGAATCCTGGCAGCGCCAGGAAAACAAATTCGACAGTAGAAGGGCATCTGGGAGTCATGACCTAGATGCAGCCCGGCCCCCTTAGAGTGTAAGGAGTTCAGGGCTGAAACACTTGTCTGAGGGGTTTCTGCTCTGAAGACCTGCTGTCAACCTCTCCTTAGAATTTCTTCCTACTATGTATTTAGATTCCAATTTCTTTTTGATGGCATATTTTGTTCTGATATCAAGGGTGGATTGATTTTTCTAGATGTGATTAATTCCCAATTTATGCAGAACAGTTTGGATAAAGTCTAGCCATGGAGTATTAGATCTTTCTACATTTCGATTCATACTGCTGTATGACTGTTTGAGGTAGGATAAATTGTCTGCTTTTTTATGTGTAATCAGAATCCTAATGTTTGGCATATTGTTTGTAGGCTGATTGGGAAACGACCCATTTCTGCTAGTGCTGGGAGATTCATAGCCTCTTTCTGTTGGCCTAGAAGGTTCTTGCTAAAAAAAAAATTCTTTTTCTTTCATGAGGGAACGCTCGGGATAGACTTCGTTGGAAAAAGGTGGAAATGTACGAGCTGTTTAAATGTCGTGATCCCCATAAGGAAACCACACTTCATCGCCATAAGTTGATGTTGGTGCGATCAGCATAAAGGTGCGTCAGAACATCTGGTTTCAGCTCTGTACCTGTACTTGTCCTTCTCAGGGTGTGCAGTGCTTGTTGGCTTGTTCTTGTGCACTTGCGAACTTACCATTTTCATGAAAAATGACCCCGAGACTGGCTTGTAATCTGTACAATATGAGAACCATATTTGAATGCAAGGGGTATTTTAGGATACGTTTTCGTGAAAATAACAATTTTTGTTTTTCCTTCATTAATCTTAAGTCCCCATTCATGAGAATGTGTGCGTATGCGTGCATGCGCGCGCGCTGTGTGCGTGCGTGTATGCGTGCGTGTGTGCGTGCGTGCGTGCGTGTGTGTGTGTGTGTGTGTGTGCGTGTATCTCTCTCTCTCTCTGTCTCTCTCTATCTATCTATCTCTCTCTCTCAATAAACAAGATTGATTCATCAACAACATGGACAGTGATAACAATGAAAATAATAAGAAGAATTACAATGATAAGGATGAAGATTATCATCATCATCATAAACGAGTGTGAATTTGTAAAGCGCTAAGACCTTGGTCTCTAGCCGAGGATAGGCGCTATACATGTATTCATAATCATCATCATCATCATCATCATCATCACAAAAGTAGTAGTACTAGTAGTAGTGTTGTCAGACAGAGGGGGGGGTGGGGGGGGGGGGGGGCGGCTCAGGGTGTAGGAGGCAGTCTGGGACTGAGAGCTTGGAGAGTGGATGGAGCATGGATGGATGGGGGCGGGGGGACGTTACCTTGATGCCAACGTCAGCCTTGACGATGCCAGTGACGGCATCCAGCACCAGGGCGTTGGTGATGACCGTGTCCAGGGTGTCACGTGACCCACGAGCCGCCGCCTGACCCATCCCCTCACGAAGCACCTGTTTGGGGTTTTACTTAATTATTTCCATTGTAATTAAACACAACAACTAATACAGTAACAAAGCCAAGAAGGGTGTTACATTCAACGAGGTTAAACTTCTATAGGTTCTATCATTATCTGATTTTTAGGTTAAACTCCTAGAGGTACTATCATTATTTAATCTTTAGGTTAAACTCCTAGAGGTACTATCATTATTTGATTTTTAGGTTAAACTTCTAGACGTACTATCATTATCTGATCTGTAGGTTAAACTCCTAGAGGTAATCATTATTTGATCTTCAGGTTAAACTTCTAGAGGTACTATCATTATTTGATCTTTAGGTTAAACTTCTACAGGCACTATCATTATTTGATCTTTAGATTTAATGTCTTGAGGTACTTTCATTATTTGATCTTTCGGTTAAAATTCTAGAGACACTATCACTATTTGATCTTAAGTTTAACTTCTAGAGGTACTATCATTACTTGATCTTTAGGTTGAACTTCTAGAGGTACTATCATTATTTGATCTTTAGGTTAAACTTCTACATGTACTATCATTATTTGATCTGTAAGTTAAACTTCTAGAGGTTCTTTCATTATTTGATCTTTAGGTTAAAATTCTAGAGACACTATCATTATTCGATCTTAAGTTTAACTTCTAGAGGTACTATTATTAGTTGATCTTTAGGCTGAACTTCTAGAGGTACTATCATTATTTGATCTTTAGGTTAAACTTCTACATGTGCTATCATTATTTGATCTTCAGATGAAAAACAAAGAAATCCCAGGAAGCACCTTGCCCCCGCCAAACTTGCATTCGTCCCCATACACCGTCAAGTCCTTCTCCACTTCCAGCACCAGGCTCGTGTCGCCCAACCTCACCTGGAACACATTAACATCTCATGTCACCTAACCTCACCTCGAATACATTACCATCTCATGTAACCTACCTCACCTGGAACACATTACCATGTCACCTAACCTCACCTGGAACAAATTACGATGTCACCTAACCTCACCTGGAACACATTACCATGTCACTTTATCTCATCTGGAACACATTACCATGTCACCTGAATCTCACCTGGAACACATTACCATCTCATGTCACCCAACCTCATCTGCAACACAACAAAGGCTCGTGTCACCCAGCCTCACCTGGAGTATAACAGGCACACGTATCTTCTCTGGCATAGTGTCACATTTCAGACCCCTGTCTTTGAAACACGATGCAAATGACCCTTGGGGTCACGCTTGACCAAATCTTTACCTTCAAAAACCATATTTCCAACATGTGTCAAGCAGCTCGACTTGGAGCTATGCAGATTCTGCACACCACCCTCTCTTTGTGGATGCAACCCAGACTGATAATTATGTGTCTTTGTCAATTCCAGAATAGACTATTGTAATTCTCTTCTCCCTGTCATCCTGAAATACCTTCTTGCATTTGTCTGCATACTTGTGTTGAGAGTCGAACAATTCATCCGCTTTGGTTATTTTACTATTCAGTTCAAACAGGTCAGTTGTTTTGGTCATTTATTATTTTCCCTCACAAGGAATGTTGAGGGCAAGACAATGTGTATGTTGGAAGATTTCAGCCACCCTCATCTACACCACAGGGGACAGGCCCCTGTGAAAATAAAGGCATCAGCTTTAGGGCTTTCTACACATAGTGCCTCTACTTCGTGGCAGATGTGTCAAGCTAAATGGCGAGTCATATGGCTGCCTTCAGATCTCAATAGAGTTGGTACAACCCTGGAAGATTTCGCATGATTTGGGTAAAAAATGTTGAAGTCAGCCGGACAGTGGAATCTCGTTGAAAGATTAGAAAGGTTGGTTTGGAATCACGGCTGTCAACTAATGCCAGAAGACAAACTCGGTAAACTGGCCTGTAACTACGGTAAAAATGAAAACAAGCTTCGTTATTTTAGGAACTCTGTGTGTGAGTGAGTGTGTGTGTGTGTGTGTGTGTGTGTGTGTGTGTGTGTGTGTGTGTGTGTGTGATTTTTTTCCTATATTTCTTCCGTCAACTATAATACATCTGCTAGGACAAAAGTAAACGATATCACTGAAACTGACTGACGCATTTAAAAAATCGAATGAAAAGAATAATACTGAAAAAAACCTGAAACTCATTGTTGTTCAAAAAGCAGCAAATAATCATGGGGGGAAATGTATACAGACGCATCAAATTCAAATAAAACGTAGTATCTGTTACATGAAAATAAACCACACACAACTAGCTTCCAACTGACATTTGTTACATCAAAATAAAACATACATAACTAGCTTCCAAATCACATTTGTTACATCATCTAGCTTCCAACTGACATTTGCAAGACGTCGTCAACCTCTCAATAAAGGAAAGGCGAACTGATAGCAAACGTATTGAACTAGACCACCAGTGAGAATTTTTTTTTTTTTTTTTTTTTGCTGTCCCAACTTCTGCGCCACCTCAGAGGCAGTGCACCCACGCCGCTCATTCCGACACCCCGTCCACAGCCACAGCCCCAGTCGGCCCCGCCGCAGCCCCGGCACCGGCAATCCACAGGGACCAGTCAATATCAAGTCGTCAAGAGGCAACCCACCGGAGGAGACACTGCACTACTGCCGAGTCACTTCGGTGGTGTTCAGTGGCGCCTGTTCTGATCTAACATACGCAGGACACCACCTACTAAGCCCCCTACTGACGACAATAATTGCTTAGTCGCGGAGCCAGCGTGAGTGAGCTCTCCCTCCGGAGGGCGCCACCACGTCCGTCCAACGACAGCCCCCATGGACTCGCCGATACCGGTGACCCCGACGGAACCAAACCAAGGCCACAGACGTGGGACAGGACAACGAAATTGAGGTCACCATGAGAGCAGGGCATGATGGGCCACAGAATTTGAGACTTTTTTATGCTGATCGATGAGAATGAGGATGATTAAGATGATGCTACGAATTTCCATTTCGGTCTGAGACTACATGACAGGGCTGTACTCTACGCTTACTTTCATAATATATCCCGGTGTCAACCAGGCCCGAGAGATACAGGCTCCTCAGTGTTGGTCAGGAAATTTGAGCAACACTCTCAGAAACGCATCCATTAAGTGGATGAAACTCGACTGTGTGGTCCCAGTCTTCCCAACTGAGTCCGCAGCAAACTCAACTCTGGGTAGGAGCCGGTCGGGGCAGAAAAAACCCACATGACTCTGATGGGATTCGAACCCACGACCTCCCAGCCGGGAGTCCGCGACGCTAACCACTTCGCCACGGCGGCTGGTCACCAGCGAGAATTTATTCGCCCCGAAGGAGGAGAGTGAATCGCTTTGTGGCCCACAATGGGCCATTACATGTGCCCCCTCCTCCCTCCTCCGCCTATCACCCCTGTCACCACCTCACCTTGTCGCCCACAGAGAGAGACCACACGTGTGGTCCACAGCCTCCCGCGGTCCCCCTCTACCCCCACCGCTGACACTGGGTGACCTTCTCGCCCACAGTAGGTCAATGTATCAGTTCCCACCGTCCCTCCTACCCAGCCCCCTCCATCTCCGCCCTGATGACTGACCCACCTTGTCCCTATAGCCAGCCCATAGGTGTGGGCATAGTGCAGTCGAGGGCTACACTCCATCTCCGCCCTGGAGACTGACCCACCTTGTCCCCCACAGTCGGCCCATAGGTGTGGGCATAGTGCAGTCGAGCTATGGTCTCCTGGGGCCCGGGTTCCCTTGCTGCTTGGGTCAGGTGGCCAAATGCCTGGGCCTTGACTTTTTGAAGCACAGTGTCTGGGTTCAGTGCCTGCAATGGCCCGTCACACAGTCCGTTGCCCCCTCGGATGATTCTGGAGAAGACGAGAGGAGAGGAGAGGGGAGGGGAGGAAAGGAGAGGAGAAGAGAGGGGAGGAGAGGAGAGGAGAGGAGAGGAGAGTAGTCATTGTATGAAATAAGTGTGTTGTATAATTCTGGGTAAACACAGACTGCAACTGGAGAGGAGAGGGGAGGAGGGTAGTGTCAGGTAGGGTAGAGCAGAGTAGAGTAGAGGAGGGGAGAGGAGAGGAGAGGAGAGGACAGAAGAGTAGTCAGTGTATTAAATATGTGTATTGTATAATTCTGGATAAACACAGACTGTAACTGGAGAGGAGAGGGTAGGGTAGGGTACGTAGGGTACAGTAGGGTAGGGTAGGGTAGGGTAGAGCAGAGCAGAGCAGAGCAGAGCAGAACAGAGCAGAGCTGAGGGCAGGAGAGGAGAGTAGTCAGTGTATTAAATATGTGTGCTGCATAATTCTGGGGTAAAGACAGACTGTAACTGGAGAGGAGCGGATAGGAGAGGAGAGTAGGGCAGAGTAGAGTAGAGTAGAGTAGAGTAGAGTAGAGTAGAGTAGAGTAGAGTAGAGCAGAGCAGAGCAGGGTAGGGTAGGGTAGGGTAGGGTAGGGTAGGGTAGGGTAGGGTAGGGTAGGGTACAGTAGAGGAGAGGACAGGACAGGACAGGAGAGTAGTCAGTGTACTAAATATGTGTGTTGTATAATTCTGGGTAAACACAGACTGTAACTGGAGAGGAGAGGAGGGTAGGGTAGGGTAGGGTAGGGTAGGGTAGGGTAGGGTAGGGTAGGGTAGGGTAGGGTAGACTAGACTAGTCAGTGTACAAAATATGTGTGTTGTATAATTCTGGGTTAACACGGACTGTAACTGGAGAGGAGAGGAGAGCAGGGTAGGGTAAGATAAGATAAGATAATGTTGCTTATAGCCCAGCCGACCGCAAGGGGCCACATCAGGGCTGTCACCACGTTAAAATCAACTCACAAGTCATTTTTTAAAAAAACAACACCTTTCACACATCTCTTTAAATGACATCTTCTAAAACGCACCAGAAACTTCGTTAAAAATCTTTCTTCCGTAAAATCTTAAATCAGATGAAAAATGTTAATCTCTCTCAAAAACTCAAAGATCACGTCAGGCGGGACATCTCTGAACAGGATTTTCATGGACTCGGCTGTAAAATGTTTGTGTCTCACATCGTGCAAGTCCCAACACTCTAAAAGAATATGTTTCATTGTGAGTGGCAAATGACATGGAATGCACCACGGTGCTTCTTCACTCTTTAAAAGGTATGAATGGGTAAAATACGAATGGCCGGTGTGCAGCCGGCACAGAACTGTTTCTTCTTTACAACCACCAGACGTAGATGGGAGGAACTCCTTAAGGTTTGGACGGATCTGAAAGAGTTTGTTATCCGTCTGTGTATTCCAATCCTCCTGCCAGAGGTCTCTCACATAATCGTTAATTTTGGGTTTCAGATCTGAGCAGGGGATATATATGTTGGACAATTTCTCTCTTGTGGCATTCTTGGCTAAACGATCAACCATTTCGTTCCCTCCGATGCCAACATGACCAGGAACCCAAGCCAGAATAACGTTGTAACCATCCACTTTCAACTTGCTAAAAAGTTCAAAGAAATGTAAAAGTTCTGGATGCTGAAGGTTGCGGCCAGCTATGGCCTCCAAAGCTGACAGCGAATCCGACAGAACCAGAAAGTCCCTCTTCGTAGATTGTGAAATTATCTTCAATGCCAGAACCAGAGCAGTAAGTTCAGCAGAATAGACAGAAGCATCTGGAGGTATATGTTTTAACAGTATCTGAGAAGGAGCACCAGGGCAATAGGCTGCACAGGCCACTCCATCCTCAGACTTGGAACCGTCAGTGAAAATTTTCTGATAAGATGGGAATTTTGAACACAGTTCAGCATACAAGGCCTTGTATGCCAGAGAGCTTGTAGACTCTTTACGAAAGGCTGCAAGATCAAAACGAATCTCTGGTGTGAAAAAGGTCCACGGAGGCTGATCTGGAAACTTGGAAAAATCTGACACAACTCCTAGGTCTAAACCTGCATTCCGCACGTGAGGCTGCATACGAAGACCAAACGGCGGAATACAGTTAGGGTTGGTTTCGAATTTGCTTTGAAACTGGGGGTCAAAGACACAGTCATAGGCAGGATTCTGCAGTTCTGAGAACAGTCTGATATAGTAATTTAGAGACATTTTCAGCCTGCGGTTGGACAGTGAGGGTTCACCTGCCTCTGCGTACAGGCTGTACACAGGGGTGGTGCGGAATGCTCCAAGACAAAGATGAAGCCCTTGATGGTGAATAGGATCCAAGAGTTTCAGATAAGAGGGTCTTGCAGAGCCATACACAGCACAACCATAGTCCAGTTTGGAGCGGACCAGGGCTCTGTAGAGATGCAGCAAAGTTTTCTTATCAGCACCCCAGTCAGTGTGCGCTACGACCCGCAGAATATTCAGAGCTTTCTGGCAAGAGGTTTTGAGATTTTTAATGTGGCTGAGAAAGTTGAGTTTTTGATCAAAAATAACTCCAAGGAATTTGGCTTCATTTACAGCTGGAATGGTGGACTTGTCCAGACGAATTTCAGGATCAACAAAAAATTGACGAAAATTGTGAAAATGGATTGACTGAGTTTTGGTACGTGAGAAGGTAAACCCGTTTTCCTCGGCCCACTGCTGGATCTTGTTGACACAAAGTTGGAGTCGACACTGTACGCTGGGGTAAGAAGCTCCCACTGCGTACAGCGCGAAGTCGTCTACGAACAGAGAGGACTCAGAGCCCTGGCTTACCGATTTTACAATGTCACTAATTTTAATGCTGAAAAGGGCAGGAGAAAGGATGCTCCCCTGAGGTACACCCAACTCCTGCCCATGGATGTCAGAGAGTGCGGTGCCAACACGCACCTGGAACTGTCGATCAGCCAAAAAGTTCTGTATAAACAGAGGCAGGTGACCACGGAAACCAAGTCTGTGCAAGTCCAGAAGAATTCCTGATTTCCATGTGGTGTCATACGCTTTTTCGAGGTTGAAAAAGATAGCGACCACATGCTGTTTATTGACAAAGGCATTGCGGATGGTGGTTTCCAGATGGATTAGATGGTCGACTGTTGAGTGGTATTTCCGGAACCCGCACTGTTGACTGGCCAAAAGGCCATCGGTTTCCAGCTTCCACATCAGACGGGAGTTGACCATCTTCTCCATCAACTTACAGAGGCAGCTAGTCAGAGCTATTGGATGATAGTTGGAAGGGTTGGTAAGGTCCTTTCCAGGCTTTGGAATTGGAATGATCAGGGCTTTCCGCCAGGAGGGCGGAAAGCACCCTGTGGTCCAGATATGGTTGTATACTTTAAGAAGGGTCTGGAGACAGCTTTCTGGAAAATGTTTCAAAACCTGATAATGAATATCATCCAGACCAGGGGCAGAATCAGTGCAGGTTTGTAAAGCTGTTTTCAGTTCATTGATTGAAAAAGGGAGATTGTAGGCTTCAGAGTTGTCTGATGTGAAATTGTACAAAGATTTCTCTCTGAGTTGTTTGTTTTTTAAAAAGGCTGCAGATTTATTTGAAGATGAGGAGTTCTGTTGGATGGTGGAAGCCAACAGATTGGCAACAGCTTGTTTGTCAGTGACCAGAGCATCGGCAAGTTTCAAGTGATGAATGGAGGGGTTGGTGTTTTTCCCTTTGATTTTTCTGATGATGTTCCAGACTTTTTTCTTTGAAGTTTTTGATGTCAGCCCGGAGCAGAAGTTTCTCCAAGACTGACGTTTACTGATTTTGAAAGTGTGTCTCGATTTGGCGCGGAGTTTCTGATGGGCTCGAGCATTGGGACCTGAAGGTCGTTGGTATACCCGACGCTGAGCCCGTTTGCGAACTTTTGAAATTTGTTGGCAGTCTGAATTAAACCAGGGTGTTTTGGGCATTTGGAGTTTGTCGGAAGACATTGGAATACAGGTTTTAGCACAGTTTATCACAGTATTGGTCAGAGATTCTACTGGGTCTGGACTCTGAAGAAAATCAACTTCCTGGAATTCTTTTGAAATATTGGTTACAAAAAGATCCCAGTTGGCCTTCTTATAATTAAAATGTTGTAAGACAGAAGCGTTCTCAGTTAATACAGGTTTTAAAAGAACAGGGAAATGGTCACTTCCGTGTAGATCGTCATGGACAGACCACTCATAGTCCAGGACCAGCGAGGGGTCACAAATCGACAAATCTAAACACGAAAGTGAACCTGTGGAAGAGTGGAGGTAAGTTGGAGCTCCATCGTTCAGACAACACAAATCAAAGTCTGAAAGGACATCCTCAAGAAGCAGACCTCTGGATGACGAACTGACACTACCCCAAAGAGGATTGTGACCATTAAAGTCACCCAACAGCAAAAAAGGTCGAGGAAGTTCTCCGATCAGACTGACAAGGTCCTGACGACAAACCGGGACAGAAGGTGGCAGATACAGTGAGCAGATTGTAACAGTCTTGTGGAGAGTGACTCTCGCAGCTACAGCCTGAAGGGAGGTAGTCAGAGCGACAGGACTAAACAGCAAAGTTTTGTGTAAAAGAAGGGCAACACCGCCTGACAGTCCCAATGTGGATGGTTGTGCAGGTTTAGAAAGAATATTAAAGCCAGAAAGAGTGAAGGTCTTCTGGCTTTGAATTTTAGTTTCCTGAAGAGCCACGACGGAAGGTTTTACTGTTTGACACAGAAGCTGCAGCTCCTCAAAATTTGAATTCAGGCCACGGATATTCCAATGGATTAGTTTACTACTATCCATGGTGCAGAGGATGAATAGGAGAGAAATCAAGTCATCTCCTCATCATCATCTGCGTTCAGTGGAGCAAATTTATTGCTTAGTTTCACTGGACTGTTTAGGTCTTCAGACCTGCTGGCAGACTTGCCCACAGGTGAAGAAGGTCTGGATTTTGGAGATGGTGGAGGTTTCTTCCTCATCTCCACCATCTGCACACTTGGTTGAACTCCCTTGCCCGCACGGGCACTGCTCGAGGAAGTTCGAGGCGGGAGGCCTGGCTTTTTCATCTGCCCAGCACCAGATGGAGTAGACTGCTGGGCAGTCTGAGGGGTGGCGGATTTTTTTGCCTCCACCAGGGGCACCCACTTTGGGTTGGGAGGTGGTGGACTTGCTTCCACCCGAGCTTAACGGTCTTCCTTGTAATGTCTTTGAGAAAATAAATTCATCAGTCTGGCAGCAGACTGAACGGGTCGTTACTTTCTTTATTGCTGAAGCATATGAAGACGCTGTTGGCGTCTGACTGCCAACAACCTGCTTATGTGCCTCAAAAAATGAGATCTTCTTTTCTGTTCTAACTTTCTGAATGTTGGACTCCTGGATCCAGACAGGGCAGTTGCGTGAAGAGGAGGGGTGGTCGCCACCGCAGTTTGCGCAATGAGCCGGGTCTTTACATGGCCCATCATGGGTTGCCTTGCAACAAACACCACACACCTCCTCCCCAGAACAGCGATCTCGGACATGTCCAAATTTCTGGCATCTGAAACACCTCAACGGGGATGGGACATACAATTGCACACGGACATTTAGGTACCCTACTTTAATGACCTGAGGCAGCACAGGGTTGCAGAATGTCAGAAAGAGGGTGTTGGTGGGCACTCTTTCTGCACCTTTTTTGACTGTCACCCTATGCACCTATGTCACACCTTGGGATGCAAGTTCTGTCTTGATCTCCACTTCTGAGACACCTTTCAAATCCGGGCACCG
>CM065731.1:15984246-16201746 GCA_033310375.1 Conus canariensis
GCAGTATTGGCGTTCAAACTATTGGACAATGCAGGTTTGACAGAAAAAGAAAAACAGTTAGTGTTGACTGCAGCATCTGATAGAAAATTTTCTTCTATGAAGTCTGCTTTGAAGAGAATTTTTGGAGGTCATTCAGGAGCCAAAGTTGAGGATGAAATCATAGTGAAACAAGAAGAAGCGTTTGTGACAAAGAACAGTACAAGATACTGAGGAAGTAGATTTCCAGATCCACCTAGTTCGAGTGATCAAAGAACATGGCCAAAGAACAAAGTTCCAAGAGGCTCCAACCCACTGGACAGATATGGAAGGAGAACAAAGTGTGCTGTTTGCCAGTCAGTGTTTCACTGGGCCAAACAATGCCCACACAAAGAAGTGAGAATGACAGACACTGACAATGAATATTATGAAGAATGTGAAGAACAATGCAACTTGGCATTATTCACTAAAGAACACAGAACAGAGAATGAGATACTGATGACAGAATCTTATGGCTGTGCAGTTATTGATACAGCATGTACCAAAACTGTCTGTGGCAAGAAATGGTATGAGGAATATGTGAATAGACTACAAGAAGATCAAAAGAAAGTCATCAAGAAAAAGGAAAGTACAAAGATTTTCAGGTTTGGAGATGGTGCTCAAGTGCACTCATACATGAATGCGACAATCCCAGCTCAGATTGGCATGACAAAGTGTAACACTGAAACAGAAGTTGTGGATATAGAACTTCCACTCTTGCTGAGCAAGGATTCTTTGAAGAAAGCAGGAACTGTTCTGGATATGTCCAATGACAAAGCCAAGATGTTTCAACAACCTGTGGAGCTAAACTACACTTCAACTGGACATTATTGCATTGGCATTGTCGGAAACAAAGGAGCGATGCAAAACGATGGTGAAATCCTGCTGACCTTGGAAAATCTAGATGAAAAAGAACAAACAAAATCACTTATGAAACTTCACAAACAGTTTGGGCATGCTTCAGCAGAGAATCTGAAGAAGTTAATGCAGAATGCAGGAGTCAAGGACATAGATTTGTTCAAGAAAATTACAAAGTTAGTAGAAGAGTGTGATGTATGTGCTCGACACAGAAAAACGCCGCCAAAACCATCAGTAGGAATGCCTTTGGCAGACGACTACAATCAAGCAGTGGCTGTTGATCTTCATGAACTTGGCAAAAATGTCTGGTACCTTCACATGATTGACCAGTTTACTAGATTCAGTGCTGCTGCAATAATCAGAAGCAAACAGTCATCAGTCATAGTGCACAACTTCATGAAGTACTGGATTGCAGTGCATGGCCCACCAGAAGTACTGATCAGTGACAATGGCAGAGAATTCAACAATGATGAATTCCATGACATGTGCGAAAACTTCAACATTGAAGTGAAAACTACAGCAGCCTACAGCCCATGGAGCAATGGTCTGATGGAACATCACAACCAAACCCTTTCCAACATTCTGCTGAAAATCATGTCTGACAAGAAAGATCTGGATTGGGAGACTGCACTGTGCTGGGCACTGGCAGCCAAGAACAGCATGCTCAACACCCATGGCTTCAGTCCCTATCAGCTGGTGTATGGGAGAAATCCAAACTTTCCGTCTGTAGTCATTGACAAATTGCCTGCTCTGGAAGACACCACCAGAAGCAAAACGGTTGGAGAACACATCAATGGTATGCATGCGGCCAGAAATGCATTCGCAGAAGCTGAAAGTTCAGAGAGACTGAGAAGAGCTTTGAGAACACAGACACGATCCTCATATGATGTATATCAGATGGGAGACAAGGTCTGCTACAAGCGCCCAAATAATGAAGAATGGAAGGGACCAGGAAATGTGATAGGACAAGATGGAAGTGTGATTTTTGTGCATCATGGTGGAACTCTAGTCCGAGTACATCAAACTAGATTAAGAAAAGTGAAAGAAGAACAAGAGAAAAAAAACCCTGAAACTGAGTTTAACTCAAAGTCTTTCACAAGCAACAGTTATGAGGGGAACAAAAGCTCACAGTACACCAAACCTGCTCGTGAAGAGGAAGATGACACAAAGAACAGCTGTACAGAAAAATTACCAGACTTTGATTCAGAATCAGACACTGAATCAGATGAAATGAATGAAACAAATGAAATAAACACAAACAACATTGATTTCAAGAAACTCAAAACAGGCCAGATGATTTCATATGAACACAAAGACAATGGAAAGCGCATATCTGCAAAGATAATAAACAAAGCTGGAAAATCAACTGGGAGAAACAAAAACTGGTACAACATTGAGTGCACAGAACCGAAAGAATATAAAGGAGAAAGAATGTCAATGGATTTAACCAAGGTCAACAAACTTGTTGTATCATCTGCAGAGTGTGACTTGGCATTGTGTTCCGAAGACACTGTCATGATGTTAGAAGGAGTTTGCTTTGAGAAAGCCAAACAAGAAGAAATGGAGAGCTGGCAAAGAAATCATGTATATAGTGAAGTGGAAGATACTGGACAAAGATGTGTTTCAACTAGATGGATGTGTACAATGAAACAAACTAAACAAGGAATGACTCCCAAAGCTAGACTAGTGGCGAGGGGATTCGAAGAAATTGGAAATGACGGCATTCAAAAGGATTCCCCCACTTGTGCAAGTGAATCACTGAGAGTGATTCTCTCTATTTTCGCCCAAAGAAAATGGAGCCTGTGCTCAATGGGCATCAAAACAGCCTTTCTGCAAGGAAAAGAAATCGGCAGAGACATTTTTGTGAGGCCACCGAAAGAAGCTCACAGCAAAGGAAAGTTGTGGCATTTAGAGAAATGTGTGTATGGACTAAATGATGCTTCTCTGCAGTGTACAAACGGGTCAAAGATGTTCGCAAAAACTTGAAGGAAGGATGTCAAAAGTTGACCCAGCAGTCTTCTGTTGGATGACTGGAGATGAGGTGATTGGCATCTTAGAATGCCACGTGGATGACTTCATCTGGGGAGGCATAAAGGCCTTTGAACAGAATGTGATTGAGGAAATCAGAAAAACATTCAGGGTTGGTAAGGAAGAAAACAAAGCTTTTCAATACATTGGCAAGGAGCTGTCCTCTGATGGACACACAGTGTGTCTACAACAAACCAAGTATGGAGACACTCTGGAACCCACACCCACTGACAAAAGAAGAACAAAACAGAAACAGGACAACATGACAGCTGAGGAGAAACATATACAGGTCCAAAGTTGGTCAGATTTTGTGGATATCTCGTCAGAGTCGTCCTGATGTAGCATTTGATGCTTGTCAGCTTTCTTCTAATGTGAAAGGTGGGAAAGTGGAACATCTATTGGAAGCAAACAAAGTCATCAAAAAGATCAAATCAGAACATGTTATGCTGAAATTTCAACACTTGGAATCTCAAACACTGAAACTGATGGTCTACACAGATGCTTCTTCTGGCAACCTGAAGGATGGAGGAACTCAAGGCAGCTATATCATCTTTCTAGCCAATGAGAAAGGAGAGGTCATTCCTATTTGCTGGAACTCCAAGAAAATTCACAGAGTGGTACGAAGTACACTAGCTGGTGAGACACTGGCTATGGCAGAAGGACTTGATGTAGCAATATTTGTGGCAACATCGTTCACTGAAATCACCACAGGAAAAGCTTCCACTGACAGTCTACCTCTTGTCTGCCTGACTGACTGTAAGTCACTACATGATGCCTTGAAATCCACAAAGCAAGTGACAGAAAAACGGTTGAGGCTAGAAATCAGTGGGATCAAAGACTTGATGGAGGATTGTGGAAGAGGTGAAATGGTCTGACACACATCAACAGTTAGCGGACTGCCTTACCAAGAGAGGAGCTTCACCCACACTGCTGCTGAGAACACTGGAAGAAGGAACAATCACAGCATAGACTTTTGAATTTTTTATTATGTTTTTTAAAAATAAAAGACAGAGATGAGTATGATAACGATAGACAGTATCGGAACAGTGCGTGCTTGGAAAACATTGTTGTCGAACTTACCGGAAGTAATGAAACTGTAACTAAGGAAATAACTTGGCAACAAGAGAAGTGGAAACGAGCGGAGAGTCAACGAATCTGTACGAGCCGAGGAGGCAACGTTATAAGTACATTTATAGTTTAACTTTTCATGGACATTGGAACACACCCATACATAGGTCTTTTTGTCATCGTCAGCATTTCAACATGGGGACATTGGAATACAGCAATACATATATCATTCTGTCCTCGTCAGCATTTCAACATGGGGACATTGCAATACAGCAATACATGTATCATTCTGTCCTCGTCAGCATTTCAACATGGGGACATTGGAACACACCCATACATAGGTCTTTCTGTCCTCGTCAGCATTTCAACATGGGGACATTGGAACACAGCAATACATATATCATTCTGTCCTTGTCAGCATTTCCACATGGAGACATTGGAACGCTGCAATACATAGGATAATCTGTCATCTTCAATAGAGTTCTAACATGGAGACACTTCCAACATGGAGACAATGGAACACAGCAATACATAGGTCTTTCTATCAGTTTCAAAAGCATGAGCGCGCGCGAGTGCGTGTGTGTGTGGTGTGTGTGTGTGTGTGTGTGTGTGTGTGTGTGTTTGTGTGTGTGTGTGTGTGTGTGCGAGCGTGCGCGCGTGTATGTGCGTGGAAAAGCAATCAAACAAACAACAAACAAACAAGACATATAGAGCAAGTACTTGTACCTCTCTATTACTACTTCGATCGAGAGAGAGAGAGAGAGAGAGGGGGGGGGAGGGGGCAGAAAGAGAGAGAGAGAGAGGGGTAGGGGAGACAGACAGACAGAGACAAAGACAGACAGACAGACTGACTGACTGAGATAGACTGACTGACTGACTGACAGACAGAGATAGACAGACTGACTTTTATGCCAAGGTTTTTCACCAGCTTCTGAATTTCTGCGTTGGTTTTACCTTCTGGCCATTCTTGACAGTGTCCTCCAAGTTCTGGAGTGATGGCAATTATGTAGAGGTGTTTGAAGTGGTCTGGATACTTTTCCAATGCCTTTGTTTCTTTAAGTTCTGCTAACTGGACGCAAGCTGTATTATTGTCTTCTGCCTGACCCATCCATGGTTTTCTACCTCCTAGGCGAATGCCTTTGTTTCCTTGACTGCCGCATGTAATGGGTTGGGGGGATTTTGAAGTACTCAATGATATGCTTTTGCCTGTTCTAGCCTGTGTCTGACCTGCATTGAAGAAAGATCATGCGGGTATTGCATAATTTCAATTGGTGTGTCCTTCATAGTTCCCAAGATTACTCTCATTGCATTTTGAATTCTTTTTAATTTAAAAGATTGCTCTTGGACAGAGTTGTAAGCTCTAATCCTTAATCAATCACACTGAGTACAAGTGCGTGATACAGTCGGTAGAGATGGTGCTATTTAATGCCTTTAGCTGCTATTGCTTTTATGGCAGACAGGCCATTTTTCATTCAAGAACAATGTTCTCAGCATGTTTTCTAAAGGTCGGCATTCTATCAAAAACTATACCAAAATAGCGTAGGTTGTCAGTTGTTTCAATTGGTATTCCATTGAAGGAAACCGCTGGAGGCAATTGTCCTGATGTCTTGTTGTTGAGGGTGCAGACCAGTGTCTGGGCTTTTGTAGGGTTGATGGACGATCCAGTTTCATGACAACACTCAGCAATGTTGTTCAACTGTTGCTGAACTGCATACGTTTTTTCTTGAGCAATCTTTGGTATTTTGTAGATCAGTCCGTCATCTATTAGTGTCAACACTCAAGCAATTCCATTTCTGTTGAGGTCTGAAAGGCCTTAGCGTAAACATTATATAAAACAGGGGAGAGAGGCGAACCTTGTGGTAATCCCATGAAGAGTTTATAAGGTTCAGATGTCCAGTCTCCAAATCTTAGGATAAAGGTTCGCTCTTGAAATGCTACTGCTATCCATCGTGCAAGTGTCCATAGTCAAGGAATAGCCCCATGAGAAGTGAGAATTGGACTTTGCTGTATGTAACTTCCAGATCTGTTGCAACTACTGCCCGTGTTTCTTTCTTTCTTGGGAAGCCTTTGTATACTTCATAGGCAAAAGCGGTCACATTTCCCCATGTACTATCACTCGTTTTATAGCCTCCTTGATTGGGAAGGAGGATTTATCTATTTTCAAGGTCTCTTGCTCTTGCGAGTTTCTTGCTATGATTCGTTCCATAAGCTTTCTTACTACATTTTGCATCGTGAGTATGCAGTAGCCACTTAGCCGGTGATGATCTTTTCCTGGTTTTTGTTGAGCTTTTAGGTAACCATGTGTCCAGTCTTCCGGGACACTGCTTTTATTCAAGCTGTCCTGATAAAGACCGGAGACATGGCATCTGTCTTCTGAGAGCTGTTTGATATCTGCATGCCGTACTTTGTCCAGACTTGGTGCACTATCTTTAGTGCATTTAGCTATTGCTTTATCCAGTTTAACTGCTGTAATTTCATCATCAATGCCAGTTTGAACTAACTGTTGGTTTAACTTGGTCAAATATTTCTTCTTTTACTCCAAATTTCTTTGATCACTCTGTTCTATGAGATGTTTCAGTACAGCGGACCCTTTCTCCTCATCTGTCTTGAACTTTGTGGTCCCATCAGCATCTAGAATGTCTGGGGTGGAATATATTGTGTTTTCCATCTATGCAATGATAAAAGTGCCAGAACTGAGTGAGATTGTGTCATAATTCAGTGACTCACAAAATTGTTGCCATTTAGGTTATTTTGCTTCTTCAGCTACCTTTTCGAACCGTCTTTTGATTCATGTTTTTTCTTCTTTCTCTCTGCCAGTTTCTCACAACCTTGCGTTTCTCTTTCCAGGCTGTTTCTGTGTCTCTTTTCTACCGAACTAGTTGAATGATTTCTTTCAGTTTTAGCATTCTTTTGCATCTTCTGCTCCTTGACTTTCCTATGATATTTCCTTCATTGTTATACTGAAAACGTCCTTCACTGTTGTCAGATTGAAAGAGGAACAGAGAGAGAGAGAGAGAGAGAGAGAGAGAGAGAGAGAGAGAGAGACAAACAGACAGAGATGAGGGATGGAGAGGGAAGGAGGAGAGGAGTGCTGAGAGAGACAGAAGAGACAGATCTAAATGGACAACAGACTGATGGACGGAACACAGGTAAACAGACAGAAAGACAGGGAGACAGACAAACGGATGGACAGACAGACTGATGGATGGAACACAGGTAAACAGACAGACAGACTGGGAGACAGACAAACGGATGGACAGACAAACTGATGGACCGAACACAGGCAAACAGACAGACAGGGAGACAGACAAACGGATGGACAGACAGACTGATGGACGGAACACGGGCAAACAGACAGACAGACAGGCAGACAGACAAATGGATGGACAGACAAAAGACTACCAGTCGCATTCCAAGCGCCCTCCGTCGATCAAAACGCAGATTCCTGTTGGTCTCAATGAAATGGTAGTGACTGCCCACCTGCCACACACCACCACTCACTGCAATGGCTCACACCCGGACAATACCCTTCATTCACATGATCACCACCACCATCACCATCATCGTCGTCTCCCATATCATCATCATCATCATCATCATTACTATTATCATCATCATCACCACCACCACCACAATCACCACCACCACCACAACCATCATCATCATCATCATCATCATCATCATTGTTGTATATTCGAGTGCCTATGATTGGTTCGGCTGTATGCGGTAGTTAGACAGACAAGGGAGATAACGGAGGACTGCCGGTTACCGCCAAACTGAGATAAGCACACGACGCTCTTTCCCTCTTGGTCTAGCTTCAGCTTGTAAATAAATGTAGTTTGGAAATCAACAAGTTGTCTTAGTCAATTCTGTGAGAATATGACATCTGGCGACGAGGATGGGATCGTGCAAGATGCTGTGTGAAACCGGGCAACAATGTTGAGGGCCTAGTCACGAGTGCGCATCTGCCGACATCGTAACGGGAAAACCAGTACAGGCTAATACGGTTAATATCGACACGTCAGGCTTCAAGGGAAACACTGTTAGGCCTACCATCTGGCTTAGACTCCGAGGCTGACACCAGAAAGGACTCATTCAAGCTGAAATCAGGTCAGATCTGAACAACCTGTGATTTTCTTTCTTTCTTGTTCTAACCATTTTCTTTTCTTCTTTTTCATTTACTGTTGACAATCACAATGGCACAAGTTGGTAAACTGGAAGAATTTGATGTTACTACATGTGATGTTGACACCTATTTTGAACGTTTAGACCGTTTCTTTCTTGCAAATAAGATCGAAGACAATGCCAAAGTTCCCACTTTCATAAGCTTAGCAGGGCCCAAAACATACAAGCTTCTAAAATCGCTGTGTGCTCCTGAAAAACCTTCGGACAAGACAATAGGGGATGTCAAACAGGTGCTGAAGTCTCACATGAAACCAACAGAGTCGCTCATAAGTAGAAGAGCGAGATTCTATGCAAGGAAACAGGGATGCAACGAATCCATCACAGACTTTGTGGCGGCCTTGAAGGAGCTAGGTGCTGAATGTGAGTTCGGACAGTTTCTGAACGAAGTGCTGAGGGACATTTTCTGCATCAGAGTAGCCGATGTGGAAACACAGAAGCAACTGCGGACAGGGACTGCACCAAACTTTCCGGATGCAGTAAAAAGCGCACTGGCGAGAGAAGTACTAAAGAAAGACATCGACACCCTCTCCTTGCCGGCACCCACGGAATGTCATCGTGTGGAAGGCGGACAACCAAGTGGACGACCTCACTCTAGAACAGGGGGTACACAGGGAGGCAGAAGAAGGTTGCCCCCAGGGTCAACTCGAGAATGTTACCAGTGTGGCAGAGCAGACCACGATGCAAGAGACTGCAGATTCAAAACCTACGAATGCAGGCGGTGTGGAAAGAAGGGACATCTGCAAGCAGTGTGTCGTAGCACGGGTGCTACCAAGCACATAGATGTTGAAGAAGAAGATGATGACTACAGTGGACAGAGACTGCAAATACAGCGGATTTTCCACAACCAAAACAAGGGCGGAAAGGGCACAGCACCCTGGACAGCAAGATTACAAGTTGATGAGGTGAACCTGGAGATGGAGATCGACACAGGTTCGGCCAAATCGATCATCGGCAGGGACACCTTTGCCAGATTCTTCAAGGGAAAACAGCTAGAAAAGAAAGCGCCAATCCTCAGTTACCCATGAAGGGAACCCTGCAGGTACAAGTTGCTCACAACCAGCAGGTGTACCAGATGGAGCTGATGGTAGCAGATGTCACTGGACAACCCCCCATTATGGGGAGAGAATGGCTGGCAGAGATCAAAATGGACTGGGCACACGTGTTCAACCTCCGGCAGACCAATGACATGCTGGCCGACCACAAGCCCGTGTTTGAGGAAGGTCTGGGGGCCATGAAGGGGTTCAAGGCAAAGCTGCACTTGAAGCCAGAAGCAACACCTAAATTTGTCAAAGCCAGGCCAGTTCCCTTTGCCCTACGTCAAAAGGTGGAGGAATCCCGAGACGAACTAGAAAGAGAGGGAGTGTTGACCAAAGTGGCGCACAGTGACTGGGGCTCACCCATCGTTGTCGTACCAAAGAAAACCGGGGAAGTAAGGATCTGTGGGGACTACAAGGTCACCCTCAACCAGGCACTAGACGTGGACCAGCACCCACTCCCCAAGCCCAGTGACCTGTTTGCCACGCTAGCAGGAGGCAGGATATTTTCAAAGCTGGACCTCACTCAGGCCTATCACCAGATGGAAGTAGATGAGGAGTCCCAGCATCTCCTCACCATCACGACCCACAAGGGACTGTATCAGTATCGCAGACTACCATTTGGGATTTCATCAGCACCAGCACTCTTTCAGCGAACCATCGAGCAGATCCTACAAGGAATCCCAGGAGTGGTAGTTTTCATTGGTGACATTCAACTGACAGGACCTACAGTTGAGGAGCACTTGGACCGGCTGGACCAGGTTCTACAAAGATTAGAAGAACATGGACTGCGGCTGAAGATGTCCAAATGTGAGTTCTTGAAGGACAAGGTGGAGTACCTGGGTCACATCATCGACAAGGACGGACTTCACCCAGTGCCAGATAAAGTCCAGGCCATCACTGAGGCCCCAACACCATCAAACGTCAGTGAGCTGAGGTCCTACCTGGGAGTGCTGCAGTACTATGCCAGGTTTCTACCTAACCTCTCGTCAGAGCTGAGTCCACTTCATGACTTGCTCAAGGACAAGACACCATGGCACTGGACCGACAAATGTCAAGCAGCCTTCATGCGAACCAAGGAGCTTCTGACATCTGCAGATGTCCTCACCCATTTTGACGTTAACCTGCCAATTCGGCTGGAGTGCGACGCATCCTCTGGGGTTGGGGGCAGTCATCAGTCATGAGATGCCAAATGGAACCCATCGTCCGATTGCCTATGCATCCAGAACTCTGTCAAAGTCAGAGAGGAACTATGCCCAGATTGAAAAGGAGGCACTAGCCCTGGTGTTTGGAGTAAAGAAATTCCACAACTACCTGTACGGTCGCCCCTTCACACTTGTGACAGACCACAAACCGCTCCTCACCATCCTTGGACCAAAGAACGGGGTACCAACTCTGGCAGCAGCCCGAATGCAACGTTGGGCGTTGATTCTGGCAGCTTACCAGTACCAGCTATAGTTTAGAACAACAAACGAGCACAAAAATGCAGACATGTTGTCCAGACTGCCCCTGAAGACGGAAGACTCAACAGCCAGAGAAGAACCTATTTTCAACATCAACTGCACTGAAGATCTCCCACTGACAGCTGAGCGAATTGCGGAAGTGACCAGAAAGGACCCAGTACTCTCTAAAGTGTGGAACAACACACTCAACGGATGGCCAAACCATGTCAAGGATGCAGAACTACAGCCTTACTTCAAAAGGAGACAGGAGCTCTCAGCTGAGGAAGGTGTGGTTCTTTGGGGTCTTCGAGTGATCATCCCCACATCACTGCAGCAAAGGATCCTGGGGGAGCTACACGAAGAGCACCCAGGAATGTGCAGGATGAAAGCTCTTGCTCGGAGCTATGTGTGGTGGCCCGGCATTGATCAAGACATTGAAGCTACAGTCAAAGCTTGCCATGACTGCACCAAGGTGGCCAACACACTAGCAACCACACCACTGCATCCATGGTCATGGCCAAAAAGACCCTGGCAGCGGGTACACATTGACTTTGCAGAGCATCAGGGACAGAATTACTTTGTTCTGATTGACGCACACTCCAAGTGGCCAGAAGTGATTCCAATGGGGAGCACTACCACTGAGAAGACCATTGATGTTCTTCGACGTCTGTTTGCTTCATATGGGCTACCAGAAGAAATAGTGAGTGACAACGGACCCCAGTTCACGGCTCAGACGTTTGCCAACTTCCTTCGAAGAAATGGGGTAAAACACATGAGAGCCCCACCGTATCACCCCGCCACAAACGGAGCAGCTGAGAGATTTGTCCAGGTACTGAAAAGGAGCCTGAAACGGAGTTCCCAGCTGACCATCCAGCACCAACCGGCAAACCTCCTGTTCAGCTACCGGGCCACTCCACACATGACGACAGGAGTGTCACCGGCTGAACTCTTCCTGAAGCGGCAGCTGAGAGTTCAGCTGGCATTAGTGAAACCAGACCAAGGCGGAACAATCCTTCGCAAGCAGAAGCAGCAGAAGGAGCAGCATGACCATGGCACAAAGAATCTGCGTGCCTTCGTACCTGGGGAGACTGTCGCTGTGAGGCAGTTTCGGGGCCCTGACAAATGGGTTCGGGGCACTGTGATGCAGCGCCTGGGGCCGACAAGCTACATCGTGCACACAGCTGGCAGAACCGTACATGTACACATTGACCATCTCATCCCAGCACCGGAAGAAGAAGCCGAAGTCAACACACAGGTGATAGTGGTCCACCCTCCTATAGCCCAAAACAGGCCCACATATCCGTATGCAGAGGCGCGTAACCCCGCGCATTCCCTTGGTCCAACCCCATTAGATCTGTCACCTGTGCCTAACGATGCATCAGTACAAGTTCCATCAGTTCCTGAGCCAAGGGCAACCACTTCGAGAGGTTCCAGTCCGATGTCGACGAGGTTAGACCTGCCAGGGCCAGTGACAATGCCAGGACGGCCTGCACAGTCACCACCTCCACCCTGAAGATCGACCCGTGAGCGGAGGGAGCCAACCCGTTTGGACCTATGAACATCAACCTGCTCAGAGTGCATGGACATTCGTTATTTCGTTTTTGAAAGCACTCCATGAGAACAGACAGAAGGACAATCAAAATCGTGCATGCTACATCGAAATCGTGCATGCTACTTCGGAATCATGCATGTTGCTCGCAAAATCGTACATGGAAAATGAAACCATTGAGATTGAATTGACGGAACACATGACCTCATGGTAAGGGGGAAGGAAGTGTTGTATATTACGAGTGCCTATGATTGGTTCGGCTGTATGCGGTAAGACAGACAAGGGAGATAACGGAGGACTGCCGGTTACCGCCAAACTGAGATCAAAGACTGTACGCCCTACGGGGCGAACTATCTTTGCTGAGATAAGCACACAACGCTCTTTCCCTCTTGGTCTAGCTTCAGCTTGTAAATAAATGTAGTTTGGAAATCAACAAGTTGTCTTAGTCAATTCTGTGAGAATATGACAATCATCATCATCATCATCATCATCATCATCATCATCCTCACCAGCACCGCCACCACCACCTCCAACACCATCATCGTCACCTTCGTCGTCGTCGTCGTCATCGTCATCGTCGTCACCATCTTCATCCTCCTTCTCCTCCAATCATCATCATCATCATCATCATCATCATTATCATCATCATCTTTATCACCAATAGCAACAACACCATCATCATTATCAAAGTTGCCTTCGCTGTCATCAACATTATCGTTATCATCACCCTCCTCATCATCATCACCATGATCTTCACATTCAGTTCAAGGAGTTGATGATGTGGACTGTACAGAAGATCCCCATCAGCAGCCGCTGCCCCTGCCCTCATCTGACTTGCCTGGTCACACACACTGACCACCTCCAGCATGTCGCTGCCCCTGCCCTCACCTGAACTGGTCGGTCACACACACTGACCACCTCCAGCATGTCGCTGCCCCTGCCCTCACCTGAACTGGTCGGTCACACACACTGACCACCTCCAGCATGTCGCTGCCCCTGCCCTCACCTGAACTGGTCGGTCACACACACTGACCACCTCCAGCATGTCGCTGCCCCTGCCCTCACCTGAACTGGTCGGTCACACACACTGACCACCTCCAGCATGTCGCTGCCCCTGCCCTCACCTGAACTGGTCGGTCACACACACTGACCACCTCCAGCATGTCGCTGCCCCTGCCCTCACCTGAACTGGTCGGGAACTGGTCGGTCACACACACTGACCACCTCCAGCATGTCGCTGCTCCTGCCCTCACCTGAATTGGCCGGTCACACAAACTGACCACCTCCAGCATGTCGGTGGGTCGGCCAGCATTGAGCACGATATGTCCGTCCTTGGTCTTCAGTTCCCAGGAACCACGTCCTGGGGACATTCCACTGCTTCTTTCCCGACAACTGCCGTTCCTGGCTTCTGGATACACACACAGGGAGGGGTCAGTGACGTGGACACACACACAGGGAGGGTCAGTGACATGGACACACAGATGGAGGGGTCAGTGACGTGGACACACAGATGGAGGGGTCAGTGACGTGGACACACATACACAGGGAGGGGTCAGTGACATGGTGACACACAGGGAGGGGTCAGTGACAGGGACACACACAAGGAGGGGTCAATGACATGGTGACACACAGGGAGGGGTGCAGTGACATGGTGACACCACAGGGAGGGGTCAGTGACAGGGACACACACACAAAGGGAGGGTCAGTGACAGTGACACACACACAGGGAGGGGTCAGTGACATGGTGACACACAGGGAGGGGTCAGTGACATGGACACACACACAGGAGGGGTCAGTGACATGGTGACACACACACAGGGAGGGGTCAGTGACATGGACACACACAGGGAGGGGTCAGTGGCATGGGACACACACACAGGGAGGGGTCAGTGACGGAAAACATGTGTGACACACACAGGGAGGGGTCATACATGGTGACACACAACAGGAGGGGTCAGTGACATGGACACACACACGGAGGGGTCATGACATGGACACACACAGGGAGGGGTCAGTGACAGGACACACACAGGAAGGGTCAGTGACATGGAACACACACAGGGAGGGGTCAGTGGACAATGGACACACACACAGGAGGGGTCAGTGACATGGACACACACAGGAGGGGTCAGTGACATGGACACACACAGGGAGGGGTCATGACATGGACACACACAGGGAGGGTCAGTGACATGGACACACAGGGAGGGTCAGTGACATGTGACACACAAGGGAGGGGTCAGTGACATGGACACACACAGGAGGGTCAGTGACATGGACACACACAGGGAGGGGTCAGTGACAGGACACACACAGGGAGGGTCAGTGACATGTGAACACACAGGGAGGGGTCAGTGACAGGACACACACAGGAAGGGGTCAGTGACAGGCACAACAAGGGGGTCAGTGACATGGACACACGGAGGGGTCAGTGACATGTGACACACAGGGAGGGGTCAGTGACATGGTGACACACAGGGAGGGGTCAGTGACAGGACACACACAGGGAAGGGGTCAGTGAAGGACACACACAGGAGGGGTCAGTGACAAGGACACACACAGGGAGGGGTCAGTGACATGGACACACACAGGGAGGGTCAGTGACATGGACACACACAGGGAGGGGTCAGTGACATGGACACACACAGGAGGGGTCAGTGACATGGTGACACACAGGAGGGTCAGTGACATGGTACACACACAGGGAGGGGCAGTACATGGTAACACAGGGAGGTCATGACATGTGACACACACGGAGGGGTCAGGAAAACATGGACACACACACAGGGAGGGTCAGTGACATGGACAACACAGGAGGGTCAGTGACATGGACACACACACAGGGAGGGGTCAGTGACATGGACACACACAGGGAGGGTCAGTGACATGGTGACACACACACAGGAGGGTCAGTACAGGTACACACACAGGAGGGGTCAGTGACATGGGACACACACAAGGGAGGGTCAGTGACAGGACACACACACAGGGAGGGGTCAGTACATGGTGACACACAACAGGGAGGGGTCAGTGACATGGACAACACACAGGGAGGGTCAGTGACATGGGACACACAAGGGAGGGGTCAATGACATGGTGACACACACACGGGAGGGGTCAGTGACATGGACACACACAGGGAGGGTCATGACATGGACACCACACAGGGAGGGGTCAGTGACATGGACACACACAGGGAGGGGTCAGTGACATGGTGACACACACACAGGAGGGGTCAGTGACATGGACACACACAGGAGGGGTCAGTGACATGGACACACACACAGGAGGGGGTCAGTGACAGGACACACACAGGAGGGGTCAGTGACATGGACACACACACAGGGAGGGGTCAGTGACATGGACACAACAGGGAGGGGTCAGTGACAGGACACACACAGGAGGGGTCAGTGACATGGACACACACACAGGGAGGGGTCAGTGACAGGGACACACACAGGGAGGGGTCAGTGACATGGACACACAACAGGGAGGGGTCAGTGACATGGACACACACACAGGGAGGGGTCAGTGACATGGACACACACAGGAGGGTCAGTGACATGGTAACACAACAGGGAGGGGTCAGTGACAGGACACACACAGGGAGGGTCAGTGACAGGGACAAACACACAGGGAGGGTCAGTGACATGGACACACACACAGGGAGGGGTCAGTGACATGGACACACACACAGGGAAGGGTCAGTGACATGGACACACACAGGGAGGGGTCAGTGACAAGGACACACACAGGGAGGGTCAGTGACAGGACACACACAGGGAGGGGTCAGTGACAGGACAACACAGGGAGGGTCAGTACATGGAACACAGGGATCACATGCACCACAGGGAGGGGTCAGTGACAGGACACTCACAGGAGGGGTCAGACATGGACACAGCCAACAGGGAGGGTCAGTGACAGGCACACACACAGGGAGGTCATGACAGGACAACACACAGGGGAGGGTCAGTGACATGGACAACACACAGGGAGGGGTCAGTGACAGGACACACACACAGGGAGGGTCAGTGCAGTCACACACAGGAGGGGTACAAGGACACACACAGGGAGGGGTCAGTGACATGGACACACCACAAGGGAGGGGTCAGTGACAGGACACACACACAGGGAGGGGTCAGAGTAACAAGGACACACACAACAGGGAGGGGTCAGTGACAAGGAACACACACAGGGAGGGGTCAGTGACGGACACACACACAGGGAGGGGTCAGTACAGGACACAACACAGGAGGGTCAGTGACAGGACACACACAGGAAGGGTCAGTACAAGGACAACACACAGGGAGGGTCAGTGACAAGGACACACACAGGGAGGGGTCAGTGACAGGACACACACACAGGGAGGGTCAGTGACAAGGACACACACACAGGGAGGGGTCAGTGACAAGGACACACACAGGGAGGGTCAGTGACAAGGACACACACACAGGAGGGGTCAGTGACATGGACACACACAGGAGAGGGGTCAGTGACAAGGACACACAACAGGGAGGGGTCAGTGACAGGAACACACAGGGAGGTCAGTACAGGACCACACAGGGAGGGGTCAGTGACAAGGACACACAACAGGGAGGGTCAGTACAAGGACACACACACAGGGAGGGGTCAGTGACAAGGACACACACCAGGGAAGGGTCAGTACAGGACACACACACAGGGAGGGGTCAGTGACAAGGACACACACAGGGAGGGTCAGTGAAAGGACACACACACAGGGAGGGGTCAGTGACAAGGACACACACACAGGGAGGGGTCAGTGACAAGGCACACACACAGGGAGGGTCAGTAAACAAGGACACACACAGGGAGGGTCAGTGACAAGGACACACACACAGGGAGGGGTCAGTGACAAGGAACACACACAGGGAGGGTCAGTGACAAGGACACACACAGGGAGGGTCAGTGACAGGACACACACACAGGGAGGGGTCAGTACAAGGACACACACAGGGAAGGGTCAGTAACAAGGACACACACACAGGAGGGTCAGTAACAAGGACACACACACAGGGAGGGTCAGTACAAGGACACACACACAGGGAGGGTCAGTAACAAGGACACACACACAGGAGGGGTCAGTACAAGGACACAACACAGGGAGGGTCAGTACAAGGACACACACACAGGGAGGGGTCAGTGACAAGGACACACACACAGGGAGGGTCAGTACAGGACACACACACAGGGAGGGTCAGTACAAGGACACACACACAGGGAGGGTCAGTGACAAGGACCACACACAGGGAGGGTCAGTAACAAGGACACACACACAGGGAGGGTCAGTGACAAGGACACACACACAGGGAGGGGTCAGTGACAGGACACACACAAGGAGGGTCATGTACAGGACACACACACAGGGAGGGTCAGTGACATGGACACACACACAGGGAGGGGTCAGTGACATGGACACACACACAGGGAGGGTCAGTGACAGGACACACACACAGAAGGGGTCAGTGACATGGCACACACACAGGGAGGGTCAGTGACATGGACACACACACAGGGAGGGGTCAGTGACAGGGTCAGTCCCAAAGAACACACAGGGACGGGTCAGTGACATGGACACACACACAGGAAGGGGTCAGAGACAAGGACACACACAGGGAGGAGGTCAGTGACATGGACCACACACAGGGAGGGGTCAGTGACATGGAACACACACACAGGGAGGGTCAGTGACATGGACACACACAGGGAGGGGATCAGTGCATGGACACACACACAGGGAGGGGTCAGTGACATGGACACCACAGAGAGAGGGGTCAGTGACATGGACACACAACAGGGAAGGGTCAGTGACAAGGACACACACACAGGAGGGGTCAGTGACATGGACACACACACAGGGAGGGGCAGTGACATGGACACACACACAGGGAGGGGTCAGTGACATGGACACACACGCGGAGGGGTCATTGACATGGACACTACACAACAGGAGGGGTCAGTGACAGGGACACATACACACACAGGGAGAGGTCATGACAGGACACAACACACACAGGAGGGGTCAGTGACATGGACACACACACAGGGAGGGGTCAGTGACAGGACACACACACAGGGAAGGGTCAGTGACAAGGACACACACACAGGGAGGGGTCAGTGACAAGGACACACACAGGGAAGGGTCAGTGACATAGGACACACACACAGGGAGGGTCAGTGACAAGGACACACACACAGGGAGGGGTCAGTGACAGGACACACACACAGGGAGGGGTCAGTGACATGGACACACACACAGGGAAGGGTCAGTAACAAGGACACACACACAGGGAGGGGTCAGTGACAGGACACACACAGGGAAGGGGTCAGTGACAAGGGACACACACACACAGGGAAGGGTCAGTAGACAAGGACACACACAGGGAGGGGTCAGTGACATGGACACACACACAGGGAAGGGTCAGTGACAAGGACACACACAACAGGGAGGGGTCAGTGACAAGGACACACACAGGGAGGGGTCAGTGACAAGGACACACACACGGGAGGGGTCAGTGACATGGACACACACACAGGAGGGGTCAGTAACAAGGGACACACACACAGGGAGGGGTCAGTGACAAGGACACACACAAGGGAGGGGTCAGTGACAAGGACACACACACAGGGAGGGGTCAGTGACAAGGACACACACACAGGGAGGGGTCAGTGACAAGGACACACACACAGGGAAGGGGTCAGTAACAAGGACACACACAGGGAGGGGTCAGTGACAGGACACACACACAGGGAAGGGTCAGTGACAAGGCCCACACACAGGAAGGGGGTCAGAACAAGGACACACAAGGGAGGGGTCAGTGACAATGGACACACACACAGGGAGGGGTCAGTGACATGGACACACACACAGTGACAAGGACACACACAGAGAGGGGTCAGTGATATGGACACACACAGAGAGGAGTCAGTGACAAGGACACACACAGAGAGGAGTCAGTGACAAGGACACACACAGGAGGGGTCAGTGACAAGGACACACACAGAGAGGAGTCAGTGACAAGGACACACACAGAGAGGAGTCAGTGACAAGGACACACACAGAGAGGAGTCAGTGACCCCTCCCTGTGTGTGTGTCCTCGTCACTGACCCTCCCTGTGTGTGTCCTTGTCACTGACCCCTCTCTATGTGTGTGTCCATGTCACTGACCCTCCCTGTGTGTGTGCGTCACCATGTCATTGACCCCTCTCTGTGTGTGTCCATGTCACTGATCCCTTCCTGTGTGTGTATCACCATGCCGCTGACCCCTCCCTGTGTGTGTGTGTCACCATGTCATTGACCCTCGCTGTGTGTGTCAATGTCACTGATCCCTTCCTGTGTGTGTATCACCATGCCAATGACCCCTCCCTGTGTGTGTGTGTGTCACCATGTCATTGACCCCTCTCTGTGTGTGTCCATGTCACTGATCCCTTCCTGTGTGTGTATCACCATGCCACTGTCCCCTCCCTGTGTGTGCCACCATGCCACTGACCCCTTCCTGTGTGTGTGTCCATGTCACTGACCCCTCCCTGTGTGTGTGTCCATGTCACTGACCCCTTCCTGTGTGTGTCCATGTCACTGACCCCTCCCTGTGTGTGTGTCCATGTCACTGACCCCTCCCTGTGTGTGTGTCCATGTCACTGACCCCTTCCTGTGTGTGTCCATGTCACTGACCCCTCCCTGTGTGTGTGTCCATGTCACTGACCCCTCCCTGTGTGTGTGTCCATGTCACTGACCCCTCCCTGTGTGTCACCATGTCACTGACCCCTCCCTGTGTGTCACCATGTCACTGACCCCTCCCTGTGTGTCACCATGTCACTGACCCCTCCCTGTGTGTCACCATCTCATTGATCCCTTCCTGTGTATGTGTCCTTGTCACTAACCCTCCCTGTGTGTGTCCTTCTCACTGACCCCTCCCTGTGCATTGTCCCTTATCACTGACCCATCCTGTGTGTGTCCTCGTCACTGACCCCTCCCTGTGTGTGTCATGTGTCCCTGTCACTGATCCCTCCCTGTGTGTGTCCATGTCACTGACCTCTCCCTGTGTGTGTCTGTGTCCCTGTCACTGACCCCTCCCTTGTGTGTGTCCTTGTCACTGACCCCTCCCTGAGTGTGTCCCAGTCACTGACCTCTCCCTGTGTGTGGTCTGTGTCCCTGTCACTGACCCCTCCCTGTGTGTGTGTCCTTGTCACTGACCCCTCCCTGTGTGTGTCCATGTCACTGACCCCTCCCTGTGTGTGTCCATGTCACTGACCCCTCCCTGTGTGTGTGTCCCTGTCACTGAACCCCTCCCTGTGTGTGTGTCCTTGTCACTGACCCCTTCCTGTGTGTGTGTCACCATGTCACTGATCCCTCCCTGTGTGTGTGTCCATGTCACTGATCCCTCCCTGTGTGTGTGTCACCATGTCACTGACCCCTCCCTGTGTGTGTGTCACCATGTCATTGACCCTCCCTGTGTGTGTGTCCATGTCACTGACCCCTCCCTGTGGTGTGTCCTTGTCACTGACCCCTCCCTGTGTGTGTGTCACCATGACACTGACCCCTCCCTGTGTGTTGTGTCCATGTCACTGACCCCTCCCTGTGTGTGTGTCACCATGTCACTGACCCCTCCCTGTGTGTGTGTCCTTGTCACTGACCCCTCCCTGTGTGTGTGTCACCATGTCACTGACCCCTCCTGTGTGTGTGTCCATGTCACTGACCCCTCCCTGTGTGTGTGTCACATGTCACTGACCCCTCCTCTGTGGTGTCACCATGTCACTGACCCCTCCCTGTGTTTGTCCCATGTCACTGACCCCTCCTGTGTGTGTCCCTGTCTCTGACCCCTCCCTGTGTGTGTCCTTGTCACTGACCCCTCCCTGTGTGTGTCCTTGTCACTGACCCCTCCCTGTGTGTGTGTCCTTGTCACTGACCCCTCCCTGTGTGTGTCCTTGTCACTGACCCCTCCCTGTGTGTGTGTCCTTGTCACTGACCCCTCCCTGTGTGTGTGTCCCTTGTCACTGACCCCTCCCTGTGTGTGTTACCATGTCACTGACCCCTCCCTGTGTGTGTGTCCCTGTCACTGACCCCTCCCTGTGTGTGTGTCCATGTCACTGACCCCTCCCTGTGTGTGTGTCACCATGTCACTGACCCCTCCCTGTGTTTGTGTCCATGTCACTGACCCCTCCCTGTGTGTGTGTCATCATGTCACTGACCCCTCCCTGTGTGTGTCCATGTCACTGACCCCTCCCTGTGTGTGTCCATATTACTGACCCCTCCCTGTGTGTGTTCACCATGTCACTGGACCCCTCCCCGTTGTTGTGTCCCTGTCACTGACCCCTCCCTGTGTGTGTGTCCATGTCGCTGACCCCTCCCTGTGTATATGTCCATGTCACTGACCCCTCCCTCTGTGTGTGCCCATGTCACTGACCCTCCTGTGTGTAGTGTCCTGTCACTGACCCCTCCCTGTGTGTGTGTCCATGTCATTGACCCCTTCCTCTGTGTGTGTCCATGTCACTGACCCCTCCCTGTGTGTGTGTCCATGTTACTGACCCCTCCCTGTGTGTGTCCTTGTCACTGACCCCTCTTGTGTGTTGTTGCACTATGTCACTCTGCCCCTCTCTGTGTGTGTCCATGTCACTGACCCCTCACTGTGTGTGTGTCCATGTCACTGACCCTCCCTGTGTGTGTGTCCATGTCACTGACCCCTCCTGTGTGTGTGTCCATGTCACTGGCCCCTCCTTCTGTGTGTGTGTCCAATGTCACTGACCCCTCCCGTGTGTGTCCTTGTCACTGACCCCTCCCTGTGTGTGTGTCACCATGTCACTGACCCCTCCCTGTGTGTGTGTCCTTGTACTGACCCTTCCCTGTGTGTGTGTCCTGTTACTGACCCCTCCCTGTATGTGTCCTTGTCACTGACTCTCTTATGTGTGTCCTTGTCACTGACCCCTCTCTGTGTGTGTCCTTGTCACTGACCCACACAGTGGTGGTCAGTACAAGGACACCACAGAGGGGTCAGTGACAGGGACACACACAGAGAGGGGTCAGTGACAAGGACACACACAGAGGGGGTCATGTGACAAGGACACACACACCACCACAGAGGGGTCAGTGACAATGGACACACACAGGATGGGTCAGTGACAAGGACACACACCAGGAGGGGTCAGTGAACAGGACACACACATGGAGGGTCATGACATGGACACACACACAGGGAGGGTGGTCAGTACAAGGACACACACAGGGAGAGGTCAGTGACATGGACACACACACAGGAGGGGTCAGTGACATGGACACACACACAGGAGGGGTCAGTGACATGGACACACACACAAGAGGGGTCAGTGACAGGACACACACACAGAGAGGAGGATCAGTGACAGGACACACACACACAGGGACGGGTCAGTGACATGGACACACACAAGAGGAGGGTCAGTGACATGGACACACACACAGGGAGGGTCAGGACATGGACACACACAGGGACGGGTCAGTGACATGGACACACACACACAGGGAGGGGTCAGTGACATGGACACCACACACAGGGAGGGGTCAGTGACAAGGACACACACAGAGGAGGGGTCATGACTGACCCGGAGGGTCAGTGACAGACACACACACACAGAGGAGGGGTCAGTGACATGGACACACACACACAGGGAGGGTCAGTGACATGGACACACACAAGGGAGGGTCACAAAGGACATATAGACACACACACACAGAGGGAGAGGTCAGTGACATGGGACACACACACACAGGGAGGGGTCAGTGACATGGACACACACACACAGGGAGGGGTCAGTGACAGGACACACAACACAGGGAGGGGTCAGTGACATGGACACACACACACGAGGAGGGGTCAACGACGGACACACACACACAGGGAGGGTCAGTGACATGGACACACACAGAGGGAGGGCTCAGTGACATGACACACACACAGAGGGAGGGGTCAGTGACATGGAACATACACACACAGGAGGGGTCAGTGACATGGACACACACACAGGGGAGGGGTCAGTGACAGGGACACATACACACAAGGGAGGGTCAGTGACATGGACACACACACAGAGGAGGGGTCAATGACATGGACACACACACAGAGGGAGGGTCAGTGACATGACACACCAGAGGGAGCCAGTGACATGGACACACACACGAGGGAGGGGTCAGTGACAGGGACACACACAGAGGTAGGGTCAGTGACAGGGACACACACACAGAGGGAGGGGTCAGTGACAGGGACACACACAGAGGGAGGGGTCAGTGACAGGGACACACACACAGAGGGAGGTGTCAGTGACAGGGACACACACACAGGGGGAGGGATCAGTGAGTGACATGGACACACACACACAGGGAGGGGTCAGTGACAGGGGACACACACACAGGAGGGGTCAGTGACATGGACACACACACACAGGGAGGGGTCAGTGACATGGACACACACAGGGAGGGGTCAGTGACATGGACACACACACAGGGAGGGGTCAGTGACATGGGACACACACAGAGGGAGGGGTCAGTGACAGGGACACACACACACAGGGAGGGGTCAGTGACATGACACACACACACAGGGAGGGTCAGTGACAAGGACACACACAGGGAGGGGTCAGTGACATGGACACACACACAGGAGGGGTCAGTGACAGGGACACACACACACAGGGAGGGGTCAGTGACACGGACACACACAGAGGGAGGGGTCAGTGACATGGACACACACCACAAGGGAGAGGTCAGTGACATGGACACATACACACACAGGGAGGGGTCAGTGACATGGACACACACACAGAGGGAGGGGTCAAGTGACAGGGACACATACACACACAGGGAGGGGTCAGTGACATGGACACACACACAGGAAGGGGTCAGTGACAGGACACACACACAGGGAGGGGTAGTGACAAGGACACCACACACAGGGAGGGGTCAGTAACAAGGACACACACACAGGGAGGGGTCAGTGACAGGACACACACACAGGGAAGGGTCAGTAACAAGGACACACACACAGGGAGGGTCAGTAACAAGGACACACAGGGGGAGGGTCAGTGACAAGGACACACACACAGGGAGGGGTCAGTGACAAGGACACACACACAGGGAGGGGTCAGTAACAAGGACACACACACAGGGAGGGGTCAGTAACAAGGACACACACACAGGGAGGGGTCAGTACAAGGACACACACAGGGAAGGGTCAGTGACAAGGACACACACACAGGGAGGGGTCAGTGACAAGGACACACACAGGGAAGGGTCAGTGACAAGGACACACACACAGGGAGGGGTCAGTGACAAGGACACACACAGAGAGGGCTCAGTGACAAGGACACACACACAGGGAAGGGTCAGTAACAAGGACACACAGGGGGAGGGGTCAGTGACAAGGACACACACACAGGGAGGGGTCAGTAAACAAGGACACACACAGGAGGGGTCAGTGACAAGGACACACACACAGGGAGGGGTCAGTGACAAGGACACACACACAGGGAGGGGTCAGTGACAAGGACACACACACAGGGAAGAGTCAGTAACAAGGACACACACACAGGGACGGGGTCAGTGACAAGGACACACACACAGGGAAGGGTCAGTAACAAGGACACACACACAGGGAGGGTCAGGTAACAAGGACACCACAGGGGAGGGTCAGTAACAAGGACACACACACAGGGAAGGGTCAGTGACAAGGCACACACACAACAGGGAGAGGTCAGTGACATGGACACACACAGGGAGGGGTCAGTACATAGGACACACACAGGGAGGGGTCAGTGACAAGGACACACACACAGGGAGGGGTCAGTGACAGGGACACAGACACGACACACACAGGGAGAGGTCAGTGACATGGACACACACAGGGAGGTATCAGTGACAGGGACACTACACAACAGGGAGGGGTCAGTGATGACGACACACACAGGGATGGGTCAGTGATAACAGGACAAAACACACAGGGAGGGTCAGTGAAAGGACACACACAGGGAGGGTCAGTGACAAGGACACATACACACAGAAGGGGGACAAACAATGGGTGACACACAGGGAGGGGTCAGTGACAGGCACACACAGGGAGGGGTCAGTGACATGGACACACAACACAGGAAGGGGTCAGTGACATGGACACACACAAGGGAGGGGTCAGTGACATGGACACACACACAGGGAGGGGTCAGTGACATGGAGACACCACAGGGAGGGGTCAGTGACATGGACCACACACAGGAAGGGGTCAGTGACATGGACACACACAGGAGGGTCAGTGACATGGACACACACAGGGAGAGGTCAGTGACATGGACACACACACAGGGAGGGGTCAGTGACATGGACACACACACAGGGAGGGTTCAGTGACATGGACACACACACAGGGAGGGGATCAGTGGCATGGACAACACACAGGGAGGGTCAGTGACATGGACACACACAGGAGAGGGGTCAGTGACATGGACACACACACATGGAGGGGTCAGTAACAAGGACACACACACAGGGAGGGGTCAGTGACAATGGACACACACACAGGGAGGGGTCAGTGACAAGGACACACACACAGGGAGGGGTCAGTGACAAGGACACACACACAGGGAGGGGTCAGTGACAGGACACACACACAGGGAGGGGTCAGTGACAAGACACACACACAGGGAGGGGTCAGTGACAAGGACACACACACAGGGAGGGGTCAGTGACAAGGACACACACACAGGGAGGGTCAGTGACAAGGACACACACACAGGGAGGGGTCAGTGACAAGGACACACACACAGGGAAGGGTCAGTAACAAGGACACACACACAGGGAGGGTCAGTGAACAAGGACACACACACAGGGGAGGGGTCAGTAACAAGGACACACACACAGGGAAGGGTCAGTGACAAGGACACACACACAGGGAGGGGTCAGTAACAAGGACACACACACAGGGAGGGGTCAGTGACAAGGACACACACACAGGGAGGGGTCAGTGACAAGGACACACACACAGGGAGGGGTCAGTACAAGGACACACACACAGGAAGGGGTCAGTACAAGGACACACACACAGGGAGGGGTCAGTAACAAGGACACACACACAGGGAAGGGTCAGTGACAAGGACACACACACAGGGAGGGTCAGTGACAAGGACACACACACAGGGAGGGGTCAGTGACAAGGACCACACACAGGGAGGGTCAGTGACAAGGACACACACACAGGGAGGGGTCAGTGACAAGGACACACACACAGGGAAGAGGTCAGTAACAAGGACACACACAGGGAGGGGTCAGTGACAAGGACACACACACAGGGAAGGGTCAGTAACAAGGACAACACACAGGGAGGGGTCAGTGACAATGACACACACACAGGGAGGGGTCAGTGACAAGGACACACACACAGGGAAGGGTCAGTGAACAAGGACACACACACAGGGAGGGGTCCAGTGACAAGGACACACAAAAGGGAAGGGTCAGTAACAAGGACACACACACAGGGAGGGGTCAGTGACAGGGACACATATACACAGGGAGGGGTCAGTGACAGGACACACACACAGGGAGGGGTCAGTGACAGGGACACACACAGAGGGAGGGGTCAGTGACAGGGACACATACACACAGGGAGGGGTCAGTGACAGGGACACATAACACACAGGGAGGGGTCAGTGACATGGACACACACAGAGGGAGGGGTCAGTGACAGGGACACATACACACACAGGGAGGGGTCAGTGACAGGGACACACACAGAGGGAGGGTCAGTACATGGAACACACACACAAGGGAGGGGTCAGTGACATGGGACACACACACAGGGAGGGGTCAGTGACATGGACAAACACACAGAGGGAGGGGTCAGTGACAGGGACACACACACAGGGAGGGGTCAGTGACAGGGACAGCACACAGAGGGAGGGGTCAGTGACAGGGACACACAACACACAGGGAGGGGGTCAGTGACAGGGACACACACACAGAGGGAGGTGTCAGTGACAGGGACACACACACAGAGGGAGAGGCAGAGTAGTGAGTGACATGGACACACACACACAGAGGGAGGGTCAGTGACATGGACACACACACAGGAGGGGTCAGTGACATGGACACACACACACAGGAGGGGTCAGTGACATGGACACACACACAGGGAGGGGTCAGTGACATGGACACACACACAGGGAGGGGTCAGTCAGAGTGACATGGACACACACAGAGGGAGGGGTCAGTGACAGGGACACACACACACAGGGAGGGGTCAGTGACATTGACACACACACACAGGGAGGGGTCAGTGACAAGGACACACACAGGGAGGGGTCAGTGACATGGACACACACACAGGAGGGGTCAGTGACAGGGACACACACACACAGGGAGGGGTCAGTGACACGGACACACACAGAGGGAGGGGTCAGTGACATGGACACACACACACAGAGGGAGAGGTCAGTGACATGGACACATACACACACAGGGAGGGGTCAGTGACATGGACACACACACACAGGGAGGGGTCAGTGACAGGGACACATACACACACAGGGAGGGGTCAGTGACATTGACACACACAGAGGGAGGGGTCAGCGACATGGACACACACACAGAGGGAGGGGTCAGTGACATGGACACACACAGAGGGAGGGCTCAGTGACATGGACACACACACAGAGGGAGGGGTCAGTGACAGGGACACACACACACACAGGGAGGGGTCAGTGACAGGGACACACACACAGAGGGAGGTGTCAGTGACAGGGACACACACACACAGGGAGGGGTCAGTGACAGGGACACATATACACAGGGAGGGGTCAGTGACAGGGACACACACACACACAGGGAGGGGTCAGTGACAGGGACACATATACACAGGGAGGGGTCAGTGACAGGGACCCCACACACACACAGGGAGGGGTCAGTGACAGGGACACACACACACACAGGGAGGGGTCAGTGACATGGACACACACACAGGGAGGGGTCAGTGACAGAGACACACACACACAGGGAGGTGGCAGTGACATGGACACACACAGAGGGAGGGGTCAGTGACAGGGACACACACACAGGAAGGGGTCAGTTACATGGACACATACACACACAGGAAGGGGTCAGTGACAAGGACACACACACAGGAAGGGGTCAGTGACAAGGACACACACACAGGGAGGGGTCAGTGACATGGACACACACAGGGAGGGGTCAGTGACATGGACACACACACACAGGGAGGGGTCAGTGACATGGACACACACAGAGGGAGGGGTCAGTGACAGGGACACACACACAGGAAGGGGTCAGTTACATGGACACATACACACACAGGAAGGGGTCAGTGACAAGGACACACACACAGGAAGGGGTCAGTGACAAGGACACATACACACACAGAAGGAGGGGTCAGTGACATGGACACATACACACACAGGGAGGGGTCAGTGACATGGACACACACAGAGGGAGGGGTCAGCGACATGGACACACACACAGGGTGGAGGGGGTTGTTAGTGACTGGACATACACAGGGTGGAGGGGGGTGTTAGTGACTGGACACACACACAGCCATGGTGGGGTGGTAGGGAGGGGGGAAACACAGTGAGAAGAAATGGGTTACAGTGGTAGACATTTTGGGTGGTTGGGAGGGGTAGAGAGAGAAGAAATAGGTTACAGTGGTGGACATGGTGGGGTGGTAGGGAGGGGGGCAGAGAGAGAAGAAATAGGCAACAGTGGTAGACATGGTGGGGTGGTAGGGAGGGGGGCAGAGAGAGAAGAAATAGGTTACAGTGGTGGACATAGTGGGGTGGTAGGTGTGGGGTGGTGGTGGGGGCAGAGAGAGAAGAAATAGGTTACAGTGGTGGACTTGGTGGGGTGGGGGTGGGGGGTGCAGAGACAGAAGAAATAGGTTACTGTGGTAGACATGATGGGGTGGTAGGGAGGGGAGGGGGCAGGGAGAGAAGAAATAGGTTACAGTGGTGGACATGATGGGGTGGTAGGTTGGGGGGGGGGGGGGGGGGGCGCAGAGAGAGAAGAAATACGTTACAGTGGTTGACATGATAGGGTGGTAGGGAGGAGGGTGGGGACAGAGAGAGAAGAAATAGGTTACAGTGGTAGACATGGTGGGGTGGTAGGGAGGGGGGAGACAGAGAGACAAGAAATAGGTTACAGTGGTGGACATGGGGGGTGGTGGTAGGAAGAGGGAGGCGGACAGGAGCTGTCTCCACACACACACACACACACACACACACACACACACACACACACATTCATTTTATTTGGCTGCGCTGCATCTAGATAACCAACACATACACATGGCGAACCAGAAAGAAAACACAATACACGCCAAGCGAGCAAGCAAGTCAGTTGACCTTGGCTGCTTCTTGGAACTGCTTGATGTCAGGGACAGGTAGAAAGCTTCCGTACAAAGCAAGGTCAAGATCACCGTGAGGACGCGCAATGGGTTTGTGTACCGTGACCTGAAAGATGGCGATGGGAATGGGAAAAAAAGCATACTTCTACACTTACACAAACACGCACGCGCGCGCACGCGCTCACACACACACACACACACACACACCCACACCCATACACATGAACGCACGCACGCACGCACGCACACCCACCCCCACCCCCCCACACACACATGCACTCGTGCACGCACGCACAATACCTGTTCGCAACTATACACATATGTTGTATACCTACTAGTATGCAGGCAAGCAGCAACACACACACACACACACACACACACACACACACACACACACATGCCCTATCAGCAGCAGCAACAGCAGAAATAGTATGAAAGGATCCTGCAGTAGTGACGGTAATACGCATGTAACATCTGACCGCACTGGAGTGTTGGGGCTCCACATTGAATAATTCATTTTGAAAGAAAGCCATTTTCTGTCAATTAGTTTGAAAACGTGCTTGTGTTTTTATTTGGCATTTGCAGAACATTTAGAATGTTTACTTACTAGATTTACTTTGTCTGAAAGAAATGAAACGTCTAACGTTGCTTAGATTTGGAAACTTTGACTTCAGGAATACTACAACCACCACCAAAATGTACATGTCCAGACTCTGCACTGACAGTTCTTTACTCTTTCGACAGTTATCTCCTTTACCAGTTTTGTTCCGTCCAGAAAGGTCGCCTCGATTTGGATCTCTGAAATCATGTCCGAAACTCCAGACAGGACCTGGTGAAAACCTGAGCAAATGACGTCACAGCTTGTGGTATGATTTGGAATTCCTTCATTTTGTCTACTTAGCCATGTAAATCAACGAACAAAACTTAACGGGTTCAAAACCAACTAACGAACAAAAGCAAAACTAAGACAAAAGCATTAACACTAGCAACATCAGCAGTCATCATGGCGTTGTTAGATGGGGAATCCCAAGAAACACACACACACACACACACACACACACACACACACACACACACACACCACCACCACCACCACCACCACCACCAATACCACCACACCATCACCACCGCCACCATACTACCACCACATCACCATGCCACCACACCACCACAACATCACCACCACATCACCACCATCAACCACATCATCACACCACCACCACAACATATCACCACACCACCACCACACACATCACCACCACAACATATCAGCACATCACCACCACCACCACACCACCACCACCACCCCACATCACCACACCACCACCACCACATCACCACCACCACCACATCACCACTCCACCACCACCACACCATCACCACCACTACTAAACAATCACACCACCACCACCACATCATCACCGCCACCACCACACCACCACCACCAACACCATCACAACCACTGCCAAACCATCATACCACCACCACCACATCACCACCACCACCACATCACCACCTCATTACCACATCATGACGACCACACTACCACACCATCACACCAGCAGTTGCAGGCAGGACAGCCACAGAGTCGGGTAAATCTAACTGAACCACCACCACACAATGAAACCACACCACTACCACACCACACAATACCACCACACCACACCATCACCACACCATACCACCATCACACCACACCACACCACCACACCACACATTACCACCACACCACACTATCACCATACCACACCACACCACACCATCACCACACCACACCACCACACCACACCACACCACACCATCACACCAAACCACACCACCACCACACCACACCACACCACACCCTCACCACACCACACCATCACCACACCACACCATCACCACACCACACCATCACACCACACCATTACACCACACCAGCAGCAGCAGGCAGGACAGCCACAGAGAGAGAGAGAGAGAGAGAGAGGAGAGAGAGAGAGAGAGAGACAGACAGACAGACAGACAGACAGACAGACAGACAGACACACAGACAGAGGTAAATCCAACTGAACCATCGCCACACCATCACACCACCACCACCACCACCACCACCACACCAGCAGCAGGCAGGCAGGACAGCCACACAGAGTAAATCCAACAGAGTTGTAAATCCAACTGAACCACCACCACACCATCACACCACTACACCACACCACCACCACACCACACCACCAGCAGTAGGCAGGACAGTCACAGAGAGAGGTCAATCCAACTGACCAAGCATGGTTCGGCCTTTCTCCATCAGCTGGCTCACCGAATTGCCATCCCGCACCAGTTCCTGCAGCTGGGTACACACAACCAGTCCTCAGATTGATCCTCTCATTGATCACTCCATCAATCATTCAATCAATCAATTACTCATTCCTGTAACTGGGTATACACCAACCAGTCCTTAAAGAGATCCTTCCATCAATCAATCAATCCATCAATCTATCAGCCAATCAACCAATCATTCCTGTAGTGGGCACACACCAACAGTCCTCACATTGATCATCCCATTGATCACTCACTCAATCAATCATTTCTGGAGTTGTGAAGACATCAACCAATCCTCACATTGTTCATCCCATTGATCACTCACTCAATTAGTCATTTCTGGAGTTGGGAAGACATCAACCGAGCCTCATTTTGATCATCCTATTGATCAGTCACTCAATCAGTCATTTCTGGAGTTGGGAAGACATTGACCACTCCTCACATTGATCATCCCATTGATCACTCACTCAATCAATCATTTCTGGAGTTGGGATGACATCAACCAATTTTCACACTGATCCTCCCACCGGTCAATCAATCAACCGATCAATCAGTCAACCGTTCCGCTGGCAAGCAAGTCAGTCTATCAGTCAGCCAATCAATCAATAAAACAATCATTTTTTCTGCAAATCAATGTATAATCACTCAGTTAAACAGTTAACCAGCCCAATGGTCAGTCAGTCGAATTGTCAGTCAGCTAGTCAATCATTTACTCAACTAATCCATTGATCGCCGGTCTATAAGTGAATCAATCAACCAATCTCTCAATCAATCCATTATCAGCCAGTCAGTCTACTAGTCAGCCAATCAATTAAACAGTCAACCAATCCATTGGTCAGCCAGTACAACTACAGGTCAGCTGATCAATCAGTCGACCAATCCATTGGTCAGTCAGTCAGTCTCTCAGTAAGTCAAGCAATCAGTCAAACAATCCATTGGTCAACCAGTCACTCCAGCAGTCAGCCAATCAATCATTCAGTCAATCCATTAACTAGTGGTCTATCTGTTGGTCAATCAATCAATTAGTAAACCAATCCATTGGCAGCTAGTCAGCCTACTAGTCAATCAGTCAATCAGACGGTCAATCAGTCAATTAGTAAACCAATCCATTGGCAGCTAGTCAGCCTACTAGTCAATCAGTCAATCAGACGGTCTATCAGTCAAATGGTAAGCATTCAGTCTGTTAGTCAGTCAATAAATCAGTCAGTCAACCAATCAACTGGTCCACCAGTAAATCACCACAATAGCAATGAGTGCCACATCTGATTAAAAAAACTCACCACACTGGTAATGAGGGTCAAAGAAACAGACAACTCATCACACTGGTAATAAGGGTCACAGAAAAAGACAACTCATCACACTGGTAATAAGGGTCAAAGAAACAGACAACTCATCACACTGGTAATAAGGGTCACAGAAACAGACAACTCATCACACTGGTAATGAGGGTCAAAGAAACAGACAACTCATCACACTGGTAATAAGGGTCAAAGAAACAGACAACTCATCACACTGGTAATGAGGGTCAAAGAAACAGACAACTCATCACACTGGTAATAAGGGTCACAGAAACAGACAACTCATCACACTGGTAATAAGGGTCAAAGAAACAGACAACTCATCACACTGGTAATGAGGGTCAAAGAAACAGACAACTCATCACACTGGTAATAAGGGTCACAGAAACAGACAACTCATCACACTGGTAATGAGGGTCACACACACAGACAACTCACCACACTGGTAATGAGGGTCACAGACACAGACAACTGACCACATCAGTAATGAAGGTCACGGGAACAGACAGACAACTGACCACACTGGTAATGAGGGTCACAGGAACAGACAACTGACCACCCTAGCAATGAGGGTCACATGAACAGACTACTCACCACATTGGTAATGAGGGACACAGGAACAGACAACTGACCACACTGGTAATAAGGGTCACAGGAACAGACAACTCACCAAACTGGTAAAGAGGGTCACAGGAACAAAAGACTACTGACTACACTGGTAATGAGGGTCACAGAAAAAGACAACTGACCACACTGAAAATGAGGGTCACAGGAACAGACAACTGACCACACTGGTAATGAGGGTCACAGACAGACAACTGACCACACTGGTAATGAGGGTCACAGACACGGAGAACTCACCACACTGAACAGACAGACAACTGACCACATTGGTAATGAGGGTCACAGGAACAGACAACTGACCACACTGGTAATGAGGGTCACAGGAACAGACAACTGACCACACTGGTAATGAGGGTCACAGGAACAGACAACTGACCACACTGGTAATGAGGGTCACAGACAGACAACTGACCACACTGGTAATGAGGGTCACAGAAACAGACAGATAACTGACTACACTGGTAATGAGGGTCACAGAAACAGACAGATAACTGACCACACTGGTAATGAGGGTTATAGACAGACAACTGACCACACTGGTAATGAGGGTCACAGACACAGACAACTCACCACACTGGACAGACAGACAACTGACCACACTGGTAATGAGGGTCACAGGAACAGACAACTGACCACACTGGTAATGAGGGTCACAGGAACAGACAACTCACGACTCTGGTAATGAGGGTCACAGACACAGACAACTGATGACACTGGTAATGAAGGTCACAGGAACAGACAACTGACCACATTGGTAATAAGGGTCACAAGAACAGACAACTGACCACATTGGTAATAAGGGTCAGAGGAAGAGACAACTGACCACACTGGTAATGAAGGTCACGGTAACAGACAGACAACTGACTACACTGGTAATGAGGGTCACAGGAACAGACAACTGACAGCAGTGGTAATGAGGGTCACAGAAACAGACAACTGACACACTGGTAATGAAGGTCACGGTAACAGACAGACAACTGACTACACTGGTAATGAGGGTCACAGGAACAGACAACTGACCACGCTGGTAATGAGGGTCACAGGAACATACAACTGACCACACTGGTAATGAAGGTCACGGTAACAGACAGACAACTGACCACACTGGTAATGAGGGTCACAGGAACAGACAACTGACCACACTGGTAATGAGGGTCAGAGGAAGAGACAACTGACCACACTGGTAATGAAGGTCACGGTAACAGACAGACAACTGACTACACTGGTAATGAGGGTCACAGGAACAGACAACTGACCACACTGGTAATGAGGGTCACAGGAACAGACAACTGACCACACTGGTAATGAGGGTCACAGAAACAGATAACTGACCACACTGGTAATGAGGGTCACAGAAACAGACAACTGACACACTGGTAATGAAGGTCACGGGAACAGACAACTGACCACACCGGTAATGAAGGTCACAGGAACAGACAACTGACCACATTGGTAATAAGGGTCACATGAACAGACAACTGACCACATTGGTAATAAGGGTCACAGGAAGAGACAACTGACCACACTGGTAATGAGGGCCATAGGAACAGACAACTGACCACACTGGTAATGAAGGTCACGGTAACAGACAGACAACTGACTACACTGGTAATGAGGGTCACAGGAACAGACAACTGACAGCAGTGGTAATGAGGGTCACAGGAACAGACAACTGACCACACTGGTAATGAGGGTCACAGGAACAGACAACTGACCACACTGGTAATGAGGGTCACAGAAACAGACAACTGACACACTGGTAATGAAGGTCACGGAAACAGACAACTGACCACACTGGTAATGAAGGTCACGGGAACAGACAACTGACCACATTGGTAATGAGGGTCACAGGAGCAGACGACTGACCATACCGGTAATGAGGGTCACAGGAACAGACAACTGACCACACTGGTAATGAGGGTTACAGGAACAGACAACTGACCACACTGGTAATGAGGGTCACAGGAACAGACTACTCACCACACTGGCAATGAGGGCCACAGCCTCAGGGTGGTTGAGCCTCACCCCCCGGGCCAGACGTTTCTGGGCCAGGAAGCCGGCCTGGTGGACCAGCAGGGATTCCGTCTCCCGGGGTGACAGACGCATGGCTTCTCTTCCCTCCTGCTCTCGCTCTTCCTCACTGCTGTCTCTCTGTTCCTCCTCTTCACGCTCCTGTCTTCCTCACTGCTGTGTTTGACAATGGGGAGCTTAATCTCTTTAGATCTTCACCCTCTGCACATACTGTGTCAACATTATGTTTACTGTAAGGTCCTGCCCCACTACCCTCATCATCATCATCATCATCATCTTCTCATCTCTCTCTCTCTCTCTTCTCTCTCTCATTTGCTTCAGTTACTAGAACTTTGCTGTGATCTATCCTGTTTAAAGTAGTCATATGAAAGTTGAACTATGTATGATTGTGTACGAACTCCAAGCACCATCTGGGGCAGTTTTAATGATTCCAAGAACTACTGGTGTGAAAGTGTTGTCAGTAGCCCTGTTTTGTTTTCTTTGTACATAAATACACTGACACATTTGACAGAATACATTAATTAAACCAATAAACAATTCAGTCCTGAATATGCTAAAGCAGTTCAGTCCTGACCATGTGAAACCAATCCACACAGAGCTGTGGGGAGTTTTCGGCTCCCTCCATAGATTACACTGACCGGACTGGCTCGAGTTCGGTGAGTGTCCACTATGGGCAGAGTTCACCACGAGCAGAGTTCACCATGAGCAGTTCACCATCAGTAGTTCACCATGAGCAGAGTTCACCACGAGCAGAGTTCACCATGAGCAGTTCACCATCAGTAGTTCACCATGAGCAGAGTTCACCATGAGCAGTTCACCAAGAGCAGTTCACCATGAGCAGTTCACCATGAGCAGAGTTCACCATGAGCAGTTCACCATAAGCAGTTCATCATGAGCAGAGTTCACCATGAGCAGTGTTCACCATGAGCAGTTCACCATGAACAGAGTTCACCATGAGCAAAGTTCACCAAGAGCAGTTCACCATAAGCAGAGTTCACCATGAACAGAGTTCACCATGAGCAGTTCATCATGAGCACCGTTCACCATGAGCAGTTCATCATGAGCTGAGTTCACCATGAGCAGAGTTCACCACGAGCAGAGTTCACCACGAGCAGTTCACCTTGAGAGTTCACCACGAGCAGAGTTCACCATAAGCAGAGTTCATCACGAGCAGAGTTCACTATAGTTCACCACGAGCAGAGTTCACCATGAACAGTTCACCGTGAGCAGTTCACCATGAGCAGAGTTCACCACGAGCAGAGTTCACCATTAGCAGTTCACCGTGAGCAGAGTTTACCACGAGAAGAGTTCACCATGAGCAATTCACCATGAGCAAATCACCATCAGCAGTTCACCACGAGCAGTTCACCTTGAGAGTTCACCACGAGCAGAGTTCACCATAAGCAGAGTTCATCATGAGCAGAGTTCACTATAGTTCACCACGAGCAGAGTTCACCATGAACAGTTCACCGTGAGCAGTTCACCATGAGCAGAGTTCACCACGAGCAGAGTTCACCATTAGCAGTTCACTGTGAGCAGAGTTTACCACGAGCAGAGTTCACCATGAGCAATTCACCATGAGCAAATCACCATCAGCAGTTCACCATGAGCAGAGTTCACCATCAGCAGTTCACGATGAGCAGTTTACCATGAGCAGAGTTCAACATGAGCAGTTCACCATGAGCAGTTCATCATGAGCAGTTCACCACAAGCAGAGTTCACCATGAGCACTTCACCATGAGCAGTTCACCATGAGCAGTTCACCATGAGCAAATCACCATGCGCAGTTCACCATGGGCAGAGTTCATCATGAGCAGCTCACCATGAGCAGTTCATCATGAGCAGAATTCATGGCATGTGACTGAACAAGGGAAAAACAGATGGCACGCATGGTGTGTCTTCCCCTGGGCTTGGTGCCAGCAATCCAGGAGTCCTTTCCCCTGTTCTGGAACCAACAGTAGTCTCAGTCCAAAACCAACACAAAGTCCTGGGAAAAGTGAGGCTGACGAGGGGCCATAGGCGCTGCTGCAGGTGATCCCTCGCTGTGATTTGATTCTCCTCCTCAGCTGTCTTTCTCCCACACAGAACTGATCCCTTCCTGTGCTGTGGTTCTCCTCAGCTGTCTGTTTCTCCCACACAGCAGTGGTGTGGGTCTCAGTCTGCACAGTCCATCCTGTACATTCTCCCCACTGCTGGCGCTGGTCGGTGCCATCCGTGGCGGCAACAAGTTTGTGACGGTACTGTAGGGCTGGGCATGGACTGCTGCTCCCAGTGTCTGACCTTGTGGCTCAGTTTTGGCTTCAATGTCCGCCTTCAGTCATCTCACTTTGAAACTAACTCACTGACGCTGACACAATGGATAGGGACATGTCTGTGGAAAGCAGGCAATGGAGGAAGGCGGGAGGGGAGAATGGGGGTGGAGGAAATTTGATGAATATTGGAGGGAAAGGGGGTGGTCCTCTTATTACCATAGTACGTGCCCACTTTGTGGAACCCGAGATATTGCACACCTCTGTACGTGCCCACTTTGTGGAACCCGAGATATTGCACACCTCTCGCGGGTCCACAGAAAATGCGGCATGGCAAGTTCACCTCATTAGTAGCTTCTGTACTAGCAGGCGAATGCATGACCCGCCGTTTGGGTTGTGGAGACTATGTCTGGCTGGATGTCCATACCTTGCACAGACCTACCTACCATCAGTTCAACTACCTGACGCAGGCATAGGCAGGAAGCCAGTACTGTGCTGAACGCAGTCACGTCACTTGTGGGCACACAAAAAATCCTTCGGTCTACTTTCCTCAAGAACTGACACAACATACAAGCAACAGTTTTTCTCTCTCTCTCTCTCTCTCTCCCCTCTCTCTCTCTCTCTCTCTCTCTCTCTCTCTCTCGCTCCACCTCTCGTCCACCTCTCCACCTTGACCCTCACTAAAGTGTGTGCCAAAGAAAACATTGTCAATGCCGACCACACCTCCATTTTCATCACCAAAAGCGGAGCTCCACGAAAGGACATGTACACCGATCCCCTCCACCCCAGCCCCAAAGGCACAGACAGGTTGGCGTACAGCCTCAAATACGCCGACCCAAAATACTGCAGACAACCATTGCTGAGGACGCCCATTCTAAGACCATGTGGCGAGAACTGGATGCAGTCCTCACAACCCCGGTCTCCCAGCTACGATATGAACACCAAAGAGACACTAAATAAGAATATAGGTTTCTGGATTCTATATTCGACATTAGAAAAGTAGTTAGACTCAGAATCAAAAACTTACTTGGAGAATATTTCGACAGGGTCGCCCTGTCTTCATCAGCTCACTGTTGCTGTTGTGGCAGCGAGGCCTGGAGGCCAGTGTGAAAGTCGGGATCCCTTACATTAAAGGAGTCTAAGAGCGTCTAGCCAGGACCTTCCAACAACATGGATGCAAAGTGTTCCACAAACCCACCAACTCCCTACGCCAGCAACTGACCCATGTTAAAGACAAAACGGACCCCCTCAAGCAATGTGGTGTAGTGTACCAGATAGGTTGTCAAGACTGTGCCCATACCTACATTGGCGAGACAGCAAGACCACTCACCACCCGTCTACAGGAACACCAAAACCGATCTACTTCTGCCATACACGAACACCTACAAGCCACAGGCCACAGTTTCAGCCCCCAAGAAATCAAGATCTTATCTACAGAGCCCTTCCTCACAAAAAGAAAAGTTAAAGAAGCCATCGAAATCAAGACCAGACGCCCAAGCCTGAACAGAGATTAAGGCTTTGAACTTCCCCCCATCTACAGTCAGATCCTGACAACTGTTCACCCCACCAGGCCTCGCTGCCACAGCAGCAACAGTGAGCTGATGAAGACAGGGCGACCTTGTCGAAGTATTCTCCAAGTAAGTTTTTGATTCTGAGTCTAACTACTTTTCTAACAAAGAGACACTGGTCTCACTTGGTGTTCATTACCACAGAAGCCCTCAGACCTCCATCCTGTCCCCAGTTCAACAGCCACCTAAAATGCCTGGAACAACAGGTGGGTCTATTCCCATCCTCCACCCCAGGCGACCCGACATCCAGCTACCCCTGTCTCATCCTTGACAACCGGCATCCAGCTGCCCATCATGCACCTCCGGCGACCAGACATCCAGCTTCTTATCTTCCACCTCTGGAGGCCCGACTTTCAACTTCCCATGTTCTGCCTCCGCCCTACAAAACATGTCCCCGCAATGTGTGTGTTTTCGAGACTCAAGTGTGAGACATATCCACAGTGTGTGTGTGTGTGTGTGTGTGTGTGTGTGTGTGTGTGTGTGTGTGAATGCGAGTGTGCAGGCGCGTGTGTGCGGGCGTGCGTGTGCCTGTATGTGTGTGTGTGTGTGTGTGTGTGTGTGTGTGTGTGTGTATCAGTGTGTGTGCATGTGTATAAATATGTGTGTGTGTGTGTGTGTGTGTGTGTGTGTGTGTGTGTGTGTGTGCGCGCGCGTGCGCGCACGCGCGCGCGCGCATGAGTACAAGCGCGCGTACGCGTGTTCGTGTGAGCGCAAATTTATATGCAAGTTTCACTATGTTTAATACAAGTTCCACAAGTTTAAATAACCATACCCCCACCACTTCATCCCCCCCCCCCCCCACCATCCCCTCACCTTCATTTCTGATTGTTATTATCACTTTTTTTTTTTTCTTTCTTTTTTTTCCCCGAACAAGTATATCAGAAGGTCTGCTCATGGACACTGAGGATGTGTAAACTCACACTATTTTCTCTTTTTGTTTGCGCTCAGAACATCGATTGTGTTCATTGTTCTATACTTCCTATCTACCAGCGTGTGAAGATAATTGTTATTTTAGGCTGACATTGCCAACTTTGAAGTGAGGTAGGCAGCTCGTACAGGTGCTGTCGTTTTGTGGACTGAGAAGAAACTTTGGGCAAACTTCCTGACACTGGGACCAGGATTACTTTCTCATCGCCACTTTTTTTTTTCTCTTCTCTCTGGTTTTGTTATTGTTGTTGTTGTTGTTTTCAGGTTTTTTTTTATTGCTATTGGATTCTTTTTTGCACCCTTGGTGGTGAGAACACCACGGTATTATGGACTGTGGTGTGTCTCTGTTTGGCGCCGGGGGCGCAGGCACGGCCAGCCGTGTCTCCCTGGTGAGTTCCGATCCGGCGGACGGGAGGCCTCGGAGCAGGCAATGCAAATATATCTGCCTTCAAAAGGGATTGCGATGGTTCCCTTATGCAGCTAGTGAAGAGTTTTCATATCTGTAATATATTTTCTTAATTTCATGTTCCCAGTTTCTCCATCTTCAAGCCCCCCCCCCCCCCCCCCCCTTAAGTCCAAATCTTTGACAAGTCATTACTGTGAAGACAGTTGAGTTGGCCTGCGCTTGCTTTTTTTCCCCCACTATTAGATGGTTCGTCTATGTATTTGTCTGACTTGATTCAAGTTTAAAAGGCTGTGCCAGTCTTGAATAAAAGTTGCTCTGTGTTAGGTTTTCTGATGGGAGCAAAGGTTACCCCATTTGTTTACTGTTTAGTTTTTTGTTTGTTTGTTTTTTGCTTTATTTCCCTTTTCTTAATCTACACTCTTTAAATCTGCGCTAAAGTTGATTGTGCTCATAGCACTCATAGCATCCTCTTTACTTGCACCGCTGTAAACATTGTGTGTGTGTGTGTGTGTGTGTGTGTGTGTGTGTGTGTGTGCGTGCGTGCGTGCGTGCGTGCGTGCGTGCATGCGTGCGTGTGTGTGTGTGCGTGCGTGTTATCGTCATTCATCGCTTTAAGCTTATAACTTTGTTTATCTTTCTTTCTATCTGTTCGACATCGTGCTTCATCCATTACTCTTCTTTTTTTTTTTTTTTTTTGGTCGTTTGTTGTTTTACTACTTTCTGTTATCTGATTTTAGGCATAGTAGTTAACCTTTAACTTCTTTCTATGCGTTTGTCATCATTGTGCGTTATCCACAAACGTTACTTTTCTCACCTATATTCTGTTTTATTGATCTATAACTATCTGTGCCTTTTTTATGTGAAAACTGTCTACCTCGTCGATTTCTGTCACTGTTCCCTTACTACCCATGCCTTCCCATAATCCCGCTATCCCAGGACTTAAAGTTGGACATCTCAATGTCTATCATTTATTTAATAAGGTCCATGAAATCTCATCACTCTTAAAACAGTCTCCCCATCCAGTACTCATACTTGAACGATAGGACTCAGTATGTGGTGCTTAATGGCAAAACCTCCGCTTCAGACTTTGTCAGACATGGAGTCCCACAGGGCTCAGTACTAGACCCCCTCCTATTCTGCATCTTCATCAATGATTTACCATTGTACGTATCAGACGAAATGGCCACGACAGATTTATTTGCTGATGACTCGTCACTCCAAACGAATGGTAGTGATCTACAGACAATAGAAACTTCTCTCCAGGAAAGTCTAAACGGTATGTCAGACTGGTGTCATTCAAACTCAATGGTTATACACCCAGCCAAAACCAAATCTATAATTATAGCTACCCGCCAAAAACACCAAATGACTCCTCTTTGCCTAAAACTTCAGCTGAATGGCACTTCAATCGAGCAGGTAGATGAGCACTGTGTTTTAGGGGCACCGATAGATAAAGAATTAAAATGGCAATCTCATCTCAATAACGTATGCAAGGTAGTCTCAAAACACCTTTTCCTGTTATCTCAATTAAAGCGTTACGTCAACAGTACTGTGCTTAAACTTTTCTTCAATGCACACCTAATGTCACGTATCAATTACGCTTCAACAGTGTGGGACGGGAGTAGTGATGTCCACAAAAAGGCTGAATTCTCTCCATAGACGTGCAGCAAAACTACTCCATCCAGCTGTATCTCTAACAACAGACGAAAAACTAAAAGCGCTGAACATAGCCTACTTCCTCTAAGTAAGCAACTGGAATTCAACAAGGCATCATTTATGTTTACAATCTGGACAGATAATATGCCATACAAGATCGAACAACTTTTCTGGCTTGACGAAATTCCTACTTCCCTACCCACGTACTGATCTATACAAAACAAACCTAGCTTACTCTGGACCATATGTCTGGAACTCAATTCCACCGAATCTACAAAATACACTTACTTTAAAACTTTTCAAGAAACATTTGCAAGAACATTTTATGTCTCAGTAATTTAATTATTCGATTAAAATGATTAGCGCCCATTCGCAAAGTTTTCTGTGAACCATACTTTGAATACATCGTCTGAACATATAACCTACTCCGTTAAAATCGCTCATCCCCACTCCCACTCTGTCTAATACCCCTTTTCTCCTCCCCCTACCGCTCATCCCCACTCCCACTCTGTCTAATACCCCTTTTCTCCTCCCCCTACCTACCATTCTCTCTTCCCCACCCTCCTCTGACCTCTCTCTCTGTAGTTTTGTTTGTTTGTAAGTTTCCTTCTGTTTCACCATCCCCCATCTCATTAGTACTTTTATGAATAGTTTGCTTTCATTGTAGAATTAGAATACAATGTTGCTATGTTGAATTGTCAGTATGAATGATGTGTGTTGAAATAATGTATGCATGACAAGGACAGATTGTAAGACTAGGCTTTGGCCTAAAATTTTCATCCTTGCGTATTAAAGATCAATCAATCAATCAATCAGTCTCTCTCTCTCTCTCTCTCTCTCCCCCCTTCCTTTACTAAATCGATGGCCTTCCGACAGACCTGTTGCAGAAAACAGAAGAGGATGAAAACATATGTTGTTCCACTGCAAATAGACTCATCTTTTCTCAGTTCATGGAGCAATATCATCATGCCGTTTGTACATGCGTCACTTAGTCAACTAAAGTCACATCAAACCCAAGACATGTAGGTCTGAATCGATGATCATAAGTGAAGTCGAACTGTTCAAAACACAAGTGTCTGCGTTACAGGCACACATTTTCCACTCATGTTTTGTTAAGCTGACTGATGGGGCAAAATAGATCTGGTCCGGAAAATATTCAGGGGAAGATAACACATGCCGTTCCATTGCAAATAGAGTACCTTTTGACAGCTTAAGGGCTAAGCAAATAGATCAAGAGAGTCAACTATTTGGTTTGAAGCGCACGCCAGGATACGATACGGATGCCTTCCTTTCAGATTTTCGAACATCGTCTATTTTGCTGACTGTAATGAAATGTAATGGAATATCACCCTAGACTAACTTAATGTCATCAAGCTAGCGACATCTTATTTCTGCCCGTCAACCGCCTTTCTGGCTCAACTACGAGTCTTCTCAGTGCCTTGTTAAGGGGAGTCACTTGTTCATTTGTTGAAGGAAATTCGTGTTTGTGTGACATTCTGTCTGATCGTGCATTAACTGTAGTGTTCCATAACACTTCTTGTTTGCTGCTTTAGGAAAACGGTAGTCTCGATCGTCAGGAACCGATGTCACAATTCCATGGCGACTTTTTAGGAGAAATTTATGACTTTCTTTCTTTATTTCTAAATATGGCATTGGAAACGTTAAAGAAGTGTGAAAACCACACATAAGCAGCAGTTTTTTTTTTTCGGAGAATTTGATGCCCCTTTATATCGGAGTTAACTCCCAGGGTATCCTTATCTCCCTCCGCAGGGGTCCGATAAAGTTACATACAGTGTCCATAGGTATCAGCTAAACTACTGCCTGATATACACACATTTTAGGCTGTTGACCACCTGGAAGGTCAAACACAGGGTCATTTGGGTGCATTAGCCCACTGCCCAGCAAAGGCTGGGAGAGTAAAACAGGAAAACCATGAAAGGAAATTCAGCTGCAAAAGAAAGTGAAACTAAACAACATGTAGTACGTTGCTCTGGGTTTGGGACTTCAAAGGGTTGCAATGCAGATGAGAATTAACATGTACGGTTGTAGGAGCTGGTTCTACTGCATTCCTAAGCATTGTGTGGCAAACAAGCACTGATACAAAGATCTTGCTTGGACAGACATATAAGCGCACTCAACTCCCCATTGTGGGCAAATACCCGCAATTCACTTGTTGTTGATTTACAACTGTATTTTTCCAGTAATATTACCAATCCAGCGACCCATAAGCACAGCTCAAATCTGCTCTGTACATGTCACATGATATGTAGACCAGAACGATTGTGTGTTGACACTGAAAATAACGAATAATAGCCGAGGTCCCTGTGTGTCACATTGTCAGACCACTACCATTTCCCTGTTAGTTGAATGGTCTGCCACATGTCACACTGTCAGACCACTACCATTTCCCTGTTAGCTGAATGGTCTGCCACATGTCACATTGTTAGGCCGCTCCCATTTCCCTGTCAGCTGACTGTTCTGCCACAAGTCACATTGTCAAACCACTCCCATTTCCCTGTCAGCTGACTGTTCTGCCACAAGTCACATTGTTAGGCCGCTCCCATTTCCCTGTCAGCTGACTGTTCTGCCACAAGTCACATTGTTAGGCCGCTCCCATTTCCCTGTCAGCTGACTGTTCTGCCACAAGTCACATTGTTAGGCCGCTCCCATTTCCCTGTCAGCTGACTGTTCTGCCACAAGTCACATTGTTAGGCCGCTCCCATTTCCCTGTCAGCTGACTGTTCTGCCACAAGTCACATTGTTAGGCCGCTCCCATTTCCCTGTCAGCTGACTGTTCTGCCACAAGTCACATTGTTAGGCCGCTCCCATTTCCCTGTCAGCTGACTGTTCTGCCACATGTCACATTGTCAAACCACTCCCATTTCCCTGTCAGCTGACTGTTCTGCCACAAGTCACATTGTTAGGCCGCTCCCATTTCCCTGTCAGCTGACTGTTCTGCCACATGTCACATTGTTAGGCCGCTCCCATTTCCCTGTCAGCTGACTGTTCTGCCACATGTCACATTGTTAGGCCGCTCCCATTTCCCTGTCAGCTGACTGTTCTGCCACATGTCACATTGTTAGGCCGCTCCCATTTCCCTGTCAGCTGACTGTTCTGCCACATGTCACATTGTTAGGCCGCTCCCATTTCCCTGTCAGCTGACTGTTCTGCCACATGTCACATTGTTAGGCCGCTCCCATTTCCCTGTCAGCTGACTGTTCTGCCACATGTCACATTGTTAGGCCGCTCCCATTTCCCTGTCAGCTGACTGTTCTGCCACATGTCACATTGTTAGGCCGCTCCCATTTCCCTGTCAGCTGACTGTTCTGCCACATGTCACATTGTTAGGCCGCTCCCATTTCCCTGTCAGCTGACTGTTCTGCCACATGTCACATTGTTAGGCCGCTCCCATTTCCCTGTCAGCTGACTGTTCTGCCACATGTCACATTGTTAGGCCGCTCCCATTTCCCTGTCAGCTGACTGTTCTGCCACAAGTCACATTGTTAGGCCGCTCCCATTTCCCTGTCAGCTGACTGTTCTGCCACAAGTCACATTGTTAGGCCGCTCCCATTTCCCTGTCAGCTGACTGTTCTGCCACATGTCACATTGTAAACACTCCCATTTCCCTGTCAGCTGACTGTTCTGCCACAAGTCACATTGTCAAACCACTCCCATTTCCCTGTCAGCTGACTGTTCTGCCACATGTCACATTGTCAAACCACTCCCATTTCCCTGTCAGCTGACTGTTCTGCCACAAGTCACATTGTCAAACCACTCCCATTTCCCTGTCAGCTGACTGTTCTGCCACAAGTCACATTGTCAAACCACTCCCATTTCCCTGTCAGCTGACTGTTCTGCCACATGTCACATTGTTAGGCCGCTCCCATTTCCCTGTCAGCTGACTGTTCTGCCACAAGTCACATTGTCAAACCACTCCCATTTCCCTGTCAGCTGACTGTTCTGCCACAAGTCACATTGTCAAACCACTCCCATTTCCCTGTCAGCTGACTGTTCTGCCACAATTCACATTGTAAACCACTCCCATTTCCCTGTCAGCTGACTGTTCTGCCACAAGTCACATTGTCAAACCACCTCCCATTTCCCTGTCAGCTGACTGTTCTGCCACAAGTCACATTGTCAAACCCTCCCATTTCCCTGTCAGCTGACTGTTCTGCCACATGTCACATTGTAGCCCTCCCATTTCCCTGTCAGCTGACTGTTTGCCACAGTCACATTGTTACCCTCCCATTTCCCTGTCAGCTGACTGTTCTGCCACATGTCACATTGTTAGGCCGCTCCCATTTCCCTGTCAGCTGACTGTTCTGCCACATGTCACATTGTTAGGCCGCTCCCATTTCCCTGTCAGCTGACTGTTCTGCCACATGTCACATTGTTAGGCCGCTCCCATTTCCCTGTCAGCTGACTGTTCTGCCACATGTCACATTGTTAGGCCGCTCCCATTTCCCTGTCAGTGACTGTTCTGCCACATCACATTGTTAGGCCGCTCCCATTTCCCTGTCAGCTGACTTCTGCCACAAGTCACATTGTTACCACTCCCATTTCCCTGTCAGCTGACTGTTCTGCCACATGTCACATTGTTAGCCCTCCCATTTCCCTGTCAGCTGACTGTTCTGCCACAGTCACATTGTAACCCTCCCATTTCCCTGTCAGCTGACTGTTCTGCCACAAGTCACATTGTTAACCCTCCATTTCCCTGTCAGCTGACTGTTCTGCCACATGTCACATTGTACCCTCCCATTTCCCTGTCAGCTGACTGTTCTGCCACAGTCACATTGTTACCCTCCCATTTCCCTGTCAGCTGACTGTTCTGCCACAGTCACATTGTAACCCTCCCATTTCCCTGTCAGCTGACTGTTCTGCCACATGTCACATTGTTAGGCCGCTCCATTTCCCTGTCAGCTGACTGTTCTGCCACAAGTCACATTGTAACCCTCCCATTTCCCTGTCAGCTGACTGTTCTGCCACAAGTCACATTGTAACCCTCCCATTTCCCTGTCAGCTGACTGTTCTGCCACATGTCACATTGTACCTCCCATTTCCCTGTCAGCTGACTGTTCTGCCACAGTCACATTGTAACCCTCCCATTTCCCTGTCAGCTGACTGTTCTGCCACAAGTCACATTGTTACCCCCATTTCCCTGTCAGCTGACTGTTCTGCCACTACATGTCAACATTTTGGTTATAGACCCTCCATTTCCCTGTCAGCTGACTGTTCTGCCACAAGTCACATTGTCAAACCACTCCCATTTCCCTGTCAGCTGACTGTTCTGCCACATGTCACATTGTTAGGCCGCTCCCATTTCCCTGTCAGCTGACTGTTCTGCCACAAGTCACATTGTCAAACCACTCCCATTTCCCTGTCAGCTGACTGTTCTGCCACAAGTCACATTGTCAAACCACTCCCATTTCCCTGTCAACTGACTGTTCTGCCACATGTCACATTGTCAAACCACTCCCATTTCCCTGTCAGCTGACTGTTCTGCCACATGTCACATTGTCAAACCACTCCCATTTCCCTGTCAGCTGACTGTTCTGCCACAAGTCACATTGTCAAACCACTCCCATTTCCCTGTCAGCTGACTGTTCTGCCACAAGTCACATTGTCAAACCACTCCCATTTCCCTGTCAGCTGACTGTTCTGCCACAAGTCACATTGTCAAACCACTCCCATTTCCCTGTCAGCTGACTGTTCTGCCACATGTCACATTGTTAGGCCGCTCCCATTTCCCTGTCAGCTGACTGTTCTGCCACATGTCACATTGTTAGGCCGCTCCCATTTCCCTGTCAGCTGACTGTTCTGCCACAAGTCACATTGTTAGGCCGCTCCCATTTCCCTGTCAGCTGACTGTTCTGCCACATGTCACATTGTTAGGCCGCTCCCATTTCCCTGTCAGCTGACTGTTCTGCCACAAGTCACATTGTTAGGCCGCTCCCATTTCCCTGTCAGCTGACTGTTCTGCCACATGTCACATTGTCAAACCACTCCCATTTCCCTGTCAGCTGACTGTTCTGCCACAAGTCACATTGTTAGGCCGCTCCCATTTCCCTGTCAGCTGACTGTTCTGCCACATGTCACATTGTTAGGCCGCTCCCATTTCCCTGTCAGCTGACTGTTCTGCCACAAGTCACATTGTTAGGCCGCTCCCATTTCCCTGTCAGCTGACTGTTCTGCCACAAGTCACATTGTCAAACCACTCCCATTTCCCTGTCAGCTGACTGTTCTGCCACAAGTCACATTGTCAAACCACTCCCATTTCCCTGTCAGCTGACTGTTCTGGCAATGGGAGTTAAAACCATATTTCTTTTTCCAGACGGAGTTGAATGGAAGACATTCAGATGTCTACCATGAATACAGCTATATTATTCTTTACACTCTGCTATTCCATTCAGCTCCGTCATACCATACAGCTCTTTCATTTCTATACAGCTCTGTCATACCATACAGCTCAGTCATTTCTATACATCTCTGTCATACTATACAGCTCTGTCATACCACACAGCTCTGCCATTCTACACAGATCTGTCATACCATACAGCTCTGTCATACCATAGAGCTCTGTCATACCAAACATCTCTGTTGTTCCTTACACTCTGTCATACCATAAAGCTCTGTTATTCCATACACTCTGTCATACCATACAGCTCTGTTATTCCATACACCCTGTCATAATACCATACAGCTCTGTTATTCCATACACTCCGTCATACCATGCACTCTGTCATACCACACATCTCTGTTATTCCATACAGTCTGTTATACCATACAGCTCTGTTATTTCTTGCACTATGTCATACCATACAACTCTGTCATACCACACAGCTCTGTCATACCATACAACTCTGCCATTCTACACAGCTCTGTCATACCATACAGTTCTGTCATCCATGGAGTTTTGTCATACCATACACTCTGTCATACCATACAGCTTTGTCATACCATACAGCTCTGCTACAAATGTATGAGTGGACAGAGCTGTATAGAAATGACGGAGCTGTATGGAACAACAGTGCTGTATGGCATGACAGAAGTGTATTGTATGACAGAGTGTATGGAATAGCAGAGATGTGCATAATAAAGACAGGCATAATAAGTTTTAAGTCTACGAAACAAATAAAATTCTCCAACACACACACACACACACACACACACACACACACACAGACAAACGCGCGCACGCGCACACACACACACACACACACACACACACACACACCCAACTAAGTTATATCAGGGTATTGCTACCGAGAGGCAAGAATATCTGTGAATTGTTATGATCTGTATAATCTCCGAGTGGCATTTATCAATGGCCTATGGAATGAGACCTTCACCAACACAGACGTAATGAAATACTACGTATAGAAACGTATCACTGTCAAACTTCAGCAATAGCGCTCTGTGTGTGTGTGTGTGTGTGTGTGTGTGTGTGTGTGTGTTGAGGAAAACCAAGCATCTTCCTTCAGGAAAACGTGTTTGTCCTTCAGGACAACGCATGGAAATGAACTGTTCTCGTCAGGAAACAAGTCAGTATCCTTCAGGAAAACTTAGGGTGTCAGCCTTTTAGAACAAGTCAGTATCCTTCTGGAGAACTGGGGGTGTCAGCCTTATAGAACGCAAGCCATTATCACTCAGGAAAACAGCGGGAACAGGGACATTAGGCACTGTCGTGAAGAAAACATGCCACTGTCCTTCTGGAAAACAGCTATGATAGATAAATCAGTTATCATCCTTCAGTACAACAACGAATACAGGAAAACATGTCATCATGCCACAGAAAAAGCAGCTGTACTAGGGGAATCAGTAACCACTGGCTTTTGATCCTACGATATTTCCATAACATGGCCCGCGAGCCGAGAAGCCCAAAACTCCAAGAGGCAAGTTGACGGGGCGGGGCGGTCGTGCGACAGGACCGGGCGTGAAGTGGTGGGGAGTAGGGGGGGGGGGGGGGGGGGGGGGGGGATGGGAGGGGGTGTCAAGACGGTAGACAGCGCAGAGCGACAGATGACATAATATGGAAATCTCTCTTTCTCTCACACACACACACACACACACACACACCAGCGCACTAACAGAGGTTGTAAGTGGGTGTGTCAGTGAGTAAGTGCGCGCGCGCGCGCGTATGTGTGTGTGTGTGTGTGTGCGCGCGCGCGCTCAAGCGACAGGGAGACAGAGAAAGAGAGTTTAATTCGCGTGGACTATTTCACCAACCTTACAAAAGTTCCTCGGAAGTCTTGCAGTGAATTCCAAAGGCAAAGCCAAGTTGGGCCGGGTGAGCTGGGCAGGTAGCAGTGGAAACAGCAGGGCTGGTAGCAGTGGAAACAGCAGGGCAGGTAGCAGTGGAAACAGCAGGGCAATTGGTGGAGTGCAGTGACGGCCAGTAGCAGAGCGTTACAGTCTGTGTCAGTCAGGCCGATCTGTAGATTATACGTACAGCTCATTAGTCAGTCGGCCGCCGTGCATACACACAGCTCAGCGCTCAGCCTGTTGTGCCGTGTGGGAGCGGCGTGGTCGGTTCAACACGGCGATTGGTGCGAATGGTGTGATCACGTGTCTCCAGACTGTAAGTGGAGTGGAGCGGTGGCAGACACACACGTTGGGTCTACTGAATTATCGACGTCGTTTGGCGTTCATGTGAGTAAAGTTGTGGATTGGCTTTTGCCGAGTCTTTCATAGGATCGTGTGTTACCGCTACATGCTCTCTGATTTGTTTTCATATCAAACGCGGAAATAACCGAGATACTGTTATCCGAAAAAAGCTTTGCGTGCAAACGCTCCCAAGTCGAGTTCGGAAAAATCCGCAGGCTGCACCGAGCGCCATAGGGACAGTCCCTATATCGGTTTGGAGAATGTGGCCATAGCCGTGTGAAATAACTTTATTGTTTTATTGATGAGCGAATTTCCCTTTCCACGTATCATCTGTAAAGTTATCAGCCCAGAGCCCGCGTTTGACTCAGATCACACACACACACACACACACACACACACACACACACACAAGAAAATTGGAGTGAAAAAGAAGGCAATTTACTGAAACTAGTCTCTTCGCAGCAGCATTAGTGGGTCTTTTAAAACCGGAGCCTTTGCTTGCGGCTGTATAAACTCGTCCTTCTAGCGGGACCCTTTTACATTGTTTCCGAAAGGGTGTGCTTGTGTGTTTAGAATGCCTCTAACATTTTTTTTCATATTTCTGTTTCGTAGAATGGCCTTCTTCAGATGGTGCTATAGCGTTTTTCCCCTCGTTATTCGATGATCTCTCTCTCTCTCTCTCTCTCTCTCTCTCTCTCTCGTCTTTCCATACCCCTTAGTTGTCTCAGCTCTCCCCTCTCTCTCTCTCTCTCTCTCTCTCACCTTTTACCCAACGTTCACATATTTTCCACTGCAGTATTGACAGCAGATTATTTGTGTTGCATTGTGTGAGATTTTGTTATCCGTTTGTTACTCTTGCATGTAATTTTCTTGATTTGCTCTTTATTATTTTTTTTCTGATTTGACCAGGGCTGGGTGGGAAAAAAAGCATTCATATTTGCTTTTCTCATAACCCTGGTAAAATGAATTTTGGTTTCGCTTCGTTTCTCTCATTTTCGTGTCTTCCCATACCGAACAGTCGTCTCAGGGGTCTTTTCTCTCTCTCTCTCTCTCTCTCTCTCTCTCTCTCTCTCTCTCTCTCGTGGGCTGGGGGGGGGGGGAGGAGGGGGGATCATGAGAATAATGGCGGCGTTATGGATGGACCTGTGAAAAGCTCTGCACAGTTTTCTTTATTTTTGCCAGACACCGTTAACAGACGACGTAGTAGCCTAATTCGTGTTAGTGGAAATATCAGTCAACTGGTTTGTGCGAAAAAAAGGTTGGCTGATCATTGGGAAGAGAGGGGGGGGGGGGGGGGGGGCACAGTTAGCAAAACAGTGAAGTGTGCTGAACTGTGTGACCGACATTGTGCAACTTCGGGAGGGGAAAGAAACCCGAATGCCTCTGGATGCCAGAGTACAAAAGTATTTATTAACAAAATCCAAATTAAACAGTGAACAAGTGGGCTATTTTTTGCTCCCATAAGAAAACCTAACACAGAGTAACTTTTATTCAAGACTGGCATAGCCTTTTAAACTTGAATAAAGTCAGACAAATACATAGACGAACAATCTAATAGTGGGGGAAAAAAACAAGCGCAGGCCAACAACTGAACTGTCTTCATAGTAATGACTTGGCAAACATTTGGACTTAAGGAGGAGGGGAGGGGGCGGGGGGAGAGAGTTTGAAGATGGAGAAACTGGGAACATGAAATTAAGAAAATATGTTACAGATATGAAAACTCTTCACTAGCTGCATAAGGGAACCATCACAATCCCTTTTGAAGGCAGATATATTTGTATTGCCTGCTCCGAGGCCTTTAGTCCGGTGGGTCGGAACTCATCAGGGCGACACGGCTGGTTGTGTCTGCGCTCCTGGCGTCAAATAGAGACACACCACAGTCCATAATACTGTGGTGTTCTCACCACCAAGGGTGCAAAAAAGAATCCAGTAGCACCCCCAAAGCAGCCAGTGAAGAGTAGTAAATGAAACCAAACGAAAGTGTAGGGAGGAAAAAAGTTGCTGAAAAACTAAAGACATTATGCAAATAGTATAAAATGTAAGGGACAATCTTTGAGCCTACGCTTGAGGATCCACCCAAAGATGCAAGGGAGATCAAAAGACAAACACACAGACGGACAGAAACAAATACAAATAACCTCAATTTAATCAAAACAAAATCGGAAATGAAATGAGGCAGGGAACAGTAAACGATAAACAGTAAACAAGTGGGGTATTTTTTCCTCCCATAGGGAGCAAAAAATACCCCACTTGTTTACTGTTTATCGTTTACTTGTATATACACTCTGTTATACAATACACTTCTGTCATACCATACAGCACTGTTGTTCTATACAGCTCCGTCATTTCTATACAGCTCTGTCCACTCATATATTTAAATCATTCCATTTCATTTCCGATTTAAGGCGCTCAAGGTTTGTTCTTTTTGACAAAAACAAAGAAATTTTGGTACAGAAGTGGGGCTATGCTATATTGACAAAGTCATAAAATTTAGTGAAGACAGCTTTAAAACTTTTTTTTATCAATCTCTGACTGTGTGTGTGCGTGTGTGCGTACGTTCGCTCACTCTTACCCACACACATATACACATGTGTGCATGCGCACGTCCACGCTGACACACGCGCGCACACACACACGCATACACATAAGCGCACAAATGCACACGCACACGCACATGCGCACACTATATAGGTAAACACAACACACGCAAACATCATTGTTATATTCTTTGTTTAATAGGGGTTTCCGGTATTTCTGGGGTTTCCGGGGGTTTTCGGTGGTCGCGCGCACACACCCATACTCATAAGCGCACAAATGCACACGCACACGCACATGCGCACACTATATAGGTAAACACAAAACACGCAAAAATCCTTGTTATATTCTTTGTTTAATAGTGGTTTCCGGTATTTCTGGGGTTTCCGGTAAAACGTCATAGCGGATCGTTGGGTCCTCTAGGGGAAGGACTTGGGATATTTTCGCTATGAGAATTGCGTTAAAATTTCACCTCCACGCTCTCTCTTACTAGTGATGGAAGGAGCAACTTTCCGTTACTAGTCATCGAAAGAAAATTATATTTTTCCGGGACTGTTAAAATACTCAGTAGTGGCTCTGGGATAAGTTTCCTTATGCTTGTACTTTAAAAGTACTTGTAGCTCCGAGAGACAGAATTAGAGAGAAGTTCAAACATTCAATACTGATTGAAAAACAAAGGCTTGACACAAGTGCACTTCCCCACATCAACTTTACTTGCTTACACACTGGAAAGTACTTAAAGTTTGTTTACAATGGACATGTCAATGCTACTTTAATTGCATGCTCTTTTACACATCAACTTCACTTGCTTACACCCAGGAAAGTAGTTAAAGTTAGTAACAATAGACATGTTCTCACTGTTTCATGATTAAGTGAGGGAAAGCTCTGGATGAGATGAATTGAAGTCCACTTGGAATATTTTGACTTAACTGAAGTCGGAGAGGATAGTTGATCTCTCTTGTGTCTGGTGACTGATCCTGCTGTGTAGACCTGTTGCTGTAGTGCTGGGCTGTGGTGTGTCTGCACACCCTGTCTTGCCCAGAGTATGTAGCATACCCACGGTTACCAGGGTCCCAGTTCTGCGAACCTGGTTTGTAGTTAAGTAGCTGAGAGTCTGGCTTGTCGAGTTCACACATTTGCCCTCTACCTTTCAGAAGAGGTGTGAGAACTCAGTCAACAAAGGATTCTCTGTTGTAGGGTTTCTACTATGATTATCAATCTCCACTTTTGTTTAGAGGTTGAATGGAGTTTGCAAAAGGGTAGGAGACAGTAATACAATGCTAAACAATCTCAGTTGCAAAGTGAGAAGACTGCATGCGGAAATCTAAACAAATCTTAAATAAATGTTAGCAAACCGCCAAGAGAAACGTGGGCAAATGAGTCACAAGACAAAACACGACGCGTTTCGACCTCTTAGGTCTTCTTCAGGCAAGACTCAAACAAATAATACAACGAAAATGAACGAATTTGGTACTCAGCTTCGATCCAAGAGAAACGTGGACAAACGAGTCATAAGACAAAACACGATGCGTTTCGACCTCTTAGGTCTTCTTCAGGCAAGTCACAAGCAAATAATACAACGAAAATGAAAACGAGGCTGTTAGAAGGGAGATAATGTGTGAGTCAAGGTAGTAATGATGATAATTATATTACTGATAAGAATACTAACAAAGGTCAAAATATTGAAATAATAAATTAAGACAGGATTACTACTACTTTTGGTGATAATAAGGCAATAGCAGTTGTAGTATGGGAGAAAGGAGAGTGGGTTAGAGGGTTCTTAAGCACCATGGTTGCCGTGGCAACAGTCTTCGTGGCCGATGGGATAGGGATGTCAATATTAACAATAATATTACTGATGATACTGCTAACAACTATTGTGATGGTAAAGGTAATAAAAGCATGATACAGAAATATATTTAGAAAATACATTTTTATAATAATCATTATAAATAAATTCAAGAAAAAGAAATAAATAAATGAAACATAATTGTTAAAAAAAATAAATAAATAAATAAATAAATAATAAAATAAATGAATAAATAATAATAAAACAAAATAAAAACAGAAAAATACAAAATAAAAAAGTATAATAATAATGAATAGATAAATAAATAATTGAAAAATAATAAGATAGTAGTATAAATAAATAGAAATAATAATAAAAATGTCAACAATTTTAATAATAGTAATGATACTAAAGGTATTAATACTAATACTAAGGGGATTAAAACACACACACACACACACACACACACACACACACACACACACCACACCACCACCACCACCACCACAGCAACAACAATGACAACAACAAACAACAAAAAACAACCAAGGGGAGGAGGGAGAGGGGAGGACAGGAAGAACAGAAAGGAGATAGAAGGTATAAATTATGGGAAGGATGGAATCTAATAGGTATATTAATAATTATATGTATATTAACAGTTTCCTTATTAATTGTGATTGTAACTATACAGTAATGATAGTGATGCTGTAGGAGGCTGGAAAAGTGGTAAACTTGAATGTCAGAAATATTGTAAAGAATGATAAGTATGTTAATGATAGTAGTACATATAAACATTAGTAATAGTTATGAAGTTGTAACAAAAGGTGTACTGATTAAATAAATAAATAAATAAAATGAAATAGAAAAATACAAATAAGTGTGTGTGTGTGTGTGTGGGGGGGGGGGGGGGGGGGGGGGGTCCGCATAGTTACAAACATCTACAGAACATATGCACAGGAAAGAGGGAAGATGGAACAGAAGGTCTTGTAGAGGAAATAGTATGTGAATTTTATTTAGAAAAAAAAAAAAAGCCAAATGAAGAAAATGGAGTGGACAAGTATCTGAAATAACAAGAGATTGATGTGAGAAATAGAGGGAGTGTAGTGAGAAGGGAAAGGAAGGTAGCTATAAGTTATGTGTGAGGTAAATAGTGGGAGATATGGTAGTAGGATATTATGGGCTGAAATTGCAGTGGTGGATAGGTACATGTTACTTTACGGTGTTGTTGCTATGGGGGTGGAGGGAAGAAGGGGATGGGTTTACATACTAACTGGGGGAGGGGAGGGGCAACATATTCACACCTATACACAATCTCTCTCTCTCTCTCTCTCTCTCTCTCTCTCTCTCTCTCTCTCTTTAATAAATAAGTTATTGTATCTAAGTATTACTACTATTTTAATTCTACAATTAATGCTGGCAATGGGATTAATAAAAATAGGACATAATGATTATAAGTATAATGGTAAAAATGATAATGATGGTAATAATAACAGTGACATCAGTATTGTTGTAATGATGTAATGAAGGTGATGATGATAGCAGTAATGGTATTAATAATATGATGATAGTGATACAGTAATGATGGTTTTAAGTAATATTGGTGAGGATAATATTAGGTGGAAAGGAGCTGAAATGCTCAATGAACAACAGCAGACAGTACTGTTGAATAATGATAATGATAGGAAAAACAGCAGTGCTAGGAAAGGGATGGAAATGACCAACGATAAAGGAGCTAGCATTCTATTTATCATGTGTGTGTGTGTGTGTGTGTGTGTGTGTGTGTGTGTGTGTTCCATGTGTAATGTCAGCCTAACTCACTGCCCCCCCCCCCCCACCTCCCCCTCTTTTTACAACCACCCCCAGCCACCGCCATCCCCACTACACCCATCATTACTAGGGGAGGGGGGGGGGGGGGGAGTAAGTAGATTGATGTAGTAAGTGGAGAGACTCAGCAGTGTAGGAAAAGGGAAAGGGATGATAGCTGTAACTTATGTGTGAGGTAAACAGTGGGAGGTATGGCAGTATGGGTATGTGTAGGCGGAGGATATTGCAGGCTGGAACTGCAGAGGTGGAATGGTACATACTACTTTTGAGTGTTGATGCCATGAGGATGGAGGGTGCCCAGTTTGGCAATAAGATGAGAGTCCTGCATAAGTTGTCACTTTTTGATTGCCAAAGTGCCAGGACTTTGACATGGTTGATGTTGTGCTGGGCATGGTTGAACTGTACAGCGACTGGTTTGGGTCAATGGTGGCGGATATCGGCCAAGTGTTCAGAGATGCACGTCTCAAGTGTGCGAGATGTCTCACCTACATAGATCTTACCACACAGGTGGCAGTGGATGGCATACACAATGTTGCGGCTCTGGCAGGAGAAAGTGTGTTTAATGGTGAATGAGCCATTGGGGCCACGTAATATAATTATCATAATTACCATCTTGACTCGCACATTATCTCCCTTCTAACAGCCTCGTTTTCATTCAACGCCTGCCAACCTTGCGCTGAAGAGTGAAGAGATCGAAGCTGAGTACCAAATTCGTTCACTTTCGTTGTATTATTTGTTTGTGTCTTGCCTGAAGAAGACCTAAGAGGTCGAAATGCGTCGTGTTTTGTCTTGTGACTCGTTTGTCCACGTTTCTCTTGGCCGTTCGCTAACATTTATTTAAGATTTGTTTAGATTTAAGATTTGTTTAGAGTGTTGCTCAAATTTCCTGACCAACACTGCAGGTGCCTGTATCTCTCGGGCCTGGTTGACGCCGGGATATATTATGAAAGCGTAGAGTACAGCCCTGTCATGTAGTCTCACACCGAAATGGAAATCTGTAGCATCATCTTAATCACCCTCATTCTCATTGATCAGCATTAAAAAATATATGTCTCAAGTTCTGTGGCCCTTCATGCCCTGCTGTCATGGTGACCTCAAATTCAATGTCCTCTCCACGTCTGTGGCCTGGGTTTGGTTCCGTCGGGGTCGCCGGTATCGGCGAATCCATGGGGGGCTGTCGTTGGACGGACGTGGTGGCGCCCTCCGGAGGGAGAGCTCACTCACGCCGGCTCCGCGACTAAGCAATTTTGTCGTCAGTAGGGGGCTTAGTAGGTGGTGTCCTGCGTATGTTAGATCAGAACAGGCGCCACTGAACACCACCGAAGTGACTTGGCAGCAGTGCAGTGTCTCCTCCGGTGGGTTGCCTCTTGACGACTTGACATTGACTGCTCCCTGTGGATTGCTGGTGCCGGGGCTGCGGCGGGGCCGACCATGCTGTGGCTGTGGACGGGGTATCGGAATGAGCGGCGTGAGTGCACTGCCTCTGAGGTGGTGCAGAGGTTGGGACAGCAAAAAAAAAAAAAAAAATTATTTAAGATTTGTTTAAACAGTTTCAGTCAAATAACTCTTCAGTGTTTCTTATTGAGTTAAATTACATTAACTTGGAATACACTTAGCCCAAGTACATATGTGGTGTAGACTTAAAGTCATACACTACAAAGCATTCCAACAATCACCAGTATTCATAAATCAACTTAGCAGTTTTCACCTAGTACAGGCATATTGTTTTTCTGATCAAAGGTTATCAGTCAGTTATCATCTTGACAGATAAAAGTGCAAACTGACAAAAGTCAGATTATACACAAAGAATGGTGGTCAGTTTGTTGTGACAAAAGTCAGATTATACACAAAGAATGGTGGTCAGATTGTTTACAAACAATCTTAACCACATGGTGATAGCTTTTACCACATGGTGGCAATAAAACTACTACTACAGAATACTCGTTCATCAGTTTGGTAAATGTCACCATGTACTGGTACACAGTTACACTGTTAAACCACATGGCTTGCATATAATCAATGCATAGATTCAAAATGTAGAAACATAGTTTCAACTTACATTTCTGGGAGAATAAGAAACGCAGACCGGGTTAGAGTGAACGCCTTCCTTGCACTGAACTCTGAAGCGATCAAAGCTAAGTGAATTTTCGTTGTCCTATTTGTTTGTATCTTGCCTGAAGAAGACCTAAGAGGTCAAAACGCGTCGTGTTTTGTCTTGTGACTCGTTTGTCCACGTCTCTCTGGGCGGTTCACTAACATTTATTTAAGATTTGTTTAGATTTCCGCATGCAGTCGTCTCACTTTGCAACTAGATGATAGCCTAAGTCAATGAGATAGTGGTGTGTGTGTGTGTGTGTGTGTGTGTGTGTGTGTGTGTGTGTGATTCGCTGGTCTTTTGCAATAGTTATGTTACTGGAGTGTTTGTAAGTTCAAAGGGAAGGGTTTTTGCATTAGTTTCCTCTTCAGTCATCGCCTTGTGCCGCTGTTACCAGATGTTATTCATGATATCTCTTTGCCGATAGGACTTTCTGGCTACTGGCAATAAATATGTGTCAACGTCACTCTGTCCGTCTGTCTGTCTGTCTGTCTGTCTGTCTGTCTCTCTCTCTCTCTCTCTCTCTCTCTTTTCTCATTTTCCCCTTCACTTACCGTCTCAGGTTTCATGTCTTTTGCCATGGCCAGCTTGCCGGCGTCAGCTGGTATGGCGTCAGTCCAAATGATAGCCATGGGCCACTCGTTTCCTTCTATTTCAGTCTATGGAAACGAGAATCATAGGACGGACTCAGGGCCGTAATCGAGCAAAGTTCGTAATGGTCACTGACAATAAACATTCAAAAACAGTTAACATTACATGCACTTAGATGTCCAAACGTTCATATGTTTGAGTGACATTGATCATTTTTTGATTAAATGGAGAGGGAAAGAAAGGTTGTTTTATATTAATTTATTTCATTGCATTGTATGTTGTTATTAATATATTTTTTATATTTGCTAATTGTGCAACATTTGCAGCGTTTGTGTGTGTGTGTGTGTGTGTGTGTGTGTGTGTGTGTGTAGGCCTATGTGTCTGTGTGTTTGTATGAGAGACAGAGAGAGCCCTCCGGGGGGGGGGGGGGGGGGGGGGGGGTTGCGACCTTGCCGTGGTCGGAGGGCTTACGCAATCCAGTGATCCCGAGGCTGTGCTGGCGGGGACATCAGTACTGCCCAGTCTGGATTCATGAAGCAAACATCCAAAAAGTTAAAACTGAAAATAAAATCTCTTTTTTTTTTTCAAGACATGGAGGCAGGTCCTTGGTAATCAGTCCACGCTTCAGCTTTAAAGAAAGTTTCTACGCGTTCTGTTTCCTGTCAAACCAGTGTGTTCCATTTCTCTGAAATATTGCAAGTGTCTGGCCATGTGGGAGGCAAATCCACCACCTCCCATAAAGTGTCTGGCCGTGTTGGAGGCAAATCCACCACCTCCCAACCCAAAGTGGATGTCCCTTTCGGGGGTGCTAAATTCGCCACTTTTAAAACTGCTCAGCAGTCTAGACTATCTGCTGCCGGGCAGAATTTAGGGGGGGGGGGGGGGGGGGGGGGGGAGCTCTCTCACCTCGAAATTGCGAGAACAGTGCTCGTGCGGGCAAGGGAGCCCATCGAAGTGTGGAGATGGTAGAAATGAAAAGGCGACTTCACCATCTCCTCAACCTAAGCTGTCTCCACCTGCGGGCAAGTTTGCCAGCGGGTCTGGAGAGCCAAAGAAACCTGTCCCTCTTCAAAATAAATCCGCGCAATTGGACACTGACGACGACTCGGAGATGAACTGATTTCTCTCCTGTTTGTCTTCTGCACCATGGATAGTACAATAGTCCCGGAGATGAACTGATTTTTCTCCTGTTTGTCTTCTGCACCATGGATAGTACAATAGTCCAATGGAATATCCGTGGTTCAAAAACTTACTTTGAGGAGCTGCAGTTTTTGTGCCATACTCTGAAACCTCAGATAGTAGCTCTTCAGGAAACAAAAATTCAAAGCCAGAAGACTTTCACTCTTTCTATCTTCAATATTCTGTCGAAACTGCACAACCTTCCACGTTGGGATTAACAGGCGGCGCTGCCCTTCATATCCTCAAAGCTTTGCTGTTTTGCCATGTTGCTCTTACTTCCCCTCTTCAGGCAATAGCTGCGAGAGTCACTCTCCATAAAACCGTTGCAGTTTGCTCGTTATATCTTTCACCTTCTGTCTTGTCGTCAGGACCTTGTTTGTCAAATCGGAGAACTTCCTTGCCCTTGTTTGCTGTTGGGTGACTTTAATGGCCATAATCCCCAATGGGGTAGTGTGGATGCACCATTCCGAGCTTCCTTTTAGATGATGTTTTTTTTTTTCTCAGCTAGATGTGTTGTCTGATTGGCGGCTGTCCTATATTTATGCATTGTTTTAATGGTGCACTTTCGTGTATTGATCTGTCGGTGTGTGACCCCTCGCTGGTCCTGGATTATGGGTGGTCTGTCCATGTCGATCTGCATGGGAAGTGAATCTATAACTAATACTTTGATTAAGTCTGCAAAATCCTGTATTTCAATGTCTTCCGATAAACTCCAACTGCCCCAAACACTTTGGTTCGATTATGACTGCCAACAAATCACAAGAGAATGGAAGCGGGCTCAGCGTCGGGTATGTCAAAGACCTTCCACTCCCAACGCTCGAGCCCATAAAAAATTCGGAGCCAAAACAAGACACACATTTAAAGTAAGTGAACGTAAGTCTTGGAGAGACTTCTGCTCCAAGCTAACATCTAACATCCAAGAAAAAACTCTGGAAAATTAGAAAGAAAATCAAAAGAAGAACACCAACCAATCAATTCGTTGCCTGAAACTCACTGATGCTTTCATAATGGACAAACAAGCTGTTGCCAACCTGTTGGCCACCACAATTCAACAAAACTTGTTCTCCTCAAGTGAATCTTGTTGTTTTTAGAAACAAACAACTGAAAGAAAAATCTTCATACAACTTCACTTCAAACAACTGTGAAGTGTACAATGTACTATTTTCAATTGATGACCTGAAATCAGCTCGGCAAACCTGTAACGATTCTGCTCCTGGCCTGGATGATATTCTTTATCAGCCTCCATGAACTGACTGACTCCATGAACCTACTTCAGACAGTGAAAATTGGAAAGGGAAGCTCTGCTTGGAATGAACTAATGCGCAGCCTTCCATTGGAGAGACTCATATGGATGTACTGAACTGGACATGCTGGAGTTTAAGGAAACGAGAGAGCAGACACACTGGCTGGCAAGGCAAAGATAAGAACTGGATTACACTTTGGCCGGTCTGATGTGATAAGAAATCTGAAGAATCAGTGAAACAAACAAGAGCAAAGCCACTGTACCATAAACCATTTTTCAGATCTGAACATCAAGAGAGGAAGTGGCCGCACATCCAGACTTAAGGGAAGAGCAAAAAACATCACCAACCAAACAAACATTGGAATAATCTCTAAGGCCAACACTGCGAAGACTCCTAGAGATTGGGGCAAACTCAGACTGGGCCTTTCCAATAACAGACAAAAGATGAAACACATGTCAACTGAGATAAGACTTTGAATCTCTCAGGGCCCCCAGTGCATACTGTGGACGTGTGTGCGCTGGTGTGTGTTCATCAGTGGGGTGATGCCAGCGTGTTGATTAGAGAGTCCATGGACATGAGTGTGCAAGCGTTGGTGTGTGAATGTGTGTGAGAGAGTGAGTGAGTGTGTATGTGTGTGTATGCGTGTGTGTGTGTGTGTTTTCATCAGTGGGGTGATGCCGGCGTATTAATCAGTGAGTCCACGGACATGTGTGTGCAAGGGTTGGTGTGCGAGTGTATGTGTGAGAGAGTGAGTGTGTGTGTGTGTGTGTGTGTGTGTGTGTGAGGGGGAGGAGTTGTTGTTCTTATTGTTATGCGTATGTGTGTGTGCGCGCGCGTATGCGCGTGCACGTATATGCTGTATTTAATGGTCTTGTTCTTGATCCTAACTTATCTTCTGAACATTCACGCATGCAGTCACTACACACACACCGCGCGCGCACACACGCATGAACACACACACACACACACACACACGTGTGCGCGTACGTTCGTTCGCTCCTATGCACACACATATACACATGCGTACATGTGCACGTCCACACTCACACGCGTGCGCACATACACGCATACACATGACGCACAAATGAGTACACGCACATGCGTACACGCCCACATACAAAGACACGGTTATATGTACACATATATGTATAAGCAGATACGTGTGTGTGCTCACACAAACCCACAAATTACACACACACACACACGTGCACACGCACACATACATGCAGGCACACACGCACACACACACATGCGCGCACACGTACACAAACGCGCACACATGCATGTGCGCACACACATACACACGCACTCACACACACACACATGCGCCCACACAGATACATGGGCCCGTGCCCACCCATCCATACACACACGTGTACATTCACTGCACACACTTACCACAAAAAAAAAATAAAATAAAATAAAAAAAACAATGGTGGGTAGGCACTCAAGGTCTGACCAGCGCGTTGGGCTAATGCGTAGGCCAGACATCTGCCGAGTCGTAGCCACGAGACCCTCTTCTTCAATTCTCTCATCTTAGTTGTTAATTCATTTATCCATCAGCTTGAAATCATGCGTAGTGTGGTCTCAAAACTTAGTGGATGTGGTGTAGCGTATATGGACTAGTCCGCACGCAGTGACGCCTCCGTGATGAAACTGAAACTGAAACTCTCTATCAGCTTTTCAAACATCTCTCAGAGAGTTATGTCTAAACCCTTCTAAACGTCTACAACTATATGTGGACCACAGGGTGCTTTCCACCTTCCTAGCGAAAAGCCCTGATCATTCCAATTCCAAAGCCTGGAATGGACCAATGCCAACCCTTCAAACTATCGTCTGATAGCTCTGACCAGGTGCCTCTGAAAGCTTAATGGTCAACTCCCGTCTGATGTGGAAGCTGGAAATCGATGGCCTTTTGGCCAATGAACAGTGCAGGTTCCGGGTGTACCACTCAACCGTTTACCATTTAGTCCATTTGGAAGCCACCATTCGCAACACCTTTACTAGTAAACAGCATGTGGTTGCTATCTTTTTCGATCTGGAGAAGGCCTGTGATACCTCTTGGAAAAATGAAATCCTTATGGATCTTCATAAACTTGGTTTTCGTGGTCATCTGCCTTTATTTATTCAAAACTTTCTGGCTGATAGGCAGTTCCAAGTCCGCATTAGCACCACACTGTCTGACATCTATCGGCAGGAGTTGGATGTACCTCAAGGGAGCATTCTTTCTCCTGCTCTTTTCAGTATCAAAATTAGCGAGATGGGAAACCAGGGTTCCGAGTCCTCTCTGTCTGTTGATGACTTCCCACTCTGTTCAGTTGGAGACTCTTACGCCAGCGTACAGTGTCAACTCCGACTTGATGTGGATAAGATTCGACAGTGGGCCGAAGAAAACGGGTTTACCTTTCCAAGCACCAAAACACAGTCTATCCATTTTCACAATTTGCATCAGTTCTTTGCCGGTCCTGAATTTCAGCTGGACCAGTCCACCATTCCAGCTGTGAAAGAAGTCAAATTTGGGTGTTATTTTTTTTAATCTTAACTTTAAAAGTCACATCCAACACCTAAACACTGCTTATCAGAAAGCACTGAACATTCTGAGAGTTGTGGCACACACGGATTGGGATGCTCGTAAGAAAACTCTTCTCCATCCTTACCGAGGTCTGCTCTGCTCCAAACTGAACTATGGGTGTATATGAATTCTTTGCTCTGACCAGTTGCCAAAGATGGACATCACGTAGTTGCATTGTTTTTGTTTTTTTCTCTTGAAAAAGGCCACGTGGCCGAAAATTAGATGAGTGGCATTGTGATTTTTCTATGGGTGTATAGTCTATGGCTTTGCCAGACCTTCCTACCTAAAGAGTCTAGATCCCATTCACCATCAAGGGCTTCGACTCTGTCGGGGTTCATTCCGCACCACCCATGTTCATAGCCTTGTGTACTGAGGCAGGAGAACCATCCATCTCGAACTGTTGGCTGAAACTTACCTTGAACTACTGTTTGAATCTATCTTCTGAACCTCAAAACCCTGCATATGACTGTTTTTGACACCAAGTTCCAAAAGAAATTTGATGACCACCCCAGTTCTGTTCTACCCCTTGGAATTCGTATTCTTCCCCATATGAACAATGCAGATATAGGCCATGGAGTGGTGTGATTTATCCAAGTTTCCTGATGACTTTCTTCACTCTGGAGATCCGGTTTGATTTAGCCTCGTATCGTAAAGATACCACTAATTCCTTGGCGTGCAAGTCCTTTTTCGTCTAACTGTGTTCGAAGTTTCCATTCTTCGGAAAAAATTTCACCGACGGTTTCAAATCTGAGGAGGAGGTTACCACAACTGTGTTTTGTGCAACAGGACCTTCTCAAAGATGTTCTAAACACATTCCTACTGAACAGCTCCATCTACACTGCTGAGCTGGCAGCTTTGGTCTTGGCTCTTGAAATGGTCTCTAAATCGAAACATAAAGATTTCTTCATTTTGTCAGACTCATTTTCTGCCAGCCGTATCCTGAAACACCCTCAACGGGTGAAATTATTCGAATTGTACACCTCTCTGAAATCAGATGGATGCAACATCGTTTTTGCTTGGGTTTCCAACAATGTGGGCGTTCGAGGCAACGAGTTGGTTGATCAAATTGCTAAGAGTGCCGCAGAGAAAGAGTTGAGCAGATTGTCGATCTCTCACACTGATCTGAAACCCAAAGCCCAGGTTTACGTCAAAAACCTCTAGCAAGAGGAATAAAACTGGCAGACGGATAAAACAAGCTCAGAATCCGTCCAAACCTGAAAGAGTTTTTACCATGTTCCCGAGGCGGCTGTAAATAAGACACGGTCTTGTGCCATTTGCATACGGGCATTGTTATCTTTCAAAAGGTGAAGAAGCTTCGTGGTGCATTCTGTGTCATGTACCACTCACAGTTAAACATATTCTTTTGGAGTGATGGTACTTGCATGATGTGGGATATAAACATTTTACAACAGACTCCGTGAAAACCTTGTTCAGAGATGTCCCACCAGATGTGATCTTTGAATTTCTGAAAGAGATTAACATTTTTCATATGATCTAAGATTTTACGGAGGAAAGATTTTGAAAGAAAATTTCAGGTGTGTTTTTGGAATGTGTATTTTAAAGGATTGAGTGAAAGTTTTGTTTGTTTACTTGCTTGTTTTGTTTTGTTTCCTCTGACTTGTGAGTTGACGTCAACGCAGTGACAGCCCTAATATGGCCCTTTGCGGTCAGCTGGGCTATAAGCAACATTACCTTACCTTACTTCTCATTTTCTCTTTCTGACTCGCGTCATAGACAGTATTCATTTTTCTGACCCAAATCATGCTCACTTTTCGTTTTTCTTACATCATACACACTGTTTATTTTTCTGACTCACATCACATACAGCAATTATCCTTCTGACTCAAATCATACACACTTTTTATTTTTCTTGCTCACATCATATGCACTTTAAGTGTATGCTCATGCGCCACTTCATGCTTCTCGCTCATCTTTACTCCATAGCCCTTTCTACTCGTCTTGGCCCTCATGCACATGCTCACGTATCGAGAGAGAGAGAGAGAGGGGGGGGGAGAAAGTATGTGGGGGGGGGGGTGGAGGGGGAGGCATTTAATTATTTACGGACATACAATCAACGTGTGTTGGCTCTTGACTCGACGAGGGATGACAGACCCTTACGAATCCGTCCAAACATAGAAGAGTTTTTACCATATTCAACAGGCGGCCGTAAAGAAGAAACAGTAGCACGTCGTTTGCACATAGGCCGCTGCTTTTACACCCATTCTCAACATAAACATAGACACATGACAGCAGATTCCATGAAAACGTTGTTTAGATATGCCCCGCCTGTTAGTAGATTTAATTTCTGAAAGAGATCAAAATTTTTCATCTGATCTTTGATTTTATAGGAGAGAGATTTTGATGAAATTCTGGTATGTTTTTATAAATGTGTTTTAACGAGTTTGTGTGTGTGTGTGTGTGTGTGTGTGTGTGTGTGTGTGTGTGTATGCGCGTGTGTGTGTGGTGTGTGTGTGTGTGTGTGTGTGTGTGTGTGTGTCTGGAGAACCCTCACTTGCAGAGAGCAATTTGATAGACTGACCATGGAGCAGGAGATGAAAAAAGACAACTGTGTTTTTCAGAAAGGTACGTCATTTTCATGTATTTATCTATCTGTCTACCTACCTACCTACATACTTCTCTCTGTATGTATACCTGTATGTATGCATGTATCTATCTATCTATCTGCATATCTATCAACCTACCTACCTACCTACACCCCCCCCCCCCCCCCCCTCTCTCTCTCTCTGTATGTATGTATGCATATATCTGTCTGTCTATCAATCTATCCGTCTATTTATCTATCTATCCATCTATCTATCTTTATGTATGAGCGTGTGTGTATGTGTCTGTCTGTCTGATGTGTGTGCGTGCGTGCGTGCGTGCGTGCGTGCGTGTGTTGTGTGTGTGTGTGTGTGTGTGTGTACCACATGCGTTTTAGACAAGTCTGTCTTTCGCATGCTTTTCACCAACAAATTCAGTTTGAAGCAACCACAGTTCCAAACAACCATGGTTGAACGCCACCTGGTCTGAATACAGAGACAGAGAGGGAAGGTACAGCGTGTGATGTGACTGTACAGACAGGGGAGGGACAGTGTGTGATGTGATGTACAGATAGGGGAGGGACAGTGTGTGATGTGGTGTACAGATAGGGGAGGGACAGTGTGTGATGTGATGTGATGTACAGATAGGGGAGGGACAGTGTGTGATGTGATGTGATGTACAGACAGGGGAGGGACAGTGTGTGATGTGATGTACAGATAGGGGAGGGACAGTGTGTGATGTGATGTACAGACAGGGGAGGGACAGTGTGTGATGTGATGTGATGTACAGATAGGGGAGGGACAGTGTGATGTGATGTATAGATAGGGGAGGGACAGGTGTGATGTGATGTACAGATAGGGGAGGGACAGTGTGTGATGTGGTGTACAGACAGGGGAGGGACCGTGTGTGATGTGATGTACAGACAGGGGCGAGACAGTGTGTGATGTGATGTACAGACGGGGCGGGACAGTGTGTGATGTGGTGTACAGACAGGGGAGGGACAGTGTGTGATGTGATGTACAGACAGGGGCGGGACAGTGTGTGATGTGGTGTACAGACAGGGGAGGGACAGTGTGTGATGTGATGTACAGACAGTGTGTGATGTGATGTACAGACAGGGGCGGGACAGTGTGTGATGTGATGTACAGATAGGGGCGGGACAGTGTGTGATGTGATGTACAGATAGGGGCGGGACAGTGTGTGATGTGATGTAAGATAAGATAAGATAATGTTGCTTATAGCCCAGCCGACCGCAAGGGGCCACATCAGGGCTGTCACCACGTTAAAATCAACTCACAAGTCATTAAAAAAAAAAAAAAAAAAAAAAAAAAAACTTTCACACATCTCTTTAAATGACATCTTCTAGAAACGCACCAGAAACTTCATTAAAAATCTTTCTTCCGTAAAATCTTAAATCAGATGAAAAATGTTAATCTCTCTCAAAAATTCAAGGATCACGTCAGGCGGGACATCCCTGAACAGGATCTTCATGGACTCCGCTGTAAAATGTTTGTGTCTCACATCGTGCAAGTCCCAACACTCTAAAAGAATATGTTTCATTGTGAGTGGCACATGACATGGAATGCACCACGGAGCTTCTTCACTCTTTAAAAGGTAGGAATGAGTAAAATACGAATGGCCGGTGTGCAGCCGGCACAGAACCGTTTCCTCTTTACGACCACCAGACGTAGATGGGAGGAACTCCTTAAGGTTTGGACGGATCCGAAAGAGTTTGTTATCCGTCTGGGTATTCCAATCCTCCTGCCAGAGGTCTTTCACATAATCATTAATTTTGGGTTTCAGATCTGAGCAGGGGATATATATGTTGGACGATTTCTCTCTTGTGGCATTCTTGGCTAAACGATCAACCATTTCGTTCCCTCCGATGCCAACATGACCAGGAACCCAAGCCAGAATAATGTTGTAACCATCCACTTTCAACTTGCTAAAAAGTTCAAAGAAATGTAAAAGTTCTGGATGCTGAAGGTTGCGGCCAGCTATGGCCTCCAAAGCTGACAGCGAATCCGACAGAACCAGAAAGTCCCTCTTCGTAGATTGTGAAATTATTTTCAATGCCAGAACCAGAGCAGTAAGTTCAGCAGAATAGACAGAAGCATCTGGAGGTATATGCTTTAACAGTATCTGAGAAGGAGCACCAGGGCAATAGGCTGCACAGGCCACTCCATCCTCAGACTTGGAACCGTCAGTGAAAATTTTCTGATAAGACGGGAATTTTGAACAGAGTTCAGCATACAAGGCCTTGTATGCCAGAGAGCTGGTAGACTCTTTACGAAAGGCTGCAAGATCAAAACGAATCTCTGGTGTGAAAAAGGTCCACGGAGGCTGATCTGGAAACTTGGAAAAATCCGACACAACTCCTAGGTCTAAACCTGCATTCCGCGCGTGAGGCTGCATACGAACACCAAACGGCGGAATACAGTTAGGGTTGGTTTCGAATTTGCTTTGAAACTGGGGGTCAAAGACACAGTCATAGGCAGGATTCTGCGGTTCTGAGAACAGTCTGATATAGTAATTTAGAGACATTTTCAGCCTGCGGTTGGACAGTGAGGGTCACCTGCCTCTGCATACAGGCTGTACACAGGGGTGGTGCGGAAAGCTCCAAGACAGAGACGAAGCCCTTGATGGTGAATAGGATCCAAGAGTTTCAGATAAGAGGGTCTTGCAGAGCCATACACAGCACAACCATAGTCCAGTTTGGAGCGGACCAGGGCTCTGTAGAGATGCAGCAAAGTTTTCTTATCAGCGCCCCAGTCAGTGTGCGCTACGACCCGCAGAATATCAGAGCTTTCTGGCAAGAGGTTTTGAGATTTTTAATGTGGCTGAGAAAGTTGAGTTTTTGATCAAAAATAACTCCAAGGAATTTGGCTTCTTTTACAGCTGGAATGGTGGACTTGTCCAGACGAATTTCAGGATCAACAAAAAATTGACGAAAATTGTGAAAATGGATTGACTGAGTTTTGGTACCTGAGAAGGTAAACCCGTTTTCCTCGGCCCACTGCTGGATCTTGTTGACACAAAGTTGGAGTCGGCGCTGTACGCTGGGGTAAGAAGCTCCAACTGCGTACAGCGCGAAGTCGTCTACGAACAGAGAGGACTCAGAGCCCGGCTTACCGATTTGACAATGTCATTAATTTTAATGCTGAAAAGGGCAGGAGAAAGGATGCTCCCCTGAGGTACACCCAACTCCTGCCCATGGATGTCAGAGAGTGCGGTGCCAACACGCACCTGGAACTGTCGATCAGCCAAAAAGTTCTGTATAAACAGAGGCAGGTGACCACGGAAACCAAGTCTGTGCAAGTCCAGAAGAATTCCTGATTTCCATGTGGTGTCATACGCTTTTTCGAGGTCGAAAAAGATAGCGACCACATGCTGTTTATTGACAAAGGCATTGCTGATTGTGGTTTCCAGACGGATTAGATGGTCGACTGTCGAGTGGTATTTCCGGAACCCGCACTGTTGACTGGCCAAAAGGCCATCGGTTTCCAGCTTCCACATCAGACGGGAGTTGACCATCTTCTCCATCAACTTACAGAGGCAGCTAGTCAGAGCTACTGGACGATAGTTGGAAGGGTTGGTAAGGTCCTTTCCAGGCTTTGGAATTGGAATGATCAGGGCTTTCCGCCAGGAGGGCGGAAAGCACCCTGTGGTCCAGATATGGTTGTATACTTTAAGAAGGGTCTGGAGACAGCTTTCTGGAAAATGTTTCAAAACCTGATAATGAATATCATTCAGACCAGGGGCAGAGTCAGTGCAGGTTTGTAAAGCTGTTTTTAGTTCATTGATTGAAAAAGGGAGATTGTAGGCTTCAGAGTTGTCTGATGTGAAATTGTATAAAGAGTTCTCTCTGAGTTGTTTGTATTTTAAAAAGGCTGCAGATTTATTTGAAGATGAGGAGTTCTGTTGGATGGTGGAAGCCAACAGATTGGCAACAGCTTGTTTGTCAGTGACCAGAGCATCGGCAAGTTTCAAGTGATGAATGGAGGGGTTGGTGTTTTTCCCTTTGATTTTTCTGATGATGTTCCAGACTTTTTTCTTTGAAGTTTTTGATGTCAGCCCGGAGCAGAAGTTTCTCCAAGACCGACGTTTACTGATTTTGAAAGTGTGTCTCGATTTGGCGCGGAGTTTCTGATGGGCTCAAGCGTTGGGACCTGAAGGTCGGTGGTATACCCGACGCTGAGCCCGTTTGCGAACTTTTGAAATTTGTTGGCAGTCTGAATTAAACCAGGGTGTTTTGGGCATTTGGAGTTTGTCGGAAGACATTGGAATACAGGTTTTAGCACAGTTTATCACAGTATTGGTCAGAGATTCTGCTGGGTCTGGACTCTGAAGAAAATCAACTTCCTGGAATTCTTTTGAAATATTGGTTACAAAGAGATCCCAGTTGGCCTTCTTATAATTAAAATGTTGTGAGACAGAAGCGCTCTCAGTTAATACAGGTTTTAAAAGAACAGGGAAATGGTCACTTCCGTGTAGATCGTCATGGACAGACCACTCATAGTCCAGGACCAGCGAGGGGTCACAAATCGACAAATCTAAACACGAAAGTGAACCTGTGGAAGAGTGGAGGTAAGTTGGAGCTCCATCGTTCAGACAACACAAATCAAAGTCTGAAAGGACATCCTCAAGAAGCAGACCTCTGGATGACGAACTGACACTACCCCAAAGAGGATTGTGACCATTAAAGTCACCCAACAGCAAAAAAGGTCGAGGAAGTTCTCCGATCAGACTGACAAGGTCCTGACGACAAACCGGGACAGAAGGTGGCAGATACAGTGAGCAGATTGTAACAGTCTTGTGGAGAGTGACTCTCGCAGCTACAGCCTGAAGGGAGGTAGTCAGAGCGACAGGACTAAACAGCAAAGTTTTGTGTAAAAGAAGGGCAACACCGCCTGACAGTCCCAATGTGGATGGTTGTGCAGGTTTAGAAAGAATATTAAAGCCAGAAAGAGTGAAGGTCTTCTGGCTTTGAATTTTAGTTTCTTGAAGAGCCACGACGGAAGGTTTTACTGTTTGACACAGAAGCTGCAGCTCCTCAAAATTTGAATTTAGACCACGGATATTCCAATGGATTAGTTTACTACTATCCATGGTGCAGAGGATGAATAGGAGAGAAATCAAGTCATCTCCTCATCATCGTCTGCGTTCAGTGGAGCAAATTTATTGCTTAGTTTCACTGGACTGTTTGGGTCTTCAGACCTGCTGGCAGACTTGCCCACAGGTGAAGAAGGTCTGGATTTTGGAGATGGTGGAGGTTTCTTCCTCATCTCCACCATCTCCACACTTGGTTGAACTCCCTTGCCCGCACGGGCACTGCTCGAGGAAGTTCGAGGCGGGAGGCCTGGCTTTTTCATCTGCCCAGCAGCAGATGGAGTAGACTGCTGGGCAGTCTGAGGGGTGGCGGATTGTTTGCCTCCACCAGGGGCACCCACTTTGGGTTGGGAGGTGGTGGACTTGCTTCCACCCGAGCTTAACGGTCTTCCTTGTAATGTCTTAGAGAAAATAAATTCATCAGTCTGGCAGCAGACTGAACGGGTCGTTATTTTCTTTATTGCTGAAGCATATGAAGACGCTGTTGGTGTCTGACTGCCAACAACCTGCTTACGTGCCTCAAAAAATGAGATCTTCTTTTCTGTTTTAACTTTCTGAATGTTGGACTCCTGGATCCGGACAGGGCAGTTGCGTGAAGAGGAGGGGTGGTCGCCACCGCAGTTTGCGCAATGAGCCGGGTCTTTACATGGCCCATCATGGGTTGCCTTGCAACAAATACCACACACCTCCTCCCCAGAACAGCGATTTCTGACATGTCCAAATTTCTGACATCTGAAACACCTCAACGGGGATGGGACATACAATTGCACACGGACATTTAGGTACCCTACTTTAACGACCTGAGGCAGCACAGGGTTGCAGAATGTCAGAAAGAGGGTGTTGGTGGGCACTCTTTCTGCACCTTTTTTGACTGTCACCCTATGCACCTCTGTCACACCTTGGGATGCAAGTTCTGTCTTGATCTCCACTTCCGAGACACCTTTCAAATCCGGGCACCGAATAACTCCCTTGGATGAATTCAATTGCTTATGGGGAGTCACCCGAATCTCTCTGTCCACGAGCTTTTTTGCCTTCAACAGCTGTTCCGATTGTTTTTTTGACCTGCACTGGACGAGGAATGATCCGTTCCGTAGCCTTTTCACGGACTGAGGGTCACCCGCTAGACCTTGGAAGCCCTTCTGGATCGCAAAAGGACTCAGAGCTGAAATGGGCTTTTCCTGCTCCGTCCCTTCTATCACGAGCCAGGAAGCCCAGAAACCTGTCCTCTCTCTTATCTCTATATCCGAGTCACTGTCCGATTCGAAATCCCCTGAAATAGGGGCTGCTGCCTTCCTCTTCTTTTTGGGGGGGGTGATTTTTGAAAAAGCCATGTTTTGTTTAATTATATTTCGTCTCTCCCTTACCCACCCACCTTGGAGTCCAACTAAGGGGCCAGGGCCAAGAAATCACTGTCTTGACCCCTTCCAGGCTTCAGGAGAGATATACGACAAACAGAACGCCACTACCCCTATCCCCCCTGATCATGCTCAACTCCCGGGAACAGAGAGCCGAGCACTGCAGGGGTTAACTTGGCCAGCGGGAGAACTGCCTGTCTTGACCCAGCCCCAAGAAGGGGGAGCCGATTAGTACACGCGGGCCAGAGTGTACCTCCTGTCTAGGAGAGGTCCGAGCCAAAGTGATGTGTTGAGGGCGTTGGCCCTCTCAATCACCAGGATCTCATCCCCCTCCGTCACAGGTCGCACCGTACGGCAAACGCGGCGGATCTTAAGAAGACCACAGAGAGAAAAGGAGTGTGGAAAAGAAGACTTGAAGGGGAGACGAAGATAGAAAAGAGCCAAATAAGAAAGGCAGAAAACAAGAAAAGGAGAAAGGCGGGTTACTATTAGTCAGGATCCTCACCCTTAGCCTATCTGACATGGGAAGCCCTACCAGGGGCATCAACTCCTTACCACGTTATGTTTAGGCCAGACAGCATCTTGACTTCTCAGGCCTAGAAGCAGTTTTAAAAAACCGGCCTACCTTCAAGTATTGATGCCCCCGCCAGCAAAGCCTAAGGGATCACAGGACCACGCAAGCCCTCCGACCACGGCAAGGTTGCAACCCCCGGAGGGGTGTGATGTGATGTACAGATAGGGGCGGGACAGTGTGTGATGTGATGTACAGATAGGGGCGGGACAGTGTGTGATGTGATGTACAGATAGGGGAGGGACAGTGTGTGATGTGGTGTACAGACAGGGGAGGGACAGTGTGTGATGTGGTGTACAGATAGGGGAGGGACAGTGTGATGTGATGTACAGATAGGGGAGGGACAGTGTGTGATGTGGTGTACAGACAGGGGAGGGACAGTGTGTGACGTGGTGTACAGACAGGGCGGGACAGTGTGTGATGTGATGTACAGATAGGGGAGGGACAGTGTGTGACGTGGTGTACAGACAGGGGCGGGACAGTGTGTGATGTGATGTACAGACAGGGGCGGGACAGTGTGTGATGTGGTGTACAGATAGGGGAGGGACAGTGTGTGATGTGATGTACAGACAGGGGAGGGACAGTGTGTTATGTGATGTACAGATAGGGGAGGGACAGTGTGTGATGCGGTGTACAGACAGGGGAGGGACAGTGTGTTATGTGGTGTACAGACAGGGGAGGGACAGTGTGTGATGTGGTGTACAGTTAGGGGAGGGACAGTGTGTGATGCGGTGTACAGATAGGGGAGGGACAGTGTGTGATGTGATGTACAGATAGGGGCGGGACAGTGTGTGATGTGATGTACAGATAGGGGCGGGACAGTGTGTGATGTGATGTACAGATAGGGGAGGGACAGTGTGTGATGTGGTGTACAGACGGTGGGACAGTGTGTGATGTGGTGTACAGATAGGGGAGGGACAGTGTGATGTGATGTACAGATAGGGGAGGGACAGTGTGTGATGTGGTGTACAGACAGGGGAGGGACAGTGTGTGACGTGGTGTACAGACAGGGGCGGGACAGTGTGTGATGTGATGTACAGATAGGGGAGGGACAGTGTGTGACGTGGTGTACAGACAGGGGCGGGACAGTGTGTGATGTGATGTACAGACAGGGGCGGGACAGTGTGTGATGTGGTGTACAGATAGGGGAGGGACAGTGTGTGATGTGATGTACAGACAGGGGAGGGAGTGTGTTATGTGATGTACAGATAGGGGAGGGACAGTGTGTGATGCGGTGTACAGACAGGGGAGGGACAGTGTGTTATGTGGTGTACAGACAGGGGAGGGACAGTGTGTGATGTGGTGTACAGTTAGGGGAGGGACAGTGTGTGATGCGGTGTACAGATAGGGGAGGGACAGTGTGTGATGTGATGTACAGATAGGGGCGGGACAGTGTGTGATGTGATGTACAGATAGGGGCGGGACAGTGTGTGATGTGATGTACAGATAGGGGAGGGACAGTGTGTGATGTGGTGTACAGACAGGGGAGGGACAGTGTCTGATGAGGTGTACAGATAGGGGAGGGACAGTGTGTGATGTGGTGTACAGATAGGGGAGGGACAGTGTGATGTGATGTACAGATAGGGGAGGGACAGTGTGTGATGTGGTGTACAGACAGGGGAGGGACAGTGTGTGACGTGGTGTACAGACAGGGGCAGGACAGTGTGTGATGTGATGTACAGATAGGGGAGGGACAGTGTGTGACGTGGTGTACAGACAGGGGAGGGACAGTGTGTGATGTGATGTACAGACAGGGGCGGGACAGTGTGTGATGTGGTGTACAGATAGGGGAGGGACAGTGTGTGATGTGATGTACAGACAGGGGAGGACAGTGTGTGATGTGATGTACAGATAGGGGAGGGACAGTGTGTGATGCGGTGTACAGACAGGGGAGGGACAGTGTGTTATGTGGTGTACAGACAGGGGAGGGACAGTGTGATGTGGTGTACAGATAGGGGAGGGACAGTGTGTGATGCGGTGTACAGATAGGGGAGGGACAGTGTGTGATGTGGTGTACAGACAGGGGAGGGACAGTGTGTTATGTGGTGTACAGACAGGGGAGGGACAGTGTGTGATGTGGTGTACAGACAGGGGAGGGACAGTGTGATATGTGATGTACAGACAGTTTGTGATGTGATGTACAGACAGGGGCGGGACAGTGTGTGATGTGATGTACAGATAGGGGAGGGACAGTGTGTGATGTGATGTACAGACAGGGGCGGGATAGTGTGTTAAGATTAAGATTAAAATTATAGTCCCGTCAACAGCAGAGGTTATCTCAGGACTGTCACCACGTTTCAAACTACCACGTATACATGTTAAAAAAGGATTAAAAGCAAAACCTTACCCAACCCATTAAAACAAGATTAAAAGAACCAATCCTAGGATTAAAAACCAACACGTTGAAATCACTAACTGTAATCTGCAAAAATCAATACTGAGTAGAGAAAATCTAACAACACCAAATTCACACACGATGAAATAAATTCACTTCTTTTAGGAAGTTAAAAATATTGTCAGGGGGAACATCACGGAAAAGAATCTTCATATTATCTGCAGTGTAATGTTTCCTTCTAATGTCGTATAAATCCCAGCAGTCTAAAAGAATATGTTGGACAGATATCCGACTATCACAGGCAACACAGAAAGGCGGGTCTTCTCCCTTCAATAAAAACGAATGAGTAAAATAAGCATGACCCGTCCTCAATCTACACAATACTGTTTCTCCCTTTCGACCGCCAGCAGCCATGGGAAGATGTTCCTTTAAATCTGGACGTATTTGATGAAGCTTATTGTTTTCTTGGAGGCTCCACTCCTCCTCCCATAAAGAATTGACATACGAAGCTATTTTGCCTTTGAAATCTGAGGATGGTACAAGCAGTTTAGAAGGACGAAGACGGACAGCCTCTTTAGAAAGCCGATCCACCTCTTCGTTGTCTCTGATCCCCACATGACCTGGCACCCAGGCCAACAAAATCTCAAAACCCCTTGAAACTAATGAAGAAAACATGGTAAAAAACTTGATAAGAGCCGGATGTTTTATGTTTCTTGCTCCTATAGCCTCTAAAGCCGAAAGAGAATCTGTGCAAATAAGGAATTTCCTAGACTGGGACTGCCTGATCAACTCCAAAGCCAAAAGTAGTGCAGTAAGTTCCGCAGTGTAAATAGTGCTTTCAGAGGGAATGTGTTTGGACAGTTTTTCTCCCGAAGCTGGAACATATGCGGAGGACCCTACACCAACATCGGACTTTGAACCATCTGTAAAAATAACCACATGTTCTTTAAGGTTAGAACACATGTCTAAAAATAATTGTTTATAAATTAAGGAACTCGTGTTCTGTTTGCGCTGCACGGTTAAATCAAACCTAATTTCTGGAGACCAAAACGTCCAAGGAGGTTGTTGAGGAAACTTGGAAACGTCAGAGATGACCCCAACATCAATATCCGCCTCCTCCAGAAAAGGAAGGATGCGAATACCGAAAGGGGGAATACTGGATGGACTTCTTTCATATTTCTCTTGGAAATGAGGATTCATAACACAGTCGTAGGCAGGGTTGTTTGGTTCTGAAAAAAGCTGTGTGTAGTAATTCAAAGCTAATTTTACTCTTCTATGAGAGAGGGAACACTCTCCTGCCTCAGCATATAGGCTATGAACAGGTGTAGTACGAAAAGCGCCAAGGCAGAGGCGAAGACCCTGATGGTGAACTGGGTCTAGGACTTTTAGATACGAGGCTCTAGCGGCGCCGTAAATGATGCTGCCGTAGTCCAACTTGGATCGAACTAACGCCCTGTAAAGATGGAGAAGTGTGCGTTTGTCTGCACCCCAATCCGTATGAGCCACTACACGGAGGATATTCATGGCTTTGAGGCACGATGTTTTCAACTTCTGAATATGGGCTTTAAAATTCAATTTTTGGTCAAAGGTAACACCCAGAAATTTGGCTTCTGTGACAGCAGGAATTTTAACCTTATCTATGAAAATTTCTGGTGGCGGGAAAAGTTGTCTGAAATTGTGAAAGTGGATGCACTCCGTTTTAACTGATGAAAATTTGAACCCATTTTCAACTGCCCACTGTTGGACTTTATACACACACAACTGGAGTTGGCGCTGTACACCAGCAAATGTCTTTCCAGATGCATAAAGGGCAAAATCATCAACAAAAAGAGAGCAGTCTGAACCTTGGTTGACAGAGTTTACAATTTCATTTATTTTTATACTAAACAGGGCTGGGGAAAGGATACTACCCTGTGGAACACCCATTTCCTGCTCATGAATTTCTGACAATGTTGTCCCCACACGGACCTGGAAGGACCTGTCTGCCAAAAACTGTTCTATGAACACTGGGAGATTGCCACGGAAACCCATCCGATGGAGGTCTGACAGGATTCCATACTTCCACGTCGTGTCATAGGCCTTCTCTATGTCGAAAAAAATGGCAACAACATGCTTTTTATCTAAAAAAGAGTTTCGAACAGTGGTTTCCAATCTGATTAAATGGTCCATGGTAGAGTGATGCTTTCTAAAACCACACTGTTCCATGGCTAAAAGCCCATCACTTGCCAATTTCCACATGAGCCTACCATTTACCATTTTTTCCATCACTTTACAAACACAACTTGTTAAGGCTATTGGACGATAGTTGGTTGGGTTTGAATGATACTTCCCTGGCTTCGGAATGGGAACAATTAGGGCTCTTTTCCATGAAGCTGGGAAAGACCCAGACGTCCAAACCTGGTTATAAACTTGAAGCAGAATGTTAAGACCTGAGTCAGGAAGGTGTTTTAAGAGTTGATAATGTATTTCATCAAGACCAGGAGCAGAATCATGACATGCCTGCAAAGCAGACTTCAGTTCATTTAGATTAAAGGGCAAGTTGTAGTCTTCTTGATTGGGTGAGGAAAAGTCAAGCTTCTTTTTTTCTGCTTGCGTTTTGATCTTTAAAAACGCGGTGGATTTTTGACTAGAGGAAGAGTTGGTTTCTATGGTGGAAGCTAGCAAGTTAGCCACAGCTTGTTTGTCAGTGATGAGTGTATCATCAAGTTTTAAATGGTGGATTGAAGGGCAGCTGTTCTTGCCCCGAATTTTTTTAACAACTCTCCAGATTTTTTTCTTGGATATGTTTGATGTGAGGGAAGAGCAGAAATTTCTCCAAGACACTCGTCTACTTCCTCTACAAACAAACCTCGCCTTTGCTTTTTTCCTCTGATAAGATCGAACATTCGGGGCCACAGGATGCTGAAAGACTGAACGTTGGGCCCTCTTGCGAATGTTGCAAGCATTCTTACAATCCTGGTTGAACCATGGTGTACCAGGTAATTGTGGACCTGGTTTTGTGAGTGGGATGGTATCTCTCGCACATGATAACAAAACATTAGTGAAGGACTCCGCTGGATCTTCTGATCGGAAGACGATTTCAGCATCTAGCTTATCAGTTATGGCTGAACAAAAGAAATCCCAATTAGCCCTTTTAAAGCAAAAATACTGAGGAAAAGAAACAGGTTCCTTCAAAACTGGAGAAAGTATTACAGGGAAATGGTCGCTCCCGTGCAGATCATCGTGAACTGACCAATCATAGTCTAGAACCAATGAAGGATCACACACTGACAAATCCAAACACGAAAGAGTACCATTTGAAGAATGCATGTATGTTGGTGATTTGTCATTTAGACAACACAGGTCCAGTTCGTTAAAGATCTCTTCCAGCATGAGACCCCGAGGTGAGGAATGTGAGCTACCCCAAAGGGGGGAGTGCCCGTTAAAGTCTCCCAAAATAAAAAAAAAAGGACGCGGAAGCTGATCTATTAGATCAATGACTTGTTGCTTAGATATTGTACCAGAAGGAGGACAGTAAATTGAACAGAGAGTTATTGTATTATTGAAAGTAATCCTGGCCGCAACAGCTTGTAATGGGGTATTTAAGTTAACTTGGCTGAATAACAAAGATCTGTGAATAAGAAGGGAAACACCCCCAGTGACCCCATGGCCAGTATCTGTAGGTAAAGCAGGAAAACCTACTGAACTAAAGCCTGCCAATGAAAAATGTTTTCCTGGTCTCAACAATGTTTCCTGCAGCGCAACAACACTAGGTTTGAGGTCAGAACACAACCGCTGGAGTTCCTCATGACTTACTTGACTTAGTCCTGTTGTCTCCCAGTGGAGCATAGGGCCGCAACAACACCACGCCAACGGACTCTGTTTTGGGCTGTTCTCTTCAGCCGAGTCCATGTCATTCCGGCTTCCTTCACTTCGCTCTCGACGGATCTTCTCCACGACTGTTTTGGCCGTCCCACTTTCCATTTTCCTTGTGGGTTCCACTCTAGTGCTTGTCTAGTGACGTTGTCTGTGGGTTTGCGGAGCGTATGGCCTATCCAGCCCCATTTTCTTTTCTTGATGTCCTGGTCGATCGGATTCTGGCTGGTTCTTTTCCATAGGTCAGCGTTCGAGATCTTCTCCGGCCACCTGATGTTGAGGATGTGGCGCAGGCATTTGTTGACGAATGTCTGTATCTTCGTTTCCGTTCCATCGGGTCTCACATAGTCCGAGAACCTTGATGTTGTATCTCTCCATCTCTCTGGCCACCTGCGCTGATTTGCCGCTCTCGTATAGGGTTCTGATGTTCCAGGTCCCTATCCTGGTCTTGGCCTTGGTCGTAAGAAGACTAGTCGGCGAGCTGGCTTCCCGGAGGCTTTCACCAGCACGCGTCATGGACCCAGCTGAAGAGGCGTCTTCCCGTCCAGGCAGTTGTTGGGTCGTAGTTGTCGTTGCAGTTTCTGTAGCACAACTTTTTTACGGGGTGGGGTTGCTAGCCCCACGCCCAACCCTCCTCCTTTTTCAGCCGGGCTTGGGACCGGCCTAGGCGGAGTTGGAGTTCCTCATATTGGGCATTAATGCCTCTTATATTCCACTGAATAAGGGCCATGACAATAAAAAAGAAAAGAAAATTACTCCATCTCATTGTCCTCATCACCTTCTATCTCCAAAGGAGAAAAGCGATTGGAAGAAGGCGATGGAGATACCACCTTCTTGGCTGACGAAGGACGATACTTATTTCCACCCCCAGATGGACGAGGTGGAAGAGGAGGCTTCATCACAGGTCGACTTCTGGAGTGTTCCCCAGACAAAGAGGCTACCTGTGCAGCCTTCCCAGAGGGTCTGGGATTGGAGGAAGGGGGCTCAGACCCTCGAGGAGTCCGGGGGGAGGTGGATATTGAGCCTCCACCCAAGGCACTGTTTGGAGTTTGCTTTCTTTTTCCACTTTCTTTCTGTACATGTTGAGGCTCCTGTTGCGTCTGCCGATCATGATGCTGACAGCCGGCCTGAGGTTGAACAGTCTCAGTCTGAACGCCAACACTGACCATGCTCCCCTTGGCGACATCAGCATATGACTTGCTGAGGGAGGACTGTCTATTCTGCACAAGTTTCCTTGCCTCAAAGAACGAAATTCAATTCTCTGTGCGTACCTTCTGGATCTCGGACTCGACGCGCCAGACTGGACAGTCCTTTGAAAAAGCAGGATGGTTGCCTTTAGAGTTTATGCAACAGGGCGGACAATCACACGGACCTTCATGCACTTGTTTTGAGCACTTGCCACACGCCTCCTGTTCTGTACACCTGTCCTTAATGTGTCCATACTTTTGGCACTTAAAGCATCGCAAAGGTGAAGGAATGTACATAGAGACGGGAACCCTCAAATATCCGACCTTCACACACACAGGGAGAGTTGTCGTACAGAAAGTTAGAAAAAAGGTATCTGTTGGCACACGGTCTTGGTCTTTTCGTGCCAGAACCCGGTGAACGTGGGTCACACCCTGGGAAGCCAGTTCCTTCTTTATTTCTAACTCGGAAACGCCTCTCAAATCACGGCACCTGATGACGCCCTTGCTTGAATTCAAAGTTTTGTGAGGTGTCACTCTGATTGGCCTGTCAATCAACGTCGTCGACTTGAGAAGCAACTCAGAATGCTTCTGTTTTGCACATTCTATCAAAAAGGAACCGTTTCGTAGCCGTTTCATGGATTTGGGTACGCCGGAGAGTCCCTCTACTCCTCTCGAAATAGCAAAAGGACTCAATCCATTCACCCCACAGAGAGGGCGAGCTTCGTCCACACCCTCCATCACCAACCAACAAGGCCAAAAACCAGATGCTGTCCTTATTTCATTATCCGAGTCCGAGTCCAAGTTCGAGCCTGAGGAATAATTTCTTTTCCGCTTTTGTTGGGAGTGAGCCATAGTTTTGAGTTTTTAAAGTTCATCCCTGCCTACCCACCCACCATGGAGTCCAACAAGGGGCCAGGGTCAAGGGGAAATCCAACTCTTGACCCCATCCGGGTTTCAGCAGGGATATACACCAGATAGAACATAACTAACCTATTCCGCCAAGATCATGACACACCGCCGGGGACAGACGGTGAACACTTACAAGGTTTCCAAGGCCAGCCAAGAACTACCCAGTTTGACCCAACCTCACATAGAGGCAGCCGATTGACATACACGGGCCAATGTATGCCACCCGTCTTAGAGGAGGTCCGAGCCAAAGTGATGTGTTGAGAACAGCAGGTTCTCTCAATCACCAGGACCTCATTCCCCCCCACTTACAGGACGCACCGCACGGCAAACACGGTGGGTCTGAAGAAGACCGCAGAGAAAAGAAGAAGTGTTCCAAAGAAGGCTTGTAAGTAAAGATTAAAGTACAGAGTAAAGAGCCAGGTAGGCAGAAACTAGACGAAACAGAGGCTGCAGTTTCTGTGGGAGACTTTATGGGGGAAAAAGAGATAGTGAAAGACACAGTAGGCAGAAAAACAGGAAAGATAAGAAAAAGGGGTGGGCTCAGGTTAGTCGAGAAACACCCCCGCCACGAGAAGGCCGGCCCATGGGGGCGGGGATAGTGTGTGATGTGATGTACAGATATGGGCGGGATAGTGTGTGATGTGATGTACAGATAGGGGCGGGACAGTGTGTGATGTGATGTACAGACAGGGGAGGGACAGTGTGTGATGTGATGTACAGATAGGGGCGGGACAGTGTGTGATGTTGTGTACAGATAGGAGCGGGACAGTGTTTGATGTGATGTACAGATAGGGGCGGGACAGTGTGTGATGTTATGTACAGATAGGGGCGGGACAGTGCGTGATGTGATGTACAGATAGGGGCGGGACAGTGTGTGATGTGATGTACAGACAGGGGCAGACAGACCTCTCCCCGGCTGGAAGCAGACCTCTCTCCACCTTCGAACAGACCTCTCCCCACCTTCAAACAGACCTCTCCCCACCTTGAAGCAGACCTCTCCCCACCTTCAAACAGACCTCTCCCCACTTTCAAACAAACCTCTCCCCGCCTTGAAGCAGACCTCTCCCCACCTTCAAACAGACCTCTTCCCACCTTCAAACAGACCTCTCCCCGCCTTGAAGCAGACCTCTCCCCACCTTCAAACAGACCTCTCTCCACTTTCGAACAAACCTCTCCCCGCCTTGAAGCAGACCTCTCCCCACCTTCAAACAGACCTCTCCCCACCTTCAAGCAGGTCAACTCGTGTCTGATGTGGAAGCTGGAAACTAATGGCCTTATAGCCAAAGAACAATGCAGTTTCCGGAAGTACCATTCTACAGTTGAACCATTTAGTCCGTCTTGAAACTACCATCTACAACGCCTTCATTAACAGACATGTGTTTTTGTTTTTGTTTTTTTACCCGGACAAGGCTTATGATACCACTTTGAAATATGGAATTATTACAGAGATCTTCATACTCTAGGTTTTCGAGGTCATCTCCCTCTTTTTATTAAAAAGTGTCTGGTTGATGAGCAGGTCTGAGTGAATGACACCACGCTGTCTGACATCCATGAACAGGAGTTGGGTGTGCCATAAGCGAGTATCCTTTCTCCTGCTGTCTTCATTATCAAAGTTAATGAGATTGTCAGTTCGGTAAATTCTACACAGTTGAAACCACCTACGCCAGCGTACATCGTCACTGCAACTTTGCGTTGAGAAGACCTGACAGTTGGTCAGAAGCTGTCATCCTTGAAAAAGAGCAGTCGCTAGAAATATTGGAATATATTTGTTTACATTGCTTGTTGTGCTTTTTCAATCCAATTGTGTCTGTGAATAGTTATGAGAAAAGGCACTGCGTCGTTTCCGATCCGAGCATGTAAGTACTTTTTAATCAGCTTTCTCCTGTGGACCGTAACACTGTTTTGTTCTCTTCAACCGTTGATCTCCTCTGCATCCTTACCTGGATCCAGTGTTATGGCCCTACCATTCATAACAGCATCAAGGCTGTTGGAGAAAGCCGTTCGTTACGACAGCCATGTCAAATTTGTGAATGAGTGCATCAATCGCAAAATAATACGTAAAGGAATGGTGCTAAGATCTGCAAAAGACGCCTTGCCAGATCAGAATACCTTATACGCACCATCAACACCATCCGCACAGCCAATGTGAACATTCTGCACGATATTAGAAACACCTACCAAGAACTCTTATCACAGGTAGAGTCTGACTTCCAGTGCTCAATGTATGAAATGTTCCAAACTTCAGAATATAGTGAGTTTGAGCATATCTACAAAGAACAACAAACTCATCGGTCAACACTTGAAAAGAAATATGTCAAAAAGAAGAAAAGGAAACTCGTTAAGATCTCACAGAATGTACAAGCACAGAACATAGCAGTGACCAAACCCAAATGTAGAAGGTTCAAGCACAGAACATAGCAGTGACCAAACCCAAATGTAGAAGGTTCAAGCACAGAACATAGCAGTGACCAAACCCAAATGTAGAAGGTTCAAGCACAGAACATAGCAGTGACCAAACCCAAATGTAGAAGGTTCAAGCACAGAACATAGCAGTGACCAAACCCAACTGTAGAAGGTTCAAGCACAGAACATAGCAGTGACCAAACCCAAATGTAGAAGGTTCAAGCACAGAACATAGCAGTGACCAAACCCAAATGTAGAAGGCTCAAGCACAGAACATAGCAGTGACCAAACCCAACTGTAGAAGGTTCAAGCACAGAACATAGCAGTGACCAAACCCAAATGTAGAAGGTTCAAGCACAGAACATAACAGTGACCAAACGTAAATGCAGAAGGTTGAAGCGCAGAATATGACATTAACAGTGACCAAATGCAAATGTAGAAGGTTCAAGTGCAGACAGACTCTAACCAACACGCATGGTAACAGCTTGAACCCTGAATCACCTTCAAACGTAGAAATGAATTTGTCAAATCATGATCTGACACCAGCACAGAACGAACTATTCGCCTTGGGTTTGGTCACTGCTATGTTCTGTGCTTGAACCTTCTACAGTTGGGTTTGGTCACTGTCCACCCCTTGAACGCTGGACCACAACCATCTTAAAACAGACATCAGGGTGCCGGAAAGTCAGACTCAAAGAGCTATTTGCAGATGAAGAAGACAGTCCTGTACCCCAATTCTATAAGAAGACGGGATTCCAGCCACCCATCGGAAGAGACAGAGCTAAGGATACATACTGTGTCACTCTAGAAAACCTAACTGACACATACCGCAGTTCTGGACACCAGAGGGACAACCTGAGGCAAGATCTGCGAGCAGCCTTACAACAGCTACGGCAACTAATCCATAGCAAGACTGTCAGAATCAGTAGAGCTGACAAAGGTGGTGCTGTTGTAGTCCAGAACACCGAAGCCTACATCACTGACGTCAAAGGACTACTTAACAACCAGTTGCATTACAAGCAGCTCCCAAATGATCCTACCATCCAAATAGCAAAGATTTCAAACAAGTTGGTAGAACATCTCCACAGCGACGGCCACATTGATGACAACACCAAGAAATGAGCGCTGCTGGAGCTGAAACGCCGTAGGATTCATCACTTCTAACACTTGCCAAAAATACACAAGACTGTGCAGAATCCTCCTGGTCGCCCCATTGTGTCGGGAGTAAATGGCCCAACGGAAAATCTCTCAAAACTGGTCTACTTCTGGCTTTAGGATATCGTAACCGCCCTCCCAAGCCACGTCAAAGACACAACTCATATGTTAAAAACGTTACGTGACTGGAATACGACTCATGGGCTTTTCAATAGCGGTAATCGTCGCCTTCGCCCCCACCTCCACCCCCCTTCTCCTCCCGCACTTCTCTGTTTTCTGGTTCACGTTGCTCCTGTCTTCTAGTATGTCACGGCTCAGTTTGCCCGTGTCTCCTTCAAAGCATGTCACCTTGGGAATTCTATTTCATCCGGCTGGTTGGACTTCGGATAACGCTGCCACTGGAGAGAGAGAGAGAGAGAGAGAGAGAGAGAGAGAGAGAGACAGACAGACAGACAGAGATGTGTGCGTTCGGAAGTGGGACGTGTCATGTCTGGGGGGGGGGGGGGGGGGGGTGCGCTTGTCTGGCAAACAGGCAGGGTTGTGCCAAAGTGCGTCTGGTTTGTTTGAAAGGCCGAACGAAGTAGAAAGCGTTCGCGATCATGTGTGTGCGTGTGTGCGTGCATGCGTGCGTGCGTGCATGCGTGCGTGCATGTATGTGATTATTTGTGGGAAACGGATTTCTTCAGATGACATAGTTATTATTGATCATAACAACAATCACAACTATGATGATGAAATGAAATGCCGACTTGGATGAAAATGATTATGATAATCGTAACAAATGATGTTCATGAACAACAACAACAGCAACAATCGTAACAAATAATGTTCATAACAACAACAACAGCAGCAACGATAGTAATGATGATAATATGATAATAATAATAATAATCATAATGATAATAATAACAATAATAATGATAATAACGATAATAGTAACGTAAAAGACGTAAGTGAATTTTTTAAAGCATTTTACACGAAAAATATTAGATGATCAATGGACAAACCGACTCTCTCTCTCTCTCTCTCTCTCGATTTGGTATATGATATCCGTATGTGGAAAGGTGAAATAAACAGCATCTGTCACTCTAACAGTATTATCAGCATAGCCTGAGGAGGAATGAACAGTGATTCATGAGGTAGTCATGATCAAGTCACAAGCAAAGATCAACATTCAATATTCTTGTTTATGTAGACTGGCTTGCAAGTCAGTGAGGAACAGGAGATAACGTTGTTGTCGCGTGCAAAGCGAGAAAATGTGTGCGTGCGCGTGCGTGCGCGCGCGTGCGTCCGTGTGTGTGTGTGTGTGTGTGTGTGTGTGTGTGTGTCTTCTGGATTAGACAGCATTGAAGTCCTGTAGCCTACATCAAGACCATGGCGTGTCAATCACGGATTTGAATGAAAGGTAATCCATCTTTCCCGTTCCCCCTCTCTCCTATTCCCATCTTCCCACTCTCATTTCCATTTACCCGCCACCCCCCACCCGCGCACACTCTTACCCAAATCGTCGCCTCCGCCCCCACCCCCTCTCCCCTTCTCCTCCCGCACTTCCCGGTTTTCTGGTTCACGTTGCTCCTGCCTTCTAGTATGTCACGGCTCAGCTTGCCCGTGTCTCCTTCAAAGCATGTCACCTTGGGAATTCTATTTCATCCGGCTGGTTGGACTTAGGATAACAACTGGAGAGAGAGAGAGAGAGAGAGAGAGAGAGACAGACAGACAGACAGACAGACAGAGATGTGAGTTCGGAAGTGGGACGTGTCATGTGTGTGTGTGTGGGGGGGGGCGTGCGCTTGTCTGGCAAACAGGCAGAGTTGTTACGAAGTGCGTCTGGTTTGTTTGAAAGGCCGAACGAAGTAGAAAGTGTTCCGGATTGCTTTTGTGTGTGTGTGCGTGTGCGTGCGTGTGTGCGCGCGCGCGCGCGCGCACGTGCACTTCTTCAACTCTGTCTTGTCCCTTTTTACAACACTATGGAATTATTGTTATGTGTAAATCTTTCTTGTTCCTTTCTATACTATAGAATCACTGTCCTGTTCTTGTTCTTTTCTACAACTCCATAGAATTACTATCATGTTCTTGTTTCTTTCTACACCATAGAATTACTGTCCTGTTCTTGTCCGTTTCTACAACACCATAGAATTACTATCCTGTTCTTGTTTCTTTCTGCAACACCATAGAATCACTAACATGTTCTTGTCCATTTCTACAACACCACAGAATTACTATCCTGTTCTTGTCCATTTCTACAACACCATAGAATTACTATCCTGTTCTTGTTTCTTTCTACACCACCATAGAATCACTATCCTGTTCTTGTTCTTTTCTACAACTCCATAGAATTACTATCCTGTTCTTGTTTCTTTCTACACTATAGAATTACTGTCCTGTTCTTGTCCGTTTCTACAACACCATAGAAATACTATCCTGTTCTTGTTTCTTTCCGCAACAGATAAGATAAGATAATGTTGCTTATAGCCCAGCCGACCGCAAGGGGCCACATCAGGGCTGTCACCACGTTAAAATCAACTCACAAGTCATTAAAAAAAAAAAAAAAAAAAACCACCTTTCACACATCTCTTTAAATGACATTGTCTAGAAACGCACCAGAAACTTCGTTAAAAATCTTTCATCCGTAAAATCTTAAATCAGATGAAAAATGTTAATCTCTCTCAAAAACTCAAAGATCACATCAGGCGGGACATCTCTGAACAGGATTTTCATGGACTCTGCTGTAAAATGTTTGTGTCTCACATCGTGCAAGTCCCAACACTCTAAAAGAATATGTTTCATTGTGAGTGGCACATGACATGGAATGCACCACGGTGCTTCTTCATTCTTTAAAAGGTACGAATGGGTAAAATACGAATGGCCGGTGTGCAGCCGGCACAGAACTGTTTCTTCTTTACGACCACCAGATGTAGATGGGAGGAACTCCTTAAGGTTTGGACGGATCTGAAAGAGTTTGTTATCCGTCTGTGTGTTCCAATCCTCCTGCCAGAGGTCTCTCACATAATCGTTAATTTTGGGTTTCAGATCTGAGCAAGGGATATAAATATTGGACAATTTCTCTCTTGTGGCATTCTTGGCTAAACGATCAACCATTTCGTTCCCTCCGATGCCAACATGACCAGGAACCCAAGCCAGAATAATGTTGTAACCATCCACTTTCAACTTGCTAAAAAGTTCAAAGAAATGTAAAAGTTCTGGATGCTGAAGGTTGCGGCCAGCTATGGCCTCCAAAGCTGACAGTGAATCCGACAGAACCAGAAAGACCCTCTTCGTAGATTGCGAAATTATTTTCAATGCCAGAACCAGAGCACTAAGTTCAGCAGAATAGACAGAGGCATCTGGAGGTATATGTTTTAACAGTATCTGAGAAGGAGCACCAGGGCAATAGGCTGCACAGGCCACTCCATCCTCAGACTTGGAACCGTCAGTGAAAATTTTCTGACAGGATGGAAATTTTGAACAGAGGTCAGCATACAATGCCTTGTATGCCTGAGAGCTGGTGGACTCTTTACGAAAAGCTGCGAGATCAAAACGACTCTCTGGTGTGAAAAAGGTCCACGGAGGCTGATCTGGAAACTTGGAAAAATCAGACACAACTCCTAGGTCTAGACCTGCATTCCGCGCGTGAGGCTGCATACGAACACCAAACAGCGGAATACAGTTAGGGTTGTTTTTGAATTTGTTTTGAAACTGGGGGTCAAAGACACAGTCATAGGCAGGATTCTGCGGTTCTGAGAACAGTCTGATATAGTAATTTAGAGACATTTTCAGCCTGCGGTTGGACAGTGAGGGTTCACCTGCCTCTGCGTACAGGCTGTACACAGGGGTGGTGCGGAATGCTCCAAGACAGAGACGAAGCCCTTGATGGTGGATAGGGTCCAAGAGTTTCAGATAAGAGGGTCTTGCAGAGCCGTACACAGCACAACCATAGTCCAGTTTGGAGCGGACCAGGGCTCTGTAGAGATGCAGCAAAGTTTTCTTATCAGCGCCCCAGTCAGTGTGCGCTACGACCCGCAGAATATTCAGAGCTTTCTGGCACGAGGTTTTGAGATTTTTAATGTGGCTGAGAAAGTTGAGTTTTTGATCAAAAATAACTCCTAGGAATTTGGCTTCTTTTACAGCTGGAATGGTGGACCTGTCCAGACGAATTTCAGGATCAACAAAAAATTGACGAAAATTGTGAAAATGGATTGACTGAGTTTTGGTACGGGAGAAGGTAAACCCGTTTTCCTCGGCCCACTGCTGGATCTTGTTGACACAAAGTTGGAGTCGACGCTGTACGCTGGGGTAAGAAGCTCCAACTGCGTACAGCGCAAAATCGTCAACAAACAGAGAGGACTCAGAGCCCTGGCTTACCGATCTTACAATGTCGTTAATTTAATGCTGAAAAGGGCAGGAGAAAGGATGCTCCCCTGAGGTACACCCAACTCCTGCCCATGGATGTCAGAGAGTGCGGTGCCAACACGCACCTGGAACTGTCGATCAGCCAAAAAGTTCTGTATAAACAGAGGCAGGTGACCACGGAAACCAAGTCTGTGCAAGTCCAGAAGATTTTTCCTGATTTCCATGTGGTGTCATACGCTTTTTCAAGGTCGAAAAAGATAGCGACCACATGCTGTTTATTGACAAAGGCATTGCTGATTGTGGTTTCCAGACGGATTAGATGGTCGACTGTCGAGTGGTATTTCCGGAAACCGCACTGTTCACTGGCCAAAAGGCCATCGGTTTCCAACTTCCAATCAGACGGGAGTTGACCATCTTCTCCATCAACTTACAGAGGCAGCTAGTCAGAGCTATTGGACGATAGTTGGAAGGGTTGGTAAGGTCCTTTCCAGGCTTTGGAATTGGAATGATCAGGGCTTTCCGCCAGGAGGGCGGAAAGCACCCTGTGGTCCAGATATGGTTGTATACTTTAAGAAGGGTCTGGAGACAGCTTTCTGGAAAATGTTTCAAAACCTGATAATGAATATCATCCAGACCAGGGGCAGAGTCAGTGCAGGTTTGTAAAGCTGTTTTTAGTTCATTGATTGAAAAAGGGAGATTGTAGGCTTCAGAGTTGTCTGATGTGAAATTGTATAAAGAGTTCTCTCTGAGTTGTTTGTTTTTTAAAAAGGCTGCAGATTTATTTGAAGATGAGGAGTTCTGTTGGATGGTGGAAGCCAACAGATTGGCAACAGCTTGTTTGTCAGTGACCAGAGCATCGGCAAGTTTCAAGTGATGAATGGAGGGGTTGGTGTTTTTCCCTTTGATTTTTCTGATGATGTTCCAGACTTTTTTCTTTGAAGTTTTTGATGTCAGCCCGGAGCAGAAGTTTCTCCAAGACCGACGTTTACTGATTTTGAAAGTGTGTCTCGATTTGGCGCGGAGTTTCTGATGGGCTCGAGCGTTGGGACCTGAAGGTCGTTGGTATACCCGACGCTGAGCCCGTTTGCGAACTTTTGAAATTTGTTGGCAGTCTGAATTAAACCAGGGTGTTTTGGGCATTTGGAGTTTATTGGAAGACATTGGAATACAGGTTTTAGCACACTTTATCACAGTGTTAGTCAGAGATTCAGCTGGGTCTGGACTCTGAAGAAAATCAGTGTCCTGGAATTCTTTCAAAATATTGGTGGCAAAAAGATTCCAGTTGGCCTTCTTATAATTAAGATGTTGTGAGACAGAGATGTTTTCAGTTAATAAGGGTTTTAAAAGAACAGGGAAATGGTCACTTCCGTGCAGATCGTCATGGACAGACCACTCATAGTCCAGGACCAGCGAGGGGTCACAAATCGACAAATCTAAACACGAAAGTGAACCTGTGGAAGAGTGGAGGTAAGTTGGAGCTCCATCGTTCAGACAACACAAATCAAAGTCTGAAAGGACATCCTCAAGAAGCAGACCTCTGGATGACGAACTGACACTACCCCAAAGAGGATTGTGACCATTAAAGTCACCCAACAGCAAAAAAGGTCGAGGAAGTTCTCCGATCAGACTGACAAGGTCCTGACGACAAACTGGGACAGAAGGTGGCAGATACAGTGAGCAGATTGTAACAGTCTTGTGGAGAGTGACTCTCGCAGCTACAGCCTGAAGGGAGGTAGTCAGAGCGACAGGACTAAACAGCAAAGTTTTGTGTAAAAGAAGGGCAACACCGCCTGACAGTCCCAATGTGGATGGTTGTGCAGGTTTAGAAAGAATATTAAAGCCAGAAAGAGTGAAGGTCTTCTGGCTTTGAATTTTAGTTTCTTGAAGAGCCACGACGGAAGGTTTTACTGTTTGACACAGAAGCTGCAGCTCCTCAAAATTTGAATTTAGGCCACGGATATTCCAATGGATTAGTTTACTACTATCCATGGTGCAGAGGATGAATAGGAGAGAAATCAAGTCATCTCCTCATCATCGTCTGCGTTCAGTGGAGCAAATTTATTGCTTAGTTTCACTGGACTGTTTGGGTCTTCAGACCTGCTGGCAGACTTGCCCACAGGTGAAGAAGGTCTGGATTTTGGAGATGGTGGAGGTTTCTTCCTCATCTCCACCATCTCCACACTTGGTTGAACTCCCTTGCCCGCACGGGCACTGCTCGAGGAAGTTCGAGGCGGGAGGCCTGGCTTTTTCATCTGCCCAGCAGCAGATGGAGTAGACTGCTGGGCAGTCTGAGGGGTGGCGGATTGTTTGCCTCCACCAGGGGCACCCACTTTGGGTTGGGAGGTGGTGGACTTGCTTCCACCTGAGCTTAACGGTCTTCCTTGTAATGTCTTTGAGAAAATAAATTCATCAGTCTGGCAGCAGACTGAACGGGTCGTTACTTTCTTTATTGCTGAAGCATATGAAGACGCTGTTGGTGTCTGACTGCCAACAACCTGCTTACGTGCCTCAAAAAATGAGATCTTCTTTTCTGTTTTAACTTTCTGAATGTTGGACTCCTGGATCCAGACAGGGCAGTTGCGTGAAGAGGAGGGGTGGTCGCCACCGCAGTTTGCGCAATGAGCCGGGTCTTTACATGGCCCATCATGGGTTGCCTTGCAACAAATACCACACACCTCCTCCCCAGAACAGCGATCTCTGACATGTCCAAATTTCTGACATCTGAAACACCTCAATGGGGATGGGACATACAATTGCACACGGACATTTAGGTACCCTACTTTAATGACCTGAGGCAGCACAGGGTTGCAGAATGTCAGAAAGAGGGTGTTGGTGGGCACTCTTTCTGCACCTTTTTTGACTGTCACCCTATGCACCTCTGTCATACCTTGGGATGCAAGTTCTGTCTTGATCTCCACCTCCGAGACACCTTTCAAATCCGGGCACCGAATAACTCCCTTGGATGAATTCAATTGCTTATGGGGAGTCACCCGAATCTCTCTGTCCACGAGCTTTTTTGCCTTCAACAGCTGTTCCGATTGTTTTTTTGACCTGCACTGGACGAGGAATGATCCGTTCCGTAGCCTTTTCACGGACTGAGGGTCACCCGCTAGACCTTGGAAGCCCTTCTGGATCGCAAAAGGACTCAGAGCTGAAATGGGCTTTTCCTGCTCCGTCCCTTCTATCACGAGCCAGGAAGCCCAAAAACCTGTCCTCTCTCTTATCTCTATATCTGAGTCACTGTCCGATTCGAAATCCCCTGAAATAGGGGCTGCTGCCTTCCTCTTCTTTTTGGGGGGGATGATTTTTGAAGAAGCCATGTTTAGTTTAATTATATTTCGTCTCTCCCTTACCCACCCACCTTGGAGTCCAACTAAGGGGCCAGGGCCAAGAAATCACTGTCTTGACCCCTTCCAGGCTTCAGGAGAGATATACGACAAACAGAACGCCACTACCCCTATCCCCCCTGATCATGCTCAACTCCCGGGAACAGAGAGCCGAGCACTGCAGGGGTTAACTTGGCCAGCGGGAGAACTGCCTGTCTTGACCCAGCCCAAGAAGGGGGAGCCGATTAGTACACGCGGGCCAGAGTGTACCTCCTGTCTAGGAGAGGTCCGAGCCAAAGTGATGTGTTGAGGGCGTTGGCCCTTCAATCACCAGGATCTCATCCCCCTCCATCACAGGTCGCACCGCACGGCAAACGCGGCGGATCTTAAGAAGACCACAGAGAGAAAAGGAGTGTGGAAAAGAAGACTTGAAGGGGAGACGAAGATAGAAAAGAGCCAAATAAGAAGGCAGAAAACAAGAAAAGGAGAAAGGCGGGTTACTATTAGTCAGGATCCTCACCTTAGCCTATCTGACATGGGAAGCCCTACCAGGGGCATCAACTCCTTACCACGTTATGTTTAGGCCAGACAGCATCTTGACTTCTCAGGCCTAGAAGCAGTTTTAAAAACCAGCCTATCTTCAAGTATTGATGCCCCTGCCAGCAAAGCCTAAGGGATCACAGGACCACGCAAGCCCTCCGACCACGCAAGGTTGCAACCCCCGGAGGTCCTGTCTAGGAGAGGTCCGAGCCAAAGTGATGTGTTGAGGGCGTTGGCCCTCTCATCACCAGGATCTCATCCCCCTCCGTCACAGGTCGCACCGCACGGCAAACGCGGCGGATCTTAAGAAGACCACAGAGAGAAAAGGAGTGTGGAAAAGAAGACTTGAAGGGGAGACGAAGATAGAAAAGAGCCAAATAAGAAAGGCAGAAAACAAGAAAAGGAGAAAGGCGGGTTACTATTAGTCAGGATCCTCACCCTTAGCCTATCTGACATGGGAAGCCCTACCAGGGGCATCAACTCCTTACCACGTTATGTTTAGGCCAGACAGCATCTTGACTTCTCAGGCCTAGAAGCAGTTTTAAAAAACCAGCCTATCTTCAAGTATTGATGCCCCTGCCAGCAAAGCCTAAGGGATCACAGGACCACGCAAGCCCTCCGACCACGGCAAGGTTGCAACCCCCGGAGGGCTTTCCGCAACACCATAGAATCACTATCATGTTCTTGTCCATTTCTACAACACCATAGAATCACTATCATGTTCTTATCCATTTCTACAACACCATAGAATTACTATCCTGTTCTTGTCCATTTCTACACCATAGAAGTACTATCCTGTTCTTGTGTCTTTCTACAACACCATAGAATCACTATCCTGTTCTTGTCCATTTCTACAACACCATAGAATTACTGTCCTGTTCTTGTTTCTTTCTACACCACCATAGAATCGCTGTCCTGTTCTTGTCCATTTCTACAGGACCATAGAATCATCATCCTGCGTAAATATTTCTGGTCCCTTTCTAAAGTACCATAGAGTAATTATCCTGTTTATGTGTATCTCGTCCCTTTCTACAGTACCATAGAATGATTATTCTGTTTAAATCTTTCTTGTCCCTCTACAACAGCATACTATTATCCTGTGTAATTTTTTTCTTGTCCAGCTCTAAAACACAACATAGAATGATAATCCTGTGTAAATCTTTCTTGTCCCTCAACAACACCGTACTATTATCCTGTGTAATTCTTTCTTGTCCCTCTCTACAACATCATTGAATGATAATCCTGTTCAAATCTTTCTTGTCCCTCTTTACAACACAACACCATAGAATGATAATCCTGTTCAAATCTTTCTTGTCCCTATCTACAACACAATATAGACATCTTTCTTGTCCCTTTTCACTGCAGTAGTATTCTCCTGTTTAACTCTTTCTTAGCTGTTTCTACAACAGCTTAATCTTGTTTTTTTTCTGTTTAACACGTTCTTATCTGTTTCTACTACAGTATAATCCTCTTCTTTTGTTTAACTCTTTCTTATCTGTTTTTACAACAGCTTAATCTTGTTCTTCTGTATAACACCTTATCTGTTTCTACTACAGTATAATCTTCTTTTGTTTAACTCTTTCTTATCTGTTTTTACATCAGCATAATCTTGTTCTTCTGTTTAACTCTTTCTTATCTGTTTCTACAACAGTATAATCTTGTTCTCCTGTTAACTCTTTCATCTGTTTCTACAATATAAATCTTGTTTTCCTGTTTAACTCTTTCCTATCCTTTTCTACAACAGGATAATATTGGCCTCCTGTTTAACTATTTCTTACCCGTTTCTACAACAGTACAATTTTGTTCTCCTGTTTAACTCTTTCGTATCTGTTTCTACAACAATATAATATTGGCCTCTTGTTTTACTCTTTCTTATCCGTTTCTACAACAGTATAATTTTGTTCTTCTGTTTAAATCCTTCATATCTTTTCTACAACAGGAAAATATTGGCCTCCAGTTTAACTCTTTCTTGTCCGTTTCTAGAACAGTATAATTTTGTTCTCCTGTTTAACTCTTTCATATCTGTTTCTACATCAGGATAATATTGACCTTTTGGTTAACTCTTTCTTATCCGTTTCTACAACAGTATAATTTTGTTCTCCTATTTAACTCTTTCATATCTGTTTCTACAACAGGATAATATTTGCCTCTTGTTTAACTCTTTCTTGTCCGTTTTTACAACAGTATGATTTGTTCTCCTGTTTAACTCTTTCATATCTGTTTCTAGGGTAATATTGACCTCCTGTTTAACCCTTTCATATCTGTTTCTACAAGAGGATAACATTGGCTTCCTCTTTAACTTTTTCTTATCGGTTTCTATAACAGAATAACATTGGCCTCCTGTTTAACTCTTTTGTATCTGTTTCTACAACAGAATAACATTGGCCTCCTGTTTAACTCTTTCATATCTGCTTCTACAACAGGATAATTGCGGCTTGCTGTTTAACTCTTTCATGTCTGTTTCTACAAGAGAATAACATTGGCCTCCTGTTTAACTCTTTCTGATCTGTTTCTACAACAGGATGATATTGGCTTCCTGTTTAACTCTTTCTTATCTGTTTCTACAACAGGATGATATTGGCCTCCTGTTTAACTCTTTCATATCTGTTTCTACTACAGGATAACATTGGCCTCCTGTTTAACTCTTTCATGTCTGTTTCTACAAGAGAATAACATTGGCCTCCTGTTTAACTCTTTCTGATCTGTTTCTACAACAGGATAACATTGGCCTCTTGTTTAACTCTGTCTGATCTGTTTCTACAACGGGATAACAGTTGCCTGTTTAACTGTTTCCTGTCCTTGCTGACCTCTCCTACCTCCTCGGTCCGTTACAGTTGGTAGGACGGCCGAGTCACGTGGTCAGGACCACGCGCACGGTAACGGCGGGCACAGTCACGACCATCAGCACGGACACAGCCATGACCTTATGGACTCCCCGGGCACCTACAGTGCCCGTGACCAGCCTCTCTACCGCTCCAACTGGACCACGGTCAGTTGTGTCCACCACGTGCGAAGACTTCCAGACGCTTCCCTGTCCTTCCTCCTGTTGCTGTCCTTCTCCTTCACCTCCATCATGCACCTGCCGTTCTCTCTTCGCTTTCTTGCCGTCAAATAATAAGTCACGCTAATTTAGTAAATTAGCGATTGCTATCTGTTGGCATTTTGATAACTTGATGATATCCGGATATCTTACTTTATATCTTCCTGTTGTATCTAAACGTGTAACTGTATTCTGCCTGTTAGTATTTTGATGTATGTATTTCTGGATGCATTACTACAGCACAACTCTGGATGTATTACTATAGCACAACCCGTTAGTGTTTTGATGATCCTCTGGATGTGTTACTATGCCACTAGCTATTGGCATTTTGACAGCCCTCTGGATGTGTTACTATACTTGATATTTTGATAGCTCACTGGATGTGTTACTATATCGCAGTACCCTTTGATATCCCTTTGAATGTGTTACAATATCACTATCTATTGCTCATTTGATAGCCCTTTGGATGTTACAGTATCCCTACCTGTTGATATTTTGATAGCTGTCTGAACGTGTTACTATACCACTACCTGTTGATATTTTGATAGCTCACTCAACGTGTTACTATATTACTACCTGTTGATATTTTGATAGCTCACTCAACGTGTTACTATATTACTACCTGTTGATATTTTGATAGCTCTCTGAACGTGTTGCTATATCACATCCTGTTAATTTTTGATAGCCCTCTGAACGTGTTACTATATCACTTCTTGTTGATATTTTGATAGCTTTCTGAATGTGTTAATGCATCACTTCCTGTTTGTATTTTGATAGTTCTCTGAACGTGTTACTATATCACTTCCTGTTTGTATTTTGATAGTTCTCTGAATGTGTTACTAGATCACTACCCGTTTGTATTTTGATAGTTCTCTGAACGTGTTACTATATCAACAGGGTCACTGCCTGTTGATATTTTGATAGCTCCCTGAACGTGTTACTATATCACTACCTGTTTATGTTTTGATAGTTATCTGGATGGATTACTGTAGTACAACGTCTGTGTGTGTGTGTGTGTGTGTGTGTGTGTGTGTGTAACAGAGGGCGTTCACTGTGGGGATTGGGGGGCCGGTGGGGTCGGGGAAAACTGCGCTGGTCCTAGCTCTCTGTCGCTATCTGCGCGACTCTCACGACGTCTGCGTCGTTACCAACGACATCTTCACCAGGTATGGTCCAACATGTGACTATCTCTTTCTTCCTCCTGCTTTTCTTTTTCTGCTTCCTCCTCCTCCTCCTCCTCCTGCTTCTTCTTCTTCTTCCCCTCCTCCTCTTTCTTCTTCTTCTTCGTCTTCTCTTCACGCTGGTAGCTGACGTCATCCTGTTATTACATTCAGGTTAGCCGACAGGGAGAACTAAGAGAGGTTTGGTGGAAGGGGGTGTCTAACACCCTGCAATACATTCCCTCTATCAGAACGAGCAACACATTCAGACAGCCTGCAATACCAACACATTCAGACAGGGAGCCTGCAATACCAATTCATTCAGACAGGCAGCCTGCAATACCAACACATTCAGAGCCTGCAATACCAATACATTCAGACAGGCAGCCTGCAATACCAACACATTCAGACAGGCAGCCTGCAATACCAACACATTCAGACAGGCAGCCTGCACTACCAACATTCAGACAGGCAGCCTGCAATACATTCTTTCTATCGGAACGACCAACACATTCAGACAGACAGCCAGACTGTCCATTGCTGTGGTGCTCATCCGGCCGGGAACTGCCAGGTTGAGAAATTGACAACGGTCCCCATTCTTTTCTTACCTTCCTTTCGAGGCAGTTACCCCCCACCCCCCACCCCCCCTCCTCCCCTGTTCCCCTCCAACCTATCAGTGTCCTGCGAGTCGGAAGCAGCGAGGTGTGGGTGAAGTTTGAGCGCATTTTGTCACAATGTTCAATCCTGTCTGTCAGAAGTAGAGCAGTGGGGGTGAAGTTTGGGCGCATTTCGGTAGAACTTTTCAGAAGCAGAGCAGTGAAGGTGAAGATGGAGGAGATGTATTCATAGTTATCATTTCCCTGAAAAGGGGGCAAAAGCGCCGATTTCATTTTCCCATTTCCGTCAAATATAATTGCATTATTTTTGTTTGATCCAGTTTTATTCCGGAGTTCTAGCGAGTCATCTCATTTAAAGTGATATCGTTGGAGGGACGGGGGTGGGGGGAGGGAGAGAGGGGGAGAGATAAGATAAGATAATGTTGCTTATAGCCCAGCCGACCGCAAGGGGCCACATCAGGGCTGTCACCACGTTAAAATCAACTCACAAGTCATTTAAAAAAAAAACAACAAAAAAAACAACCAAAAAAACCTTTCACACATCTTTAAATGACATCGTCTAGAAACGCACCAGAAACTTCGTTAAAAATCTTTCATCCGTAAAATCTTAAATCAGATGAAAAATGTTAATCTCTCTCAAAAACTCAAAGATCACATCAGGCGGGACATCTCTGAACAGGATTTTCATGGACTCTGCTGTAAAATGTTTGTGTCTCACATCGTGCAAGTCCCAACACTCTAAAAGAATATGTTTCATTGTGAGTGGCACATGACATGGAATGCACCACGGTGCTTCTTCATTCTTTAAAAGGTACGAATGGGTAAAATACGAATGGCCGGTGTGCAGCCGGCACAGAACTGTTTCTTCTTTACGACCACCAGATGTAGATGGGAGGAACTCCTTAAGGTTTGGACGGATCTGAAGGAGTTTGTTATCCGTCTGTGTGTTCCAATCCTCCTGCCAGAGGTCTCTCACATAATCGTTAATTTTGGGTTTCAGATCTGAGCAAGGGATATAAATATTGGACAATTTCTCTCTTGTGGCATTCTTGGCTAAACGATCAACCATTTCGTTCCCTCCGATGCCAACATGACCAGGAACCCAAGCCAGAATAATGTTGTAACCATCCACTTTCAACTTGCTAAAAAGTTCAAAAAAATGTAAAAGTTCTGGATGCTGAAGGTTGCGGCCAGCTATGGCCTCCAAAGCTGACAGCGAATCCGACAGAACCAGAAAGTCCCTCTTCGTAGATTGCGAAATTATTTTCAATGCCAGAACCAGAGCACTAAGTTCAGCAGAATAGATAAGATAAGATAATGTTGCTTATAGCCCAGCCGACCGCAAGGGGCCACATCAGGGCTGTCACCACGTTAAAATCAATTCACAAGTCATTAAAAAAAGAAAAAAAAAAAAAAAAAAAAAAAACCTTTCACACATCTCTTTAAATGACATCTTCTAGAAACGCACCAGAAACTTCATTAAAAATCTTTCTTCCGTAAAATCTTAAATCAGATGAAAAATGTTAATCTCTCTCAAAAAGTCAAGGATCACGTCAGGCGGGACATCCCTGAACAGGATCTTCATGGACTCCGCTGTAAAATGTTTGTGTCTCACATCGTGCAAGTCCCAACACTCTAAAAGAATATGTTTCATTGTGAGTGGCACATGACATGGAATGCACCACGGAGCTTCTTCACTCTTTAAAAGGTAGGAATGAGTAAAATACGAATGGCCGGTGTGCAGCCGGCACAGAACCGTTTCCTCTTTACGACCACCAGACGTAGATGGGAGGAACTCCTTAAGGTTTGGACGGATCCGAAAGAGTTTGTTATCCGTCTGGGTATTCCAATCCTCCTGCCAGAGGTCTTTCACATAATCATTAATTTTGGGTTTCAGATCTGAGCAGGGGATATATATGTTGGACAATTTCTCTCTTGTAGCATTCTTGGCTAAACGATCAACCATTTCGTTACCTCCGATGCCAACATGACCAGGAACCCAAGCCAGAATAATGTTGTAACCATCCACTTTCAACTTGCTAAAAAGTTCAAAGAAATGTAAAAGTTCTGGATGCTGAAGGTTGCGGCCAGCTATGGCCTCCAAAGCTGACAGCGAATCCGACAGAACCAGAAAGTCCCTCTTGGTAGATTGTGAAATTATTTTCAATGCCAGAACCAGAGCAGTAAGTTCAGCAGAATAGACAGAGGCATCTGGAGGTATATGTTTTAACAGTATCTGAGAAGGAGCACCAGGGCAGTAGGCTGCACAGGCCACTCCATCCTCAGACTTGGAACCGTCAGTGAAAATTTTCTGACAGGATGGAAATTTTGAACAGAGGTCAGCATACAATGCCTTGTATGCCTGAGAGCTGGTGGACTCTTTACGAAAAGCTGCAAGATCAAAACGAATCTCTGGTGTGAAAAAGGTCCACGGAGGCTGATCCGGAAACTTGGAAAAATCAGACACAACTCCTAGGTCTAGACCTGCATTCCGCGCGTGAGGCTGCATACGAACACCAAACGGCGGAATACAGTTAGGGTTGTTTTCGAATTTGTTTTGAAACTGGGGGTCAAAGACATAGTCATAGGCAGGATTCTGTGGTTCTGAGAACAGTCTGATATAGTAATTTAGGGACATTTTCAGCCTGCGGTTGGACAGTGAGGGTTCACCTGCCTCTGCGTACAGGCTGTACACAGGGGTGGTGCGGAATGCTCCAAGACAGAGACGAAGCCCTTGATGGTGGATAGGGTCCAAGAGTTTCAGATAAGAGGGTCTTGCAGAGCCGTACACAGCACAACCATAGTCCAGTTTGGAGCGGACCAGGGCTCTGTAGAGATGCAGCAAAGTTTTCTTATCAGCGCCCCAGTCAGTGTGTGCTACGACCCGCAGAATATTCAGAGCTTTCTGGCAAGAGGTTTTGAGATTTTTAATGTGGCTGAGAAAGTTGAGTTTTTGATCAAAAATAACTCCAAGGAATTTGGCTTCTTTTACAGCTGGAATGGTGGACTTGTCCAGACGAATTTCAGGATCAGCAAAAAATTGACGAAAATTGTGAAAATGGATTGACTGAGTTTTGGTACGTGAGAAGGTAAACCCGTTTTCCTCGGCCCACTGCTGGATCTTGTTGACACAAAGTTGGAGTCGACGCTGTACGCTGGGGTAAGAAGCTCCAACTGCGTACAGCGCAAAGTCGTCAACGAACAGAGAGGACTCAGAGCCCTGGCTTACCGATTTCACAATGTCGTTGATTTAATGCTGAAAAGAGCAGGAGAAAGGATGCTCCCTTGAGGGACACCCAACTCCTGCCCATGGATGTCAGAGAGTGTGGTGCCAACACGCACCTGGAACTGTCGATCAGCCAAAAAGTTCTGTATGAACAGAGGCAGGTGACCACGGAAACCAAGTCTGTGCAAGTCCAGAAGAATTCCTGATTTCCATGTGGTGTCATACGCTTTTTCGAGGTCGAAAAAGATAGCGACCACATGCTGTTTATTGACAAAGGCATTGCGGATGGTGGTTTCCAGACGGATTAGATGGTCGACTGTCGAGTGGTATTTCCGGAACCCGCATGTTGACTGGCCAAAAGGCCATCGGTTTCCAGCTTCCACATCAGACGGGAGTTGACCATCTTCTCCATCAACTTACAGAGGCAGCTAGTCAGAGCTATTGGACGATAGTTGGAAGGGTTGGTAAGGTCCTTTCCAGGCTTTGGAATTGGAATGATCAGGGCTTTCCGCCAGGAGGGCGGAAAGCACCCTGTGGTCCAGATATGGTTGTATACTTTAAGAAGAGTCTGGAGACAGCTTTCTGGAAAATGTTTCAAAACCTGATAATGAATATCATCCAGACCAGGGGCAGAATCAGTGCAGGTTTGTAAAGCTGTTTTCAGTTCATTGATTGAAAAAGGGAGATTGTAGGCTTCAGAGTTGTCTGATGTGAAATTGTATAAAGATTTCTCTCTGAGTGTTTGTTTTTTAAAAAGGCTGCAGATTATTTGAAGATGAGGAGTTCTGTTGGATGGTGGAAGCCAACAGATTGGCAACAGCTTGTTTGTCAGTGACCAGAGCATCGGCAAGTTTCAAGTGATGAATGGAGGGGTTGGTGTTTTTCCCTTTGATTTTTCTGATGATGTTCCAGACTTTTTTCTTTGAAGTTTTTGATGTCAGCCCGGAGCAGAAGTTTCTCCAAGACTGACGTTTACTGATTTTGAAAGTGTGTCTCGATTTGGCGCGGAGTTTCTGATGGGCTCGAGCGTTGGGACCTGAAGGTCGTGGTATACCCGACGCTGAGCCCGTTTGCGAACTTTTGAAATTTGTTGGCAGTCTGAATTAAACCAGGGTGTTTTGGGCATTTGGAGTTTATGGAAGACATTGGAATACAGGTTTTAGCACAGTTTATCACAGTATTGGTCAGAGATTCTGCTGGGTCTGGACTCTGAAGAAAATCAACTTCTGGAATTCTTTTGAAATATTGGTTACAAAGAGATCCCAGTTGGCCTTCTTATAATTAAAATGTTGTGAGACAGAAGCGCTCTCAGTTAATACAGGGTTTTAAAAGAACAGGGAAATGGTCACTTCCGTGTAGATCGTCATGGACAGACCACTCATAGTCCAGGACCAGCGAGGGGTCACAAATCGACAAATCTAAACACGAAAGTGAACCTGTGGAAGAGTGGAGGTAAGTTGGAGCTCCATCGTTCAGACAACACAAATCAAAGTCTGAAAGGACATCCTCAAGAAGCAGACCTCTGGATGACGAACTGACACTACCCCAAAGAGGATTGTGACCATTAAAGTCACCCAACAGCAAAAAAGGTCGAGGAAGTTCTCCGATCAGACTGACAAGGTCCTGACGACAAACCGGGACAGAAGGTGGCAGATAAAGTGAACAAATTGTTATAGTTTTATGGAGAGTGACTCTCGCAGCTACAGCCTGAAGGGGGGTAATCAGAGCGACAGGACTAAACAGCAAAGTTTTATGTAAAAGAAGGGCAACACCACCTGACAGTCCCAATGTGGATGGTTGTGCAGGTTTAGAAAGAATATTAAAGCCAGAAAGAGTGAAGGTCTTCTGGCTTTGAATTTTAGTTTCCTGAAGAGCCACGACGGAAGGTTTTACAGTTTGACACAGAAGTTGCAGCTCCTCAAAATTTGAATTTAGGCCACGGATATTCCAATGGATTAGTTTACTACTATCCATGGTGCAGAGGATGAACAGGAGAGAAGTCAGGTCATCTCCTCGTCATCGTCTGCGTTCAGTGGAGCAAATTTATTGCTTAGTTTCACTGGACTGTTTGGGTCTTCAGACCTGCTGGCAGACTTGCCCACAGGTGAAGAAGGTCTGGATTTTGGAGATGGTGGAGGTTTCTTCCTCATCTCCACCATCTCCACACTTGGTTGAACTCCCTTGCCCGCACGGGCACTGCTCGAGGAAGTTCAAGGCGGGAGGCCTGGCTTTTTCATCTGCCCAGCAGCAGATGGAGTAGACTGCTGGGCAGTCTGAGGGGTGGCGGATTTTTTGCCTCCACCAGGGGCACCCACTTTGGGTTGGGAGGCGGTGGACTTGCTTCCACCAGAGCTTAACGGTCTTTCTTGCAATGTCTTGGTGAAAGTAAAATTGTCAGTCTGGCAGCAGACTGAACGGGTGGAAACTTTCTTTGTAACGGAAGCATAAGAAGACACTGTTGACGTCTGACTGCCAACAACCTGTTTGCGGGCCTCAAAAAACGAAATTTTCTTTTCAGTCTTCACTCTTTGGATGGTGGACTCCTGAACCCAAACAGGGCAGTTGCGTGAAGAGGAGGGGTGGTCGCCACCGCAGTTAGCACAATGAGCCGGGTCTTTACACGGCCCATCATGGGTTGCCTTGCAACAAACACCACACACCTCCTGCCCAGAACAGCGGTCTCTGACATGTCCAAACTTCTGGCATTTGAAACACCTCAACGGGGATGGGACATACAGTTGGACACGTACATTTAAGTATCCGACTTTAATGACCGGAGGCAGCACAGGGTTGCAGAATGTCAGAAAGAGGGTGTTGGTGGGCATTCTTTCTGCACCTTTTTTGACTGTCACCCTATGTACCTCTGTCACACCTTGGGACGCAAGTTCTGTCTTGATCTCCGCTTCCGAGACACCTTTCAAATCCGGGCACCGAATAACCCCTTTGGTCGAATTTAACTGCTTATGGGGGGTCACCCGGATCTCTCTGTCCACAAGTTTTGTTGCCCTCAGCAGCTGCTCCGATTGCCTCTTTCATCTGCACTGGACAAGGAAAGTGCCATTCCGTAGCCTTTTCACTGACTGAGGGTCACCTGCTAGACCCTGAAAGCCCTTCTGAATAGCAAAAGGACTCAGAGCAGAAATAGGCTTTTCCTGCTCTGTCCCTTCAACCACAAGCCAGGAAGCCCAAAAACCTGTCATCTGTCTCGTCTCCATATCCGAGTCACTGTCGGAATCGTTATGACTAGAAATGGGGTCCACTGCCTTCCTCTTTTTTATGGGGGGTGTGATTTTGGATAAAGCCATGATTTATGTTTAGAAATTTCGTCTCTCCCTTACCCACCCACCATGGAGTCCAACTAAGGGGCCAGGGCCAAGAACTCATTGTCTTGACCCCTTCCAGGCTTCAGGAGAGATATACGACAAACAGAAGCCTACTGACCCTATCCCCCCTGATCATGCCCAACTCCCGGGAACAGAGAGCTGAGCACTGCAGGGGTTAACTTGGCCAGTCGGAGAACTGCCTGTCTTGACCCAGCCCCACGAAGGGGAAGCCGATTGATACACCCAGGCCAGAGTGTACCTCCTGTCTAGGAGAGGTCCGAGCCAAAGTGATGTATTGAGGGCGTTGGCCCTCTCAATCACCAGGATCTCATCCCCCTCCGTCACAGGTCGCACCGCACGGCAAACGCGGCGGATCTTAAGAAGACCACAGAGAGAAATAGAGTGTGCAAAAGAAGGCTTGAAAGGGAGACGAAGAAAGAAAAGAACCGTTAAGAAAGGCAGAAGACAGAATAGGAAAAAGGTGGGTTACTATTTGTCTGGGCCCTCACTCCTAACCTTCTGACATGGGAGACCCTACCAGGGGCATCAATTCCTACCACGTAATGCCTGGCCAGTCAGCAGCTTGGCTATACAGGCCTAGAAGCATTGACAACAACTAACCATCTAGTCGAGTATTGATGCCCCCGTCAGCAAAGCCTAAAAGATCACTGGACCAAGCAAGCCCTCCGACCACGGCAAGGTTGCAACCCCCGGAGGGGGAACCGTCAGTGAAAATTTTCTGACAGGATGGAAATTTTGAACAGAGGTCAGCATACAATGCCTTGTATGCCTGAGAGCTGGTGGACTCTTTACGAAAAGCTGCGAGATCAAAACGAATCTCTGGTGTGAAAAAGGTCCATGGAGGCTGATCCGGAAACTTGGAAAAATCAGACACAACTCCTAGGTCTAGACCTGCATTCCGCGCGTGAGGCTGCATACGAACACCAAACGGCGGATTACAGTTAGGGTTGTTTTCAAATTTGTTTTGAAACTGGGGGTCAAAGACACAGTCATAGGCAGGATTCTGCGGTTCTGAGAACAGTCTGATATAGTAATTTAGAGACATTTTCAGCCTGCGGTTGGACAGTGAGGGTTCACCTGCCTCTGCGTACAGGCTGTACACAGGGGTGGTGCGGAATGCTCCAAGACAGAGACGAAGCCCTTGATGGTGGATACGGTCCAAGAGTTTCAGATAAGAGGGTCTTGCAGAGCCGTACACAGCACAAGCATAGTCCAGTTTGGAGCGGACCAGGGCTCTGTAGAGATGCAGCAAAGTTTTCTTATCAGCGCCCCAGTCAGTGTGTGCTACGACCCGCAGAATATTCAGAGCTTTCTGGCAAGAGGTTTTGAGATTTTTAATGTGGCTGAGAAAGTTGAGTTTTTGATCAAAAATAACTCCTAGGAATTTGGCTTCTTTTACAGCTGGAATGGTGGACTTGTCCAGACGAATTTCAGGATCAACAAAAAATTGACGAAAATTGTGAAAATGGATTGACTGAGTTTTGGTACGAGAGAAGGTAAACCCGTTTTCCTCGGCCCACTGCTGGATCTTGTTGACACAAAGTTGGAGTCGACGCTGTACACTGGCGTAAGAAGCTCCAACTGCGTACAGCGCAAAATCGTCAACAAACAGAGAGGACTCAGAGCCCTGGCTTACCGATTTTACAATGTCGTTAATTTTAATGCTGAAAAGGGCAGGAGAAAGGATGCTCCCCTGAGGTACACCCAACTCCTGCCCATGGATGTCAGAGAGTGCGGTGCCAACACGCACCTGGAACTGTCGATCAGCCAAAAAGTTCTGTATAAACAGAGGCAGGTGACCACGGAAACCAAGTCTGTGCAAGTCCAGAAGAATTCCTGATTTCCATGTGGTGTCATACGCTTTTTCGAGGTCGAAAAAGATAGCGACCACATGCTGTTTATTGACAAAGGCATTGCGGATGGTGGTTTCCAGACGGATTAGATGGTCGACTGTCGAGTGGTATTTCCAGAAACCGCACTGTTGACTGGCCAAAAGGCCATCGGTTTCCAACTTCCACATCAGACGGGAGTAAGAGATAAGATAATGTTGCTTATAGCCCAGCCGACCGCAAGGGGCCACATCAGGGCTGTCACCACGTTAAAATCAACTCACAAGTCATTAAAAAAAAAAAAAAAAAAAAAAAAAAAAACCTTTCACACATCTCTTTAAATGACATCTTCTAGAAACGCACCAGAAACTTCATTAAAAATCTTTCTTCCGTAAAATCTTAAATCAGATGAAAAATGTTAATCTCTCTCAAAAAGTCAAAGATCACGTCAGGCGGGACATCCCTGAACAGGATCTTCATGGACTCCGCTGTAAAATGTTTGTGTCTCACATCGTGCAAGTCCCAACACTCTAAAAGAATATGTTTCATTGTGAGTGGCACATGACATGGAATGCACCACGGAGCTTCTTCACTCTTTAAAAGGTAGGAATGAGTAAAATACGAATGGCCGGTGTGCAGCCGGCACAGAACCGTTTCCTCTTTACGACCACCAGACGTAGATGGGAGGAACTCCTTAAGGTTTGGACGGATCCGAAAGAGTTTGTTATCCGTCTGGGTATTCCAATCCTCCTGCCAGAGGTCTTTCACATAATCATTAATTTTGGGTTTCAGATCTGAGCAGGGGATATATATGTTGGACAATTTCTCTCTTGTAGCATTCTTGGCTAAACGATCAACCATTTCGTTACCTCCGATGCCAACATGACCAGGAACCCAAGCCAGAATAATGTTGTAACCATCCACTTTCAACTTGCTAAAAAGTTCAAAGAAATGTAAAAGTTCTGGATGCTGAAGGTTGCGGCCAGCTATGGCCTCCAAAGCTGACAGCGAATCCGACAGAACCAGAAAGTCCCTCTTGGTAGATTGTGAAATTATTTTCAATGCCAGAACCAGAGCAGTAAGTTCAGCAGAATAGACAGAGGCATCTGGAGGTATATGTTTTAACAGTATCTGAGAAGGAGCACCAGGGCAATAGGCTGCACAGGCCACTCCATCCTCAGACTTGGAACCGTCAGTGAAAATTTTCTGACAGGATGGAAATTTTGAACAGAGGTCAGCATACAATGCCTTGTATGCCTGAGAGCTGGTGGACTCTTTACGAAAAGCTGCGAGATCAAAACGAATCTCTGGTGTGAAAAAGGTCCACGGAGGCTGATCCGGAAACTTGGAAAAATCAGACACAACTCCTAGGTCTAGACCTGCATTCCGTGCGTGAGGCTGCATACGAACACCAAACAGCGGAATACAGTTAGGGTTGTTTTCGAATTTGTTTTGAAACTGGGGGTCAAAGACACAGTCATAGGCAGGATTCTGTGGTTCTGAGAACAGTCTGATATAGTAATTTAGAGACATTTTCAGCCTGCGGTTGGACAGTGAGGGTTCACCTGCCTCTGCGTACAGGCTGTACACAGGGGTGGTGCGGAATGCTCCAAGACAGAGACGAAGCCCTTGATGGTGGATACGGTCCAAGAGTTTCAGATAAGAGGGTCTTGCAGAGCCGTACACAGCACAACCATAGTCCAGTTTGGAGCGGACCAGGGCTCTGTAGAGATGCAGCAAAGTTTTCTTATCAGCGCCCCAGTCAGTGTGCGCTACGACCCGCAGAATATTCAGAGCTTTCTGGCAAGAGGTTTTGAGATTTTTAATGTGGCTGAGAAAGTTGAGTTTTTGATCAAAAATAACTCCTAGGAATTTGGCTTCTTTTACAGCTGGAATGGTGGACTTGTCCAGACGAATTTCAGGATCAACAAAAAACTGACGAAAATTGTGAAAATGGATTGACTGAGTTTTGGTACGTGAGAAGGTAAACCCGTTTTCCTCGGCCCACTGCTGGATCTTGTTGACACAAAGTTGGAGTCGACGCTGTACGCTGGCGTAAGAAGCTCCAACTGCGTACAGCGCAAAATCGTCAACAAACAGAGAGGACTCAGAGCCCTGGCTTACCGATTTTACAATGTCGTTAATTTTAATGCTGAAAAGGGCAGGAGAAAGGATGCTCCCCTGAGGTACACCCAACTCCTGCCCATGGATGTCAGAGAGTGCGGTGCCAACACGCACCTGGAACTGTCGATCAGCCAAAAAGTTCTGTATAAACAGAGGCAGGTGACCACGGAAACCAAGTCTGTGCAGGTCCAGAAGAATTCCTGATTTCCATGTGGTGTCATACGCTTTTTCGAGGTCGAAAAAGATAGCGACCACATGCTGTTTATTGACAAAGGCATTGCGGATGGTGGTTTCCAGACGGATTAGATGGTCGACTGTCGAGTGGTATTTCCGGAAACCGCACTGTTGACTGGCCAAAAGGCCATCGGTTTCCAACTTCCACATCAGACGGGAGTTGACCATCTTCTCCATCAACTTACAGAGGCAGCTAGTCAGAGCTATTGGACAATAGTTGGAAGGGTTGGTAAGGTCCTTTCCAGGCTTTGGAATTGGAATGATCAGGGCTTTCCGCCAGGAGGGCGGAAAGCACCCTGTGGTCCAGGTATGGTTGTATACTTTAAGAAGGGTCTGGAGAGAGATAAGATAATGTTGCTTATAGCCCAGCCGACCGCAAGGGGCCACATCAGGGCTGTCACCACGTTAAAATCAACTCACAAGTCATTAAAAAAAAAAAAAAAAAAACTTTCACACATCTCTTTAAATGACATCTTCTAGAAACGCACCAGAAACTTCATTAAAAATCTTTCTTCCGTAAAATCTTAAATCAGATGAAAAATGTTAATCTCTCTCAAAAAGTCAAGGATCACGTCAGGCGGGACATCCCTGAACAGGATCTTCATGGACTCCGCTGTAAAATGTTTGTGTCTCACATCGTGCAAGTCCCAACACTCTAAAAGAATATGTTTCATTGTGAGTGGCACATGACATGGAATGCACCACGGAGCTTCTTCACTCTTTAAAAGGTAGGAATGAGTAAAATACGAATGGCCGGTGTGCAGCCGGCACAGAACCGTTTCCTCTTTACGACCACCAGACGTAGATGGGAGGAACTCCTTAAGGTTTGGACGGATCCGAAAGAGTTTGTTATCCGTCTGGGTATTCCAATCCTCCTGCCAGAGGTCTTTCACATAATCATTAATTTTGGGTTTCAGATCTGAGCAGGGGATATATATGTTGGACAATTTCTCTCTTGTAGCATTCTTGGCTAAACGATCAACCATTTCGTTACCTCCGATGCCAACATGACCAGGAACCCAAGCCAGAATAATGTTGTAACCATCCACTTTCAACTTGCTAAAAAGTTCAAAGAAATGTAAAAGTTCTGGATGCTGAAGGTTGCGGCCAGCTATGGCCTCCAAAGCTGACAGCGAATCCGACAGAACCAGAAAGTCCCTCTTGGTAGATTGTGAAATTATTTTCAATGCCAGAACCAGAGCAGTAAGTTCAGCAGAATAGACAGAGGCATCTGGAGGTATATGTTTTAACAGTATCTGAGAAGGAGCACCAGGGCAATAGGCTGCACAGGCCACTCCATCCTCAGACTTGGAACCGTCAGTGAAAATTTTCTGACAGGATGGAAATTTTGAACAGAGGTCAGCATACAATGCCTTGTATGCCTGAGAGCTGGTGGACTCTTTACGAAAAGCTGCGAGATCAAAACGAATCTCTGGTGTGAAAAAGGTCCACGGAGGCTGATCCGGAAACTTGGAAAAATCAGACACAACTCCTAGGTCTAGACCTGCATTCCGCGCGTGAGGCTGCATACGAACACCAAACGGCGGAATACAGTTAGGGTTGTTTTCGAATTTGTTTTGAAACTGGGGGTCAAAGACACAGTCATAGGCAGGATTCTGTGGTTCTGAGAACAGTCTGATATAGTAATTTAGAGACATTTTCAGCCTGCGGTTGGACAGTGAGGGTTCACCTGCCTCTGCGTACAGACTGTACACAGGGGTGGTGCGGAATGCTCCAAGACAGAGACGAAGCCCTTGATGGTGGATACGGTCCAAGAGTTTCAGATAAGAGGGTCTTGCAGAGCCGTACACAGCACAACCATAGTCCAGTTTGGAGCGGACCAGGGCTCTGTAGAGATGCAGCAAAGTTTTCTTATCAGCGCCCCAGTCAGTGTGTGCTACGACCCGCAGAATATTCAGAGCTTTCTGGCAAGAGGTTTTGAGATTTTTAATGTGGCTGAGAAAGTTGAGTTTTTGATCAAAAATAACTCCAAGGAATTTGGCTTCTTTTACAGCTGGAATGGTGGACTTGTCCAGACGAATTTCAGGATCAGCAAAAAATTGACGAAAATTGTGAAAATGGATTGACTGAGTTTTGGTACGTGAGAAGGTAAACCCGTTTTCCTCGGCCCACTGCTGGATCTTGTTGACACAAAGTCAGAGTCGACGCTGTACGCTGGGGTAAGAAGCTCCCACTGCGTACAGCGCAAAGTCGTCAACGAACAGAGAGGACTCAGAGCCCTGGCTTACCGATTTCACAATGTCGTTGATTTTAATGCTGAAAAGAGCAGGAGAAAGGATGCTCCCTTGAGGGACACCCAACTCCTGCCCATGGATGTCAGAGAGCGTGGTGCCAACACGCACCTGGAACTGTCGATCAGCCAAAAAGTTCTGTATGAACAGAGGCAGGTGACCACGGAAACCAAGTCTGTGCAGGTCCAGAAGAATTCCTGATTTCCATGTGGTATCATTTGCTTTTTCGAGGTCGAAAAAGATAGCGACCACATGCTGTTTATTGACAAAGGCATTGCGGATGGTGGTTTCCAGACGGATTAAATGGTCGACTGTCGAGTGGTATTTCCGGAAACCGCACTGTTGACTGGCCAAAAGGCCATCGGTTTCCAGCTTCCACATCAGACGGGAGTTGACCATCTTTTCCATCAACTTACAGAGGCAGCTAGTCAGAGCTATCGGACGATAGTTGGAAGGGTTGGTAAGGTCCTTTCCAGGCTTTGGAATTGGAATGATCAGGGCTTTCCGCCAGGAGGGCGGAAAGTACCCTGTGGTCCAGATATGGTTGTATACTTTAAGAAGAGTCTGGAGACAGCTTTCTGGAAAATGCTTCAAAACCTGATAATGAATATCATCCAGACCAGGGGCAGAATCAGTGCAGGTTTGTAAAGCTGTTTTCAGTTCATTGATTGAAAAAGGGAGATTGTAGGCTTCAGAGTTGTCTGATGTGAAATTGTATAAAGATTTCTCTCTGAGCTGTTTGTTTTTTAAAAAGGCTGCAGATTTATTTGAAGATGAGGAGTTCTGTTGGATGGTGGAGGCCAACAGATTGGCAACAGCTTCTTTGTCAGTGATCAGAGCATCGGCAAGTTTCAAGTGATGAATGGAGGGGTTGGTGTTTTTCCCTTTGATTTTTCTGATGATGTTCCAGACTTTTTTCTTTGAAGTTTTTGATGTCAGCCCGGAGCAAAAGTTTCTCCAAGACTGACGTTTACTGATTTTGAAAGTGTGTCTCGATTTGGCGCGGAGTTTCTGATGGGCTCGAGCGTTGGAACCTGAAGGTCGTTGGTATACCCGACGCTGAGCCCGTTTGCGAACTTTTGAAATTTGTTGGCAGTCTAAATTAAACCAGGGTGTTTTGGGCATTTGGAGTTTATTGGAAGACATTGGAATACAGGTTTTAGCACACTTTATCACAGTGTTAGTCAGAGATTCAGCTGGGTCTGGACTCTGAAGAAAATCAGTGTCCTGGAATTCTTTCAAAATATTGGTGGCAAAAAGATTCCAGTTGGCCTTCTTATAATTAAGATGTTGTGAGACAGAGATGTTTTCAGTTAATAAGGGTTTTAAAAGAACAGGGAAATGGTCACTTCCGTGCAGATCGTCATGGACAGACCACTCATAGTCCAGGACCAGCGAGGGGTCACAAATCGACAAATCTAAACACGAAAGTGAACCTGTGGAAGAGTGGAGGTAAGTTGGAGCTCCATCGTTCAGACAACACAAATCAAAGTCTGAAAGGACATCCTCAAGAAGCAGACCTCTGGATGACGAACTGACACTACCCCAAAGAGGATTGTGACCATTAAAGTCACCCAACAGCAAAAAAGGTCGAGGAAGTTCTTCGATCAGACTGACAAGGTCCTGACGACAAACCGGGACAGAAGGTGGCAGATACAGTGAGCAGATTGTAACAGTCTTGTGGAGAGTGACTCTCACAGCTACAGCCTGAAGGGAGGTAGTCAGAGCGACAGGACTAAACAGCAAAGTTTTGTGTAAAAGAAGGGCAACACCGCCTGACAGTCCCAATGTGGATGGTTGTGCAGGTTTAGAAAGAATATTAAAGCCAGAAAGAGTGAAGGTCTTCTGGCTTTGAATTTTAGTTTCCTGAAGAGCCACGACGGAAGGTTTTACAGTTTGACACAGAAGTTGCAGCTCCTCAAAATTTGAATTTAGGCCACGGATATTCCAATGGATTAGTTTACTACTATCCATGGTGCAGAGGATGAACAGGAGAGAAGTCAGGTCATCTCCTCGTCATCGTCTGCGTTCAGTGGAGCAAATTTATTGCTTAGTTTCACTGGACTGTTTGGGTCTTCAGACCTGCTGGCAGACTTGCCCACAGGTGAAGAAGGTCTGGATTTTGGAGATGGTGGAGGTTTCTTCCTCATCTCCACCATCTCCACACTTGGTTGAACTCCCTTGCCCGCACGGGCACTGCTCGAGGAAGTTCAAGGCGGGAGGCCTGGCTTTTTCATCTGCCCAGCAGCAGATGGAGTAGACTGCTGGGCAGTCTGAGGGGTGGCGGATTTTTTGCCTCCACCAGGGGCACCCACTTTGGGTTGGGAGGCGGTGGACTTGCTTCCACCAGAGCTTAACGTCTTTCTTGCAATGTCTTGGTGAAAGTAAAATTGTCAGTCTGGCAGCAGACTGAACGGGTGGAAACTTTCTTTGTAACGGAAGCATAAGAAGACACTGTTGACGTCTGACTGCCAACAACCTGTTTGCGGGCCTCAAAAAACGAAATTTTCTTTTCAGTCTTCACTCTTTGGATGGTGGACTCCTGAACCCAAACAGGGCAGTTGCGTGAAGAGGAGGGGTGGTCGCCACCGCAGTTAGCACAATGAGCCGGGTCTTTACACGGCCCATCATGGGTTGCCTTGCAACAAACACCACACACCTCCTGCCCAGAACAGCGGTCTCTGACATGTCCAAACTTCTGGCATTTGAAACACCTCAACGGGGATGGGACATACAGTTGGACACGTACATTTAAGTATCCGACTTTAATGACAGGAGGCAGCACAGGGTTGCAGAATGTCAGAAAGAGGGTGTTGGTGGGCACTCTTTCTGCACCTTTTTTGACTGTCACCCTATGCACCTCTGTCACACCTTGGGACGCAAGTTCTGTCTTGATCTCCGCTTCCGAGACACCTTTCAAATCTGGGCACCGGATAACCCCTTTGGTCGAATTTAACTGCTTATGGGGGGTCACCCGGATCTCTCTGTCCACGAGTTTTGTTGCCCTCAGCAGCTGCTCCGATTGCCTCTGTGATCTGCACTGGACGAGGAAAGTGCCATTCCGTAGCCTTTTCACTGACTGAGGGTCACCTGCTAGACCCTGAAAGCCCTTCTGAATAGCAAAAGGACTCAGAGCAGAAATAGGCTTTTCCTGCTCTGTCCCTTCAACCACAAGCCAGGAAGCCCAAAAACCTGTCCTCTGTCTCGTCTCCATATCCGAGTCACTGTCGGAATCGTTATGACTAGAAATGGGGTCCACTGCCTTCCTCTTCTTTATGGGGGGTGTGATTTTGGATAAAGCCATGATTTATGTTTAGAAATTTCATCTCTCCCTTACCCACCCACCATGGAGTCCAACTAAGGGGCCAGGGCCAAGAACTCATTGTCTTGACCCCTTCCAGGCTTCAGGAGAGATATACGACAAACAGAAGCCTACTGACCCTATCATGCCCAACTCCCGGGAACAGAGAGCTGAGCACTGCAGGGGTTACCTTGGCCAGTCGGAGAACTGCCTGTCTTGACCCAGCCCCACGAAGGGGAAGCCGATTGATACACCCGGGCCAGAGTGTACCTCCTGTCTAGGAGAGGTCCGAGCCAAAGTGATGTGTTGAGGGCGTTGGCCCTCTCAATCACCAGGATCTCATCCCCCTCCGTCACAGGTCGCACCGCACGGCAAACGCGGCGGATCTTAAGAAGACCACAGAGAGAAAAAGAGTGTGCAAAAGAAGGCTTGAAAGGGAGATGAAGAAAGAAAAGAACCGTTAAGAAAGGCAGAAGACAGAATAGGAAAAAGGTGGGTTACTATTTGTCTGGGCCCTCACTCCTAACCTTTCTGACATGGGAGACCCTACCAGGGGCATCAATTCCTACCACGTAATGCAGGGCCAGTCAGCAGCTTGGCTATACAGGCCTAGAAGCATTGACAACAACTAACCATCTAGTCGAGTATTGATGCCCCCGTCAGCAAAGCCTAAAAGATCACTGGACCACGCAAGCCCTCCGACCACGGCAAGGTTGCAACCCCCGGAGGGAGGGTCTGGAGACAGGTTTCTGGAAAATGTTTCAAAACCTGATAATGAATATCATCCAGACCAGGGGCAGAATCAGTGCAGGTTTGTAAAGCTGTTTTCAGTTCATTGATTGAAAAAGGGAGATTGTAGGCTTCAGAGTTGTCTGATGTGAAATTGTATAAAGAGTTCTCTCTGAGTTGTTTGTTTTTTAAAAAGGCTGCAGATTTATTTGAAGATGAGGAGTTATGTTGGATGGTGGAAGCCAACAGATTGGCAACAGCTTGTTTGTCAGTGACCAGAGCATCGGCAAGTTTCAAGTGATGAATGGAGGGGTTGGTGTTTTTCCCTTTGATTTTTCTGATGATGTTCCAGACTTTTTTCTTTGAAGTTTTTGATGTCAGCCCGGAGCAGAAGTTTCTCCAAGACTGACGTTTACTGATTTTGAAAGTGTGTCTCGATTTGGCGCGGAGTTTCTGATGGGCTCGAGCGTTGGGACCTGAAGGTCGGTGGTATACCCGACGCTGAGCCCGTTTGCGAACTTTTGAAATTTGTTGGCAGTCTGAATTAAACCAGGGTGTTTTGGGCATTTGGAGTTTATTGGAAGACACTGGAATACAGGTTTTAGCACACTTTATCACAGTGTTTTAGTCAGAGATTCAGCTGGGTCTGGACTCTGAAGAAAATCAGTGTCCTGGAATTCTTTCAAAATATTGGTGGCAAAAAGATTCCAGTTGGCCTTCTTATAATTAAGATGTTGTGAGACAGAGATGTTTTCAGTTAATAAGGGTTTTAAAAGAACAGGGAAATGGTCACTTCCGTGCAGATCGTCATGGACAGACCAGACCACTCATAGTCCAGGACCAGCGAGGGGTCACAAATCGACAAATCTAAACACGAAAGTGAACCTGTGGAAGAGTGGAGGTAAGTTGGAGCTCCATCGTTCAGACAACACAAATCAAAGTCTGAAAGGACATCCTCAAGAAGCAGACCTCTGGATGACGAACTGACACTACCCCAAAGAGGATTGTGACCATTAAAGTCACCCAACAGCAAAAAAGGTCGAGGAAGTTCTCCGATCAGACTGACAAGGTCCTGACGACAAACTGGGACAGAAGGTGGCAGATACAGTGAGCAGATTGTAACAGTTTTGTGGAGAGTGACTCTCGCAGCTACAGCCTGAAGGGAGGTAGTCAGAGCGACAGGACTAAACAGCAAAGTTTTGTGTAAAAGAAGGGCAACACCGCCTGACAGTCCCAATGTGGATGGTTGTGCAGGTTTAGAAAGAATATTAAAGCCAGAAAGAGTGAAGGTCTTCTGGCTTTGAATTTTAGTTTCCTGAAGAGCTACGACGGAAGGTTTTACAGTTTGACACAGAAGTTGCAGCTCCTCAAAATTTGAATTTAGGCCACGGATATTCCAATGGATTAGTTTACTACTATCCATGGTGCAGAGGATGAACAGGAGAGAAATCAAGTCATCTCCTCATCATTGTCTGCGTTCAGTCGAGCAAATTTATTGCTTAGTTTCACTGGACTGTTTGGGTCTTCAGACCTGCTGGCAGACTTGCCCACAGGTGAAGAAGGTCTGGATTTTGGAGATGGTGGAGGTTTCTTCCTCATCTCCACCATCTCCACACTTGGTTGAACTCCCTTGCCCGCACGGGCACTGCTCGAGGAAGTTCGAGGCGGGAGGCCTGGCTCTTTCATCTGCCCAGCAGCAGATGGAGTAGACTGCTGGGCAGTCTGAGGGGTGGCGGATTGTTTGCCTCCACCAGGGGCACCCACTTTGGGTTGGGAGGTGGTGGACTTGCTTCCACCCGAGCTTAACGGTCTTCCTTGTAATGTCTTTGAGAAAATAAATTCATCAGTCTGGCAGCAGACTGAACGGGTCGTTACTTTCTTTATTGCTGAAGCATATGAAGACGCTGTTGGTGTCTGACTGCCAACAACCTGCTTATGTGCCTCAAAAAATAGATCTTCTTTTCTGTTTTAACTTTCTGAATGTTGGACTCCTGGATCCAGACAGGGCAGTTGCGTGAAGAGGAGGGGTGGTCGCCACCGCAGTTTGCGCAATGAGCCGGGTCTTTACATGGCCCATCATGGGTTGCCTTGCAACAAATACCACACACCTCCTCCCCAGAACAGCGATCTCTGACATGTCCAAATTTCTGACATCTGAAACACCTCAACGGGGATGGGACATACAATTGCACACGGACATTTAGGTACCCTACTTTAATGACCTGAGGCAGCACAGGGTTGCAGAATGTCAGAAAGAGGGTGTTGGTGGGCACTCTTTCTGCACCTTTTTTGACTGTCACCCTATGCACCTCTGTCACACCTTGGGATGCAAGTTCTGTCTTGATCTCCACTTCCAAGACACCTTTCAAATCCGGGCACCGAATAACTCCCTTGGATGAATTCAATTGCTTATGGGGAGTCACCCGAATCTCTCTGTCCACGAGCTTTTTTGCCTTCAACAGCTGTTCCGATTGTTTTTTTGACCTGCACTGGACGAGGAATGATCCGTTCCGTAGCCTTTTCACGGACTGAGGGTCACCCGCTAGACCTTGGAAGCCCTTCTGGATCGCAAAAGGACTCAGAGCTGAAATGGGCTTTTCCTGCTCCGTCCCTTCTATCACGAGCCAGGAAGCCCAAAAACCTGTCCTCTCTCTTATCTCTATATCTGAGTCACTGTCCGATTCGAAATCCCCTGAAATAGGGGCTGCTGCCTTCCTCTTCTTTTTGGGGGGGATGATTTTTGAAGAAGCCATGTTTAGTTTAATTATATTTCGTCTCTCCCTTACCCACCCACCTTGGAGTCCAACTAAGGGGCCAGGGCCAAGAAATCACTGTCTTGACCCCTTCCAGGCTTCAGGAGAGATATACGACAAACAGAACGCCACTACCCCTATCCCCCCTGATCATGCTCAACTCCCGGGAACAGAGAGCCGAGCACTGCAGGGGTTAACTTGGCCAGCGGGAGAACTGCCTGTCTTGACCCAGCCCCAAGAAGGGGGAGCCGATTAGTACACGCGGGCCAGAGTGTACCTCCTGTCTAGGAGAGGTCCGAGCCAAAGTGATGTGTTGAGGGCGTTGGCCCTCTCAATCACCAGGATCTCATCCCCCTCCGTCACAGGTCGCACCGCATGGCAAAAGCGGCGGATCTTAAGAAGACCACAGAGAGAAAAGGAGTGTGGAAAAGAAGACTTGAAGGGGAGACGAAGATAGAAAAGAGCCAAATAAGAAAGGCAGAAAACAAGAAAAGGAGAAAGGCGGGTTACTATTAGTCAGGATCCTCACCCTTAGCCTATCTGACATGGGAAGCCCTACCAGGGGCATCAACTCCTTACCACGTTATGTTTAGGCCAGACAGCATCTCGACTTCTCAGGCCTAGAAGCAGTTTTAAAAAACCAGCCTATCTTCAAGTATTGATGCCCCCGCCAGCAAAGCCTAAGGGATCACAGGACCACGCAAGCCCTCCGACCACGGCAAGATTGCAACCCCCGGAGGGTCAGACGGGAGTTGACCATCTTTTCCATCAACTTACAGAGGCAGCTAGTCAGAGCTATTGGACGATAGTTGGAAGGGTTGGTAAGTTCCTTTCCAGGCTTTGGAATTGGAATGATCAGGGCTTTCCGCCAGGAGGGCGGAAAGTACCCTGTGGTCCAGATATGGTTGTATACTTTAAGAAGAGTCTGGAGACAGTTTTCTGGAAAATGTTTCAAAACCTGATAATGAATATCATCCAGACCAGGGGCAGAATCAGTGCAGGTTTGTAAAGCTGTTTTCAGTTCATTGATTGAAAAAGGGAGATTGTAGGCTTCAGAGTTGTCTCATGTGAAATTGTATAAAGATTTCTCTCTGAGTTGTTTGTTTTTTAAAAAGGCTGCAGATTTATTTGAAGATGAGGAGTTCTGTTGGATGGTGGAGGCCAACAGATTGGCAACAGCTTCTTTGTCAGTGATCAGAGCATCGGCAAGTTTCAAGTGATGAATGGGGGGTTGGTGTTTTTCCCTTTGATTTTTCTGATGATGTTCCAGACTTTTTTCTTTGAAGTTTTTGACGTCAGCCCGGAGCAAAAGTTTCTCCAAGACTGACGTTTACTGATTTTGAAGGTGTGTCTCGATTTGGCGCGGAGTTTCTGATGGGCTCGAGCGTTGGGACCTGAAGGTCGTTGGTATACCCGACACTGAGCCCGTTTGCGAACTTTTGAAATTTGTTGGCAGTCAGAATTAAACCAGGGTGTTTTGGGCATTTGGAGTTTATTGGAAGACATTGGAATACAGGTTTTAGCACACTTTATCACAGTGTTAGTCAGAGATTCAGCTGGGTCTGGACTCTGAAGAAAATCAGTGTCCTGGAATTCTTTCAAAATATTGGTGGCAAAAAGATTCCAGTTGGCCTTCTTATAATTAAGATGTTGTGAGACAGAGATGTTTTCAGTTAATAAGGGTTTTAAAAGAACAGGGAAATGGTCACTTCCGTGCAGATCGTCATGGACAGACCACTCATAGTCCAGGACCAGCGAGGGGTCACAAATCGACAAATCTAAACACGAAAGTGAACCTGTGGAAGAGTGGAGGTAAGTTGGAGCTCCATCGTTCAGACAACACAAATCAAAGTCTGAAAGGACATCCTCAAGAAGCAGACCTCTGGATGACGAACTGACACTACCCCAAAGAGGATTGTGACCATTAAAGTCACCCAACAGCAAAAAAGGTCGAGGAAGTTCTCCGATCAGACTGACAAGGTCCTGACGACAAACTGGGACAGAAGGTGGCAGATACAGTGAGCAGATTGTAACAGTTTTGTGGAGAGTGACTCTCGCAGCTACAGCCTGAAGGGAGGTAGTCAGAGCGACAGGACTAAACAGCAAAGTTTTGTGTAAAAGAAGGGCAACACCGCCTGACAGTCCCAATGTGGATGGTTGTGCAGGTTTAGAAAGAATATTAAAGCCAGAAAGAGTGAAGGTCTTCTGGCTTTGAATTTTAGTTTCCTGAAGAGCTACGACGGAAGGTTTTACAGTTTGACACAGAAGTTGCAGCTCCTCAAAATTTGAATTTAGGCCACGGATATTCCAATGGATTAGTTTACTACTATCCATGGTGCAGAGGATGAACAGGAGAGAAGTCAGGTCATCTCCTCATCATTGTCTGCGTTCAGTCGAGCAAATTTATTGCTTAGTTTCACTGGACTGTTTGGGTCTTCAGACCTGCTGGCAGACTTGCCCACAGGTGAAGAAGGTCTGGATTTTGGAGATGGTGGAGGTTTCTTCCTCATCTCCACCATCTCCACACTTGGTTGAACTCCCTTGCCCGCACGGGCACTGCTCGAGGAAGTTCGAGGCGGGAGGCCTGGCTTTTTCATCTGCCCAGCAGCAGATGGAGTAGACTGCTGGGCAGTCTGAGGGGTGGCGGATTTTTTGCCTCCACCAGGGGCACCCACTTTGGGTTGGAAGGCGGTGGACTTGCTTCCACCAGAGCTTAACGGTCTTTCTTGCAATGTCTTGGTGAAAGTAAAATTGTCAGTCTGGCAGCAGACTGAACGGGTGGAAACTTTCTTTATAACGGAAGCATAAGAAGACACTGTTGACGTCTGACTGCCAACAACCTGTTTGCGGGCCTCAAAAAACGAAATTTTCTTTTCGGTCTTCACTCTTTGGATGGTGGACTCCTGAACCCAAACAGGGCAGTTGCGTGAAGAGGAGGGGTGGTCGCCACCGCAGTTCGCACAATGAGCCGGGTCTTTACACGGCCCATCATGGGTTGCCTTGCAACAAACACCACACACCTCCTGCCCAGAACAGCGGTCTCTGACATGTCCAAACTTCTGGCATTTGAAACACCTCAACGGGGATGGGACATACAGTTGGACACGTACATTTAAGTACCCGACTTTAATGACAGGAGGCAGCACAGGGTTGCAGAATGTCAGAAAGAGGGTGTTGGTGGGCACTCTTTCTGCACCTTTTTTGACTGTCACCCTATGCACCTCTGTCACACCTTGGGACGCAAGTTCTGTCTTGATCTCCGCTTCCGAGACACCTTTCAAATCCAGGCACCGAATAACCCCTTTGGTCGAATTTAACTGCTTATGGGGGGTCACCCGGATCTCTCTGTCCACGAGTTTTGTTGCCCTCAGCAGCTGCTCCGATTGCCTCTTTCATCTGCACTGGATGAGGAAAGTGCCATTCCGTAGCCTTTTCACTGACTGAGGGTCACCTGCTAGACCCTGAAAGCCCTTCTGAATAGCAAAAGGACTCAGAGCAGAAATAGGCTTTTCCTGCTCTGTCCCTTCAACCACAAGCCAGGAAGCCCAAAAACCTGTCATCTGTCTCGTCTCCATATCCGAGTCACTGTCGGAATCGTTATGACTAGAAACGGGGTCCACTGCCTTCCTCTTCTTTATGGGGGGTGTGATTTTGGATAAAGCCATGATTTATGTTTAGAAATTTCATCTCTCCCTTACCCACCCACCATGGAGTCCAACTAAGGGGCCAGGGCCAAGAACTCATTGTCTTGACCCCTTCCAGGTTTCAGGAGAGATATACGACAAACAGAAGCCTACTGACCCTATCCCCCCTGATCATGCCCAACTCCCGGGAACAGAGAGCTGAGCACTGCAGGGGTTACCTTGGCCAGTCGGAGAACTGCCTGTCTTGACCCAGCCCCACGAAGGGGAAGCCGATTCATACACCCGGGCCAGAGTGTACCTCCTGTCTAGGAGAGGTCTGAGCCAAAGTGATGTGTTGAGGGCGTTGGCCCTCTCAATCACCAGGATCTCATCCCCCTCCGTCACAGGTCGCACCGCACGGCGAACGCGGCGGATCTTAAGAAGACCACAGAGAGAAAAAGAGTGTGCAAAAGAAGGCTTGAAAGGGAGACGAAGAAAGAAAAGAACCGTTAAGAAAGGCAGAAGACAGAATAGGAAAAAGGTGGTTTACTATTTGTCTGGGCCCTCACTCCTAACCTTTCTGACATGGGAGACCCTACCAGGGACATCAATTCCTACCACGTAATGCTTGGCCAGTCAGCAGCTTGGCTATACAGGCCTAGAAGCATTGACAACAACTAACCATCTAGTCGAGTATTGATGCCCCCGTCAGCAAAGCCTAAAAGATCACTGGACCACGCAAGCCCTCCGACCACGGCAAGGTTGCAACCCCCGGAGGGGAGAGGGGGAGAGATGTTTCCCCTTTTAATACTGTTGTGAGAGGGTCAGCGGGGGGGGAGAGGGAGAGAAGAATTAGAAGAAGAGTGTGTTAAACGGACTTGCATCATTAAGTTTTCGTCTCTGTATAAATACGGTTAAATAGACACTCTCAATAAGAAAAAGTCTGAAAATGTATTAAATGCCATGGCACGGAGAGGGAGGGCTGGAGAGAAAAAAAAAAAGGGGGGGGGGACGGAGATAGTGTAAGTTTGAAAAGAGAAAGAGGGGAGGAGTTGGGATGAGATGGAGGGGGAGAGAGGTTGTCGAAGCTTTATATATAATGAAACTGATAAAATTAAAGAAAGAAAATAAAATTAATGAAAGAATGAATCAAGAATTTTTTTAAAATGCATATATACAATACATACATACATCCATGCTACACACATATACATATACATGCATACATACCTAAATAAATAAGAAAGAAAGGACTATAAATCAAATAATAAATAAGGCATATTAATAATACCTAACAATTTTTTTAAAATACCGTTGTAGTGGTCATGGCTTTGTCTGAATAAGATAGGCTTAGCAGGCGAGGTGGGTTGGATGGTTGCACATATCAATTTATGATGGTTTTGGAGGGATAAGAGATAAGATAAGATAATGTTGCTTATAGCCCAGCCGACCGCAAGGGGCCACATCAGGGCTGTCACCACGTTAAAATCAACTCACAAGTCATTAAAAAAAAAAAAAAAAAAAGCAAACCTTTCACACATCTCTTTAAATGACATCTTCTAGAAACGCACCAGAAACTTCGTTAAAAATCTTTCTTCCGTAAAATCTTAAATCAGATGAAAAATGTTAATCTCTCTCAAAAAGTCAAGGATCACGTCAGGCGGGACATCCCTGAACAGGATCTTCATGGACTCCGCTGTAAAATGTTTGTGTCTCACATCGTGCAAGTCCCAACACTCTAAAAGAATATGTTTCATTGTGAGTGGCACATGACATGGAATGCACCACGGAGCTTCTTCACTCTTTAAAAGGTAGGAATGAGTAAAATACGAATGGCCGGTGTGCAGCCGGCACAGAACCGTTTCCTCTTTACGACCACCAGACGTAGATGGGAGGAACTCCTTAAGGTTTGGACGGATCTGAAAGAGTTTGTTATCCGTCTGTGTGTTCCAATCCTCCTGCCAGAGGTCTCTCACATAATCGTTAATTTTGGGTTTCAGATCTGAGCAAGGGATATAAATATTGGACAATTTCTCTCTTGTGGCATTCCTGGCTAAACGATCAACCATTTCGTTCCCTCCGATGCCAACATGACCAGGAACCCAAGCTAGAATAATGTTGTAACCATCCGCTTTCAACTTGCTAAAAAGCTCAAAGAAATATAAAAGTTCTGGATGCTGAAGGTTGCGGCCAGCTATGGCCGCCAAAGCTGACAGCGAATCCGACAGAACCAGAAAGTCCCTCTTGGTAGATTGTGAAATTATTTTCAATGCCAGAACCAGAGCAGTAAGTTCAGCAGAATAAACAGAAGCATCTGGAGGTATATGTTTTAACAGTATCTGAGAAGGAGCACCAGGGCAATAGGCTGCACAGGCCACTCCATCCTCAGACTTGGAACCGTCAGTGAAAATTTTCTGACAGGATGGAAATTTTGAACAGAGGTCAGCATACAATGCCTTGTATGCCTGAGAGCTGGTGGACTCTTTACGAAAAGCTGCAAGATCAAAACGAATCTCTGGTGTGAAAAAGGTCCACGGAGGCTGATCCGGAAACTTGGAAAAATCAGACACAACTCCTAGGTCTAGACCTGCATTCCGCGCGTGAGGCTGCATACGAACACCAAACAGCGGAATACAGTTAGGGTTGTTTTCGAATTTGTTTTGAAACTGGGGGTCAAAGACACAGTCATAGGCAGGATTCTGCGGTTCTGAGAACAGTCTGATATAGTAATTTAGAGACATTTTCAGCCTGCGGTTGGACAGTGAGGGTTCACCTGCCTCTGCGTACAGGCTGTACACAGGGGTGGTGCGGAATGCTCCAAGACAGAGACGAAGCCCTTGATGGTGGATAGGGTCCAAGAGTTTCAGATAAGAGGGTCTTGCAGAGCCGTACACAGCACAACCATAGTCCAGTTTGGAGCGGACCAGGGCTCTGTAGAGATGCAGCAAAGTTTTCTTATCAGCGCCCCAGTCAGTGTGCGCTACGACCCGCAGAATATTCAGAGCTTTCTGGCAAGAGGTTTTGAGATTTTTAATGTGGCTGAGAAAGTTGAGTTTTTGATCAAAAATAACTCCAAGGAATTTGGCTTCTTTTACAGCTGGAATGGTGGACTTGTCCAGACGAATTTCAGGATCAGCAAAAAATTGACGAAAGTTGTGAAAATGGATTGACTGAGTTTTGGTACGTGAGAAGGTAAACCCGTTTTCCTCGGCCCACTGCTGGATCTTGTTGACACAAAGTTGGAGTCGACGCTGTACGCTGGGGTAAGAAGCTCCCACTGCGTACAGCGCAAAGTCGTCAACGAACAGAGAGGACTCAGAGCCCTGGCTTACCGATTTCACAATGTCGTTGATTTTAATGCTGAAAAGAGCAGGAGAAAGGATGCTCCCTTGAGGGACACCCAACTCCTGCCCATGGATGTCAGAGAGTGTGGTGCCAACACGCACCTGGAACTGTCGATCGGCCAGAAAGTTTTGGATAAACAGAGGCAGGTGACCACGAAAACCAAGTTTGTGCAGGTCCATAAGGATTCCTGATTTCCATGTGGTGTCATATGCTTTTTCGAGGTCGAAAAAGATAGCGACCACATGCTGTTTATTGACAAAGGCATTGCGGATGGTGGTTTCCAGACGGATTAGATGGTCGACTGTCGAGTGGTATTTCCGGAAACCGCACTGTTGCCTGGCCAAAAGGCCATCGGTTTCCAGCTTCCACATCAGACGGGAGTTCACCATCTTCTCCATCAACTTACAGAGGCAGCTAGTTAGAGCTATCGGACGATAGTTCGAAGGGTTAGTAAGGTCCTTTCCAGGCTTTGGAATTGGAATGATCAGGGCTTTCCGCCAGGAGGGCGGAAAGCACCCTGTGGTCCAGATATGGTTGTATACTTTAAGAAGGGTCTGGAGACAGTTTTCTGGAAAATGTTTCAAAACCTGATAATGAATATCATCCAGACCAGGGGCAGAATCAGTGCAGGTTTGTAAAGCTGTTTTCAGTTCATTGATTGAAAAAGGGAGATTGTAGGCTTCAGAGTTGTCTGATGTGAAATTGTATAAAGATTTCTCTCTGAGTTGTTTGTTTTTTAAAAAGGCTGCAGATTTATTTGAAGATGAGGAGTTCTGTTGGATGGTGGAAGCCAACAGATTGGCAACAGCTTCTTTGTCAGTGACCAGAGCATCGGCAAGTTTCAAGTGATGAATGGAGGGGTTGGTGTTTTTCCCCTTGATTTTTCTGATGATGTTCCAGACTTTTTTCTTTGAAGTTTTTGATGTCAGCCCGGAGCAGAAGTTTCTCCAAGACTGACGTTTACTGATTTTGAAAGTGTGTCTCGATTTGGCGCGGAGTTTCTGATGGGCTCGAGCGTTGGGACCTGAAGGTCGTTGGTATACCCGACGCTGAGCCCGTTTGCGAACTTTTGAAATTTGTTGGCAGTCTCAATTAAACCAGGGTGTTTTGGGCATTTGGAGTTTATTGGAAGACACTGGAATACAGGTTTTAGCACACTTTATCACAGTGTTAGTCAGAGATTCAGCTGGGTCTGGACTCTGAAGAAAATCAATTTCCTGGAATTCTTTCAAAATATTGGTGGCAAAAAGATTCCAGTTGGCCTTCTTATAATTAAGATGTTGTGAGACAGTGATGTTTTCAGTTAATAAGGGTTTTAAAAGAACAGGGAAATGGTCACTTCCGTGTAGATCGTCATGGACAGACCACTCATAGTCCAGGACCAGCGAGGGGTCACAAATCGACAAATCTAAACACGAAAGTGAACCTGTGGAAGAGTGGAGGTAAGTTGGAGCTCCATCGTTCAGACAACACAAATCAAAGTCTGAAAGGACATCCTCAAGAAGCAGACCTCTGGATGACGAACTGACACTACCCCAAAGAGGATTGTGACCATTAAAGTCACCCAACAACAAAAAAGGTCGAGGAAGTTCTCCGATCAGACCGACAAGGTCCTGACGACAAACCGGGACAGAAGGTGGCAGATAAAGTGAACAAATTGTTATAGTTTTATGGAGAGTGACTCTCGCAGCTACAGCCTGAAGGGGGGTAGTCAGAGCGACAGGACTAAACAGCAAAGTTTTATGTAAAAGAAGGGCAACACCGCCCGACAGTCCCAATGAGGATGGTTGTGCAGGTTTGGAAAGAACATTAAAGCCAGAAAGAGTGAAGGTCTTCTGGCTTTGAATTTTAGTTTCCTGAAGAGCCACGACGGAAGGTTTCATAGTTTGACACAGAAGCTGCAGCTCCTCAAAATTTGAATTTAGACCACGGATATTCCAATGGATTAGTTTGCTATCCATGGTGCAGAGGACGAATAGGAGCGAAATCAGGTCATCTCCTCATCCACGTCTGCATCCAACAGAGCAAATTTATTGCTTAGTTTCACTGGACTATGTTGGTTTTCAGACCTGCTGGCAGACTTGCCCACAGGTGAAGAAGGCCTGGATTTTGGGGATGGTGGAGGTTTCTTTCTCATCTCCACCATCTCCACACTTGCTTGATCTCCCTTGCCCGCACGGGCACTGCACACAGGAGTTCGAGGCGGGAGGGCTGGCTTTTTAATCTGCCCAGCAGCAGATGGAGTAGACTGCTGGGCAGTCTGAGGGGCGGCGGATTTTTTGCCTCCACCAGGGGCACCCACTCTGGGTTGGGAGGTGGTGGACTTGCCTCCACCAGAGCCCAACGTTCTTCCTTGCAGTGACTTTGTGAAAATAAATTCATCAGTCTGGCAGCAGACTGATCGGGTCGACACTTTCTTTACAGCAGAAGCATAGGAAGACGCTGTTGGCGTCTGACTGCCAACAACCTGTTTACGGGGCTCAAAGAACGAAATCTTCTTTTCTGTTTTAACCTTTTGGATGTTGGACTCCTGAATCCAGACAGGGCAGTTGCGTGAAGAGGAGGGGTGGTCGCCACCGCAGTTCGCACAGTGCGCCGGGTCTTTACACGGCCCATCATGGGTTGCCTTGCAACAAACGCCACACACCTCCTGCCCAGAACAGCGGTCTCTGACATGACCGAACTTCTGGCATTTGTAACAGCGCATTGGAGACGGAACATACATTTGTACGCGGACATTCAGGTATCCTACTTTGATGACAGGAGGCAACACAGGGTTGCAGAATGTCAGAAAGAGGGTGTTGGTGGCCACTCTTTCTGCACCTTTTTTGACTGTCACCCTATGCACCTCTGTCACACCCTGGGATGCAAGTTCCGCCTTGATCTCTGCCTCTGAGACACCTCTAAGATCTGGGCATCGAATCACTCCCTTAGAGGAATTCAGCTGTTTATGGGGAGTCACCCGGATCTCTCGGTCTACTAGCTTTGTAGCTTTCAGCAGCTGCTCGGATTGTTTCTTACTTTTACAATGGATAAGAAATGTACCATTTCTGAGATGTTTAATGGACTGTGGGTCTCCTGCAATGCCTTGAAAGCCCTTCTGTATAGCAAATGGGCTTAGTGCAGAAAGTGGTTTGTCCTGCTCCTTGCCTTCCATAATCAGCCAAGAGGACCAAAATCCTGTCATCTGCCTCGTTTCAATATCGGAATCAGAGTCTGGATCAGATTCCTGCGGAAACCGCCGTGAAATTAAATTAGCCTTTCTTTTTTTGGGGGGAGGATTGTTTGGTGAAAAAGCCATATTTAGTGTAATTATATTTCGTCTCTCCCTTACCCACCCACCCTGGAGTCCAACTAAGGGGCCAGGGCCAAGAAATCACTGTCTTGACCCCTTCCAGGTTTCAGGAGAGATATACAACAGACAGAAACCTACCAACCCTATCCCCCCTGATCATGCCCAACTCCCGGGAACAGAGAGCTGAGCACTGCAGGGGTTACCCTGGCCAGCCGGAGAACTGCCTGTTTTGACCCAGCCCCATGAAGGGGAAGCCGATTGACACACCCGGGCCAGAGTGTACCTCCTGTCTAGGAGAGGTCCGAGCCAAAGTGATGTGTTGAGGGCGTTGGCCCTCTCAATCACCAGGATCTCATTCCCCTCCGACACAGGTCGCACCGCACGGCAAACGCGGCGGATCTTAAGAAGACCACAGAGAGAAAAGGAGTGTGGAAAAGAAGACTTGAAGGGGAGACGAAGATAGAAAAGAGCCAAATAAGAAAGGCAGAAAACAAGAAAAGGAGAAAGGCGGGTTACTATTAGTCAGGATCCTCACCCTTAGCCTATCTGACATGGGAAGCCCTACCAGGGGCATCAACTCCATACCACGTTATGCTTAGGCCAGACAGCATCTTGATTTCTCAGGCCTAGAAGCAGTTTTAAAAAACCAGCCTATCTTCAAGTATTGATGCCCCCGCCAGCAAAGCCCAAGGGATCACTGGACCACGCAAGCCCTCCGACCATGGCAAGGTTGCAACCCCCGGAGGGGGTTTTGGAGGGTTGCATGTATTAATGATACATGGTGGGTTTGGAGTGTTGCACGTATTAATTTATGATGGGTTTGGATTGTGGCACGTATTAACATGGTGGGTTTGATGGTTGCACTTAGTGATACGAGGTGGGTTTGATGGTTGCACTTAGTGATACGAGGTGGGTTTGGATCGTTTCAATTAGTGATACGAGGTGGGTTTGATGGTTGCACTTAGTGATACGAGGGGGGTTAGGATAGTTGCACTTAGTGATACGAGGTGGGTTAAGATAATTGCACTTAGTGATACGAGGTGTGTTAGGATAGTTACACTTTATGATACGAGGTGGATTTGGATGGCTGCACTTAGTAATACGAGGTGGGTTTGGATGGTTGCACTTAGTGATACGAGGTGGGTTTGGATTGTTATACTGATTGTTCTATACAATACTTGCGCTTAGTGATGCAAGGATACTGGAGAAAATGTGTTCCATGTCATTTAGTGTAAGAAAATAACAGCTACGATATCCATTTTATATTCGTCGTAGAGTCCCAGGTTCTCTTTGTCTGAACTTTCGTATGTTTTAACCGTTTAATCATTTAACATTTGTCTTCGCTACCAGGGCTATGAATGCCACGGAAACACTCCTTAATCATATTTGATATGGGGTGATGAAGTGTTGGATCCTACAGATTCAAAGACACATTACAGGGGTAATGAAGTGTTGGAAAATATAGATTACATTATGGGAATTATGAAGTGTTGGATCCTAGATTCAAAGACACATTATAGGGGGTAATGGAGTGTTGGAACATATAGGTTCAAAAACGCATTATGGGAGTGATGAAGTGTTGGATCCTACAGATTCAAAGACACATTATAGGGGGTAATGAAGTGTTGGATCCTACAGATTCAAAGACACATTATAGGGGGTAATGAGGTGTTGGATCGTACAGATTCAAAGACACATTATAGGGGGTAATGAAGTGTTGGATCCCACAGATTCAAGGACACATTATGGGGGTAATGAAGTGTTGGATCCCACAGATTCAAAGACACATTATGGTAATAATGAAGTGTTGGATGCTACAGATACAAAGACACACTATGGGGGTAATGAAGTGTTGGATCCTATAGATTCAAAGGCACACTAAGGGGTAATGAAGTGGTGGATCCCACAGATTCAAAGACACATTAAGGGGGTAATGAAGTGTTAGATCCTTCAGATTCAAAGACACATTAATCCTTGATTCTTCTGTCTAATTGCAGGGAAGACTGGGAATTCTTGGTCCAGAATGAGGCCTTGCCAGAAGAGCGCATGCGCGCTGTGGAGACGGGCGGTTGTCCACATGCTGCCATAAGAGAGGTGGGGACACTCGCAGTGATTGTTGACTGTTAGTGCTGTAACACCACTGGTATAGATAAGGACACTTGCAGTGATTGTTGACTGTTAGTGCTGTAACACCACTTGTAGAGGTAGGGACACTTGCAGTCATTATTGACTGTTAGTGCTGTAGCGTCATCACTGGTAGAGTAGGGACACTTGCAGTGATTGTTGGTTGTTAATGCTGTAACACCACTGGTACAGGTGGGGACACTTGCAGTGTTTGTTGGCCGTTAGTGCTGTAACACAACTGATAGAAGTAGGGACACTTTCCGTCATTGTTGACTGTTAGTGCTGTAGCACCACTGGCACAGGTAGAGACACTTGCAGTAGTTGTTAGTGCTGTAACATAAGATAAGATAAGATAATGTTGCTTATAGCCCAGCTGACCGCAAGGGGCCACATCAGGGCTGTCACCACGTTAAAATCAACTCACAAGTCATTAAAAAAAAAAAAAAAAAAAAAACCCACCTTTCACACATCTCTTTAAATGACATCGTGTAGAAACGCACCAGAAACTTCGTTAAAAATCTTTCATCCGTAAAATCTTAAATCAGATGAAAAATGTTAATCTCTCTCAAAAACTCAAAGATCACATCAGGCGGGACATCTCTGAACAGGATTTTCATGGACTCTGCTGTAAAATGTTTGTGTCTCACATCGTGCAAGTCCCAACACTCTAAAAGAATATGTTTCATTGTGAGTGGCACATGACATGGAATGCACCATGGAGCTTCCTCATTCTTTAAAAGGTACGAATGGGTAAAATACGAATGGCCGGTGTGCAGCCGGCACAGAACTGTTTCTTCTTTACGACCACCAGACGTAGATGGGAGGAACTCCTTAAGGTTTGGACGGATCTGAAAGAGTTTGTTATCCGTCTGTGTGTTCCAATCCTCCTGCCAGAGGTCTCTCACATAATCATTAATTTTGGGTTTCAGATCTGAGCAGGGGATATATATGTTGGACAATTTCTCTCTTGTGGCATTCTTGGCTAAACGATCAACCATTTCGTTCCCTCCGATGCCAACATGACCAGGAACCCAAGCTAGAATAATATTGTAACCATCCACTTTCAACTTGCTAAAAAGTTCAAAGAAATGTAAAAAAAGTTCTGGATGCTGAAGGTTACGGCCAGCTATGGCCTCCAAAGCTGACAGCGAATCCGACAGAACCAGAAAGTCCCTCTTCTTAGATTGTGAAATTATCTTCAATGCCAGAACCAGAGCAGTAAGTTCAGCAGAATAGACAGAAGCATCTGAAGGTATATGTTTTAACAGTATCTGAGAAGGAGCACCAGGGCAATAGGCTGCACAGGCCACTCCATCTTCAGACTTGGAACCGTCAGTGAAAATTTTCTGATAAGATGGGAATTTTGAACAGAGGTCAGCATACAAGGCCTTGTATGCCAGAGAGCTGGTAGACTCTTTACGAAAAGCTGCAAGATCAAAACGAATCTCTGGTGTGAAAAAGGTCCACGGAGGCTGATCTGGAAATTTGGAAAAATCCGACACAACTCCTAGGTCTAGACCTGCATTCCGCGCGTGAGGCTGCATACGAACACCAAACGGCGGAATACAGTTAGGGTTGGTTTCGAATTTGCTTTGAAACTGGGGGTCAAAGACACAGTCATAGGCAGGATTCTGTGGTTCTGAGAACAGTCTGATATAGTAATTTAGAGACATTTTCAGCCTGCGGTTGGACAGTGAGGGTTCACCTGCCTCTGCGTACAGGCTGTACACAGGGGTGGTGCGGAATGCTCCAAGACAGAGACGAAGCCCTTGATGGTGAATAGGATCCAAGAGTTTCAGATAAGAGGGTCTTGCAGAGCCGTACACAGCACAACCATAGTCCAGTTTGGAGCGGACCAGGGCTCTGTAGAGATGCAGCAAAGTTTTCTTATCAGTGCCCCAGTCAGTGTGCGCTACGACCCGCAGAATATTCAGAGCTTTCTGGCAAGAGGTTTTGAGATTTTTAATGTGGCTGAGAAAGTTGAGTTTTTGATCAAAAATAACTCCAAGGAATTTGGCTTCTTTTACAGCTGGAATGGTGGACTTGTCCAGACGAATTTCAGGATCAACAAAAAATTGACGAAAATTGTGAAAATGGACTGACTGAGTTTTGGTACGTGAGAAGGTAAACCCGTTTTCCTCGGCCCACTGCTGGATCTTGTTGACACAAAGTTGGAGTCGACGCTGTACGCTGGGGTAAGAAGCTCCAACTGCGTACAGCGCAAAATCGTCAACAAACAGAGAGGACTCAGAGCCCTGGCTTACCGATTTTACAATGTCGTTAATTTAATGCTGAAAAGGGCAGGAGAAAGGATGCTCCCCTGAGGGACACCCAACTCCTGCCCATGGATGTCAGAGAGTGTGGTGCCAACACGCACCTGGAACTGTCGATCAGCCAAAAAGTTCTGTATAAACAGAGGCAGGTGACCACGGAAACCAAGTCTGTGCAAGTCCAGAAGAATTCCTGATTTCCATGTGGTGTCATATGCTTTTTCGAGGTCGAAAAAGATAGCGACCACATGCTGTTTATTGACAAAGGCATTGCGGATGGTGGTTTCCAGACGGATTAGATGGTCGACTGTCGAGTGGTATTTCCGGAAACCGCACTGTTGCCTGGCCAAAAGGCCATCGGTTTCCAGCTTCCACATCAGACGGGAGTTGACCATCTTCTCCATCAACTCACAGAGGCAGCTAGTCAGAGCTATTGGACGATAGTTGGAAGGGTTGGTAAGGTCCTTTCCAGGCTTTGGAATTGGAATGATCAGGGCTTTCCACCAGGAGGGCGGAAAGCACCCTGTGGTCCAGATATGGTTGTATACTTTAAGAAGGGTCTGGAGACAGTTTTCTGGAAAATGTTTCAAAACCTGATAATGAATATCATCCAGACCAGGGGCAGAATCGGTGCAGGTTTGTAAAGCTGTTTTCAGTTCATTGATTGAAAAAGGGAGATTGTAGGCTTCAGAGTTGTCTGATGTGTAAATTGTATAAAGATTTCTCTCTGAGTTGTTTGTTTTTTAAAAAGGCTGCAGATTTATTTGAAGATGAGGAGTTCTGTTGGATGGTGGAAGCCAACAGATTGGCAACAGCTTGTTTGTCAGTGACCAGAGCATCGGCAAGTTTCAAGTGATGAATGGAGGGGTTGGTGTTTTTCCCTTTGATTTTTCTGATGATGTTCCAGACTTTTTTCTTTGAAGTTTTTGATGTCAGCCCGGAGCAGAAGTTTCTCCAAGACTGACGTTTACTGATTTTGAAAGTGTGTCTCGATTTGGCGCGGAGTTTCTGATGGGCTCGAGCGTTGGGACCTGAAGGTCGGTGGTATACCCGACGCTGAGCCCGTTTGCGTACGTTTGAAATTTGTTGGCAGTCAGAATTAAACCAGGGTGTTTTGGGCATTTGGAGTTTATTGGAAGACACTGGAATACAGGTTTTAGCACACTTTATCACAGTGTTAGTCAGAGATTCAGCTGGGTCTGGACTCTGAAGAAAATCAGTGTCCTGGAATTCTTTCAAAATATTGGTGGCAAAAAGATTCCAGTTGGCCTTCTTATAATTAAGATGTTGTGAGACAGAGATGTTTTCAGTTAATAAGGGTTTTAAAAGAACAGGGAAATGGTCACTTCCGTGTAGATCGTCATGGACAGACCACTCATAGTCCAGGACCAGCGAGGGGTCACAAATCGACAAATCTAAACACGAAAGTGAACCTGTGGAAGAGTGGAGGTAAGTTGGAGCTCCATCGTTCAGACAACACAAGTCAAAGTCTGAAAGGACATCCTCAAGAAGCAGACCTCTGGATGACGAACTGACACTACCCCAAAGAGGATTGTGACCATTAAAGTCACCCAACAGCAAAAAAGGTCGAGGAAGTTCTCCGATCAGACTGACAAGGTCCTGACGACAAACCGGGACAGAAGGTGGCAGATACAGTGAGCAGATTGTAACAGTCTTGTGGAGAGTGACTCTCGCAGCTACAGCCTGAAGGGAGGTAGTCAGAGCGACAGGACTAAACAGCAAAGTTTTGTGTAAAAGAAGGGCAACACCGCCTGACAGTCCCAATGTGGATGGTTGTGCCGGTTTAGAAAGAATATTAAAGCCAGAAAGAGTGAAGGTCTTCTGGCTTTGAATTTTAGTTTCCTGAAGAGCCACGACGGAAGGTTTTACAGTTTGACACAGAAGTTGCAGCTCCTCAAAATTTGAATTTAGGCCACGGATATTCCAATGGATTAGTTTACTACTATCCATGGTGCAGAGGATGAACAGGAGAGAAGTCAGGTCATCTCCTCGTCATCGTCTGCATTCAGTGGAGCAAATTTATTGCTTAGTTTCACTGGACTGTTTGGGTCTTCAGACCTGCTGGCAGACTTGCCCACAGGTGAAGAAGGTCTGGATTTTGGAGATGGTGGAGGTTTCTTCCTCATCTCCACCATCTCCACACTTGGTTGAACTCCCTTGCCCGCACGGGCACTGCTCGAGGAAGTTCGAGGCGGGAGGCCTGGCTTTTTCATCTGCCCAGCAGCAGATGGAGTAGACTGCTGGGCAGTCTGAGGGGTGGCGGATTTTTTGCCTCCACCAGGGGCACCCACTTTGGGTTGGAAGGCGGTGGACTTGCTTCCACCAGAGCTTAACGGTCTTTCTTGCAATGTCTTGGTGAAAGTAAAATTGTCAGTCTGGCAGCAGACTGAACGGGTGGAAACTTTCTTTATAACGGAAGCATAAGAAGACACTGTTGACGTCTGACTGCCAACAACCTGTTTGCGGGCCTCAAAAAACGAAATTTTCTTTTCAGTCTTCACTCTTTGGATGGTGGACTCCTGAACCCAAACAGGGCAGTTGCGTGAAGAGGAGGGGTGGTCGCCACCGCAGTTCGCACAATGAGCCGGGTCTTTACACGGCCCATCATGGGTTGCCTTGCAACAAACACCACACACCTCCTGCCCAGAACAGCGGTCTCTGACATGTCCAAACTTCTGGCATTTGAAACACCTCAACGGGGATGGGACATACAGTTGGACACGTACATTTAAGTACCTGACTTTAATGACCGGAGGCAGCACAGGGTTGCAGAATGTCAGAAAGAGGGTGTTGGTGGGCACTCTTTCTGCACCTTTTTTGACTGTCACCCTATGTACCTGTCACACCTTGGGACGCAAGTTCTGTCTTGATCTCCGCTTCCGAGACACCTTTCAAATCCGGGCACCGAATAACCCCTTTGGTCGAATTTAACTGCTTATGGGGGGTCACCCGGATCTCTCTGTCCACAACTTTTGTTGCCCTCAGCAGCTGCTCCGATTGCCTCTTTCATCTGCACTGGACGAGGAAAGTGCCATTCCGTAGCCTTTTCACTGACTGAGGGTCACCTGCTAGACCCTGAAAGCCCTTCTGAATAGCAAAAGGACTCAGAGCAGAAATAGGCTTTTCCTGCTCTGTCCCTTCAACCACAAGCCAGGAAGCCCAAAAACCTGTCATCTGTCTCGTCTCCATATCCGAGTCACTGTAGGAATCGTTATGACCAGAAATGGGGTCCACTGCCTTCCTCTTCTTTATGGGGGGTGTGATTTTGGATAAAGCCATGATTTATGTTTAGAAATTTCGTCTCTCCCTTACCCACCCACCATGGAGTCCAACTAAGGGGCCAGGGCCAAGAACTCATTGTCTTGACCCCTTCCAGGCTTCAGGAGAGATATACGACAAACAGAAGCCTACTGACCCTATCCCCCCTGATCATGCCCAACTCCCGGGAACAGAGAGCTGAGCACTGCAGGGGTTACCTTGGCCAGTCGGAGAACTGCCTGTCTTGACCCAGCCCCATGAAGGGGAAGCCGATTGATACACCCAGGCCAGAGTGTACCTCCTGTCTAGGAGAGGTCCGAGCCAAAGTGATGTGTTGAGGGCGTTGGCCCTCTCAATCACCAGGATCTCATCCCCCTCCGTCACAGGTCGCACCGCACGGCAAACGCGGCGGATCTTAAGAAGACCACAGAGAGAAAAAGAGTGTGCAAAAGAAGGCTTGAAAGGGAGACGAAGAAAGAAAAGAACCGTTAAGAAAGGCAGAAGACAGAATAGGAAAAAAGGTGGGTTACTATTTGTCTGGGCCCTCACTCCTAACCTTTCTGACATGGGAGACCCTACCAGGGGCATCAATTCCTACCACGTAATGCTTGGCCAGTCAGCAGCTTGGCTATACAGGCCTAGAAGCATTGACAACAACTAACCATCTAGTCGAGTATTGATGCCCCCGTCAGCAAAGCCTAAAAGATCACTGGACCACGCAAGCCCTCCGACCACGGCAAGGTTGCAACCCCCGGAGGAGTGCTGTAACATAATCACTGGTAGAGGTAGTGACACTTGCAGTCATTGTTAGAATTGTAGCATCATCCCTGGTAGAGGTAGGGACACGTGCAGTCATTGTTAGTGCTGTAGCAACATCACTGATAGAGGAGGGACACTTGCAGTCATTGTTAGTGCTGTAGCATTATCGCTGGTAGAGGTAGGGACACTTGCAGTCATTGTTAGTGCTGTAGCATTATCACTGGTAGAGGTAGGGACACTTGCAGTCATTGTTAGTGCTGTAGCATTATCACTGGTAGAGGTAGGGACACTTGCAGTCATTGTTAGAGCTGTAGCATTATCACATGGTAGAGGTAGGGACACTTGCAGTCATTGTTAGTGCTGTAGCATTATCACTGGTAGAGGTAGAGACACTTGCAGTATTTGCTAAAGCTGTAGAATTAGCTCTGGTAGAGGTAGGGACACTTGCAGTCATTGTTAGTGCTGTAGCATCACTGGTAGAGGTAGGGACACTTGCGGTCATTGTTTGTCTTGTGGCATTATCACTGATAGAAGTAGGGGCACTTGCAGTCATTGTTAGTGTTGTAGCATTATCACTGGTAGAGGTAGGGACACTTGCAGTCATTGTTAGTGCTGTGGCATTATCACTGATAGAGGTAGTGGCACTTGTAGTAATTGTTAGTGCTGTATCATCATCACTGGTAGAGGTAGGGACACTTGCACTAATTGTTAGTGTTGTAGCATCATCACTGGTAGAGGCAGGGACACGTTCAGTCATTATTAGTGTTGTAGCATCATCATTGGAAGAGGAGGGACACTTGCAGTCATTGTTACTGCTGTAGCATCATCACTGGTAGAGGTAGGGACACTTGCAGTCATAGTATCACTGGTAGAGGTAGTGACTCTTGCAGTCTTTGTTAGAGCTGTAGCATTATCACGGGTAGAGGTAGGGACACGTGCAGTCATTATTAGTGTTGTAGCATCATCATTGGAAGAGGAGGGACACTTGCAGTTATTGCTAGAGATGTAGCATTATCACTGGTAGAGGCAGGGGCACTTGCAGTCATTGTTAGTGTTGTAGTGTCACTGGTAGAGGTAGGGACACTTGCAGTCATTGTTAGAACTTTAGCATTATCACTGCTAGAGATATGGGCACTTGCAGTCATTGTTTATGTTGTAGCATTATCACTGGTGGAGGCAGGGGTACTTGCAGTCATTGTTAGTGTTATGGCATCACCGGTAGAGGTAGTGACATTTGCAGTCATTGTTAGAACTTTAGCATTATCACTGCTAGAGATATGGGCACTTGCAGTCATTGTTAGTGTTATAGCATTATCACTGGTGGAGGCAGGGGTACTTGCAGTCATTGTTAGTGTTGTAGCATCACCGGTAGAGGTAGTGACATTTGCATCATTGTTGGAGCTGTAGCATTATCACTGGTAGAGGTACGGGCACTTACAGTCATCATTAGTGTTGTAGATTATCACTGGCAGAGGCAGGGGCACTTGCAGTCATTGTTAGTGTAGATTATCACTGGTAGAGGTAGGGACACTTGCAGTCATTGTTAGTGTTGTAGCATCACTGGTAGAGGTAGGGGCACTTGCGGTCATTGTTAGTGCTGTAGGACCACAGGTAGAAAGAAATAGGAACAGGTGCACTGATAACGCCTGTGCCATTTTGGAACACAACCGTAATAATTCTTAATCTCATTGCAATGGTTGTATTAGTTTTTTGTTTTTATGAGATGTATCCCAGTATAGTTTGCACACAAAATCATTCTCCATGGTGAAACAATATTCGTTTTCTTCCAACACACGATCAATCCTTACATGTATTTTCAAAGCAATATGACAATACTTTCCTTTCTAATTTCAGTTTCTCTGGTGTAACATAAAAAAGAATTTTCAAAGCAATATGACAATACTTTCCTTTCTAATTTCAGTTTCTCTGGTGTAACATAAAAAAGAATAGTTTGTACTTTTAAGCGATTAAGGACATTTACCTTACATTTTGAATATAACAAGTAGCGAGGACGTAGGATTCACAAACAAAAAGGACCACACTGACACCATGCGTGCTTTTTGCGCCATTAAGCTGCCAAGTAGATCAGCTACTGGCGCGATAATTTATGTCAAAACTTTATTGTTGTGGTGTTTTGCAACACACACACACACACACACACAACAATCACAGACACGTACGTACGTACAGACACGTACGTGCGTACAGACACGTATGTACCTACGTACACATGTATTTATATATGTACATGGGACAAGAAAAAGCGGAGTAGGATCAAGTAACGTACGTCCCATCATCTCTCCACGAAGGTGTCGAATTTCCTGCTCCCATGGCCATGTCCTTCAGGCTTCCTGTGGTGCATGGTAATGAATCTTTACACTGCTGTCGGGATCGTCTCTAGTTGTCGCTTCTGGAGGGCCTCCTCGCCTGTCGGATTAAAGCCATCGCTCTCTCTCTCTCTCCCTCCCCCTCTCTCTCTCTCTCTCTCTCCTCCACCTCGTCGTCATTGGTGAGGACTTCTTGACTTATTGTAAGAACCGAGGATAAGAACCGAGGAGGACGTTTATAAAGGTTAATGCGAATATGTTACCACCATCTGTCATTATCTCTTCATTGACGCTAACGTTCCCATTCTGGACAGAGGCAACAGGTTTCTAAAACTGTACTGCTCTATACACGCTGGCAACCAGATTTTCAGCCATACTACACGGTAGACATTGACAGCAGGCCTTTTGAACTTTGCTACACTGTAGACATTGACGACAGGCCTTTTGAACCATGCTGTATTGTAGACATTGACAACAGGCCTTTCGAACCATGCTACACTGTAGATATTGACAGCAGGCCTTTTAAACCATGCTGTGTTGCAGACATTGACAACAGGCCTTTTGAACCATGCTGTATTGTAGTCATTGACAACAGGCCTTTTCAACCATGCTACACTGTAGACATTGACAACAGGCCTTTTGAACCATGCTGTATCATAGACATTCACTGTAGGCGTTTTAAACCATGCTACACTGTAGACATTGACAACAGGCCTTTTGAACCATGCTACATTGTAGACATTGACAACAGGCCTTTTGAACCATGCTGTATTGTAGACATTAAACATGCTACACTGTAGACATTGCCAACATGCCTTTTGAATCGTGCTGTACTGTAGACATTTACAACAGGCCTTTTGAACCATACTACACTGTAGACATTGACAACAGGCCTTTTGAACCATGCTGTATTGTAGACATTCACTGCAGGCCTTTTGAACCATGCTACACTGTAGACATTGACAACAGGCCTTTTGAACCATGCTACACTGTAGACATTGACAACAGGCCTTTTGAACCATGCTGTGTTGCAGACATTGACAACAGGCCTTTTGAACCATGCTACACTGTAGACATTTACATCAGGCCTTCTGAACCATGCTGTATTGTAGACGTTGACAACATGCCTTTTGAACCATGCTGTGTTGTAGACCGTAAACAACAGGCCTCTTGAGCCATGCTACACTGTAGACATTGACCACAGACGTTTTGAAACATGCTGTATTGTAGATATTGACAACAGGCCTTTTGGACATGCTACACTGTAGACATTGACAGCAGGCCTTTTGAACCATGTGTCACTATAGACATTGACAACAGGCGTTTTGAACCATGCTGTGTTGTAGACATTGACACCAAGTCTTTTGAACCATGCTGTATTGTAGACATTGACATCAGGCCTTTTGAACCATGCTGTATGGTAGACATTGACAACAGGCCTTTTAAACCATGCTACACTGTAGACATTGACAGCAGGCCTTTTGAACCATGCTGTGTTGTAGACATTAAACAACAGGCCTCTTGAGCCATGCCACACTGTAGACATTGACCACAGACCTTTTGAAACATGCTGTATTGTAGACATTGACAACAGGCCTTTTGAACCATGCTGTATTGTAGACATTGACAACAGGCCTTTTGAACCATGGTGTATTGTAGACATTGACAGCAGTACTTTTGAACCTTGCTGTACTGTTGACATTTACAGCACGCCTTTTGAGCCATGCTGTATTGTAGACATTGACAGCAGACCTTTTGAACCATGCTATACTGTAGACATTGACAACAAGCCTTTTGAACCAAGCTGTATTGTAGACATTGACAAGAGGCCTTTTGAGCCATGCTGTATTGTAGATATTGACATCAGGCCTTTTGTACCATGCTATACTGTAGACATTGACAACAAGCCTTTTGAACCAAGCTGTATTGTATACATTGACAAGAGGCCTTCTGAACCATGCTGTATTGTAGACATTGACAACAGGCCATTTGAACCATGCTATACTGCAGACATTCACAACGGGCCTTTTGAACCATGCTGTATTTTAGACATTGACAACATGCCTTTTGAACCATCTAGACATTGACAACAGGCTTTTTGAACTATGCTAATCTGTAGACATTAACAACAGGCCTTTTGAACCATGCTGTTTTGTAGACATTGACAGCAGGCATTTTCAACCATGCTGTATTGTAGACATTGACAAGAGGCGTTTTGAACCATGGTACGCTGTAGACGTTGACAGCAGGCCTTTTGAACCATTCTAAACTGAGGGCAGTGACATCAGTTTTGTTAACCTTGATGTACTGTAGGCTGAAGTCAGTCCAGCGTCCGTCTGCCATCTGTAACCATGTAACCCACTACTACCTGCTATCTCTACCTGTAACCCAGTACTACCTGCCGTCTGCTACCTGTAACAATGTAACCCAGTACTACCTGCCGTCTGCTACCTGTAACAATGTAACCCAGTACTACCTGCCGTCTGCTACCTATAACCATGTAACCCAGTACTACCTGCCGTCTGCTACCTATAACCATGTAACCCAGTATTACCTGCCGTCTGCTACCAGTAACTCACTCTCTCTCTCTAACGCCGACTTATCTCAACAACAAAGTTCCCATTAATAATGTTTGTAACAAACGTAATAACCGCATTCCTCTCCCAAGAACTAATCTTTTTATGTCTTCTCTCATTTATTCCGGAAGCAAATTATGGAATGATATACATGATCACATTAAACGCAAATCAAGCGTTTTGTCATTTAGGAAGGCATACCACGCACATATGATAGAACAGGGTTACGGCAAAACATGTTGAGTAACATAATGTACAACAAACTCAACTTGATGGATCCTCTTATGCATGTTCATGTGATTTGAATTGACGATGTACTTGTACTGTAAGCATTTGGTGGTATACGATGGTGTTTGTGTGGAGGAGGCGAGCATTTGAAGTAATTACGTGTGCGGAGATGCTTGCACACGCTTGTGTGTGTGTGTGTGTGTGTGTGTTTGCGTGCGTGTGTGTGTGTATGTATGTGTGCGCGCGCACACGTTGTGTGTATGTGTGTGTGTATGTGTGTTCTGTTGTGTGTATGTTTGTGTGCGTTCACGTGCGCGTATGTGTGTGTGAGTTTCACGTGTATGTAAGTTTGTGTGTGTGTGTGTGTATGTGTGTGTGCGTGCGTGCATGCGTGTGTGTGTGTGTTTGAGCCCATGCGTGTGCGCACATGCTTCTTTTCGTTTCTTCTTTTTTTTTCCGAATGTACATTATTCCTAAATTGTGACCTAGCCCTTGTTACTAGGTAATATTTATGTTAATCATGTTTCGTCGTTATAAGCTTGTTCATTGTTTCCTTTTCGTGTATCATCTATATGTTCATTTTGATATTATTTGTTACTGTTTTTGTTCTTTAGGGCATGGTGTGAAAAAGCTGTAAGCGTATCCATTTCACCCTCAATAAAAATATTCGTATTCCTATTCTCTCTCTCTCTCTCTCTCTCTCTCTCTCTCTCTATCCCTCCCCCCTCCACCTCGTCGTCATTGATGAGGACTTCTTGACTTATTGTCAGAACCGAGGAGGACATTTATAGAGGGTAATGCGAATATGTTACCACCATCTGTCATTATCTCTTCATTGACGCTAGCGTTCCATTCTGGACAGAAGCAACAGGTTTCTAAAACTGTACTGCTCTATACACGTTGGCAACCAGATTTTCAGCCATACTACACGGTAGACATTGACAGCAGGCCTTTTGAACCTTGCTACACTGTAGAACATTGACAGCAGGCCTTCTGAACCATGCTGTGTGGTAGACATTGACAGCAGGCCTTTTGAACCATGCTGTGTTGTAGACATTGACTGCAGGCCTTTTGAACCATGCCACCCTGTAGACATTGACAGCAGGCCTTTTGAACCATGCTGTAATGTAGACATTGACAGCAGACCTTTTGAACCATGCTGTATTTTAGACATTGACAAAGGCCTTTTGAACCATGCGTATTGCAGACATTGAAAGCAGGCCTTTTGAACCATGCTGTATTGTAGACATTGTCAACAGATAAGATAATGTTGCTTATAGCCCAGCTGACCGCAAAGGGCCACATCAGGGCTGTCACCACGTTAAAATCAACTCAAGTCATTTTTAAAAAAAACAAAAAAAAACCCTTTCATACATCTCTTTAAACGACATCTTCTAAAACGCACCAGAAACTTCGTTAAAAATCTTTCTTCCGTAAAATCTTAAATCAGATGAAAAATGTTAATCTCTCTCAAAAACTCAAAGATCACGTCAGGCGGGACATCTCTGAACAGGATTTTCATGGACTCTGCTGTAAAATGTTTGTGTCTCACATCGTGCAAGTCCCAACACTCTAAAAGAATATGTTTCATTGTGAGTGGCACATGACATGGAATGCACCACGGTGCTTCTTCACTCTTTAAAAGGTACGGATGGGTAAAATACGAATGGCCGGTGTGCAGCCGGCACAGAACTGTTTCTTCTTTACGACCACCAGACGTAGATGGGAGGAACTCCTTAAGGTTTGGACGGATCTGAAAGAGTTTGTTATCCGTCTGTGTATTCCAATCCTCCTGCCACAGGTCTCTCACATAATCGTTAATTTTGGGTTTCAGATCTGAGCAAGGGATATAAATGTTGGACATTTCTCTCTTGTGGCATTCTTGGCTAAACGATCAACCATTTCGTTCCCTCCGATGCCAACATGACCAGGAACCCAAGCTAGAATAATGTTGTAACCATCTGCTTTCAACTTGCTAAAAAGTTCAAAGAAGTATAAAAGTTCTGGATGCTGAAGGTTGCGGCCAGCTATGGCCTCCAAAGCTGACAGCGAATCCGACAGAACCAGAAAGTCCCTCTTCGTAGATTGTGAGATTATCCTCAGCGCCAGAACCAGAGCAGTAAGTTCAGCAGAATAGACAGAAGCATCTGGAGGTATATGTTTTAACAGTATCTGAGAAGGAGCACCAGGGCAATAGGCTGCACAGGCCACTCCATCCTCAGACTTGGAACCGTCAGTGAAAATTTTCTGACAGGATGGAAATTTTGAACAGCGGTCAGCATACAAGGCCTTGTATTCCTGAGAGCTGGTAGACTCTTTACGAAAAGCTGCAAGATCAAAACGAATCTCTGGTGTGAAAAAGGTCCACGGAGGCTGATCCGGAAACTTGGAAAAATCAGACCACACTCCTAGGTCTAGACCTGCATTCCGTGCGTGAGGCTGCATATGAAGACCAAACGGCGGAATACAGTTAGGTTGTTTTCGAATTTGCTTTGAAACTGGGGGTCAAAGACACAGTCATAGGCAGGATTCTGCGGTTCTGAGAACAGTTTGATATAGTAATTTAGAGACATTTTCAGCCTGCGGTTGGACAGTGAGGGTTCACCTGCCTCTGCGTACAGGCTGTACACAGGGGTGGTGCGGAATGCTCCAGATAAGATAAGATAATGTTGCTTATAGCCCAGCCGACCGCAAGGGGCCACATCAGGGCTGTCACCACGTTAAAATCAACTCACAAGTCATTAAAAAAAAAAAAAAAAAAAAAAAAAAAAAAACCTTTCACACATCTCTTTAAATGACATCTTCTAGAAACGCACCAGAAACTTCATTAAAAATCTTTCTTCCGTAAAATCTTAAATCAGATGAAAAATGTTAATCTCTCTCAAAAATTCAAGGATCACGTCAGGCGGGACATCCCTGAACAGGATCTTCATGGACTCCGCTGTAAAATGTTTGTGTCTCACATCGTGCAAGTCCCAACACTCTAAAAGAATATAGTTTCATTGTGAGTGGCACATGACATGGAATGCACCACGGAGCTTCTTCACTCTTTAAAAGGTAGGAATGAGTAAAATACGAATGGCCGGTGTGCAGCCGGCACAGAACCGTTTCCTCTTTACGACCACCAGACGTAGATGGGAGGAACTCCTTAAGGTTTGGACGGATCCGAAAGAGTTTGTTATCCGTCTGGGTATTCCAATCCTCCTGCCAGAGGTCTTTCACATAATCATTAATTTTGGGTTTCAGATCTGAGCAGGGGATACATATGTTGGACAATTTCTCTCTTGTGGCATTCTTGGCTAAACGATCAACCATTTCGTTCCCTCCGATGCCAACATGACCAGGAACCCAAGCCAGAATAATGTTGTAACCATCCACTTTCAACTTGCTAAAAAGTTCAAAGAAATGTAAAAGTTCTGGATGCTGAAGGTTGCGGCCAGCTATGGCCTCCAAAGCTGACAGCGAATCCGACAGAACCAGAAAGTCCCTCTTGGTAGATTGTGAAATTATTTTCAAAGCCAGAACCAGAGCAGTAAGTTCAGCAGAATAGACAGAAGCATCTGGAGGTATATGCTTTAACAGTATCTGAGAAGGAGCACCAGGGCAATAGGCTGCACAGGCCACTCCATCCTCAGACTTGGAACCGTCAGTGAAAATTTTCTGATAAGATGGGAATTTTCAACAGAGTTCAGCATACAAGGCCTTGTATGCCAGAGAGCTGGTAGACTCTTTACGAAAGGCTGCAAGATCAAAACGAATCTCTGGTGTGAAAAAGGTCCACGGAGGCTGATCTGGAAATTTGGAAAAATCCGACACAACTCCTAGGTCTAAACCTGCATTCCGCGCGTGAGCTGCATACGAACCAACGCGGAATACAGTTAGGTTGGTTTGATTTGCTGAAACGGGGTCAAAGACACAGTATAGGCAGATTCTGCGTTCTGAACAGCTGATATAGTATTTAGAGACATTTTCAGCCTGCGTTGGACGTGAGGTTCACCTGCTTGGTACAGGCTTACACAGGTGGCGAAAGTCCAAGACAGAGTCAACTTGATGTGATAGACCCAAAGTTCAGACAAGGGTCTTGCAGACGTACACAGCCGCCTATCCATTGGAGGGACCAGGCTCTGTAAGATGCAGAAAGTTTCTTATCAGCCCCCACGTGTAGCGCACGACCGCAATATTCAGGCTTTGCAGAGTTTGAGATTTTTATGTGCTGAGAAGTTGAGTTTGATCAAAATAATCAGGAATTGGCTCTTTACAGCTGCAATGGTGGACTTGTCCAGACGAATTCAGGTCAACAAAAAATGACGAAAATTGTGAAAATGGTTTGACTGAGTTTGGTACGTGAGAAGGGAAACCCTTTTTGCCCGGCCTCTGCTGGATCTTGTTGACACCAAGTTGAGTCGACGCTGTTACGCTGGGGTTAGAATTTCAACTGGTGACAGCGCAAAATTGTCAACAAAACTGAGAGGATTGGCCTGGTTACAGGATGGTGGTGTCAAGCTTACGAGTTCGGACAAAAGAAGCGACAATGTGTGTATTGACATGGATTGGGGGAAAGGGTGTTTTCCAGAGCGGATTTGGAGTGGAGTCGAGCTGTCGGTGGTAGGAAGCAACTGTGACGCGCAAAATGGCACAACGGAGTTCAGTCCACTAGCGGGAGTTGACATCGTTTCGAGTCGAAAACAGAGCGACCACAGAGCTATTGGACGAAGATTGGAGGGTTGGGATAAGGTCACTGTCGGGGTTGGATTTCCGGAACCCGCACTGTTGACTGGCCAAAAGGCCATCGGTTTCCAGCTTCCACATCAGACGGGAGTTGACCATCTTCTCCATCAAACTTACAGAGGCAGCTAGTCAGAGCTATTGGACGATAGTTGGAAGGGTTGGTAAGGTCCTTTCCAGGCTTTGGAATTGGAATGATCAGGGCTTTCCGCCAGGAGGGCGGAAAGCACCCTGTGGTCCAGATATGGTTGTATACTTTAAGAAGGGTCTGGAGACAGCCTTCTGGAAAATGTTTCAAAACCTGATAATGAATATCATCCAGACCAGGGGCAGAATCAGTGCAGGTTTGTAAAGCTGTTTTCAGTTCATTGATTGAAAAAGGGAGATTGTAGGCTTCAGAGTTGTCTGATGTGAAATTGTATAAAGATTTCTCTCTGAGTTGTTTGTTTTTTAAAAATGCTGCAGATTTATTTGAAGATGAGGAGTTCTGTTGGATGATGGAAGCCAACAGATTGGCAACAGCTTGTTTGTCAGTGACCCGAGCATCGGCAAGTTTCAAGTGATGAATGGAGGGGTTGGTGTTTTTCCCTTTGATTTTTCTGATGATGTTCCAGACTTTTTTCTTTGAAGTTTTTGATGTCAGCCCGGAGCAGAAGTTTCTCCAAGACTGACGTTTACTGATTTTGAAAGTGTGTCTCGATTTGGCGCGGAGTTTCTGATGGGCTCGAGCGTTGGGACCTGAAGGTCGGTGGTATACCCGACGCTGAGCCCGTTTGCGAACTTTTGAAATTTGTTGGCAGTCTGAATTAAACCAGGGTGTTTTGGGCATTTGGAGTTTGTCGGAAGACATTGGAATACAGGTTTCAGCACAGTTTATCACAGTACTGGTCAGAGATTCTGCTGGGTCTGGACTCTGAAGAAAATCAATTTCCTGGAATTCTTTTGAAATATTGGTTACAAAGAGATCCCAGTTGGCCTTCTTATAATTAAAATGTTGTGAGACAGAAGCGCTCTCAGTTAATACAGGTTTTAAAAGAACAGGGAAATGGTCACTTCCGTGTAGATCGTCATGGACAGACCACTCATAGTCCAGGACCAGCGAGGGGTCACAAATCGACAAATCTAAACACAAAAGTGAACCTGTGGAAGAGTGGAGGTAAGTTGGAGCTCCATCGTTCAGACAACACAAATCAAAGTCTGAAAGGACATCCTCAAGAAGCAGACCTCTGGATGACGAACTGACACTACCCCAAAGAGGATTGTGACCATTAAAGTCACCCAACAACAAAAAAGGTCGAGGAAGTTCTCCGATCAGACCGACAAGGTCCTGACGACAAACCGGGACAGAAGGTGGCAGATAAAGTGAACAAATTGTTATAGTTTTATGGAGAGTGACTCTCGCAGCTACAGCCTGAAGGGGGGTAGTCAGAGCGACAGGACTAAACAGCAAAGTTTTATGTAAAAGAAGGGCAACACCGCCCGACAGTCCCAATGAGGATGGTTGTGCAGGTTTGGAAAGAACATTAAAGCCAGAAAGAGTGAAGGTCTTCTGGCTTTGAATTTTAGTTTCCTGAAGAGCCACGACGGAAGGTTTCATAGTTTGACACAGAAGCTGCAGCTCCTCAAAATTTGAATTTAGACCACGGATATTCCAATGGATTAGTTTGCTATCCATGGTGCAGAGGACGAATAGGAGCGAAATCAGGTCATCTCCTCATCCACGTCTGCATCCAATAGAGCAAATTTATTGCTTAGTTTCACTGGACTATGTTGGTTTTCAGACCTGCTGGCAGACTTGCCCACAGGTGAAGAAGGTCTGGATTTTGGAGATGGTGGAGGTTTCTTCCTCATCTCCACCATCTCCACACTTGGTTGAACTCCCTTGCCCGCACGGGCACTGCTCGAGGAAGTTCGAGGCGGGAGGCCTGGCTTTTTCATCTGCCCAGCAGCAGATGGAGTAGACTGCTGGGCAGTCTGAGGGGTGGCGGATTGTTTTGCCTCCACCAGGGGCACCCACTTTGGGTTGGGAGGTGGTGGACTTGCTTCCACCCGAGCTTAACGGTCTTCCTTGTAATGTCTTGGAGAAAATAAATTCATCAGTCTGGCAGCAGACTGAACGGGTCGTTACTTTCTTTATTGCTGAAGCATATGAAGACGCTGTTGGTGTCTGACTGCCAACAACCTGCTTACGTGCCTCAAAAAATGAGATCTTCTTTTCTGTTTTAACTTTCTGAATGTTGGACTCCTGGATCCAGACAGGGCAGTTGCGTGAAGAGGAGGGGTGGTCACCACCGCAGTTTGCGCAATGAGCCGGGTCTTTACATGGCCCATCATGGGTTGCCTTGCAACAAACACCACACACCTCCTCCCCAGAACAGCGATCTCTGACATGTCCAAATTTCTGACATCTGAAACACCTCAACGGGGATGGGACATACAATTGCACACGGACATTTAGGTACCCTACTTTAATGACCTGAGGCAGCACAGGGTTGCAGAATGTCAGAAAGAGGGTGTTGGTGGGCACTCTTTCTGCACCTTTTTTGACTGTCACCCTATGCACCTCTGTCACACCTTGGGATGCAAGTTCTGTCTTGATCTCCACTTCCAAGACACCTTTCAAATCCGGGCACCGAATAACTCCCTTGGATGAATTCAATTGCTTATGGGGAGTCACCCGAATCTCTCTGTCCACGAGCTTTTTTGCCTTCAACAGCTGTTCCGATTGTTTTTTTGACCTGCACTGGACGAGGAATGATCCGTTCCGTAGCCTTTTCACGGACTGAGGGTCACCCGCTAGACCTTGGAAGCCCTTCTGGATTGCAAAAGGACTCAGAGCTGAAATGGGCTTTTCCTGCTCCGTCCCTTCTATCACGAGCCAGGAAGCCCAGAAACCTGTCCTCTCTCTTATCTCTATATCCGAGTCACTGTCCGATTCGAAATCCCCTGAAATAGGGGCTGCTGCCTTCCTCTTCTTTTTGGGGGGGATGATTTTTGAAAAAGCCATGTTTAGTTTAATTATATTTCGTCTCTCCCTTACCCACCCACCTTGGAGTCCAACTAAGGGGCCAGGGCCAAGAAATCACTGTCTTGACCCCTTCCAGGCTTCAGGAGAGATATACGACAAACAGAACGCCACTACCCCTATCCCCCCTGATCATGCTCAACTCCCGGGAACAGAGAGCCGAGCACTGCAGGGGTTAACTTGGCCAGCGGGAGAACTGCCTGTCTTGACCCAGCCCCAAGAAGGGGGAGCCGATTAGTACACGCAGGCCAGAGTGTACCTCCTGTCTAGGAGAGGTCCGAGCCAAAGTGGTGTGCTGAGGGCGTTGGCCCTCTCAATCACCAGGATCTCATCCCCCTCCGTCACAGGTCGCACCGCACGGCAAACGCGGTGGATCTTAAGAAGACCACAGAGAGAAAAGGAGTGTGGAAAAGAAGACTTGAAGGGGAGACGAAGATAGAAAAGAGCCAAATAAGAAAGGCAGAAAACAAGAAAAGGAGAAAGGCGGGTTACTATTAGTCAGGATCCTCACCCTTAGCCTATCTGACATGGGAAGCCCTACCAGGGGCATCAACTCCTTACCACGTTATGTTTAGGCCAGACAGCATCTTGACTTCTCAGGCCTAGAAGCAGTTTTAAAAAACCAGCCTATCTTCAAGTATTGATGCCCCCGCCAGCAAAGCCTAAGGGATCACAGGACCACGCAAGCCCTCCGACCACGGCAAGGTTGCAACCCCCGGAGGGGCGGAATGCTCCAAGACAAAGACGAAGCCCTTGATGGTGGATAGGGTCCAAGAGTTTCAGATAAGAGGGTCTTGCAGAGCCGTACACAGCACAACCATAGTCCAGTTTGGAGCGGACCAGGGCTCTGTAGAGACACAGCAAAGTTTTCTTATCAGTGCCCCAGTCAGTGCGTGCTACGACCCGCAGAATATTCAGAGCTTTCTGGCAAGAAGTTTTGAGATTTTTAATGTGGCTGAGAAAGTTGAGTTTTTGATCAAAAATAACTCCTAGGAATTTGGCTTCTTTTACCTGGAATGGTGGACTTGTCCAGACGAATTTCAGGATCAGCAAAAAATTGACGAAAATTGTGAAAATGGATTGACTGAGTTTTAGTACATGAGAAGGTAAACCCGTTTTCCTTGGCCCACTGTTGGATCTTGTTGACACAAAGTTGGAGTCGACGCTGTACGCTGGCGTAAGAAGCTCCAACTGCGTACAGCGCAAAATCGTCAACGAACAGAGAGGATTCAGAACCCTGGCTTACCGATTTGACAATGTCGTTAATTTTAATGCTGAAAAGGGCAGGAGAAAGGATGCTCCCCTGAGGTACACCCAACTCCTGCCCATGGATGTCAGAGAGTGTGGTGCCAACACGCACCTGGAACTGTCGATCAGCCAGAAAGTTTTGGATAAACAGAGGCAGGTGACCACGAAAACCAAGTTTGTGCAGGTCCATAAGGATTCCTGATTTCCATGTGGTGTCGTACGCTTTTTCGAAAAAGATAGCGACCACATGCTGTTTATTGACAAAGGCGTTGCAGATGGTGGTTTCCAGACGGATTAAATGGTCAACTGTCGAGTGGTACTTCCGGAAACCGCACTGTTCACTGGCCAAAAGGCCATCGGTTTCCAGCTTCAACATCAGACGGGAGTTGACCATCTTTTCCATCAACTTAAAAAGGCAGCTAGTCAGAGCTATTGGACGATAGTTGGAAGGGTTGGTAAGGTCCTTTCCAGGCTTAGGTATTGGAATGATCAGGGCCTTCCGCCAGGAGGGCGGAAAGGACCCTGTGGTCCAGGTATGGTTATAGACTTTGAGAAGAGTCTGGAGACAGCCTTCTGGAAAATGTTTCAAAACCTGATAATGAATATCATCCAGACCAGGGGCAGAATCAGTGCAGGTTTGTAAAGCTGATTTTAGTTCGTGGATTGAAAAAGGAAGATTGTATGCCTCAGAGTTATCTGATGTGAAATTGTATGAAGATTTCTCTCTGATTTGTTTGTTTCTTTAAAAGGCAGCAGATTTATTTGAAGATGAGGAGTTCTGTTGGATGGTGGAGGCCAACAGATTGGCAACAGCTCGTTTGTCAGTGTCGGCAAGTTTCAAGTGATGAATGGAGGGGTTGGTGTTCTTCCCTTTGATTTTTCTGATGATGTTCCAGACTTTTTTCTTTGAAGTTTTAGATGTCAGCCCGGAGCAGAAGTTTCTCCAAGACTGACGTTTACTGATTTTGAAAGTGTGTCTCGATTTGGCGCGGAGTTTCTGATGGGCTCGAGCGTTGGGACCTGATGGTCGTTGGTATACCCGACGCTGAGCCCGTTTGCGTACGTTTGAGATGTGTTGGCAGTCAGAATTAAACCAGGGTGTTTTGGGCATTTGGAGTTTATTGGAAGACATTGGAATACAGGTTTTAGCACACTTTATCACAGTGTTAGTCAGAGATTCAGCTGGGTCTGGACTCTGAAGAAAATCAATTTCCTGGAATTCTTTCGAAATATTGGTGGCAAAAAGATCCCGGTTGGCCTTCTTATAATTAAGATGTTGTGAGACAGAGGCGGTTTCAGTTAATACGGGCTGTAAAAGAACAGGGAAATGGTCACTTCCGTGCAGATCGTCATGGACAGACCATTCATAGTCCAGGACCAGCGAGGGGTCACAAATTGACAAATCTAAACACGAAAGTGAACCTGTGGAAGTTGGAGCTCCATCGTTCAGACAACACAAAAAGTCAGACAGGACATCCTCAAGAAGCAGACCTCTGGATGACGAACTGACACTACCCCAAAGAGGATTGTGACCATTAAAGTCACCCAACAGCAAAAAAGGTCGAAGAAGTTCTCTGATCAGACTGACAAGGTCCTGACGACAAACCGGGGCAGAAGGTGGCAGATACAGTGAGCTAATTGTAACAGTCTTGTGGAGAGTGACTCTTGCAGCTACAGCCTGAAGGGAGGTAGTCAGAGCGACAGGACTAAACAGCAAAGTTTTATGTAAAAGAAGGGCAACACTGCCCGACAGTCCCAATGAGGATGGTTGTGCAGGTTTGGAAAGAATATTAAAGCCAGAAAGAGTGAAGGTCTTCTGGCTTTGAATTTTGGTTTCCTGAAGAGCCACGACGGAAGGTTTTATAGTTTGACACAGAAGCTGGAGCTCCTCAAAGTTTGAATTTAGGCCACGGATATTCCAATGGATTATTGTACTGTCCATGGTGCAGAGGATGAATAGGAGAGAAATCAGATCATCTCCTCGTCATCGTCTGTGTTCAGTGGAGCAAATTTATTGCTTAGTTTCACTGGACTGTTTGGGTCTTCAGACCTGCTGGCAGACTTGCCTACAGGTGAAGAAGGCCTGGATTTTGGAGATGGTGGAGGTTTCTTCCTCATCTCCACACTCGGTTGCCTGCACGAGCACTGCTCAAGGAAGTTCGAGGCGGGAGGCCTGGCTTTTTGATCTGCCCAGCAGCAGATGGAGTAGACTGCTGGGCAGTCTGAGGGGTGGCGGATTTTTTGCCTCCACCAGGGGCATCCAGTTTGGGTTGGGAGGTGGTGGACTTGCTTCCACCAGAGTTTACCAGTCTTCCTTGCAGCATTTTAGAGAAAATAAATTCATCAGTCTGGCAGCAGACTGACCGGGTCGAAACTTTCTTTACTGCTGAAGCATATGAAGACGCTGTTGGCGTCTGACTGCCAACAACCTGCTTACGTGTCTCAAAAAACGAGATCTTTTCTGTTCTTTCTGGATGTTGGACTCCTGGATCCAGACAGGGCAGCTGCAGAAGAGGAGGGGTGGTCGCCACCGCAGTTCACACAATGCGCCGGGTCTTTACACGGCCCATCATGGGTTGCCTTGCAACAAACACCACACACCTCCTGCCCAGAACAGCGGTCTCTGACATGTCCAAACTTCTGGCATTTGAAACACCTCAATGGGGATGGGACATATAGTTGGACACGGACATTTAAGTACCCTACTTTAATGATCGGAGGTAAGAAAGGGTTACAGAATGTCAGAAAGAGGGTGTTGGTGGGCACTCTTTCTGCACCTTTTTTAACTGTCGCCCTATGCACCTCTGTCACACCCTGGGATACTAGCCAAGAGGACCAAAATCCTGACATCTTCCTTTTTTCTATATCAGAATCCGAGTCTGCATCAGACTCCTGCGACATTCTTCGTGAAATTAGATTCACTTGTCTTTTTTGGGGGGATGGTTGTTTGGTGAAGAAGCCATATTTAGAGGAATAAAATTTCATCTCTCCCTTACCCACCCATCATGGAGTCCAACTAAGGGGCCAGGGCCAAGAAATCATTGTCTTGACCCCTTCCAGGTTTCAGGAGAGATATACAACAGACAGAAACCTACCAACCCTATCCCCCTGATCATGCCCAACTCCCGGGAACAGAGAGCCGAGTACTGCAGGGGTTACCTTGGCCAGTCGGAGAACTGCCTGTTTCGACCCAGCCCCATGAAGGGGAAACCGATTGATACACCCGGGCCAGAGTGTACCCCCTGTCTAGGAGAGGTCCGAGCCAAAGTGATGTGTTGAGGGCGTTGGCCCTCTCAATCACCAGGATCTCATTCCCCTCCATCACAGGTCGCACTGCACGGCAAACGCGGCGGATCTTAAGAAGACCACGGAGAGAAAAAGAGTGTGGAAAAGAAGACTTGAAGGGGAGACGAAGATAGAAAAGAGCCAAATAAGAAAGGCAGAAAACAAGAAAAGGAGAAAGGCGGGTTACTATTAGTCAGGATCCTCACCCTTAGCCTATCTGACATTGGAAGCCCTACCAGGGGCATCAACTCCTTACCACGTTGTGCTTAGGCCAGATAGCATCCTGACTTTTCAGGCCTAGAAGCATTGTAAAGAAAACCAGCCTATTGTCAAGTATTGATGCCCCCGCCAGCAAAGCCTACGGGATCACAGGACCACGCAAGCCCTCCGACCACGGCAAGGTTGCAACCCCCGGAGGGAGACATTGTCAACAGGCCTTTTGAACCATGCTGTTTTGTAGACATTGACAACAGGCCTTTTGAACCATGCTGTATGGTATACATTGACAACAGGCCTTTTGAACCATGCTACACTGTAGACATTGACAGCAAGCCTTTTAAACCATGCTGTGTTGCAGACATTGACAGCAGGCCTTTTGAACCATGCTGTATTGTAGACACTGACAACAGGCCTTTTGAACCATGCTGTATTGTAGACATTGACAGCAGGCCTTTTGAACCATGCTGTATTGTAGACATTGACAGCAGGCCTTTTGAACCATGCTGTATTGTAGACATTCACTGCAGGCGTTTTTTGAACCAAGCTACACTGTAAACATCGACTGCCGAGTCCTGATTGAAAAGCATCTACAATACCAAAAGGATCTCTTCCACAACTTCATCGACTTTAAGAAGGCATTCGACCGGGTGTGGCACAACGGCCTACGGCAGGTTCTCAGAGACTTCTTCTTCTTCTTCTTCTGCGTTCGATTGAAGCTGGATGCGTCAGACTTGTAACCCGGCCGCCATGATGAAGCCCGCGGTCTTCTCCAGGTCAGAACGGGCTCCCCAAAGCTGCGCCTGTAACTCCGCTCCCCCGGCCAGGTTTTGTGTCGTAGAGCTGCGTGAGTAGGACAGCGCAGGAGGACATGTTCAGGGGTCTGGGGTCCAGTGCCGCATGGACACTGGTCAGTGTATGTGATCTTCAGGCGGTTAAGGTGGCTCAGCAGTCTGCAGTGGCCGGTCCTCAGTCTGAAGAGGATTGTCTGCTGGTGCCTTTGGAGCTGGTGGATCGGGTCAGCACCACTCTCTGCACCCAGCCTTCTCTTCCACTGGGACTGAAACTGGTTGTGGATGATGGTCTTGGCCTCCCTGTAGGTCACGGGGTGGCTGAACTGCTCCATTTTGCTGCCTGCTTTGGAGAGAGCATCAGCTTTTTCGTTGCCCATGATCCCACAATGAGACGGAATCCACTGAAGCGTAATGACAGACTGTTTTGAGAGTTCATGGAGGGCAGCCTTGATGTCTTGCGTATGTTGTTCATTTCTTGTGTTCTGAAGTCCCTGCAGCAGAGATCGGCAGTCTGTGAAGAAGACAACCTTCTGTGATGGGCTGGCCGGTTCCAGAAAGATCCTCACTGCGTGGAGCAGTGCTATTGCCTCCGCTCTGTAGTTGGAGGAGATCTTTCCAGTAGGGAAGGCCTTGTGTGTCAATCTTCCATTGGTGTGTCTGATGAAGAACCCTGCTCCTCCATTCTTGACTGCTCCTTCTGAGGATCCATCTGTGAAGACGTGGGTCCACTCACTGGGGTTGTATTGGTTGGCGATCATCTCCTGTGCTAGAGCTTTCATTACTTGAGGGGCTTGACGGTCCATTCTTTTAATGCCAGGAACTTCGGTGATGATTGCGACATCTTCCAGGTGATTGTCTGGTTCCTCAACATTTGGAAGCATCTCCATTTCGGCTGGTGAAACAGGCAGCAGGTCTTCATTGCTGCGATGCAGGCTCTTAGACAGGTGGTTGAAACTTGTTCTCTTTAGCCTGTTTTTGGTGGGGTTCTGCATCTCGGTGTGCATGGGTGGGTAGGCATACGCAGTAACTTTTCACTGTGGATGAAAACCTTCTCCTCGCGTCTGTCTTCGAGGGAATGTAGACTAGTAAGCTTCTCCATGGCTTGGATTGGGGTAGTCTTCATCCCTCCAGTGATCAGTCGCAATCCTGCATTCTGCACTTTGTTCAGGCGACTGGTGTTGGTCTTGGATGCAGTGGCCCATGCAGAACTGCCATACTCCAGGGTTGGTCTGACGGTACCCACATACACCTTCTGCAGGATGCTGCTGTTTGCGCCCCAGGATGTACCGGCCAGCTTCTTCATGATAGCGAGCTTCCTGACTGCTTCGTTTTCAATGTTCTTGAGGTGCAGATTCCAAGTAAGCCGCTTGTCCAGCTTGATGCCTAGGTATGTTGGGTTGTCTTCTTGTTTTAGCTCTCTTCCATTTATTTTCAGGCTGATGGTTTCTCGCAGTGGCGACAGCGAGAAGACTGTGGCCACTGTCTTGGTGGCATTGACTTCTACGCCCCAGTCAGAGGCCCATCTTCCGACGTGTTCCAGTGCTTCCTGCATCCTGTAGCTGGCTGTGGTTAAATGTTCTGCAGCACTCCAGGCAGCAAAATCGTCGGCGTGGAGAGCTCTGGAGATGTGCTTGGTGAGCTTCTCAGCGATGTCATCAATGAAGATGAGAAAGAGTGTAGGGGAGATGACTCCTCCTTGTGGTACACCTTGTTGTAGAGTGATTCGGTGGCTAATTTTCCCATCAAGCTGAACTCTTGCTGTGCGGTACTGGAGGAAGTTGCGTATCCAGCGGTACATATTCCCTTCCACTTTCTTGTTTAGCAGCTTCAGGAGAAGTCCTTCCTTCCATACCTTGTCGAAGGCTTTGGTCAGGTCCACAAAGACAGCGAGTACCTTTTTCTTCTCCTGAAAGGCGTTTTCGATCTGTTGGGCGAGGTACACAAGCTGGTCTTCCGTACTGTGGTTTTTCCTGTATGCTGACTGTGTGTTGCTGAGCAGGTGATTTTCTTCCAGGTGTTTCAGCAGTCTTGTGTTCACCATTCTTTCCATCACCTTGCCCAGACAACTGAGGAGGCTGATTGGTCGGTAGCTGGATTTCTTGGTTTTGTCTTTTTGTTTCTTTCTGATGGGGATGATGACTGCTTCTCTCCATCGGTCTGGGAATTTCCCTGAGCTCCATGACTGGTTGATGATCAGAAGGAGCTTCTGTTTTGCTGTGGTTCCAAGTCTCCTGATCATGTCATTGGTAACACCATCTTTCCCTGGGGCTTTCTTTGGCTTTAGTTTTTTAATGGCTGCATTGAGTTCAGTCATGGAGAAGGCTGACATCATGGACGGTGTAGGGTTCTGGTGTTTCAGCTTCTCCCTGGTTTCCTTGCTGACTTCCTGTACTCGGGCAATGGGTATTGTTGCTTTGCTTTCCTCTTTGTAAAAATCTGCCAGGATGTTTGCTGCTTTCCTTCCCGTGTGGTGTGTACCATTTTCCTCGATGACGGTTTTGCTGTGTCCCGCTCTGGTGTCTTCATTCAGGGCTTTTGTCAGATTCCACAGCTTGCTGGTGTCCTTCTCCATGTTGAGGCTGCTGGTCTTCTCGTTCCAGCTCTTTTGGAGTTCAGCTTTCTTCTGTTGGTTGAAAGCTTCTTTGGCGTTGTTGTGCCTCACTAGGTTCTCTGGAGTGGGGGTTTGCTCCATAGCTTCTCTGGCATTGTCCATTTCAGTGTGAAGCTGTTCCAGTGTGTCACTCCAGTATGGCAGGTAATGTCTTCTTTTGCCCCTTGGGATTGCCTGCTTTGCTGCCTGAAGAACTGCATCAGTGAAATTCTGGACGTTCTTGTTCAGGTCATTTGCACAGCAAATGTTTTTGGTGTGGTGGTCAGCCTTTTCTGCAAAGAGGGTCCAGTTGGCTCGTTTGAAGTTCCAACTTGGTTGCATGTTGCGCTCAGTACATCCTAAGCTGGAGATGTTGAGAATGACTGGCAGGTGGTCGCTCCCTCCAAGCTGGGTGCTGACTTCTCTGGACGTGAGCTTGTGAATGTCTCTCAGAGACTTCAACATTGATGAGAGGCTCGTCCAAGTCATCAAGGCCCTCTACGAACACTCCAGCAGCACAGTACTTCTCAACAGCCAGCAGGGCCAGTTCTTCCCGACCACAGTCGGAGTCAGGCAAGGGTGCCTACTATCTCCAGTCCTTTTTAAGATCTTTCTGGAGAGAATCATGCAAAAGACCCTCGAAGAACACCACACCTCCATTAGCATTGGCGGCAGGCCGGTCTGCAACCTTCGTTTCGCAGACGATATCGACCTCATGGGGGGCAGCAACACCGAGCTCCAGGATCTTACAAACAGACTTGTCACAAGAGCAAGTGCCTACAGCATGGAGGTCAGCACAGAGAAGTCAAAGGCCATGGTCATCAGCACGACTAATAGCAGTGCCAACATAACCATGAATGGTGAGCCCCTGGAAGAAGTGACCAGCTTCAGGTACTTGGGAGCAACCCTGTCCAAAGATGGCACCTGCACATCAGAAATCTGAACCAGGATCAACTCCGCATCAGCAGCGATGGCCAGACTGAACAGAGTGTGGAAGAGCAACATCAAATTCCACACAAAATTCCGGCTCTACATGTCACTAGTGGTCTCCATCCTGTTATATGGTTTCGAGACATGGACATTGATGGCCGAAACAGAAAGAAGAATCAAGGCGTTTGAGACCAGGTGCCTGAGGAAACTACTCCGCATCTCCTACAAAGAACACAAGACCAATGATTATGTGCGGAACCTGGTCACTAACCTAGTTGGGCCCCACGAACCACTTCTGGCAACCGTCAAACGAGGGAAGATGGCATGGTTTGGCCACGTCATTCGTCACAACACACTCTCCAAAACCATCCTTCAAGGTACCGTTGAAGGAGGGCGCAGACGAGGACAGCAGCTGGTCCGAAAATGTAAAAGACTGGACCAAAATGACCATGCCAGATCTCCTCACGACAGCCACCAACAGAAGAGCCTGGAGAGAAACGGCGGCTGCCTCATCACGTCCCCCCAACGACCCCAGCGGTCAGGGGAATGACGGACTGACAGTGTAAAGATTGAAAGCAGGCCTTTTCAACCATGCTACACTGTAGACATTGGCGACAGGCCTTTTGAACCATACTACACTGTAGACATTGACAACAGGCGTTTTGAACCATGCTCCACTGTAGACATTGACAAAAGGCCTTTTGAACCATACTACATTGCAGACATTGCCAACAAGCCTTTTGAACCATGCTACACTATAGAAATTGACAAGAGGCCTTTTGAACCATGCTGTATTGTAGACACTGACAGCAGGCCTTTGAACCATGCTGTTTTGTAGACATTGACAAGAGGCCTTTTGAACCATGCTGTATGGTATACATTGACAAAATGCCTTTTAAACCATGCTACACTGTAGAAATTGACAGCAGGCCTTTTAAACCATACTGTGTTGCGGACATTGACAGCAGGCCTTTTGAACCATGCTGTATTGTAGACATTGACAAGTGGCCTTTTGAACCATGCTGTATTGTATACATTGACAACAGGCCTTTTGAACCATGCTACACTGTAGACATTGACAGCAGGCCTTTTGAAGCATGCTGTGTTGCAGACATTGACAGCCAGCCTTTTGAACCATGCTGTGTTGTAGACATTGACAACAGGCCTTGTGAACCATGCTACACTGTAAATATTGAGAACAGGCCTTTTGCTGTATCATAGACATTCACTGCAGGCCTTTTGAACCATACTACACTGTACATATTGACAGCAGGCATTTAGAACCATGCTACACTGTAGACATTGACAGCAGGTCGTTTGAACCATGCTACATTGTAGACATTGACAACAGGCCTTTTGAATCACGCTACAGTGTAAAGATTGACAACAGGCCTCTTGAGCCATGCTGCACTGTAGACATTGACAACAGGCCTTTTGAACCATGCTACACTGAAGACATTGACAACAGGCCTTTTGAACCATGCTGTATTGTAGACATTGACAACATGCCTTTTGAACCATGCTGTGTTGTAGACAGTAAACAACAGGCCTCTAGAGCCATGCTACACTATAGACATTGACCACAGACGTTTTGAAACATGCTGTATTGTAGACATTGACAACAGACCTTTTGAACCATGCTACACTGTAAATATTGAGGACAGGCCTTTTGAACCATGCTGTATTATAGACATTCACTGCAGGCCTTTTGAACCATACTACACTGTAAATTTTGACAGCAGGCATTTTGAACCATGCTACACTGTAGACATTGAGAGCAGGTCGTTTGAATCATGCTACAGTGTAAAGATTGACAACAGGCCTCTTGAGCCATGCTGCACTGTAGACATTGACAACAGGCCTTTTGAACCATGCTACACTGAAGACATTGACAACAGGCCTTTTGAACCATGGTGTATTGTAGACATTTCCAGCAGGCCTTTTGAACCATGCTGTATTGTAGACATTGACAACAGGACTTTTGAACCTTGCTGTACTGTTGACATTGACAACCGGCCTTTTAAACCATGCTACACTGTAGACATTGACAACAGGCCTTTTGAACCATGCTGTGTTGTAGACATTGACAACAGGTCTTTTGAACCATGATGTGTTGTAGACATTTCCAGCAGGCCTTTTGAACCATGCTGTATTGTAGACATTGCCAACCGGCCTTTTAAACCATGCTACACTGTAGACATTGACAACAGGCCTTTTGAACCATGCTGTATTGTAGACATTGACAACATGCCTTTTGAACCATGCTGTGTTGCAGACAGTAAACAACAGGCCTCTTGAGCCATGCTACACTATAGACATTGACCACAGACGTTTTGAAACATGCTGTATTGTAGACATTGACAACCGGCCTTTTGAACCATGTGTCACTATAGACATTGCCAACAGGCCTTTTGAACCATGCTGTGTTGTAGACATTGACAACAGGTCTTTTGAACCATGCTGTATTGTAGACATTGACAGCCGGCCTTAAAAACCATGCTACAGGCCTTTTGAACCATGCTGTGTTGTAGACATTAAACAACAGGCCTCTTGAACCATGCTACACTGTAGACATTGACCACATACGTTTTGAAGCATGCTGTTTTGTAGACATTGACAACAGGCCTTTTGAACCATGGTGTATTGTAGACATTCTTCTTCTTCTTCCTCGTTCGCCATCCCGTTAGATGAACCTTGCTGTACTGTTGACATTGACAGCAGGCCTTTTGAACCATGCTGTATTGTAGACACTGACGAGGCCTTTTGAACCATGCTACACCGTAAAGATGGACAACAGGCCTTTTGAACCATGCCACACTGTAGACATTGACTGCAGCCTTTTGAACCATGCGGCATTGTAGATACTGACACAGGCCTTTTGAACCATGCTATACTGTAGACATTGACAACAGCCTTTTGAACCATGCTGTATTGTAGACACTGACAACAGGCCTTTTGAACCATGCTGTATTGTAGACATTGACAACAGGCCTTTTGAACCATGCTATACTGTAGACATTGACAAGAGGCCTTCTGAACCATGCTGTATTCTTGACATTGACAACAGGCCTTTTGAACCATGCTAAACTGTAAACATTAACAACAGGCCTTTTGAACCATGCTGTATTGTAGACATTGACAACAGGCCTTTCGAGCCATGCTGTTTTGTAGACATTTCCAGCAAGGCTTTTCAACCATGCTGTATTGTAGACATTGACAAGAGGCCTTTTGAACCATGCTACGCTGTAGACCGTTGACAAGCAGGCCTTTTGAACCATTCTAAACTGAGGGCGGTGACATCAGTTTTGTTAACCTTGATGCACTGTAGGCAGAAGTCAGTCCAGAGTCCGTCTGCTACCTGTAACCAAGTAACTCACTACTACCTTCTATCTGCTACCTGTAACCATGTAACCCAGTACTACCTGCCGTCTGCTACCTATAACCATGTAACCCAGTATTACTTGCCGTCTGCTACCTGTAACAATGTAACCCAGTACTACCTGCCGTCTGCTACGTGTAACCATGTAACCCAGTGTTACCTGCCGTCTGCTACCTGTAACCATGTAACCCAGTACCACCTGCGGTCTGCTACCTGTAACCACGTAACCCAGTACTACCTGCTGTCTGCCACCTGTAACCATGTAACCCACTATTACCTGCCGTCTGCTACCTGTAACCTCGTATCCCAGTATTACCTGCCGTCTGCTACCTGTAACTACGTAACCCAGTATTACCTGCTGTCTGCTACCTGTAACCACGTAACCCAGTATTACCTGCCGCATGTGGGGAGTAAACCCAATAAGAAAACCCGTCGTTGAGAGGGATGTGCTCCGCCCAGTTCCACTTGCCCGAGAAAGTCATCTTGGACTGTGTCAGTACGGGGATGACGTCGATTCAGTGGCGGCTCAGGTTCACAGTGACTACGTCATCCATCGGCATCCACCACTGCGCACGCAAAACATGTACTATGGGGGAGGGGGGGGGTACAAAGTATTCGTAGAAGAAACACTATAATCTTGAGAAGGGGGGGAGGGGGGGGGGTTTACAAAGTATACACAGAAGAAACATCATAACTTTGGGAAGGGGAGGTACAAAGTATACATAGAAGAAACATCATAACCTTAAAAAGGGGGATTACTAAGTATGCATAGAAGAAACATCATAATCTTGGGAAGGGGGTGGGGTACAAAGCATACATAAAAGGAACATCATGACCTTGGGAAAGGGGGGGGGGGTACAAAGTGTACGTAGAAGTAACATCATAACCTTTGCCAACTTGAACATAAGAAATCTCAGACAGGCTTGTCAGTTGAAAGAACTGATCCAAATCTCAGACAGGCTTGTCAGTTGAAAGAACTGATCCATGAAATAACCAGACAATCCTGGCACGTTCCCGTCCACTTCAACGTGAGATGTACAACAGTGGAGAAGTACCGACAGAAGAAGGGGACGTCCTGTATTACAGTGGAGAAGACAGGCGTGAATGGGAAGTGGGGGGGGGGGGGGGGAGGGGGGGGGGGTTAGTCAAAATGGACATGAAGAACGCTAGGCACATTTTGTATTACAGTGAGAAGAAGACAGACGTGGATAGGAAGTGTGAGCTTTAGTCAACATGAAGAGCGCTGCATGGGCATGCTGCCCTGTGTCCAGCAGGATCTTGATCATCCGTCTGCCAGCGAAACAATTCATCACAACGGCAGCGCAGACATGCTCTTCCATCAGACTACGATGACAACCAGATTGAAAAAAAGTCTTCTTCCAGCTGCAAAAGGTCATCAAGGTTGACAAGATAGACGACTTCTGAGTGACTGGAATGCCAAGGCTGGAACAGATGCCTGGTGAGGAGACTTGAAGAATTTCTGCGGTCCCTACGGTTACGTTACTACCAGTGAGACAGGTTTATGCCTGTTAGACTGTTCCAGTGATAACTTGGTCCTTACCAACAGTGTCGTTATGCACCAATCATTCCAACGATGGACATGGCATTCCCTTAGCAGTGATGATGACTTGGTCCTTATCAACACTGTCGTTATACTTCAGTCATTCCAACGATGGATATGGCATTCCCTTAGCAGTGAGGATCTGCTGAACTGTATTCTCGTGAAGAACCAAAACAGGTTTGGCATCAACAGGACGTTCTTAGGAACTGACGTCGGTAGTGACCACCATCTTGTTATGAACTTTGAAGTACGTTTGGAAAAAACAAGAGAAAGGTTGCTGAGCAATGCCAAGTGGTCGTAGAAGGAAAACTCACCCCACTGATGGCCATAGGAGGAAAACTCACCCCACTGACGGCCCTAGAAGAAAAGCTCACCCCACTAATACTATCGTCAATAATTCCAAGTGGCCTAGGAGGAAAGCTCACCCCACTGATGGCCACAGGAAGAAAACTCATCCCACCGATGGCCATAGGAAGGAAACTCACCCCATACATGGCCCTAGAAGAAAAACTCACTTCACTGAATGCTATAGAAGGAAAACTCATCCCACTGATGGCCATTGAAGGAAAACTCACCCCACTGATGGCCATAGAAAGAAAACTCATCCCATTGACGGCCACAGAAAGAAAACTCACCCCACTGATGGCCATAGAAGGAAAACTCACCCCACTGATAACCACAGAAGGAAAACTCACCCCACTTATGGCCATAGAAGAAAAACTCACCCTACTGATGACCATAGGAGGAAAATGGACCCACTAATACTATCGTAGGCTGTGGATTACAAGTAATATCGTGGAGATGTGCGACGCTAGAAGGAGCTTGAAACCTCTCCAGAAGACTGAAGGATAAATGCAAGGGAAGACATGGGAAAACTTCCTGATGTACCTGCGATGTTTTGTTTGTTTTTCACAAAGGGTGTGTAAATTTAAAATCTGTTCGATGGTACTGTGACCTTCGCGGAATCCAGTCTGTTTCTTCAGCCATGATGGTTGCAGTTGCAGTCTGTTCAGAATTATATTTGAGCATTAATTGGCTAACGTGGCTGATCAAGCTTGTAGTGCTATAGTTCCAGTAGTGTTGGCAGTTTCCTTTCTTGAGAAGAATGTGCCAGATGTTGTGCAGACGTAGGTAGGAAGTCGCCATGTTTCAAGAGTTATTATTATTCTTACCATTCTTGTTATTATTATTATTATCATCATCATTATTACTATTTTTATCTCATCATCATTGTCTTTAATATGATAATTATTATTGTTATCGTTGTTACTACTGCTACTTCTGCTTCTACTGCTAATGATGTATCAGATCTTCTTCACTATTCAAACCTTATGATAAATTTTATTCCTTTAGTATTTTCTAAATTTCTATGGACATGTACATTTCGTACATTTTACCTCAAGTCTCCCATTTTTGAAAATCTTACTTTTCCATTTTCTATAGTAGTAGTAGTAGTTTTTTTTTTTAAAATCATAATGATAATCATTATTATTTTTGTTGTTATTATTATTATTATTATTAATACTATCATTGTTATTATAATTATCATGTCCTTTAGTAGTATTTTCTAAATTTCTATGGATATGTATATTTTGTACATTTTTACCTCAAGTCTCCCATTTTTGAAAATCTTACTTTTCCATTTTCTATAGTAATAGTAGTAGTAGTAGTATTTTTTTTTATCATAATGATAATTATTATTATTAATATATGTTGTTATTATTATTATTACTATCATTGTTATTATAATTATCACTATTATTTGATTTCATTAAGAGTACTTATATAGCCCTTATCGTCGATCAGAGGCCAAGCTGGTAGTAGTAGTAGTAGTGTTGCTGCTGCTGCTGTTGTTGTTGTTGTCGTCGATAGTATTGTTATTAAAATCATTAGTAGCAGTAGAAGTAGTAGCAGAAGTACTGTATTGTAATTCTTCTTCTTATATGATTATTATTATCATTATGTTATTAATGTTGTTACTGTTGTCGTTGTCCTTGTCGTCATGCTTCTTGTTGTTCGTGTTCTTGTTGTTAGCTATCATTATTGTATAATCGTTATTATTTTTGTTGTTATTTGATTTATTAGTATTTGTATTCTATATTATTATCAGTTATCGCTGTTTAATTATAAGATCATCATTTTATTATCATCTGCAATATTATGATTGTTATTATTATTATCATTATTATTATTATTGCTACTGCTGGTGTTGTTGTTGTTGGTATTTACTATTATTCTTGTTATTTGTAATTGTTGCATTGCAACAGAACAACAATTAAGTACAGGAGATCCAAATGTGAAAGACAATTACTTCCCGATATACACACCCAAGCACTGATAGTGTGTGCACAGAGAACGGAAGTCACAAAGTGTCTATGATCTCTGCCTTGCATGTGACTACTTTGCATCTGTTCACATGAGCTTCTTGTTTTACAAACTATTTATATTTTAGAAATTTGCCTGCAGGATTAATATTATAGAAATACCTGCCTTTACTAACTGAATTGATGGCTTTATTTCCAGAAATGGAAGACGTAAAGCAGCCAGAACTTTCACTTTTTGGTTTTAAAACGAGGTGACTGAGGGGGTAAAATGAAGCAAATTTTAAAAAGAAAAGGTATTAGTTCCATCAGACAATACAAACAGATTACAGGACAAAACACAATGCATTTTGACCTCTTGGCTCGACCTCTTGGGTTTTTGCATTTCGACCTCTTGGGTTTTTGCCTCTCAGGCAAAAACAAGCAACATTTAGAACAATGAAAACGAAGAACGAGCAACCACTTATCATCTTATATTCGGTGCAAAATGGGTGTTGGATGGAAGGAGGGAAACAGTTTCAACGATGATGTTTTCAACGATGAAAACGTTTTCATCCAACTCCCATTTTGCGCCGAATATGAGAAGTTGCGTGGTTGCTCATTCTTCGTTTTCATTGTCCTAAATGTTTCTTGTTTTTGCCTGAAGAAGACCCAAGAGGTCGAAAAGCATGGTGTTTTGTCTTGTAATCTGTTTGTCTGTATCTCCCTAGGAACTAATACCATTTCTTTTTAAAATTAACTTCACTGTTTTACTAACAAGTATCCCATTCTGCAGGATTTCTCTCTGAACATGGAGGAGGTCAAGGAACTGACTGCCAAATTCCAGCCACAGGTCGTCTTCATAGAGTCCGGAGGGGACAATCTAGCGGCCAACTTTAGCCGGGAACTAGCAGACTACATCCTGTACGTCATTGACGTGGCTGGCGGTGACAAGGTCCCCCGTAAGGGAGGGCCTGGCATCACCCAAAGCGATCTGCTCGTCATCAACAAGACAGACCTGGCCTCGGCTGTGGGGGCGGACTTGGAGGTCAGCTGTGGAAGAGAGGGAAGAGAGAGAACTATAAAATAGGCATTCTGGCTCACCCACCTCCGCCAGCTCCAACCGGCTGAAGCCGGTTTCGCTGTTGCTCCGCCGGCTTACCCAGAATGCCTATTTTATAGTTCTCTAATAGTAAACACTTTACAAACATACATAATGTGTAGGATTATCTGTTTTTAACACTAATTTAGAAAACTTTTGAGACTTAAGTTTTTGCTTAATCCTTCGTTTTTCTTGATCGTTTTCAATAACATCATTTTCACGCATACATTCATCAAATGCGTCTCTATCTTTCATGTGAAATAAAACTACAGTCTTTAATTGTTCTCTAAAGTCTTTTAAAACTAAGTTATATTTTTGACATAAAATCCACACACTTATCCCAGCATGTCTTCCACTGAAAGCCAGTTTTGATAAAGTGTTTCTCTTTTTAACTATGTCTCTTTCTGCCGAACAGTCATCTATAATAAATAGTGTCTGAGTTCCTTCAAACTGTCTATAAAAGTGTTCTAAGCACTCGCTAAGTTTATTGCTGGGATCAATCAAATAGATTTTATCATCCGTCCATATAAACCTTCTGTCGTGATATGCTTTGTTCCATTTAAGTGTTGGGCAGAAAATTACAATATGATCAAAATTATAACGATAAACTGTTTGTAATAGGTCGAGGACAAATATTGTTTTTCCACAACCAGTCTGTCCACAAATCAATGAACAATGAGGGGTTTTTATCATAAAGTTTAACATCGGCATTGACACCAAAGTCGTTTGCTCCATAGTTTTATAACAGAATTTAATTTACACCAGTTAGTGTTGTTATCATACTATCCGTCAAAATTTGATCAGTACAATAAAATCTTATAAGGTCTAAATGTGTCAGATTAATCCAACTCAGTTTTGTCAGATTGTTTCTATTAAGACTAACATTGATTTTGTTGCTTGTTGTTACGACCTTAAAATTTTCACCATCGTGACGAACCACAACAGTAACTTTAAGATTGTCAACGTCTAAGTTTTGCCAGCTAATAAGAATTCCTTCCATAAGGTTGTCACTGACACCCACAGCTCCATTCCTCCCCACATCTTTTAAGACAGAAATTTCAAGTATTATTGTGAACGTGTCTCCTAATAACGTGCGTGGAAAGAACTGTACTTTTGTAGTAGCTTCCTTCAAAACTGATTCTCTTCTGTGGAGGATGTACTGTTTGCTCCCAAACTTCTTTATTTTGATCTCTTTTCGACTATTGTTCTCTGGCATAAGACTTACATGTAAAGGGCCAGAGTTCAATGCTTTTCTGAAACTTTTTTGACGGTCGAAAAATGTAAATGGGCTTACGAATTCAAATTTTATGTCCCATTCTAAATATGGTTCTAAGTGCCATTTGCTGTCAGTTTTTCGAACTATTTTATATTCATACTGACCCGCATTATTTGCTTCTACATTGCGTAGTTGTTCTAGTTTAGGAAACCTTTTGCTGTCGCTAACCTCTTTGCGTTTATAATAACCATCTTTAGTGTACTCAAAACCATACAAAGTGCCTATCTCACCGTTCTGTTCAAAGTCCTCAACGTCTGCAAGGTCTTTTAATTCTAAAGTTACACACCTCTCAGGCGCTAATGTAACTCCTGATTCTTCTGGTCCACGTGACATTTTTTAAAACAACGTATTATTTTATTTCTAAAACAATGTGCAGGTTATCACATTTCACGACTTTCCCTGTTTTATCTGTGATCTTTATATTAAATGATCTGACCCTCCCACAAGCTAATCTTTTAAACTGTAAATTAGGAAATTGTATAATTTCATAATCGCAATATGCAGCTTTCCCTGATGGAAGAGCTCTTAAAACAGTTGAGGGCCTTCCATCATATAAGTTTTCATCAGTGCTCAGCTCGTCCAAATGAACATAGAGTAATGAATGTAATGCAAGATCGAGCGGATATTCTCCCTCATAAGTAGTTTTGTCTGATGTAACTCTAAAACCATGATTGTCAGTTGCAAAGCCTAACATTTTAGCTAGCTCTACATCAAAAAGGTAATGGTCTACTTCTTCTTCAGGTTTGAATGTCAACATTATTTTCAAATTTGCATTGTTAAGTTTGAGAGTAATGTCGAAGTTACTCATTGCTTCTTTTAGCGAGCAAAACCCGTAATAACCATCAGGTATGGTTAACTGGCTAACTAAGTTTCCTCTATTATCAAATTTTTTAATCTTATTATTTTCCTTGGATTCAGTTATATTAAACCATACGACTTTGTAAAAAATTTCATGGAGTGCGACCCTTTGGGTTCCGCAGTTATTATCAATAGCATATTCTAAAAACGAAGGACTGTCTTGAGTTGTTATTGTTACAAACATTTTTAAAACAATTTAAAAATGAGTGCATTCAAATATACTAATGCAAAATATTCTGTTGGGCCGCACTACAATCTTAAAAATATAACAACTGACACCCTTGACATTTCTGTGACTCAGTCTGACGCCTTTCAAGTAAAGGTTAGTACTCCATTAAACAGATATCTTAACCCTCCTATTAAAAAAGACTACATCACGAAAGTGTGGTTCAGTCATCCGATGCAGTTTTATCAGAACCAGTTAAACTTTGCTGTGTTTTGTGCATCAACTGGGTGTGGAGTGTCGTATGCGGATCATTTAAATCATCCTGATCCTTTGGTGAGGTCAGTGTATAGATTTCATTTTTATTACACCTTCAGACGTATTTTATCTGAACTGCAAGCGCCATTACCAAATGACAAAACGTTTAATCCATTCAGCAACAGAATAGATTACAAGGCTTTTGAAAGGATCTGTAACGAATTTGATATTGACCCAAAGACAGACTTTAGACAAAAGTTGGATCTTAATCATGGTTTAGGCACCCTTTATTTTTGGGGCGTGCACAGAAAGTATAACTATGATTGGAATCCTCCTTACACATCTTTCTCTTCAGGCACAACTGTTCACCTCGGGTCCATAGAGCAAGAGCATAAAACAGCGTGGACAACATTTATTTTGGATACTTCTAAGGGCCTAACTAGAGCGGGAATAGAACGAATAAACGACTCTATTCGTACTTATGTTTGGTGTTTGCTAGGTTCGCAAGCACAAACGAGATCGAACATAACTGATCCTTCTACTGGCTTTGATGCACAAAAACAGTACTTGGCAAATTTAGAGGATTCTATTAATTCTGCAATTGATTTGCCTTCAAGTATTAAAAGGTACCAAAATGTTTTGCAATACGCAAGATCGAAAGTAGACTTTGCTGTTGGCACTGGTTTATACATGCTACCTTCTGACCTCAGGCTCCAGGTAGGAACAATAATAAACTACAACAATGAAATCCTTGTTGCAGGAAATGAACAGAAGGTTGGACAAAACGACATAAATTCTGAGCCAGTAATATTACAAACAATAAAAAAACACCCCCCAAGATTAAGTCATCCAATCCCCAAGGCCCAAAGCCCAAAGGCCATTGAAGACGCGCGTGATGACCATGAATATGAAAAGACGGCACTTGTTATTGGATTAACTGCCCTAGGATTACTTGGTCTTTATCTTACTAAAGAGTAACCCAACTATTAAGACAACTAATGCCCATAAGTGCTCAGCCATAAAGCCAACTACTTTACTTGCGGCAGACAAAAGCCAGCTAACGATCCTTCCTATTATACTAGGCAAAGAATCTATTGCTTTACTGGCTAATTTTTTTAGTAAGTTTGCAAGGTGATCGAGTTGTTTTTTTACCCATGATTTATCTGACGACGGAGTTGGCGGGCCTGGTGGCACTGCTCCCCCACCACCACCGCCTGTAATAGCCAACACCAGTGTACTTATTGCAAATCCTAAGGCTGTTATAACACTTGCTAATGTGACACCTTGCTCTCTAAACAGTGTTCTTATTCGTTCTGCTAGCGTCGTGTCTTCATATAAAATTCTTTGGATAGTTTCTCTTATTCTGCTCACTTGAGTTCGTAATTGTTCTCGGTTAGTAGACAGCACTTCTAGTCTTGCTGATCTCTCTTGTTCAAGATCTTTTAGTCTTTGTGTTATTCTTTCTTTAACACCAGGTCCTAAGTTGTGGTCATCAGCCTCAACTAGTTTTTCTTTTTCTCTTTTTATATGCTCATCTAGTTCACCCAGTTTTGCTAAATTGTTTGTTAATTCGCCTCTGATGCTTCTCAAAGCATGATTAAGGGCCGTTATTTCTCTCATAGGTAGCGGCGGATCGTGCATAGTTTTTAATACTGTTTCTTCTGAAAAACTGGTTTCTATTATTTTGTCTGCTGTTGGGCTTAAATCTTTAAGGGGTATGTTTTGTATTTGGTTATCTGTTGGGAGTTCTTGTAGTGTGTTTTGAAGTTTAGCAACTGCCTCACTGTCTAATCTTCGTGGTTTAGCAATGCCAAGGCGATTTTGATCGCTCACACTGAGCCTTTGTCTAATTGTAGTCTTTGCTAAAAACTTTGATGGGTCTGGTTTAGATGTAAGCTGTACAGGTTGTCCTTGCTCGTTTTTAAAAATCAAATGGCCATCTTTTGTTTCAAAATCATTAGGGTCTATAAAATCAGGAGGTTCTTGGCCTAAACTTTGATAAAATGATTTGACCTTACTTTCTGTTAATTCACGCCGCAATGATTGTAATGGATGTGTCAAAGGCGTCATTTCACTCATGTCGTCTCCAGGATCAAAAACATCATAATCTTCTTCTGCCATGTTTTTAAATAATTAACTTTTTATTTTGTTTTATAAAAAAATGTCACAAGCATATGGCTCGATTCTTGACCCGCATAGAAGACTGAAAGAGCCCTTTGGCGTGAAGGGAAATAAACAGAATATTATTGTTCCAAATAATCCATCTACTATTGATTCAGATCAAATTCTTACTGTTAAATTTCCAGACCTAGGAGCAGATGAAGTGATTGTGCCGGGATCTGCACGGCTTACTTTCAAAATAGAACTTGATTCAGCAACAGACGCAAACAGGACAGTTGTACAGAATCTGGGACGGGCAATCGTTAAGAAAATTTCTATAAAACTTGAGGGGCAAGAAATATTTTCTTTACACAATGCAGACATATTTCTAATCTATTCTGATCTATGGCTAACCGCGAATGAAAGGGCCGATCTTGCGTTTCAAGGAATCGAAAATAACGAAGCACTAAAACACAGAATAGACGCCGAAGATGCTAAAGCCGGCAACAAGTATTAAGCTGTAAGTTTTGCTTATGGAAATCGCTTTTCCATACCCTTAGATTTTGAGTTGTTAAAAGCGCATGCGCCATACTTTCAAGGAGCATTAAAAGACAGATTGTCATATGAACTAACTTTTAATGAATACAAACGTGTCATTAAATCTACAGACTCTGAAGCAAAGTACAGCATTTTCGACATCTCGTTAGAGTTTGACATTGTTAGCAACCCTAACTTAGCAAGGCTGATTGAGCAACAATATCAGTCAAAATTAGCAATATATTACGAAAGAGTGATTCATCATTCAAAATATCCTAAAAGCAGAGCAGACACTATATGGAATTTTAGTTTTAGCGCCGCAGCACGATCACTTAAAGGTATTTTATTGCTGTGTGAAGATGATAAAGAACCATACCAAAGACAAAGTGAAAAGTTTATCAATCCTAAAATAACGAAAGTACAATGTTCAATTGAGGGTAGTCCTAACCAAGTCTACGGTAGCGGGCTTAAACCTTATCATCATTTTGATGAAATAAGAAAATTGTTTGGAGGCGGGAGGTCTAGAAGTCCAACAGTAGACCTTGTGTCTAAAGATCTACACCTTCACAGTGTTAGACTTGATGAATATTTAACAACGAAATACGGTTTATGGATTGACCTAAGGTCAACAGAGGATAATCAGTTGCATGGGAGTGGGAGAACAGTTAAAGACGTAATAAACATTCAAACTGATAAAGAAAAAGAGAGTGATAAACCACTTAATGTACATTTGTTTTTAATATATGATGCGCAGCTGAATATTCAAGATAACAGATTGAAAGATATCCAATACTAAATTATTTTTATTTTAAAAAAGCATGTCTGTTACGACTTATCCAAAAGTGCCCAAAGAAGAGATAGTAGGCAATTCTGCTGCTGTAGACATAAAAACTTTCAGATTAACCAACATTACACAAATGCAACAAAAACTAGAGCAGGACCTTTCAAAATACAGCAAAACCAAACGAAGGTATTCTGCTGTCTTTAATGCTGTTACATATGTTAATACTGGAGCATCGGCGGTTAGTGCTTTAACAGCAGGAACAAGTGTAGGTCTCTTAGCAACAGGCGTAGGTGCACCGGTAGCTATACCTCTAGGTGGTGTGTCTTTAACTCTTGGCCTGTGTTCATTGGCTGTAAGTGCTGTCAGCAAAAAATAAAAGCTAAACTCCAAAAGCACACAGCTATGGTTCAACTAATAACAGCTAAACTTAGTTCCTTCAAACTGACAATAAATAAAGCACTTGCTGACTCAAACATCACGGATGAAGAATTTAGTCGCCTACAGGCTGATTTTGAGGACTACAAAAGACAAAAGTTTGATCTTCAAAGAAAGGCAAGGGCAACTTTTTCTCAACAGCCAGACACCGACCAGATAAAAAAGGAATGTTTAAAAAAAGTAAACGAAACATTAAACTCTGTTCTAAACAGCTCACATTAACAACCCAAAGGGCGTTTATACTTTAGTTTATGAGTCCAAGCACAAAAAGACCGTTGATATTGATTCTGATTAAGTATTTTTTTTTAATTTAAATAAATATTTTGAGTTAGAAAAGAAACTCAGCATGGATAAGATATATGAAGGTTCAGATGAATTGTTTGAAGCAATGCTCGAGGAAGAGCGTTTGTCAAAAGCTTTAAATGAGGTCGTTTTAGAAGTTATTGATCCAACAAAGGTACAGGCAAGCGTTGTACATGCTATTTCTCAAGTTCCAAGTAAACTAACAATAAACCCTCCAGTTAAAGTAAGGTTAGTTGTTTTAATCGACTATATAACAATAAACGAAGAAAATCTAGAAGTCTGGGTCTCAACTAAACAGCAGACTATTCTTTCTCATAATGACTTAACACCCGGTTGGGCAGATCAACTTCTTACACAGTTTAATGAAGCCTCTGAAGCAGCTAAAATGAGAGGCTCTGGTTGGTCAGAGGGTGAAGTCCTAGACATCAGATTAAGACAGGCTAAGTATGAGCCAATTGTAGGCAAGTCTTACATTCCACTGCCTCCAACATTAGTTGCAAAGAAAGCAGTTTTGAACATAAAAAATTCAGACGACAAATGTTTTATGTGGTGGCGTTCTTGCTAGGCTGCATCACGTTGCCAAAAATGCAGAGAGAGTATCTAACTATTTACAGTGCGCCAATAATCTTAACTTTAACGGCCTTGAATTTCCTATGGCTGTAGACAAAATTGATCAGTTTGAAGAACAGAATCCTCCAATAACTGTTAACGTATACACATGGTCTGAAGAAACCAACCTTCTGCCAATTAGAGTGTCAAAGAACAGTCCAACAATAGGCGAACCAACCAAAACTCATGTAGACTTACTCCTAATGCAAAGCCTTAATGGGTTGCACTACACTCTAATACGCACAATGAGTAGATTACTAGTGCATACTACAAAACAACATAGCAAACAAGAATTTTGTAGAAAATGTTTAACAAGAATTCCGTCCGTTCAAGCTGCGAGCGAACATGTAAAACATTGTCTCAGCCCAGTTGGCTGCAATACAGAACTAATTATGCCAAGAGAAGGCAGTAAGGTTAGTTTTAAGAATTACAAAAAACTCCAGAGGTCTCCATATGTTGTTTACGCAGACTTTGAATCGCTTATTGTTCCTTATGAGGGGCCAGCTCCAAAACATTTACCAAAAACAGTTATAATGAATAACCACCAGATTTGTTCATTTGCCTTTATTGTTGTCAGGTCAGATGGTGAATATTCAAAGCCAGAATTATACAGAGGACCACATGCAGCAAAACATTTCTTAAAACGCATGCAAGAAGTTCGTAATGCCTGTTCTAATAATCTATTCTTATCCGATCTTAAGATGACCCCGAAGATCAAGATCGCTATGACTCAGCCACTCACTGTTGGATTTGTGGTTTAGAGCTAACACCTAAAAGTTTAAATCCAACAGTAAGAGACCATGATCACATTAGCGGAAAGTTTAGAGGAGCAGCGCATAACAATTGCAATCTTCAACTAAAGTTTGATCCTAGGACTTGGAGACTTCCTATATTCTTTCACAACTTGCGAGGTTACGACTCTCACCTTATAATGCAAGCAGTAACTAGCGCCTTTAGGGTGTCATGCATTGCACAGTCATCAGAAAAGTACATGTGTTTCACTTTAAATAACATGTCTTTCTACGACTCTATGCAACACCTGATAGGGAGTTTAGAGTCACTGGCAGGATCCTTAAAGTCCTGCCCAATAACAGAAGAATATTTTGACCCAACTCTTGTTAGAAAGGGCGTTTACCCTTATGAGTACATGAACAGTTGGGAAAGGTTTGATAACCCAGCCCTTCCACCTAAAGGCGCGTTCTTTAGTAGTCTTAGAGGAAAGGACATCAGTGATTCTGATTATTCTTATGCTCAAGATGCGTGGCAGAAGTTAGAGTGTAAAACGATGGGAGACTATCATGATTCCTATTTAATGGCGGATACCTGTTTGTTGGCGGACGTCTTTGAAAATTATAGGAAGACCTGCATGAAACATTACAGCCTGGATCCTGCGCATTATATTTCTGCGCCCGGGATGAGCTGGGACGCTTTCTTAAAATTTACTGGAGTACAAATTGATTTATTGTCTGACCTGCCAATGCTTCAGATGATTGAAAACGGATTGCGTGGGGGAATCAGTATGGCGTCGCACCATTACTGTAAAGCAAACAACAAATACTTGGACGACTATGATCCAAGTAAAAGGTCTAACTATCTTATGTATTTAGATGCAAACAATCTGTATGGATGGGCAATGGCGCAATCACTACCGTTACGTAACTTTAAAATGTACACAGGACTCAAAGACACTCAAAAGTTTTTAAAATGGCTACCTACTCTAGAAGCTGATCGTAAAAGAGGTCTCATTCTAGAAGTTGATTTAGAATATCCTCATGAACTTCATGATTACCATAATGACTATCCATTAGCGGCAGAAAGTCTAAAAGTGTCAATGACAGAACCGCCTAAACTTGTGCCTAATCTTCGCGACAAAAAAAATTATGTCTGTCATTACAGACTTCTTCAATTTTATTTAAGACATGGTTTAAAGTTGACAGCTGTTCATCGTATAATTGCTTTTGATCAAGAACAGTTCATGAAACCATACATCATGAAGAACACTGATCTCAGAACTAAATCCGCAGATGCTTCAGAAAAAGACTTTTTCAAGTTGATGAACAACAGCTGTTTTGGAAAGACTATGGAAAATCCGCACAAGCGTAAAGATGTTAGATTGGTCACCAGAGAAAACGTTGCAATTAAGTTGACTTCAAAACCTAATTATCAGGACTTCAGAAGATTTCATGATCAGCTTTTTGGAATAATGATGAAAAAAAAGAAAGTCAAATTGGACAAACCTGTATTTATTGGCTTTACTGTTTTAGAGCTGTCGAAGCTTTTGATGTTAGAATTTCTTTATGACTACTTTAAACCCTTGTATCCGGAGTCCAGAGTTCTGTACACAGATACAGATTCATTTGTAATCGACATCCCTACTGAAGATTTTTACAAAGACATGGAATTAGAAGTAGCAAAAGAGCATGCTGGATGGTACGACACATCTGATTACCCTAAAGATTCACCTTTGCATTCAACTGTTAACAAGAAGGTTTTAGGTAAGATGAAGGATGAATTATCTGGAGATGTGATCAAGGAGTTTGTTGGTTTGAGGTCGAAAATGTACAGTCTTTCAAGCCAAAAAAAAGTTGTTAAAAAAGCAAAGGGAATATCTCGCAGCGCTGTGCAGTCAAGCATATCCCATGACAACTATAAAGAAGCATTGTTTGGCAATAAGACTTTTCATCATGACAATTACAAGCTGCGATCTAATCTGCATGAGATTAACACAACAGTTGTAACAAAACGGTCTCTTGACCGCACTAACACAAAAAGAGTATTTGTTAATCCAGAGTTTTCATATGCAATTGGTCATTGGAGAATAGTATAATCATATGGGCTTATATTTTTCAGCAATCGCACGTTCAATTATATCATCATCTAATTTAGCAAAATTAATATTATTTATTAATGCTAGATGTGCTTTAATTTTTTTTGTCATTTCACAATATTCATGTTTCCATAAATCAAAATCAAAATAAAAGCTTTGGGGTTTAAAGCGATTGTCTGGCGATTGTTCTAGCCAGGGATTGTCAATCTTCTCAAATACTTCTTTAATGATATACTGATACTCAAATAAATCTTGCATTAATTTTAAAGACTTTTCCTTTGCCATTTCTGCCATTTCCCTTTGAGCTTCCATTTTAAACCCAAATGTATTTGCGTAGATTAAAACAGTTCTTTAAGCTTAAATATATCACCAACCAATTCAACCAAATTATTATCCATTACTGCTAAATGTGCTCGAATTTTTTTTATCTTTTTAATATATTCTTGCTCCCAATCAAAATTTGAGGTTTTGTCTAGCATGGCATGATCAATCTTCTTAAATATTAGTCTAATAGCAAGATTATAATCAAATATTTCTCGCATTATTTCTAAGGACTCTTCCTTCACCATTCTTGCTTCCAGTGCCATTTTACGTAAGGATTCTTCCTTTTCCATTCTTGCCGCCATTTTAATTTAAATTAAAAAATAATTAAGCGACTGGAACTGTGTCTGGAGGGATTATCTGCAGTTCTTCCTTCACAAAAGATCTTCGGGGGCTGGTCGTTTTGTTGTGTCAGTTTCTCGTAAATAATACACGGGCGGATTCATTTTCACAATTTTTTTTATCTCATATGGATCAACACTCCAAACTGGATCTGTTGCCCTGATGCGAGTGTCCCCTTCCGCTTCTCCCGGCGAATAAAGGTATCTCACTTTCAAACCAAATGGTAATAGTTTGCTTGATGAAGACTCTCCTTCAACAACATTTATTGTTTGTTTTCTGATTGCTTGTACTGGTTTTAGACCTTTAAATTCTTCATTATTCATTGCGCGCAAAACTGAGGGCAGCCTTCTAACCCATTCTGTGTTGCGAGAATTGTCAATCAGCTCTCTGTGATACTGGTAGGAGAAAAGTCTTTCAGATAACTGTTTGTTAAAGTTTTCAACCAACCCCTGTGATCTGTGAACACCCGGAATGCCTCTTTTAATGGTAACTCTATGTTTTAACAATAATTGATTCACTTGACCTTTAAATTCTTTTCCATCATCGACTTGAATCATGCGAGGATAAGTTAAGGGTCCTCGTTGGTATATCAGCTGTATAGCGACAGCAACAGCAGAAGCACTCTTTTGTGTTAATGGTTCCGCATCTTTGTATCTTGAAGCTATGTCAATGACTGTAAGTGCGTACTTAAATCTTTTTCGTCTAATCGTATCATGGGGTAAATATAGAAGATCCATTTGATGGGTGTCGTTTGGAGTTATATTCACAAAGTGTGGTCTCTGTATTTGTTTAGGCGCTGGTAGATAAATTTGCCAAATCGCTTGTTTAGATAACCATTCTTTTGCTGTTTGTTCACTGACTCCAGCTGCTTGGCTTAGCTTTTTAATTGCTGTTATTCCCTTCCAATATCCTTTTGGCGAATAATAGATCTTGTTCATTTTTTATTCAGCCAATATTATGTGCAACAAAATACACAACGGTCATGCCAAAGGCAATAAACAATATTTCTTGCATCTTTTGTTTTTCTGATGGTTGATAAAAATCGCTGAATTTTGGTGGAGGCAATGTCTCGATTGGCTTGCCTGTTACAAGATAATATTCTTTTATTGCTTGATCAACATCTTTAAATGTGTAAGCTGCATGTCCCTGTTTTTTCAGTTCATCGTTAATAAAATCTAACTGCTCAATTCTCTGCTTTTCATACGCAGCTTGTGCTGCGGCTAGTTGCTCCATAGCTTTGTTATGTCTTTTTCTCTCGCCGTCATCCCGTAGTTTACTAAATGCGTAATTACTTCCGCTAAAAGCAAGCGCATTAACCACAGCGCCACCAATCATCATTACGAGTGAAGCCATTTTTATAAATGTATTTTTTTAATTTTACATATTGATACTGTCTGGAATTATTCCTTGCTTAACTAGAAAATCTTTCGTAGCAAAATGAAGCTGTAATAACAGCAATCAGCTTTGCTGAGTCTTCAAAGTCTAGTTTGCCAAGATCTGCTGGTTTTATTCTTAACAAGCTTTTACCAAGCATCGTGTATCCTACACTTAGGCCTCCAATAACAGCAGAATGGTATACAAGGTTAGTAATAGTTTTTTCGGTGCTCATTTTTAAAAAATAAAATAATATTTATTCATTAATAAAACATGAACTGCGATGATTTACTTCCTGAACTTACAAATGATCAAGTTGATGACCAAGCTATTATGCGCCAAAAGGAAAGGCTGTATTCTTTGGCAGCGTGTGGAAAAACAAAACAGTACCTTGGAAATGAATTCAGCATAGAACAGATTCAACAGATGTCGACGCAAGACATTGTAAAGTATCACAACAGGTATGAAGCGCAACTGGGGTCAAGAATGGTAAAAAGTGTTGGGCAAACGGTTCTTAGTTTGTACACTAAACTAGTTAGTAGATTTGCTCCCATTGATTCTGAACAAGATTTTATGTATGATTTAACACAGGATCCAGTTTTAACAAAGTCATTAGAGTCTCTAGGATGTGATCTATATTACAGATTTGGAACATTGTTATCGCCATTAATCATGGGATTAATTACTTTTAATCATATAGATTTTGTTTCCCTTCAAAATGACCGAGCCAGAAAATCAGCAGAATCAGAAAACATTGAATCAGGTGGAGAAAGTGACCAGTAAAAAGCCTCCTCATCCTGGGCGTGTTGCAGCAGGAAAAAAATTAGCAGAGTGGAACAAACAAAAAAAATTAATGTTGCAATCACAGAATGTAACTCATAATGAAAACATAACACCGCCAACGCCAACAGTTGTTTCAATGCCAGCTGTAAATACACAAGTTGATTCAAGACCTACAACACCAAAGTCGTCATGGAATATTGAATTTAAAACAGTTGCCATTTTTGGCGTCATTGCTGCTGGGGGTGGTTATTACGGTTATAAAATATATAAACAACGCCAGCAAAAACCAAAGCAGTCCAAAAAATCTCAGCCACTAAATACAGAAGCCGAACAAAAAAGCATGCCAGAACCGCCAACAACAAAAGATCATTTTGATCCATTTCAGATGGAATAATATTTCAAGAACTTAATAAATAATTATAAAATTGACTTGAATAAGAACTTGATAACGACTTGATAAAAACTTAAATAAGAACTTGATAAAAACTTAATGACGACTTGATAAGAACTTAATGACGACTTGATAAGAACTTAATGACGACTTGATGACGACTTGTTAAGAACTTGAATAAGTACTTGAATAAGTACTTGAATAAGAACTTGATGATGACTTGTTAAAAACTTGATGTTGACTTGTTAAGAACTTGAATAAAAACTTGTTAAGAACTTAAATAAGAACTTGAATAAGAACGTGATGCCGACTTGAATAAGAACCTCGAACGACTTAATGACGATTTTTTTCACAATTAATTGTTACATTCTTTTCCGGGGAGACAACTCCCTTCTGCCTTTATGTAGTACTCTAGGCCAGACATGTCTGGCCCCGGCGAAGCAGGCGAAGCGAAGTGAAGCGAAGCGTGCAGACGAAAAAAAACACAACAATTATTTGCAGTATTTACATTGGCTCAGCTTATAGCGGCTGTGATCGCTTTTATCAAAACCCGTCATAAGACACATGAGGCATTTTATAAGTATAGTGCTGCCACACACTATCCCACCTCGTCCATCAAAGTTTTGATTTTCCCTACCTACCTAACTTTAAGTTTAGTTGACCTATTATCAACGCAACTGACGGTTGCGCGACCTATTTTATCATGGGACCACTTGTCATTTGATATGTCAGCCACTTGCTTTGTGACTGAACAGGATGTGCCTGGGCGCTGAGCAGTGATTCGTTGTCGGGCTGGCCTGCAACTACTAGTTAAGCGCGATGAAGAACAGAGAAAGAGGCAGCTCACGCTATAGCAAAGAACGTGTTACCTATCATTTGGTGAATAGTTGACCGGCCTTCCCTGACTGACTCAACACTTTAAACATTGCTGTTGTGTGCGCGCTGCTGTGTGTGTGTGTGTGTAAAATAGTGTAGTAAAAATGTGTAGTCATTTGAAGTACTCCCTTCGTTGGATTAATAAACTAAAAAAGACGACAGAACTCTTTGAAAAATATCCGGAACTCGCAAATCTGACAATTTCTATTACACAAGCCATCGCGTTGACGCCAAAGATACATGCTGCTCTAAAAACCCACGCCAGTGTAGCAGCTGACTGGATGTGAAGAAGGTATGTACATTGTCAACTGACTGTGTGCTGTGTTCTGTGTAAACAAAGGCCTCTTGTCTGTGTTAAGTCGTAAACCCCACACACCAACAAACCGACACGCACACTGAAAACAGCAAAATGGTGGCTTCCCATTCGAGAATGTTCAAGAACATTTGTGACAAAGCGCACCGCGAGCCCGGTGAAACGCAGTAGGCGCGCGAGGCGTGTTTTATTGATAGGGAGACACACAGTTTGTAAACAGGACACTCGGCCTGCTGACTTACTGCGTCGTTATAATTGTGTTGTCTCAAAAGTTTTCTAAATTAGTGTTAAAAACAGATAATCCTACACATTATGTATGTTTGTAAAGTGTTTACTATTAGAGAACTATAAAATAGGCATTCTGGGTAAGCCGGCGGAGCAACAGCGAAACCGGCTTCAGCCGGTTGGAGCTGGCGGAGGTGGGTGAGCCAGAATGCCTATTTTATAGTTCTCTAAGAGTGAAGGGAGAAAGTGTGTTGTGTGTGTGTGTGTGTGTGTGTGTGTGTGTGTGTGTACAATGAAGCACCGATAGGACTGAGCACAATGAAGCACTGATAGGACTGAGCACAATGAAAGCACTGATAGGACTGAGCGCAATGAAGCACTGATAGGACTGAGCGCAATGAAGCGCTGATAGGACTGAGCACTGATAGGACTGAGCACAATGAAGTACTGATAGGACTGAGCACAATGAAGCACTGATAGGACTGAGCGCAATGAAGCGCTGATAGGACTGAGCACTGATAGGACTGAGCACAATGAAGTACTGATAGGACTGAGCACAATGAAGCACTGATAGGACTGAGCACAACAAAGCTCTGATAGGACTAAGCACAATGAAGCACTGATAGGACAGCACAACAAAGCTCTGATAGGACTGACACAATGAAGCACTGATAGGACTGAACACAACAAAGCTCTGATAGGACTGAGCACAATGAAGCACTGATAGGACTGAGCACAACAAAGCTCTGATAGGACTGAGCACAATGAACACTGGTTTGCTGTGTAGGGGAATGGTTTGCTGTACAGGGGATTGGTATGCTGTACAGGGGGGTTGGTTTGCTGTACGGGGGATTGGTTTGCTGTACAGCGGAATGGTTTGCTGTACAGGGGAATGGTTTGCTGTACAGGGGAATGGTTTACTGTACATGGGAATGGTTTGCTGTACAGGGGAATGGTTTGTTGTTCAGGGTCTTGGTTTATTGTTCAGGGTAATGGTCTACTGTACAGGGGAATGGTTTACTGTACAGGGTAATGGTGTATTGTTCAGGGTAATGGTCTACTGTACAGGGGAATGGTTTGCTGTACAGTGGAATGGTCTGCTGTACATGGGAATGGTTTACTGTTCAGGGGAATGGTTTGCTGTACAGGAGATCGGTTTGCTGTTCAGGGGATTGGTTTGCCCTGCAGGTGATGTCGCGGGACGCCGAACTGATGAGGCAAGACGGCCCCACCATCTTCACACAGGCTAAACATGGAGTGGGCGTGGCCGAGGTGGCAGAGAAGATAATGTTGGCCCTCAAACTGCAGACAGGAAAATGACGTATCAACACATAATTCAGCGACGCTGATGTGTGAAGGGCATGCAGTTTTTCGTAGATTAGCCTGTCAACAGATGAATATTTGCACACATTTGATGGTATTCAATTCGAAAAGATGTAGCTTCAGCTTCAGTGTCTTTATAATGATGGTGTTTCAGAATATAAAGGATACGTAATGATTTAGTGAGTACAGCATGGAGATGCATTATGATTAAGTTTGTACACCACACAGCCATTATGATTGCGTTAATACAACATGGAGACATTGTGATTTAGCTACTACAACAGGGAGGTATCATGATTTAGTTAATACAACGTGGAAGTGTCATGATTCAGTTAATTAATACCATATGGAGGCATCATGATTTAGTTAATACAAAATGGAGACATAGTAATTTAGTTAATACAACATGGACGCATCATGATTTAGTTAATACAACATAGAGACATCATGATTTTTAATACAACATAGGAGGCAGTATGATTTAGTCAATACCTAGTATTTAGATAATACAGCATGGAGGCACTATGATTTAGTTGATAAAGCATGAAGGCAGTATGATTTAGTTAAGACAGCATGAAGGCATAATACAGCAAAGAGGCATATGACCAGGTAAACAACCTGAAGAACACATAAAAAAGAACACAAAGGACATTATGATTTACTTAGCACAACATGAAAGACGCATTGTGGTGTAGGAACACATCATGAAGGACGCTTGATGATTTAGTGACTACTATATGAAGGACTTTTTCTGATTTATCAAACAGAACGTGATTGACATGGTAGGATTGAATAACTGCAACATAAAGGACACATTATGATTTAGTTGATATAGTATGAACGACGTGTTATGATTTAGTGACTACAACATGAAGACGCTTTCTGCTTTGTTAAAGAGAATGTGATGCACATGTTATGAATAAATAAACCCTGCCAGAAAGACGCGTCATGATTCTTTCTGTTTTATTAAAGAGAATGTGATGTACATGTTATGACTAAATAACCAGTGCCAGAAAGACGTGTCATGATGTAGGGAAGACCATGCAGTGATATAGGTAACTTACATCATATACTGTGTGATATGATTATGTGAACATGAAGGCTGAACACAAAAAGCCACATTACGATTTCATAAACAATAAAGGATACATCGTCATTTGAAGAACACAACATAAAACATGCATTGTTTCTTTGCTTTGATAGGTGCACGCCTAATAACATGTGCACTGACAATCGAAAGGCATTGTCTTCCAGGACATCAAGGACACATTGCGACTTTACAGCATTCACACTGCACGACTCGTGCTCCCATTTAGATATTCACTTGTTGTGTAATTGTGTATTCCACTGTAAATAATGACATTTGTGTAATTGTGTACTTTAGTGTCGTAGTGGCACTCTCTTAGTGTCATAGTGGCACTGTCATGGTCTCATTGTTGCACTGTCATTGTGGCACTGTTATAGTCTGATAGTGGCATTGTCATAGTGTCATAGTAGCACTGTCATAGTCAGACTGTCATAGTGGCACTGTCATAGTGGCACTGTCAGAGTGGCACAGTCATAGTGTCTTAGTGGCACTGTCATTGTGAAGCTGTCATAATGGCACTGTCATAGTGTCACAGAGGCACTGTCATAGTGTCAAAGTGGCACTGTCGTAGTGGCCCTCTCATTTTCTCATGGTGGCACTGTCATAGTGGCACTATCATAGTGTCATGGTGGCACTGTCATAGTGGTACTGTCTTGGTAGCAATGTCATAGTGTTATAGTGGCAGTGTCTTAGTGTCATAGTGGCACTGTCATAGTGGCACTGTCATAATGTAATAGTGGCTATGTCATAGTGTCATAGTGGCACTGTCAGTGTCATACTGGCACTCTCGTAATGTCATTCTGGCACTGTCATAGTGTCACTGTGGCGCTGTCACAGTGGCACTGTCATAGTGTCATGTCATAGTGACACTGTCATAGTGACACTATCATACTGTCATAGTGGCACTGTCATAGTGTCTTATTGGCATTGCCATAGTGTCACCGTCATAGTCTCATAGTCACACTGTCATAATGACACTATCATACTGTCATGTTGGCACTGTCATAGTGGCATTGTCGTATTGGCACTGTCATAGTGTCATAGTGGAACGATCAGAGCCTCATAGTGGCAGTGTCACAGTGGCAATGTCATAGTGGCTCTGTCACTGTGTCATAGTGGCACTGTCATAGTGGCACTGTCATACTGTCATTGTGGCACTGCTATTGTGGCACTGTGATAGTCTGATAGTGGTACTGTCATAGTCTCATAGAGCCACTGTCATACTCTCATAGTGGCACTCTTGTAGTGTCATAATGGCAGTGTCATAGTGGCAGTGTCATAGTGGCACTGTCATACTGTCATTGTGGCACTGTTATGGTCTTATAGTGGCACTGTCATAATCTCATAGTGGCACTGTCATACTCTCATAGTAACACTCTCATAGTGTCATACTGGCACTGTCATTTTCTCATAGTGGCACTATCATTGTGGCACTGTCATAGTCTTATAATGGCACTGTTATAGTGTCATACTGGCAGTGTCATACTGGCAGTGTCCTAGTGGCAGTGTCCTAGTGGCAGTGTCATAGTGGTACTGTCATACTGGCACTGACAAAGTGGGAATGTCATAGTGGCACTATCATAGTGTCATAGTGGCACTGTCATAGTGTCACAGTGGCACTGTCATATTCACATAGTGGCATTGTGATAGTGGCACTGACATAGTGCCACTGTCATAGCGTCATAATAGCAATGTCATAGTCGCACTGTTATAGTGTCATAGTTTTACTGTCATAGGGCCAACGTAATGGTGTCATAGTGGAACTATCAGAGTCTCATAGTAGCACTGTCATAGTGGCACTATCATAATGTCATAGTGGCACTGTCATAGAGGGTTTGTCATAATGGCACTGTAATCATCTCATAGTGACACTGTCATAGTCTTATTGTGGCACTGTCGTAGTGTCATAGTGGCAGTGGCATTGTGGCACTGTCATAGTATCATTGTGGCACTGTCATAGTGGCACTGTCATACTGTCATAGTGGCACTGTCATAGTCTCATAGTGGCACTATCATAGTGGTACTGTCATAGTGGCACTGCCATAGTATCATAGTGGCAGTGCCATAGTGTGGCACTCATAGTGGCACTGTCATTGTGGCAATGCCCTAGTGCCAGCAACTCGGTGTCATAGTGTCATTATCATAGTGTCATAATGGTACTGTCATAGTGGCACTGTCAGCCTGTCATAGTGGCACTGTCATACTCTCATAGTGGCAATGTCACGGTGTCATAGTTTCGCTCTCGTAGTGGCACTGCCATAGTGTGATAGTGGAACTATCAGAGCCTCATAGTCGCAATATCATGGTGTCATAGCGGCACAGTCATAGTGGCACTGTCATTGTGGCACTGTCATTGTGGCACAGGTATAGTCTCATAGTGGTACTGTCATAGTGTCATAGAGGCACTGTCATATTCGGACTGTGGTAGTGGCACTCTCATAGTGGAACTGTCAGAGTGGCACAGTCATAGTGTCAAAGTGGCACTGTCATAGTGGCAATGTCATAGTGGCACTGTGGCACTCTCATAGTGGCACTGTCATAGTGTTATAATGGCACTGTCATAGTGTCATAGTGATGCTGTCATACTCTCATAGTGGCACTGTCATACTCTCATAGTGGCACTGTCATAGTGGTTTTGTCATAGTGTCATATTGGCACTCCCATTGTGTCATGGTGGCAGTGCCATAGTGTCAGAGTGGCTCTGTCATAGAAGCATAGTGGCACTGTCACTGTGGCAGTGCCATAGTGCCACTATCACAGTGTCATAGCATTATTATCATAGTGCATAGTGCCACTGTCATAGTGTCATAGTGGCACTGTCTTAGTGTCATAGCGACACTGTCGTAGTGGCACTGTAACAATGCCATTGGGGAACTATCTGGCCCTCGTAGTGGCACTGTCTTAGTGGCAATCTCATAGTGCCATTGTGGCACTGTTATAGTCTGATAGTGGCACTGTTATAGTGTCAGAATGGCACTTTCATAGTCGGACTATCATAGTGGCATTGTCAGAGTGTCAGTGTGGCACATTTATAGTGTCATAGTGGCACTATAATTGTGGCACTGTCATATTGTCATAGTGGCACTGTCACAGTCTCATTGTGGCACTGTTCTAATGTCATAGTATCACTGTCATAGTCTCACAGTGGCACGGTCATAGTGGCATTGTGGCACTGTCATAGAGGCAATATCAAAGTGTCATAGTGGCGCTTTCATATTGTCATAGTTTCACTGTCATAGTGGCACTGTCATAGTAGCACTGTCGGTGTGGTACTGTCCTAGTGCCACTATATCAGTGTCATAGTGGTACTAAGTGTCTAAGTGACACTGTCATAGTGACACTGTCATAGTGGCACTGTCATAGTATCATAGTGGCACCGTCATAGTATCATAGTGGCACTGTCAAAGTCTCAGTGCGGCACTGTCATAATGGTACTGTCATTGTGTCATAGTGGCTCTGCCAGTGTCATAGTGGCACTGTCAAGTGTCATAGTGGAACTATCAGAGTCTCATAGTGGCACTGTCATAGTTGCAATGTCATAGTGTCTAGTGTCATACTGACCCTGTCATAGTGTCATTGTGGCACTGTTATTGTGGCACTGTTATAGTCTGAAAATGGCACTGTTAGTCACAGTGGCACTGTCATGGTCAGACTGTCATAGTGGCACTGTCATAGTGGCAATGTCATAGTGACACAGTCATAGTAGTACTTTCAATGTGGGATAGTGGCACTGTCATAGTGTCATACTGGCACTATCATAGTCTCATAGTGTCACTGCAATTGCGGCACTGTCATAGTGTGATAGTGGAACTGCCCTAGTGTCATAGTGGCATTGTCATGATGTCATAGTAGCACTGTCATAAGCTCAAACTGGCTCTGTCATAGTCTCATAGTGGCACTGTCATTGTGGCACTGCCAATGTGTAATAGTGGCACTGTCATAGTGGCACTGTCATGGTGTCATAGCTAAAGTATCACAGTGGCACTGTCATAGTATCATAGTGGCGCTGTACTAGTGTCATAGTGGACCTATCAAAGTGTGATAGTGGCACTGTCATAGTGGCAATGTCATAGTGTCGTAGTGCACTGTCATAGTGTCAATGTGGCACTCTCATTGTGGCACTGTTATAGTCTGATAGCAGCACTGTCAGTGCCCTAGTGGCACTGTCATAGTCTCATAGTGGCACTGTCATAGTGGCACTGTCATGATGGCACTGTCATAGTGGCATTACCATACTGTCACAGTGGCAAAGTCATAGTCTCATAGTGGCACTGTAAATGCGGCACTATTACAGCCTCATAGTGGCACTGTCATACTGTCACTGTCATAGTGTCATATTGGCACGGTCATAATTTGATAGTGGCACTGTCATAATGTCATAGTAACACGGTCATAATGTCATAGTGGCACTGTCACAGTGTCATAGTGGCACTGTCATAGTGTCATAGTGGCAGTGTAATGTCATAGTGGAACTATCAAAGCCTCATATTAGCACTGTGTTAGCGGCAAGGTCATAGTGGCACTGTCATAGTGTCAGTGGCATTGTCATGATGTCATAGTGGCACTGTCATAAGCTCATACTGGCTCTGTCATAGTCTCATAGTGGCACTGTCATTGTGGCATTGCCAATGTGTCATAGTGGCACTGTCATAGTGTCATAGTGGCACTGTCATGGTGTCACAGTGGCACTACTAAAATGTCACAGTGGCACTGTCACAGTATCATACTGGCGCTGTCATAGTGTCATATTGCTTCTGTCATAGTGTGATAATATTACTATCATTTTTGCACTGTCATACTGTCATAGTGGCAGCGTCAGAGTGGCACTGTCATAGTGTCATTACCATAGTGTCACAGTGGCAAAGTCATAGTCTCATAGTGGCACTGTAAATGCGGCACTGTTACAGCCTCATAGTGGCACTGTCATAGTGTCACTGTCATACTGCCATATTGGCACGGTCATAATTTGATAGTGGCACTCTCATAGTGTCATAGTAACACGGTCATAATGTCATAGTGGCAATGTCACAGTGTCATAGTGGCACTGTCATAGTGTCATAGTGGCACTGTAATATTGTCATAGTGGAACTATCAAAGCCTCGTATTGGCACTGTCTTAGTAGTAGGCTTGTTAACTGCACAAAATTGGGTGTTGACTTCAAGTCATGATGCAAAGGTCCCCTTTGGCATAGAAGCTCCTCAATGCTTTTAAAACAGATTTATCCAAAGACATAAGCTGTATCTCAAAATCCAAGATGGCCACCATCGGCCATATTGAGTAATGTGGTCAAAACATAACCCAGAAACTTTTTGTCACAGAAACTAATGCAACACATGTTTTCTATATATTTTGCGGTCACTGAACACATTGCTGTTATCAATATAACATTTGCATTGCATTTAAAAGGTCAAACTTTGAAAATGAATGCACAAAGTTGAAATACTCCTACAATTTATTGAAACAGGAATTAGAGTCAGATACTCATACGGAAGACTTATTGAACCTGTTTCCCCACATATGTATACTCTGATTCAGGCATTCAGCACAACTTCAAATCAGTCAAAAAGTCTTTCATGTAAACCTTAACTACAAGTAACAGGTGTCTAATAACATTGAAGTTCACATTCATTGCCTACCTTTGTTCCATTGGAACTAATCGGATTCATCATTTCTCTGTATTTCACTCCTGGTGTTGCCTTGGGTGCACATACATGTACAGAGGATCATACAGGGCTGTCCATGCATGCTGCACTTGCAAGGAGCCTTGCAATCCTTCTTGCACTTGCAACTGACAAGTTCTGGCAAGTTTCTTGAAATGAGAGGAAGTGTGGTGTAAACTGGTGTTGGCACACAATCAGGAGATTCTTGTTGCCATCCCCATTCAATTGGATTGACTGGAGCTGGAGCTTTGTTCAGCATATTACCCCACACATGCCCACTCTGATAAGCTACTCTGAGGAGGTGTTGATGAAGAGCATCTCTGCTTGGTGGCATATGCTCAAAGTGTTTCCCTTTGTGAAAAAAAAGGTGAAGTCTGGCAGCATCTACCCTTGTGGAGTCATCATCATAAACACCATACAGTTGCATGGTGAATCTCTCAAGCACTGCTGTGTGAGTTATAACCATCTCTATGCTGGCGTTAGGGCACGAGAGAAGGCAAAGTGAGTTCCAGGAGAGACTGCCACACTGACCATGCTGTCTTCTTGCCTTTGCCAAAGAATGCAGAGGTCGTGTCGCATCCAGTTAATGCATGAAATGCTGGCAGTGCCTTCGTTTTGGATGGTCCAAGTTGACGATCAATGACATGTATTGGAATGTACTGGTAACTACGTCGCATACCAAACGCTATCCAGAGTTCATCGATCTTTTGTCCAAGGGCAAGAAATGCTGAGATACCCAGCACAACAACATCACTGTCCACGGTTCACACAATTACTCGACGATGACCGGCAGAGGCAGCTGCAGCCACATGGAGAAAAATCTCTGTATCAGCTTCCTCCTGCATGCAGGGAGCCACAGCGTCAACATCAGCTCCTGCTGGTGAGCTCGCACAATCACCAAGAATTGTGGTGAAGAGCTGCTTTCCCTGTGGAAGTGTTATGAGCTTCAGATTCTTGCCGATCTCCACAAACAACTCCTGCTTGATGTGGTCTACATGAAGGAAGGCAGCCCAGTTTCCAGAAAGTCTGGTTGAGAAAGTGACCCGCCTCCGTGCTCCACTGCCTCTTTGTTTCAGAGTTCTTGACTTCAAGCTTGTCTTGGAGTAAACATCCCAGACAATGTCTATACGGTCATTCCCTTCAAACCAGGAGAGGATGCATGGCACCAACTCACCAGTGAAATATTCACCTGTAGTCTCCACACATTGAGGACGAAGCATTTGAACGAGCACAGCCCCGTCCAGTACACAGGCTGTCGTTACTGGTCTGTGATTGTCGAGACCTGAAGGGACAATGCAGTCTAGGATCTCACTCTTGTTTCCATGGTGCATGCTTCCCTTCCGATTAAGTGAGGGAGGGTAAGTGCAGTTTTCGTGTGCGAATACATAGTCATCGATGATGCGACCAGAATTTGCAGCCAACAAAATCTCTGTCACTTTTGCTTGTTGCTCCTTGGTAACAGAGATCTCGACTTTCGGCGGGGTTCGGAGAGAGACGCTTTGAACAATTTCAGATTAGTTTTGTGTATTGGAGCAGTGAAAGCCTCTTCCTGTGAGCTTTCGCGTTTGTCAAGAAATGCTGTGTATAGCTGCAGTCCAGTCGCGTTCACCCTTCTTACATTCTCTACCACATCTGAAGGCATGAAAATTGACTGGTCCCAGTCAAGCAGCTTGCCACTGTCTTCTAAGAAGGGGTTTCCCAGCTGTTCAAATGCATCCACCAGCGCAATTACATCAGATTTAAAGTCAGATTGTAACTTGGGGTATTGTTCATGATGCATCAGTTCATCTGACTTCTTTGTCCCCTCAAATTCTCTGACAAGACGAGCCATCTCTGGGCGAACAACTTGTTCCCGGCGAACTGTGTGTGGGTCATCCAGATTCTCAATGAAGCCAGCATGATTCTTCAGCCAATCTATCAGTTGCTCATGCATCTGGTCATGCGGTATGTGTGAGAATGTTCGTCTTGTCTTCTGTCCCATGAAGTGACACCGTTTGAACTCTTCATATAGCGTAGGGTGTCGCTTTTCAAGTGTTGCCATGTCACGGAGATGGATGGACAAGTTCCGAGCATAGTGAGTATGATCCAGAGAGACAACCCACGGCATCAGAGAATCAAGTGTCTCCATGTAGAGAGAGAAGTCAGCAGTGCCACAAGACTTTACAAACTGGAGAATGAGAAGATCCAATTCCATGGACTTGAACCAGTCATCTGCTTGTGGCTGTGCGTTACATAACTGCTTTAGCCATTCGTCAAATGGCACGAGTGTTGTAGTCATCATCAGCTTCATTTGTCGCTTTATCAACATAATGGTCAAATCCCTTTTTCATGAGCTGATACAGAGCGGCTACCGACACTTGGTGCATGTACCTAGTTCTGCAGATGTGGTGGACACCGATGAAGAAATCAGCTTTGCCGTTTGTTGAGACGCCACTATTAGTAAGTGCTGTAACCCACCCACTACCGTCCAGCCAGTCACCAGATACACCCCAAAGCATCTTCTCTGTGTGCATAGCCCCCAGGGTCACCAGAAAGGCGTCTTCACCATGCTCAGTGTGAGGATACTTCCATTGAAATTTTTTGGCCAGTGTGAACAGGGGTTGATCAACTTCCATGACTGGTGTCTGACCCAGATTGATGTGTTTTATGGCCTGAAGAATGACCTTCATGCCATGCCTAACCATTGCAGGGTTGTTGGGAGACTCAGTAAACAAAGGCAGCATGTATGACTTGCTTGGAGGAGCAAGAGGGGGGTTGGTAATGCTGGCGTAGTATGCTGCCCAGGAAATCCATTCCCCAACTTCTAGGGTCTGTTTTGAGAGACTGTTTCTCACAATTTTCCAACAAAACTTAACCTTCTTGGAGTGTGGTGTCGAGAGAACGCAAAGTTGGAAGACATTTTGTTCCCAAATCAGACAGACTTTGCTTACAGTGTTTTTAATAACTTACTAGCCACGACCGGTAGTGCATTAACTGTGATGTTAGAAGGTTGTGGGTTGGGTTCCTGATGCGGTTTCAATATCTCTTTTGTTTTTAATTTAACCTGACCTGACTTAGGTATAATGGAAAGCTTGTCTATGCAACCAAACATTTAAAGTCCTGTTATCTAATTAACTTAGTTATTAAAAAAAATATGTTCAATCTGAAAGATCTAATTAGACCTGATGATTATTATCAAATCTGTTCCTATTATACTGATTTATTATTTTGTTGAAACATTTTCTAAAAGTAAATTTGATACCAGAAATGATTTTAGCGACCTGAAATTACCCAGAAAACATGTATCGAATTAGTTATTGTGACAAAAACTTTCAAAATTAGGCATCGACCATATTATTCAAGATGGCCACCGTCGGCCATCTTGGATTTTAAGATACAGCGTGTCTTTGGATAATTCTTTTTCTAAAGCCTTGGAGAGCATACATGCCAAAGGGGACCTTTGCATCATGACGAAGTCAACATTTCCTTAACAAGCCCACTATAGTGGCAAGGTCATAGTGGCACTGTCATAGTGTCAGAGTGGTACTGTCAAAGTGTCATATTGGCTCTGTCATAGTGTGATAGTGGCACTGTAATATTGGCACTGTCATAGTGTCAGAGTGGCAGCATCATAATTTCATTGTGGCACTGTCATAGTGTCATAGTAACACGGTCATAGTGGCACTGTCACAGTGTCTTAGTGGCACTGTCATAGTGGTACTGTCGTAGTGGCAGTGTAATAATGTCATAGTGTAACTATCAAAGCCTCATATTGGCACTGTCTTAGTGGCAAGGTCATAGTGGCAAAGTGGCACTGTCATAGTGGTACTGTCATAGTGTCATATTGGCTCTGTCATAGTGTGATAGTGGCACTGTCATATTGGCACTGTGATAGTGTCAGGGTGGCACTTTCATAGTCGGATTGTCATAGTGGCACTGTTATAGTGGCACTGTCAACATGTCGGAGTGGCACTGTCAGAGTGTCACTGTGGCACTGTCATAGTGGCAGTGTCATAATGTCCTCATGGCACTCTCATAATGGCACTGTCATACTCTCTTTTAGTGGCACTGTCGTAGTGTCATAGTAGCACTGTCATAGTCTCACAGTGGCACGGTCATAGTGTCATACTGGCACTGTCATAGTGTCATAGTGGCACTATGATAATGACACTGTCATAGTATCATAGTGGCACTGTCGTGTCAGAATGGCACTGTCATAGTGTCATACTGGCACTGTCATGTCATAGTGGCACTATCATACTGTCATTGTGGCACTGTCATAGTGACACTGTCATAATGTCATAGTGTCAACGTCATAGTGTTATAGTGGCACTGTCATAGTGTCATTGTGGCACTGCCTTAGTATCATAGTGGCTTTGCCATAGTGTCACTGTCATAGCTGAACTGTCAGACTGTCATAGTGGCACTGTCATACACTCATAGTGGCACTGTCATGGTGTCATAGTTTCGCTGTCGTAGTGGCACTGTCATAGTGTCATAGTGGAACTATCAGAGCCTCATAGTGGCAATGTCATACCATGGTGTCATAGTAGCACTGTCATAGTGTCATTGTGGCACTGTCATTGTGGTACTGTCATTTTGGCACAGTTAAAATCTCATAATGGCACTGTCATAGTGTCATATAGGCACTGTCATAGTCGGACTGTCATAGTGGCACTGTCAGAGTGGAAAAGTCATAGTGTTATCGTGGCACTGTCATTTTGGCACTGTCAATGTCATAGTGGCACTGTCATAGTGTCATAGTGGCACAGTCATAGTGGTACTGTCTTAGTGTCATAGTGGCACTGCCATAGTGTCATGGTGGCACTGTCATAGTGGCACTGTCATTGCGGCAATGCCATAGTGCCAGTATCATAGTATCATTGTCTTAGTGTCATAGTCATGGTGTCATAGTGGCACTGTCAGAGTGTCATAGTGGCACTGTCTTCGTCTAATAGTGGCACTGTCATACTCTGATAGTGGCACTGTCATACTGGCACTGTCATACTGGCACTGTCTCAGTGGCACTCTCATAGTGGCATAGTGGCACTGTCATGGTGTCATAGAGGCATTGCCAAAGTGTCACTGTCATAGTGGCATTGCCAAAGTGTCACCGTCATAGTGGAACTACCAGAGTGTGATAGTGGCACTGTCTTTGTGGCAATGTCAAAGTGTCATATTGGCAGTGTCATAGTGTCTTAGTCGCACTGTCATAGTGGCAGTGTCATAGTGTCAAAGTGGCAATGTCACTGTCTCATAGTGGTACTGTCATTATGGCACTGTCATTGTGTAATAGTGGCACGGTCATAGTGTAATAATGGCACTGTCATAGTGTTATACTGGCACGTTCACATTGTCATAGTGGCACTGTCATAGTGTCAAAGTGGCACTGTCGTAGTGGCACTGTAACAGTGTCAGAGGGGAACTATCAGAGCCTCATAGTGGCACTGTCTTAGTGGCAATCTCATAGTATCATAGTGGCACTGTCATAGCGTCATAGTGGCACTGTAAGTGTCATAGTGCCGCTGTCATAGTGTCACTGTCATAGTGCCACTGTCATAGTGTCATAGGGGCACTGTCCTAGTGTCATTGTGGCACTGTCATATTGCCAAAGTGGCACTGTTAGAGTCTCAGTGTCATATCGTCATTGTGGCACGTCATTGTGGCACTGTTATAGTCTGATATTGGCACTGTCATAGTGGCACTGTCATAGTTGGACTGTTGTCATGGCACTGTCATAGTGGCACCGTCAGAGTGTCAGTGTGCCACAGTCATACTGGCACTGTCATGGCGGCACTAACAGTCTCATAGTGGCACTGTCATAGTGGCACTGTCGTAGTTTTATTGTGGCACTGTCATAGTGTCATAGTGGCACTGTCATAGTGGCACTGTCATAGTGGTACTGTCTTAGTGTCATAGTGGCACTGCCATAATGTCATGGTGGCACTGTCATTGTGGCAATAGTTGCAATGTCATAGTGTCATAGTTTCCCTGTCATAGTGTCATTATAGAACTGTTGTTGTGGCACTGTTATAGTCTGAAAATGGCACTGTCAGAGTGGCACTGTCATGGTCAGACTGTCATAGTGGCACTGTCAGAGTGGCAATGTCATATTGATACTGTCATAATAGTATTTTCAACGTGGTCATAATGTCATACTGGCACTGTCGTAGTCTCATAGTGCCGCTGTAATTGCAGCACAGTCAAAGTTTTATAGTGGCACTGCCCTAGTGTCATAGTGGCACTGTCATGATGTTATAGTGGCACTGTCATAGTCTCATACAGGCACTGTCATAGTCTCATAGTGGCACTGTCATTGTGGCACTGCCAATGTGTCATAGTGGCACCGTCATAGTGGCACTGTCATGGTGTCATAGTGGCACTCCCAAAGTGTCACAGGGGCACTATCATAGTATCATAGTGGCGCTGTCATAGTGGAGCTATCAGAGTGTGATAGTGGCACTATCATAGTGGCAATGTCATAGTGTCAATGTGGCACTGTCATTGTGGCACTGTTATAGTTTGATAGTGTCACCGTCATAGTGTCATAGTGGCACTGTCATGGTCAGACTGTGAAAGTGGAAGTGTCATAGTACTGCTGTCATAGTGTCCGAGTGGCACTGTCATAGTGACACTCATAGTGGCAGTGTCATAGTGACATAGTAGCAGTGTCATAGTGTCACTTGGGCACTGTCATAGCCTCATTGTGGCACTGTCATAGTGCCCTAGTGGCACTGTCATAGTCTCATAGTGGCACTGTCATAGTGGCACTGTCATAGTGTCACAGTGGAATTGCCAGTGTCACAGTGGCAAAGTCATAGTCTCATAGTGGCACTGTAAATGCAGCACTGTTACAGTCTTAAAGTGTCACTGTCATAGTGTCATATTGGCACGGTCGTAATTTCATAGTGGCACTCTCATAGTAACACGGTCATAGTGGCACTGTCATAGTGACACTGTAATAGTGGCACTGTCATAGTGGCAGTGTAATATGTCATAGTGAAACTATCAAAACCTCATATTGGCACTGTCTTAGTGGCAAGGTCATAGTGGCATAGTTGCACTGTCATAGTGTCAGAGTGGTACTGTCATAGTGTCATACTGGCACTGTCATATTGGCACTGTCATATTGGCACTGTCATAGTGGCATGGTCGTAGTGTCATAGTGGCACTGTCATGGTGTCATATTGGTTTTGTCATAGTGTGGTAATGTTACTATCATTTTTGCACCGTCATACTGTCATAGTGGCAGCGTCATAGTGTCATTGCCACTGTCATAGTGGCACTGAGTGTCATAGTGGCACTGTCATAGTGGCACTGTGATAAAATCATAGTGGCACTCTCATTCTGTCATAGTGGCACTCTCTTAGTAGCACTGTCATAGCGTCATAGAGGCACTGTCATAATGTCAGAGTGCCACTGTCATAGTGTCATAGGGGCATTGTCATAGTGTCATTGTGGCACTGTCGCATTGCCAAAGTGGCACTGTTAAGAGTCTCAGTGTCACAACGTCATTGTGGCGCTGTCATTGTGGCACTGTTATAGTCTGATATTGGCACTGTCATAGTGGCACTGTCATAGTGGCACCGTCAGAGTGTCAGTGTGCCACAGTCATACCGTCATAGTGGCACTGTTGTGGCACTGACATAGTGGCACTGTCGTAGTTTCATTGTGGCACTGTCGTAGTGTCATAGTGGCACTGTCATAGTGTCACAGTAGCACTGTCATATTCTCATAGTGGCACAGTCATAGTGGTACTGTCTTAGTGTCATAGTGGCACTGTCATAGTGTCATGGTGGCACTGTCATAGTGGCACTGTCATTCTGGCAATGCCATAGTGCCAGTATCATAGCGTCATAGTATCACTGTCTTAGTGTCATAGTCATGGTGTCATAGTGGCACTGTCAGAGTGTCATAGTGGCACTGTCTTGGTCTAATAGTGGCACTGTCATACTCTGATAGAGGCACTGCCATATTGGCACTGTCATACTAGCACTGTCTCAGTGGCACTCTCATAGTGGCATAGTGGTACTACCAGAGTGTGATAGTGGCACTGTCTTAGTGGCAATGTCAAAGTGTCATACTAGCAATGTCATAGTGTCTTAGTCGCATTGTCATAGTGGCATTGTCATAGTGGCAGTGTCATTGTGGCACTGTCATAGTGTCACAGTCATAATGTCATAATGGCACCGTCATGGTGTCATACTGGCACGGTCATAGTGTCAAAGCGGCACTGTCGTAGTGGCACTGTAACAGTGTCAGAGGGGAACTATCAGAGCCTCATAGTGGCACTGTCTTAGTGGCAATCTCATAGTGTCATAGTGGCACTGTCATAGCGTCATAGTGGCACTGTAATAGTGTCATTGTGGCACTTTCATTGTGGCACTGTTATAGTCTGATAGTGGTACTGTCATAGTGTCAGAGTGGCACTTTCACAGTCGGACTGTCATAGTGGCACTTTCAGAGTATTATAGTGGCACTGTCATTGTGGCACTGTCATAGTGTCATAGTGGCAGTCATAATGTCATCGTGGCACTCTCATAATGGCACTGTCATACTCTCTTAGTGGCACTGTCGTAGTGTCATAGTAGCACTGTCATAGACTCACAGTGGCACGGGCATAGTGTCATAGTGGCACAGTCATAGTGTCATAGTGGTACTGCCATAGTGTCATAGTGGCACTGTCAGAGTTGTACTGTCAGTGCCACTATATCAGTGTCATAGTGGCACTGACATAGTGTCATTGTCAGAATGTCATACTGGCACTGTCGTAGTGTCATTCTGGCACTGTCCTAGTGTCATTGTCATAGTGGCACTGTCGTTGTGTCATAGTGTCACGTCATAGTGACAGTCATAGTGGCACTGTCATATGACTATTATACTGTCACGTTGGCACTGTCATAGCTGCACTGTCCTTATGTCATAGTGTCACCGTCATAGTGCCATATTGACACTGTCATAATGTGATAGTGGCACTGTCATAGTCTCATAGTGGCACTGTCATTGTGGGACTGTCATAGTCTTATAATGGCACTGTTATAGTGTCATACTGGCAATGTCATAAAGTGGTTCTGTCATAATGGCACTGACAAAGTGGGACTGGCATAGTGTCACTGTCATAATGGCACTATCATAGTGTCATATTGGCACTGTCATGGTGTCATAGTGGCACTGTCATATTCTCATAGTGGCATTGTCGTAGTGCCACTGTGAAAGTGTACTGTCATACTGGCACTGAGAAAGTGGGACTGGCATAGTGTCATAGTGGCACTATCATAGTGCCATAATAGCAATGTCATAGTGTCATGGTCGCACTATTATAGTGTCATAGTTTTACTGTCATAGTGGCACCGTAATAGTGTCATAGTGAAACTATCAAAGTCTCATAGTGGCACTGTCATAGTGTCACTGTCATAGTGCCACTGTCAGTGTCATAGTGGCACTGTCATGGAGGGTTTGTCATAGTGGCACTGTCATCGTCTCATTGTGGCACTGTCATAGTCTTATTGTGGCACTGTCATAGTATCATAATGGCACCGTCATAATGGCACTGTCATACAGTCATAGTGGCACTGCCATAGTGTGATAGGGACAAAGTCATAGTCTCATAGTGGCACTGAAATTGTGGCACTGTCATACTGGCACAGTCATAGTTTCATAGTGGCACTATCATAGTGTCATTCTGGCACTGTCACAGTGTCATAGTGGCACAGTTATAGTGTCATACTGGCACTGTCACAGTATCATAGTGGCACTGTTACAGTGTCATAGCGGCACTGTCATAGTTGCAATCTCACAGTGTCATAATAGCACTGTCATAGTGTGATTGTGGCACTTTCATTGTGGCACTGTTAGTCTGATAGTGACACTGTCATAGTCTCATACTGGCACTCGCATAGTCGGACTGTCATAGTGGCATTGTCAGTGTCAGAGTGGCACTGTCATAGTGGGCACTGTAATAGTGTCATAGTGGAACTACCAGAGCCTCATAGTTACAATGTCTTAGTGGCAGGGTCATAGTGGCATACTGTCAGCGTCATACTGTCTTAGTGGCACTGTAACAGTGTCATCTTGGCTCTGTCATAGTGTAATAATCGCACTATCATTTTGGCACTGTCCTAGTGTCATATTGGCAGCGTCATAGTTGCACTGTTATAGTGACATAGTGGCACTGTCATAGTGTCATAGTGACACTGTGACAGTGTAATAGGGGCACTCTCACTGTGTCGTAGTGGCACTCTCATAGTCGCACTGTCATAGTGTCATAGAGGCACTGTTATAGTGTCAAGTCGTTGAGAGCTAGCCCATCAAAGGAGACAATACACAAGTGCTGTGTGAAACATTGTTTTTATACTGATCAACTGGTATGATACAGATGAAGCTATGGAGGTCCATTTTGGTCTGAGACTTCATGTCCAGGCTGTACTCTGCGCATATTTTCATAATATATCCCGGCGTCAACCAGCCATGAGAGATAGACACCTTTAGTGTTGGTCAGAAAATTTGAACAACACTCTCAGACACACATCCATAAAGATTAAAGTGAATAAGACTCAACTGTGTGGTCCCAGTCTTCCAAATTGAGCCTGTAGAAAATTCAACTCTGAGTAGGAGCCAGTTTGGGTTGGAAAAAAAAAAAAAAATGACTCTGCTGGATTTTGAACCCACACCTCACGGCCACAACGCTAGCCATTTCTGCCACAGTGACTGGTTCCTTTGCCATTTCTAGAAGTTCCATTCTTTCCTCTTCAGAGCAGTCACATCCACCTCACTCTCTTCTTTCCCTCTTCATTTTTTTTTTTTTTTTAACTTATTTTCTATTGGACATACACACAGCTTTCTACATAACACTCCCTTCCTAATGCCTCTCACCATTGCCTTCTTTTGACCTCTCTAGATCAGTTCTTTCATTCTTTTTTTAAAATGTGACTTGGAGGACCTGCTGATACTTCATATATCTCAATCAATCAATCAATGATGGTGCTTATAGCCCTGAAGATCCCTATGGACCATATCAGGCCATATTCAAACTTACAACAAAAAAAAGTATCTTGGTTCTACAAAACAAACCATCAGAAACACACATCTGAAAATGAAACATACAAACTGAGCAGGCATGACACATTAACAAATTCATTGACATCCTAAGGCTTATAAATCTGGTAGCGCTGAAAGCACCAGCCCTTGTGCTTATTTATCATTTCCAGATTTTTAAAAAAGGAGTAAAACACAATGAGAAACACTTCAGTGCCACAAAAAAAAAAAAGATCAAAAACAGCTATATGGGCAAATAGACACTGCTGAACGGACAGCTAGTGTCCACCCCACATAGTGTTTACAAATATCACTACCTATTTGCCAGGTAACAACAAAAAAGCTGGCATGTCATAAACTACTATTAAATGAAAGTAGTGAGAATTTCTAGACCAGAGGCAAGAGAATGGTCCACAAAAATAGCAGATGACAGTAAAGACAGACAACCCCCCCCCCCCCCCCCCCAAAAAAAAGTCAGTCAAAGAGAGTGAAAGAACAAAGGTAGTTACTAGCACAGAACTTCCAGAAGGTGGGCGACCTATCTGTACTGCAAGAGCCCCCAACATCCCCATGGGAATATTTCATATACCTTCTAGTCAGGTCACAAAAACAGTGGAGAAAAAAGGACCTGGCTGAACTAGTGATTTTCACACAAAACAACTCGCTTAAAGGAAAAGCAACCTTTGTCAATTCTTTGAAAAGCAAATTGTCACCGATCGGCGGTACTAAACTAGTACGTCCACGTGTTTAAGAGTGGTGGTGGTTCAAGGTAGAGAGCATGTGCGCATATGCGTGCGAGCGTGCATGTATGCGTGCATGTATGTGTGCTTATGTGTGTGTGTGTGTGTGTGTGAGTGCGTGCACGCGCGCACGGGCGGGGTAAGACTGGGGTTTAGTTAGCTGGGGTTAGGCTAAGTTCCTCGGGACTAGGTAGTAAGGTTAGGCTAGGTAGGGGGGGGCAGGTGAAGTAGGACATACGGTATTTTTGCCTTCCAGTCTTCATTTATTGAGGGAGTGGTAGGAGGAAGTTGGTTTCGTTCCCGATTGTTACCCTTTTATTACTTTGGTTCTATACCAGAGAAGGCGAGGCAGGATATCGGCTGTTGTTGTGTTGTCAAGTCTGTGAGTTGTTGTGGTAAATTGTCGTGTTGTTGCACGAGCAACAACTAGTCCGTTGGTCAGGCGTGTCAGCTCTGCGGAGGGATACACTGCTCTGACCAATCATCGTTTTGTGTGGTGAGTAGAGTTCGCTTGATTCCGACCAGGGCGGGATGCGTTGGGGTAGCTTCACTTCGGTCCCTGGTGTTCGTCGGAGTGGACGTACTCCTTGTAGGTGCGGCGGCAGCGCCGGTAGTTTTTGAAGAGTGACTTCGAGTCATATAGTTAGTGCCAGGTCCTCGTCAGGTTTGGGTGCCCTTGGCCTGTGCTGAGTCGGTGTCGTCCTTGTTGGCAGCCACTGTCAGCCAGTTGCAGAACTGGTGTGGTTGATCGTCTGTATGTCCAGGTTGGTGATCTGTTAGGTTCGTTGTGTTGTAGTTCGTCGTGTTGTCTTGTATTATGGCGAGTTGTACTGTAGTTGTCTCATGTTGGGATTAGTTGTGTGGTGTTCGTTGCGTATACTGGTTGTCTGGTATGATGTCTTGGTTCCGTGATTGAAATTTGTTGTCAGCCGGTTTGTGTTGTTACCTCTTTTCGGTATATTCTGTAAGTAGTGTACATAGTGGTTCCTAAGTTCGATTGTCATGTGACAGTTTGGCTAGACAATGTGGGTTCGATATAATAACCGTTGATGGACGGTGATGTAAATGTTGTTTGTGGTTAGTCTATGTTAATTTCCGTGGGTTCAATGAGAAGGTAATACGAGGTTGCTCTTTGTTGAGGATCATAATATGAGTCAGGTGCGGATGTGTCTGCGTGAATCATAAAGGGATTGTGCTCAATTTCAGTCGTAAATAGTAATAGTTCGTTGAAATTGATTTACGATTTCGGAGTTGACCTGCACAGCATTGGAATCGGTTAACTGTGCAGTAGGGCCAAGGCTGATTTGTGGTCGAGTGGTTTATACTGGGGTACGGTCGTAACCATTCAACTTATATTGGTGTCTTTTCACTTTCGTTACGAGTCAGGGTTCTCGACGCGGGTGTTGTGCGCGTGCGACTGTATCTGTGACGTTCGCATTTGGTACAGGATAGTGAGTCCATAGGGTAGAAGTTTTTGTAATACAAGTGACAGTCGTCACACATGCAGGGATGTATGTGTTTGTGACAGAACGGGGTTGGAGAAAGATGTCTTAGGTGGTGGGGAGACAGACCCATTATGAATTTTAGTAGTCGGAAAGAAGGGAAAGGTAAAGTTTAAGGCGAGTAGCTTAGCAGTCGATAGGATAAAAACGGATGATGTGCAGCATGTAATATTGTATGAAGTGTGGTTGTGTTGGCATAACAAAGATTAACCACTGGGTTATCTGACAAGAGATGACATGAGAGTGAGGTGCTGGATGGAAATTTTGGCGAACAAATCATGTTGTTTTTGATATATGATTATAATTGACATTGCAAAGAGGGGTAATAATGTGAAGGATTGTGGCTGCGAGCCGATTCTCTTGTGTGAACATGCTGGAACTGTAAACCGATGAAAATTGATAAGTTTTTTTTCTGAGAGATGTGTATTACTACTGGTTATTGTGTGGAGACATTTCCTTGTGAAATTGGCCATTTCCTACATTATTTAGTATGTCCTAAGGGGGCCCATGGAGTCCGTGTTGGATCGCTTAGATTGGTTTATTTCTCCGAGAATTGGGTGTGATTCATAATTTCATATGTAATAGCGTGGATGGGCTCAGGGAGAATATTGTTTTACCGCTGTTGTAAGGGTTGGCAGGAGATTGGTCTGATAACCCCAAAGCGAGTGATGGGTTGGGGGATGTGTTCGAAATTCAAGGAGTCACTCTCATGCCCGAGTGGGAAGTAGGCAAGGGAGATGGAGAGTTAAAGCTTTACCAAGTAGCCTATGTGCCTTGATGACTCAGGTAGTAGCAACATTACAGTAGTGGCCTACAGTTGTGTCAGCAGGTATCCTGCTCCGTCCTGAGGCTGGGGCCAGATCACCGCAGTCTACTGCCGCGTGCCGGCAGGTGAGCGGCGCTTTCCAGTGCCTGTTGTTTTCCCGGGAGAGGGAGACCACCCAGGCTGTCTGCCGTCTGTGGGGCAGCTCTCCTTCGGCTACCGGTGCTCTTCCGGGAGTTCTCCGGCGCTGGTTCCTCGTCCCTGTTCAGGCGGCCCGTGAGGGGGCGCTGCACCAGGCCTTTTTCACCCTTGGTGTCCGGCGGGGCCTTCAGAGGAGGAAGCGTCCTATGAGCCCCGGACCCGTCGAGAGGGCGTCTGGTGTGTGTGCGTTGGGTGTCGTGCCCATCGCGGGGAGGAGTCAGACTGCGGGAAGCCACGGTCAGCGCCGGGGTGCAGAGTCTTCGGGGAGGGTGTCGGCCCGCGGAGGAGCCACGGACAGCGCCGGGGTGCAGAGTCTTCCGGGGTGGTGTCAGCCTGTGAGGGGCCACGTACAGCGCCGAGGACTGGAGCTTTCCGGGCCGGGATGGGTTGTCCCATGTTTGTGGTAGAAGGGGTGTAGCGTTAGGCGGTAGGGTTAGGGGTGTTAGCTACTGCCTCCTTTTAGGACGTAGTGGCCGGCACAGTGTAGGGTACTTGTCGTTGCCTCCCTTAGGGATGCAGCGACCAGTTTGGTAGTGGTCCCGGGTTAAAAGAGAAGGGTGAGTCCTGGGGAGAGGTGTGGGTGGTAGTAGTAGTTAAGAGATTAGAGTCCCTTTGGTAAATCCTTGTCCCTAGTAGTTAGTCACCACGTGTGCGGGCTATCGCTGTGTCCCCAGGTCACAGTGATATACCGCAACTGGTATGTTAGGTTAGGGTCTTCCAGGTCATTATCGTAGAGTAGGGCGAGTCAGCAGGAATTAGGATACTTGTGTGTAGTTGTGAATGTGCGTGAGTGGTGGCGCCATGGAGTGTGTGTGAAATAAAGAAGCATGCGCGATTGTAAAACTGTGTTAGTGTGCTGTGTTGTCTGACCTAGTGTGTGATAGGTGTGGGTAAGGGTGGTAGGGCCGTCCGGCTTAGCGACCGTGACACAAATCAAAGATGATTTTAAGTCTTGCATTATTTGCTTTTTTGTCATCCCGAACAAAAGTATGCAAGCTCAATTTTAATTTTACAATGAGCATAATTTGAAGACATGCCCATGCGCAAAAAATTATTTGGAATCACCATAGATTTTTTTAATATTTTGCTGTATCATCATCTGTGCCATCCCAGTGGCATTGCACCCACGCTGCTCTTTCCAGATCTCAGTCCACAGCCATACCCTGGATGGTCCAGCTGCAGACAGGGCACTGGCAGCACACAGGGAATTACAGTCAGTGTCAAGTCGTAAAGAGGAATCCCACCAGAGGAGACACTGCAGTTCCTCTACAGTCACTGTGATGGAGTTCAGTGGCACCTTTTCTGATCCAATGTACTCTGGACACCACCTACTAAGCCCCCTACTGACGACAATAATGGTTGTCATGGAGCCAGCATGAGAGAAGTCCCCCCCCCCCCCCCCCTCAGCCAAGGGCGCCACCATGACCTTCCAGTGACAGTCCACATTAACTTGCTGATACCAGCAACCATGACATGAACTCACCAAGGACACAGCCAAGGAGAAGAAACCAAAACTGACGTCATCATGAGAGCAGGACTTGGAAGGCTGCAGAACCTGACTTTTTTCTATGCTGATTAATGAGGATGGGGATGATGCAGATGATGCATAAGTCCCTATTGGTCTGTGACTGTATGACATCCCGGCATCAACCTGGTCCGAGAGATAGTCACTCATATGTTGGGCAGGTAAATTGAGCTACACTCTCAGAAACGCATCCATTAATTGGACGAGACCCAACTGTGTAGGCCCAGTCTTCCCAACTGAGCCCATAAATTATTCAACTCTGAATAGGAGATGGTCTGGGCAGAAAAAAAGCACACAATTGTGGGATTTAAACCAAGACCTCCAGGATATGAGTCCACAACGCTAACAACTGTGCCATGGCTGCCGGCTTGATTTTTTCTCTCCCAAACAATGTTTACAAATTATCATCATAAATCAAAGTAGAATCAGCCAGCAGATTTGAACTGATGGTATTAAACTGAACTTAGCAGATTATATTAACAAAGTAAAATGCAACAACCGTACAAAATAAATCAACATACCAATTTTCCTTTCGAAACATGAAAAAAAAAACATCAATAAATTTTTCCTCCCAATGTCGATTTTCTCACATAACCATGTACAACATTCTAAATAATTTGAAATGAAAATAATGCCAGCTCAAAGGGAAAATAACCAAGAACACTGCTAAGCAACTTACTATTATCCAATTTGAAGGTATTCATTACAATATCAGACAACCATAACTGTATCATGAAAGACATGTCAGCTGAGCAATAATAAGTCTGTTAAAACCTCGTTATGCCAAAATCATACAAAGAAATAAATAACTTAGAAATCAATAAAATAAACATAACAAAACTAACTGGAATCTTTCACCAGGCAAAACAACAATAAATCCAACACTGGTTACAAATCAAAGCATGTGAGAAATGGAAAAAACCAGCACCAAACACACAAGAAAAACTTCCACATGTGTTAAAATCTAATTACAAAAATACAACGTACACAATATGTCACTATGTTCTCTTTGATAAACATCAAATTCAAAAATGGTACACAAATTGTAGCGGGAAAAAAGAAAAACCAAGGATTTCCACTCTATAACTGAAAAATGACAAACAGATGGGTCTGACATTTTTTTTTTGTTTATGACTAACATGTATCACCAGAGATCACACTCTAGAAGAGAGAGTTGCTTCCTCCAATAAGTTTATAAGTATAAACGCTCCTCTAATTACAGCACCAGCAGAGTTTATCATGGAATTTGAACAACACACCTTCCAGTTGACAGCCTTTGACCTTAATCACTCTACTATCACAGCAGCCTGGGTCATGGAGTTTGTACAAAACAACTCACAATCAAAGCCCTTGACCTGACCAATAAGCTAAAGCAGTCTACAGCATTTCCCAATACATATTACAACAGACCACAATACACATAATCTCCTCTCAAACACATGTTTATTTGACTTAAACACTGGCTTACTATGTGTGTGTTTGTGTGTGTACTTACGTTCCTATTAGAGTACCAATAAAATGTAGGCAAAAAATGCCAGAATGCACTGCCAATACCGCTTCATCGTGCAAGTTTTCGGATTTCAGAGTGTATTTTTGTAGCAATCTGACTCTCTGTGTACTTTTCAAGAAGATCTGAAAAATTTGGACCTGCTGATTTTACAGTTTTGATGATAATGTCTTTTGTTATTACACACTGTTTCCTCTTTCCCAATGTGATCACATCCGCACAACAGCGTTTGACTCGAGCAGCATCTTCATCAGTGAGAATGTTCAGGCGGCCAAAGCAAACAGATCTTTGATGAACTGCTGAAGAATCCCCAGGAAGCAGAACTCTTTTGTCTTCCGACTGTGCACGAAAGTTTCCTGGCTGGTTTTCAGTTACATCATCTGATAAAAACTCAACTAATGGTTTGCTTTCTTCACAGACAAAAATGTCATCATTTGACTCAGAATCTTCAGATTCAGACTCCTGTGGGAACATTTGAATAATCTTTCTGAAGTTAGCGGTAATGCGAGCACCTGTGCTTGTGTCATAGTGCCTGTCAGCTGTACTGACTGAATGGTCCATGTGTCTAGTCATGTCCTTCTGCACTGAACGATCAACACCCAGGTCTCGGGCTTTGCTGACTAATGTTTTGCAAAGAAGGCGTGAGTTGATTGTACCTACTTCTTTTCCACATTGTTCTCCATATTCTGACCAAGCTTCATTCATCATCTGTTGGATGTCTTTCACTGAGCTCCTTTGTCCTGAAGAACGGCAAAAACTGAACGATCAACACCCAGGTCTCGGGCTTTGCTGACTAATGTTTTGCAAAGAAGGCGTGAGTTGATTGTACCTACTTCTTTTCCACATTGTTCTCCATATTCTGACCAAGCTTCGTTCATCATCTGTTGGATGTCTTTCACTGAGCACCTTTGTCCGGAAGAACGGCAAAAGACCTGATCATTTCTGGGTTTGAAGAGAGGTCTGCATGTGTCAATATACTCGGATTGGATGGCATATTCCATGGGAGAAAAGAAAATACCTGATGCTCCAGAAACTTTGAAAGTTTTCCCTTCAGCAACAAGCACAACATGTTCTTCAGACTGTTTTTCAGCTTGTTTAAATTCTGACAATGTCATGTCACAGTAGATCCCCGACCTCTTTCCATTTTGCAGAGCAATTTGCAAAAGAATATTTCTTTGAATTTTACCTGCAAGAGTAATTTTTTCTTCACTACTTTGAGCTGATCTGAACACAGTCAGGTTGTCTGATGCTACTGACTGCTCAACACAATCACAAATGTCACTCCATTTTAAAATCTTGTCCCTGTCTCTCAACTTCCTCTTCTGCAGTTCTTCCTGAGAGATCCTGCTAACTGTGCGGATACATCCAAAGATGGGATGTGTGAAGACTCATCTGAATGAGCAGCAGCGCACTGCATCAGCAGATAAGACGTCGGAAGACCAAGGCCAGGATTTAAACCACAGTGCCAAGGACATCCACGCTGTTGGTTCGGATGAGGAATTTGCACAGGCCCTCGATGCCAGGCGCCTGAAACTCAACTTGCCACGAGCAAACGAAACTGAAGATTGGGAGAAACTGGATGCAAAAATCGTCCAAAGACTCGATGCACTGATAGGGAAAAGCACCCTGGAACACAAACTAGCCACATATGGGGACATTGTGTATGCCACATGTAGAGACGCCTATGGAGCAAAACTACCCAAAGAGAAAACACCTCCAAAGAAATCCAGACGCCAAGAAAAGATGGACAAGATCAGGGTCCAAAAGAAAAACCTCAAGATGCAAATGAAGACCGCACTGCCAGCTGAAAAACAAGGCTTGGAAAAACTGTGGAAAGACCTGAAAGAAAAACACAGTGCCCTCAGCAAAGCGGAATCTGCGAGGAAGAGGAAAAGAAGAAGACACAAGAGCGCTTCTTCAGAGACCCCTTCCAGTTTGCCAGAACACTGTTTGAGCAGCCAAAATCTGGGACCCTAAGTGTGGACAAAGGAGTTCTTGAGCAGCATCTGAGGAAAACATACTCTGACCCACAGAGCAAAGCACCACTCGACATTCAAGGTCTGGTGTGGCCAACCAACCCTGAGGAACAGTTCAATGGCAAGCCTCCAACGTTGGCGGAAATCAAGAAGGTGGTCGACAAAGCCAGAGCCAAATCATCACCAGGGCCAAACGGAATACCTTACCAGCTTTACAAGAAATGTCCCAAGGTGCTGGAGTGGCTCCACAGGCTGCTGCGATCGGCTTGGAGAAACCAGAAGATCAGCGGCCAGTGGATGACGGCAGATGGTGTGTACATCCCCAAAGAGCAAAACTCAAGTGACATTAGCCAGTTCAGGCCAATATCACTACTGAACGTCGAAGGGAAAATCTTCTTCTCTGTCATGGCAGCAAGGCTGACCAAGTACCTGATGGAAAACAAGTACTTGGATGTGTCAGTCCAGAAAGGTGGCATCCCAGGCGTGGCTGGCTGTGTAGAACACGCCACAATGATCTGGGACGCAATCCAAAAAGCAAAAACAGAAAAGAGAGACCTGGACGTAGTGTGGCTTGATCTGGCAAACGCATATGGATCTGTGCCCCATGAGATGATACAGTTGGCTCTTGAGATGTACCATGTGCCAAAGAACATCCACGACATGCTCAAGAAGTACTTCAATGGCTTCTCAATGCGGTTCTCTACCAAGGAGTACACAACAGACTGGATCAACTTGGAAGTGGGTATTGCAATGGGCTGTGCAATTTCCCCAATACTGTTCGTGCTGGCAATGGAACTCATCTTGAAAGCAGCAACAAACAACGCGAGACAAACAGACCTTGGCGATGGATACAAGATGCCTCCTCTCAAGGCCTTCATGGATGACACTACAGTGATTTCATCCAGAGAAGACGAGACACGTCATGTGCTGGAGAGGCTGGACGACATAGTTGCCTCATCCAGAATGAAGTTCAAGCCAAAGAAATCACAGAGTCTCTCACTGAGGAAAGGAAAAGTGGCCGGATCTGTGGTCTTCAGTGTTGCCAACCAGGCCATTCCAACAGTCACAGAAGAACCAGTCAAGAGCCTTGGAAGATGGTATGATGATACGCTGAAAGACACACAAAGAGCAAAAGAAACCAAGCAGATGGCGGAGGAAGGCTTGGAGACCATTGACCAGTGTGGGCTCCCTGGCAAATACAAGGTCTGGTGTCTGCAGTTCATGCTGATACCAAAGCTGCTATGGCCTCTGATGATATACGACATCTGCACCAGCATAGTGGAGGCAATGGAAGCCAAAATCAACAAGTTCACAAGGAAATGGCTTGGTGTCCCACCCTGTCTGACTGACATAGCGCTGTACTGTCGCCAAGCAAAGCTGAAACTACCCCTGAAATCCATCCTGGAGGAATACAAAGCAGGGAAGATCAGACTTCAAAGCATGCTGGAGGACTCAGGAGACAAGGTGGTAGAAGCAATTAAGCCCCAGCTGAAGACAGGCAGAAAATGGAAAGTTCAAGAGGCGATGGATTCTGCAAAAGAAAGTCTCAAGATCAGAGAAATAACAGGACACACACAGACCAACAGACAGGGACTGGGGGTGACCAAAACTGAATGGTGGTCAAAGGCCAAAGGAAAAGCCAAAAGAGACATGATGATTCAGGAGATGAGAAAAGAAGAAGACCAAAAAAGACTCCAAAAAGCAGTCCAGCAGAGCCAGCAAGGGCAATGGACAACGTGGGAGAATGCACTCCAAAGAAGTCTCACTTGGAATGACATTTGGCACATGGCCCCTCTCAGGATCAGCTTCATTCTCAGATCTGCATATGACCTTCTGCCCTCAAATGCAAACCTGGTGAAGTGGGGGAAAACAGACGATCCTGCATGCCCCCTCTGCCATGAAAAACAAACAGTGGAGCATGTCCTAAGCTCATGTAAAGTAGCCCTGGCTCAAGGAAGGTACACATGGAGGCACAACCAAGTGCTCAAAGAAATTGTACAAGTAGTCTGGGCTAGTACCAACGCCACAAAAGGGAAAATCAGGACTCCAAAAGCACCCGCAACATTCTTCACGGCAGGAGGCAGCAAATCATGGCCAAGAACAACAGTGCCACTCGAAACATGCAGGCAGAGTCTGCTGGACGGGGCAGATGACTGGGAGTGCACTGCAGACCTCCCAGAATGGAAGAGTCACCCAGAGATCATCAGCAAGAGTGGCATGAGACCAGACATAGTAGTCCACTCTAAGTCAACCAAGCAGCTGATCATGATCGAGCTCACGGTGCCATATGAGAACAGAATGGAGGCAGCTCAAATCTACAAGACTGAAAAGTATGCTGATCTGGCAAACAGCCTGAGGAGAGAAGGCTATCAGGTCAAAGTCCTCACTGCAGAAATTGGAGCTAGGGGGTTTGTAGGAACGTCTGCATACAGCCTCATGAAACAGCTCTCAGTTGCAGGGAAGGAAAAAACCAGAGCCCTGAAAGCAATGGCAGAAGCGGCAGAGAGGTGTTCAAGCTGGATCTGGTCAAGGAGGAACAAAAGTGAACTTCATAAGGCTTAATTTCCCTACAAATATCAGGTGTCCCTGTGGCTCAGTGGTTAAAGCGCGAGTCATTAAGTGGAAAATGAGCATGTCCAGAGGGTCATGGGTTTGAATCCCAGCCATGGCTCGTCCCAAGATGGGAAAAAAAAGGGGCAGCAGAGGGACATCCGGAGTCATGAACCGGGTGTGGCCCAACCCCCCTAGAGTGTCAGGAGATAAGGGCCGAAACACTTGCTTGAAGGGGGCTTCTCTTCTGAGGACTCTCTGCTGCCACGCTCTCCACGAGTTTCTTTCTACTGTCAGGCTTGTTTTCAGTGATGTCACCAAGGCCAATGGGACAACAGAAGGATGTGAAGCTTTTAGATACTCCAGAAAATGACTGTATGCATGCAAGTAATTTCTGACAGTACTCCATGTTCGCCCTTCAAGTATTTTTTCAACAACAGATCGAGAATTACTTGTGCCAGTTCCAATGTCAACCAATTCTTCCAAACGAATGATATTGAAATCACCTGGACCAAGAGCACACAATAACTCACTTAAAACGGACAGTTCTGTCACTTGTTTTTCCCTGTTATGGTTAGTTAAAAAAAATCACCAAAAATACAAAACAAGAGATAACTCAACGAAATTTTCAGGAAGTGTTATTCATAAACTGTGTTAGTAGAATACAAAAGAATAAACTTCCCACTTTCATACGATTTCTTATGCTTGAGGCTGAAAAAAATGTCCAGTTTTTTTCAGGTGCATCACAACACTCTTGCACAGAGTCTTTACATTCAGCAGAAAAAGTCAGTAAATTACACTAAATGAGTTGAAAAAAGGTAGATACACTCCAGGAAACTAAATAAGATAGATAAATCACATGCCTGCTATGCACAAGCTAACTTGGAATAATACAAAAATGGGGGCGTGGCACTCAGCTGACACACGAAGGCCAGAAGTACCAGAAAAAGGAGGCACTGTCAGAAAAAACTCGAATCTTTGCACCAGTCGCGTAAAGGAAAATGAACTCTTGCTCGCTCAAATCCCGTCTTTCGCGGCACGCAAACGCTCCGCTCGCGTGGCGAAGTGGCCCACCCTCACCTTCATCATCACTGAGCTCCACAGATGGGTCAGTGTCAATTTCCTCTTCTCCTCGAAATTCTTCACTGGAATCACTTTCATCAGCTTCATCATCCTTTTCTTCAATGTCTAAACCTTCCGTTTGTAGCATTTCAATAACTTCAGGAATGCTAAAACGTTGCCGACGGGCTCGACTTTGCTCCGACATATTTGCAGAAAAACTTGTTTGAGACGCCATGTTTCTATGCAGATTAGTAAGTCATGTGGGTTGGTCTGGTCAATCACCCACTGAGGCGAAGTGGGTGATGGTGTGCTGCGAAACCGCTGTGCAGGCGAACAAAGGAATGCTGACGATACTATTTATATCTTGTTGCCGTGTACTGATCACGCTGCCACCGCTTGAAAAATTGGTGAAGGCCGAAACCTTGATAGCGTTTGTTCGTACTGAAGCGCTGCGTCTTCAGAAAACGCCATAGCGTCTGTTCGTGACGAGCGAGATAAAACTGTTTTCACCATATTTGCAATCCTGCGATTTTGATTTTTTCGCTCTTGTTGTTTATGCTCATGAATGAAGTTCGGTACAAAATTGCCTTCTTCCACAGAGCTGTACCAATGCAAAAAGGCTTCAGACAAATTCTCACAATTCATTTCTGCTGAAGAAGAAATGCGCCTGGGGATACCTGCAACAACTGATTGTTGTATTGTTGTGACATTGCAAGCTTTGCTTTCTGCTGGGCAAGAGACTTTTCAAACCTATGAGCCTTGCTAATGAGATGTTTGTCAAGTCTATCCCCTGACCAGAGACATCCATCTTCTGTGCAATTCCACAACTTTAGTTTTCTTTTTGAGCATTTTCGACCTTTTTTAAGAAAACAAGCTAACTCAGTCAAAGGATAATCCTTATGAACCTGAGCAAAATGTCATTTTAGGTTGATGATCTTTCCATTGCATCCAGAAATAGGGCAGGAACTCTGCTTCCTTTCATGTTTTGCTCCTTCAGGTTTGCGTCGTCGCCTTCGGCATGAAGGAATGGTTGCCATCTTGTGTTTTACTGTCAAACATGGAGATTGCTGAACAATTACGTAGTGGGGGAAAACAAGTGTAGGCCAACAATTCTTCAGTCATTATAGTAATGACTTGGCAAAGATTTGAACTTTTAGAAAAAAAAAAAATTGAAGATGAAGAAAATGGGGGGAATATATTATATAAGAAACCCTTCACTAGCTGCATGAGGGAACCATCATAATCCCTCTCGAAGGCACATCTATTTGTATTGCCTGCTCCTAGGCCTTTCGTCCGCTGGATCGGACTCATCAGGGAGACATGGCTGATTGTGTCTGTGCTCTTGGTGTCAAATAGAGACACACCACAGTCCATAATTCTGTGGTGTTCTCACCACCAAGGGTTCAAAGAAGAATCCAACAGCACCCCCGAAGCAGCCAGCGAAGGGTAGTAAAATAGAACAAAACGAAAGTGTGGTGAGGAAAAAAAAGTTGCTGAAAAACTAAAAGCATTATGCAAACAGTATAAGATATAGAGGACAATCTTTGAGCCTATGCTTGAGGATCCATTCAAGGATGCAAGGGAGATCAAACATGGAGATTCTGTAACATAATCACATGCAAAATTCATATGGGAATCTTTCAAGGTGAGATGAACAAAATAGGGAAAAAATAGTCAACAACACCTAAATATGCATCTGGACATTACCTGTACCATGAACCAGTTCATAATACCTGCCCAATGCTATGCACATATGTACTAAATCGCCATATGCCTAGGATGCTTACAAAGAAAAACTTCCGGCATGATTCCAATCTCATGTAGCACGGTCTACGACACATTCATGCTACATGGTGAATGAACACACCAGCACAGCTTTTCATCTCCATTGGAAAATGTAAAGACAATGAAATGGTTTGCTCCATCAAGGCCAGCACATCCCTGCCGAGATTACGGCAGTCACCGGCCACAAGTCGCTTTCCTCGCTTGCCATGTTTATGTTTTTTTTTCCCCGACCTAAACAACTTGGTATATGTTGTTCAGAGTTTGCTGTGTGACATGGGTTTAGCTCACCGAGTCCAGATCTTGTAGTTGCACTTGAACACAAGTGCTCTCATGCAACTGCTTGAACATGCCTCTCGTGTGCTAAAACCCATGTCTGAATAACTTACAATATCACACTTGTATGACACGGAACACTTCCTGATCATAATGAAATAACTTCACAAAGACACAAACTGAAAATAATTCAAATGTTTCACTGGCAGCAAACAAGAGTGAACTGGATCCTCTAGTGGAGAGTGAAAAGTTTTAAGCTCTGATTGGTTTCATCAGTCCTTGTGATGGAAGGGAATACAGTGGTGAAGCATGATAGAAAGTCTTCAATGGCCAGGGAACTTTCCAAGCATCCTTTTTATAACAGCCTCTGAAATCCCCCCCCCCACCCCCCCCCCCCCCCCCCCCCCACCCCCCACCAAGTTGAAAACTTTGACACAAATTCACTACAACTATGGAACTGGAGGTCCTTATAGTCTAAGACCAAGTTTCAATACATCATGAGAGATCAAGAGATGAGGATGATAATGATGATGATATAAAGCTCCATTTACATTAGTGACCATAGGACAGAGTTGCTATTAACTCTTCTTTTCATGATATGCCAAATATTTCTACATCAACAAGGCCTGTGATATACAGCAAGAAATTCAAAGTCACATTACAAGAGTGGATGAACCTCACATGTGGTGGTACATACCATATGGAATAAGTGTTTGATTGCTGACTGGTCTTTAAGTATCGCTGGTTTCTTGCTATTTGGTTTGTAATTTGATGTGTGTGATTGTTCTTTATAAACATCTAGGGCGTTTAATTGATCAGGCGCAGAAATGATAATGATAATAATGGGGTCATGCCATTGGTCCCAAGGTCCATTGGTCCCAAGAATTAGGGTTAGGGTTAGGGTCAGGGTTAGGGTTAGGGTTAGGGTTAGGATCATGGTGAGGGTCAGGGTTAGAGTTAGGGACCTTGGGACCAATGGACCTTGGGACCAATGGACCCTTGGTCCCAATACAATGGGCCTTGGAACCAACAGACCTTGGGACCAATGGACCCTGGAACCAATGACACGCTCCCATAATAATAGTGTGGTCCCAGTCTTCCCATTTGGGTCTGTAGCAAACTCAACTATGGAAATGAGGTGACCAAGGCAAAAGCACCCCACAATATTTGGCTGTAATGGGGACTGAACCATGCTCTCCTGCTGTGAATTCACAAAGCTATCCACTAGGCCATTGCAGTTTTTAAAATGACTTACCCTTGGTAGAAGATGGGTCTAGCAGGTGTGAAGGAAGACCAACACCTTGTAGAGGCAGACTGCTGGGCTCATGCAGAGTAAAACCTCGCACCTCTGAAAGACAAATTAGGCATTTTTTGATATGCCAGTGTTCACTGGCAGTGTTTTAACAGATACTGTGTTGCTACTGGAGAAAAAAAAGTGAAAGTGTTCCCCTGAAGATCCACTACCACCTTGCCTTACTCTATAAAC
>CM065731.1:16206746-16214246 GCA_033310375.1 Conus canariensis
ATTGTGGGGGCTGAAATTAATTAATTTAGGGAAATGATAATCAAGTTCCCCAACCTACTTCCTGTTTCCTGACAAGTTCCACACCCTATTTCCTGTTCCTTGACATAGAAGTACTTTCCCTTTTGACCGGCTGAAGAGAGGAGGAACCACGTTGTCTCTCTAGAGGGAAAACAAAGTGGGCAAAGTGGTCTCTTAATTCAAGGTTAGTAAGCTGTAGTAAGATTATAAGTAAATTAGACTAAAAACTAAACCTGTATAATATAGTTACTGATCATATTATGATTGGACTTGTCTAGATACTGGTCAAGTTGGTATGTTGAACCGGTTGGGTTTACCATGTGCTTTTGGTAGACACTTTGAAACTGGGGAAAGGATCCTGGCCATTCTACAGGATTTTTGTAGGCTGTCTTGTTTGAAATAGTACTAAGGCATGTTAAAGAAATTAATAGACTTATTTTCTCTGTCATGCTTATTCAGTTCTCTTGTGCTCTCCCTTCTCAAGTTGAACAGAGCTAAGAGTCTAATCTTAGTTTCCAGTCTAAATTTCTTTCTCATTTTGGTTTCCCTCAGTCTGTATATTTTCTCTCAACTTCTTTTAAGGAGCATTGCTAACCATGTTGTGCCTAGGGCTAGGGTTCATAATTTAGCCCAATACTCCTGCCATTAAATTACTATACTAGTAGAAGATTTGTATAGTTAGGGCCTAGTTCCAGTGGAAAAAAACCTTTTTATTCCTTTGTTCTTATGGAATGACCCTTACAACTAAGGAGAAGAGAGTTGTTTAGCTTTGTTAGCATGTATTGTGTTACTACATTTGAGCTTTTCTCAGTACTAGAAGTTTGTGGAGACAAATTGTTGTTGTATTGATGTAGGAATATTTTTAGGATGTTTGTTGGTTATTTCTGCACAAGGGCTTGAAGGGTCATGTATGGAAGTGTTTGTAAAAATGTGTGAAGGGCATAATGCTTCCACGCTAGTGGGTTAAGATTGCCGATTGGCTGGGGTATCTGTTATGTGTGGCAAGATTGATGCATTTTTATTGGTGTGTTCTTTTATGTTCAGCGGTGTTGCTCTTGGTAGTAGTTTTTAATAGTAGATTTCTTTACCATAGAAGGCTAATGTATTGTGTTATGTGTTATTCCCAGGGGCCGTCTTTTTCGTCGACTTCGTCGTTATTTCTGCCACATTTTTATTTTCCTCCTTACCCTTCCTCCCTCCAACCTTCCCCAAATTACCCTCATTTACCCTGCACCCAAAGTTGTCCCTGGTCTAGCCCACAAATACCAATATTCTGCTACCCGTCTCAATATACCCGCGGAACCTTAAGGAATGGGATGATACTTATGTTGGGCTGAACTCTTTTTGATGATTTATTTAATGTTTGATGTTAACCTTAATCTTGTTTTGAAAAATCCTTTGATTCAAAATCAGTGTGTGTTCTGGTTAAACAAACCAGTGGTTGATTGTTGAAATTGTTCAGTGAGATAAATTGTAAGCCACTTGTTTTGTCTGCGTAAGCAAGAGCCTTCCTCGGCCCCTCCCTGTAGACAGAGTCAGAGTGACTTTCCCCAGTTCTATATCTTTTTGTTCTTCTCCTCTCTCTCTCTCTCTCTCTCTCTCTCTCTCATCTCGCTCCCACTAAGTTGGGGACTAGTGTCTGTCTGTCTTCACTGTAGTGGTAAATACATATGTTTTTGATCGTGCAAAAAAATCTATCCAAATCTAAATGCCTAAATATTTTTTTATTATCAAAATTAAAACAAAAGAAGCCCAGATTCAAAATCTTCATTCAATTTCCTTAAAAAAATTATATATATTTCATTTTTATATCTTTATAGTTTCTGAGCTAGAATTTTTTGTTAATTATTACCCCCAAATCATTAGATTTCCCTGGCACTGGGAAAGCCTTTGTTTGTAATATTCTCTGTCAGTCAACGGGTTAAGTTGACAATGTTAGTCATCCTGAAAAAGCTCTCTGCAGTCAGCTTGTCATTAAGCACCTTCTGTCTACTGATGACTGCACCCTCAACGCCAGCACAGCGATTATGAAGCATACTGCTCGTCAAGAGCCTGTGACAACTTTGACCTCACCATCAGCACCAAAAAGACCGAAGTTCTGTGCCAGCTGCACCTGGAAAGCCCTACCAGGAACCACATGTCACTGTCAAGGGGCAGAACCTACAGGCTGTTGACAGTTTCACCTATCTGGGCAGCATACTCTCAAGAGTGGTACACATCAACACAGAACTACAGGACTGCCAAGGCCAGCGCTGCGTTTGGCAGACTCAGTGAGAACGTTTGGGAGCAAAGAGGCCTAAGCCTTACCACCAAGCTCAAGGTCTACCACACAATGATACTGACCACCCTCCTCTATGCTAGCTAGACCTGGACTGTCTATAGTAGACACGCCAAACAGCGCAATCACGTCCACTTGAGCTGCCTTCGCAAACTCCTCCGCATCAGGTGGCAGGATAAAATCCCAAACACTGAGGTCCTGGAACGGGCTGGCATTTCCAGCGTCTACACCCTCCTCTAGGAAACTCAAGCCAGATGGGCAGGCCATGTCTTTAGGATGCCTGTCAGCTGACTGCCAAAACAGCTATTGTTTGGCAAACTGTCAGGGCAAGCGCACAGTCGGGGGACAAATGATTTAAGGACTGCCCTAAAGTGTCCCTCAAAGTCCTGGACATCAACCCCAGCACACTGGAATCGCTTGCCCAGAACTGTCCAACCTGGCGATGCAAATCTCGACTCGGGCCCGTGCAGCAGAAAAACAATAGTCTGCAGAGGCACACAGAAAACATGCAGTATCACAGCAATACCATCTTCGAGCCCAAAGGACACACATCATCAAGCACTTATAATAATAACAGGCTGCAACTATCATAGCTACATTTAATATTCCGTCAGCTGGATTGTACTTGAATGACTTCACATCTATTCTTTATCATACAGGCAACTTGCAGCCACAGAGCCCACAAGGGACCGCCGTGGGAAGGAAAAGCACACTGAAGCTGACTTTCCATCATATTTATAGGGCTCGTCTTCCCCAATGCATAAATTACTTTCTATCATATTTAGTGGGCTAACTTTCACCCAATACACAGAATTACTATCTCCACTCCAGGTCCAAACTCTACAAGAAGATCGAGAGTAGAGGTAGATGCCATCCCGGAAAGACTAAGCTTAAGTTTGTTAACACTGAAGTTAAATAAACAGCATGGGTGCAATACCACTGGGGTGGCAATGAAGGTAAGACAGCCAAGAAAAAAATCTGTGCTTTGCCAACAATGACCCCTTGCTTCTGTCCTAGTGAAAGCCCTCAATCTTACTGATCTTGCATGCAAACTTCTGTCCTAGTGAAAGCCCTCAATCTTACTGATCTTGCATGCAAACTTCTGTCCTAGAGAAAGCCCTCAATCTTACTGATCTTGCATGCAAACTTCTGTCCTACAGAAAGCCCTCAATCTTACTGATCTTGCATGCAAACTTCTGTCCTAGAGAAAGCCCTCAATCTTACTGATCTTGCATGCAAACTTCTGTCCTAGAGAAAGCCCTCAATCTTACTGATCTTGCATGCAAACTTCCGTCCTAGAGAAAGCCCTCAATCTTACTGATCTTGCATGCAAACTTCCGTCCTAGAGAAAGCCCTCAATCTTACTTATCTTGCATGCAAACTTCTGTCCTAGAGAAAGCCCTCAATCTTACTGATCTTGCATGTAACTCAACAGCTTTGTAGCTTGTACAGCACTGGACTTCATCAGACATACATACATGAACACACAATTACGAAGACTGAATTAACAATACTTCCCTTCTCAAGAAGGCTTGACATTAAAATGAAGTTTCAGAGAGGTCTAAGGAGTAAGTGGTTAAACTGAGTTGTAATCACTGGTGAAAGGAAAAAGGGGAAAAGATAGTTTCGACTTTGGACTCAGTTGATATATGGTGTCAAGGGCACAGAATAAATGTTTTATATACTTATATGAACGTAAACACATACATACAATATAAATACCCAATAACAATAATAAAAATATAATTTGGCATCAATTTAACACACCAAAAAGGGGAGATGGGAGAAAAGGATTAGATTTAATCTGCGAAAGAGAAGGCGAACATCTTGCTGCCAATACATCAGAACTAAGACCAAATAAAAACGCAGACTTGCTTTGTATTGACACCGAGTCAAAAATTGGAATATTCCCATGAACCAGCTTGTCTTATTGATTAACACTACAGCATCCACTGATCCAGTAATCTCTTCTTCTACGTTCTCATGGTACTAAGGAGGAACAGTGCACGTGACCGTTTTCTATTTCCCACCATTTAGGTAGCCACATATTGTCTTCAGAGAGTGTGTATGTTTGGTACGTCTGTATCTGTAGCTGGTACTCACCCGGTATAGGATATGAGTGTTGGGATCCGGCTTTTAAGTCCATGCATGATGGAAATGCATGCGGTACAGACTACACCTTGGTTTATACTCTCATCCAAAAGTGTGTGTTAGGCAGCCCTGTACACATGCACAGGAGACAAGATGCCCGTTGCAACAGCACTCACAGTGGTCACCCATCCAAACACTAACCGCAGTCTGCATTGCTTGACCAGCCAGAAGCACAGCAAATGCTTTACCAACTGGGCTGCTATGGCCCCCATCCAGTGATCTGATTGACAAAATATCATTTTTTTTCAGAATGGAGTGACTGACGGCGGAGAACGAAGCAAAATTTAGAAAGAGAGGGTGTTAGTTACCGCCAATGACATTGACAAACAAAGCACATGACAAGACACGATGCATTTCAACCACTTGGGTCTTCTTCAGGCGAAAAAATAAATCACATTTAACATTTAAGACAGTACAAACAAAGAACGAAAATGACTCATCTGTTGTTAGTCCATGTGGTGGGGAGAATAGCCGCTAGGCGGAAATGACAAGGGGGATTATGGGAGAGGAAAAGGAGGGGGGGGGTTCGTGGGGGGAGGGGGGGGGTTGTGTGATACGATAGGGTTGTGTGTCTAGTTTAGTGGGGTGGTGTGATATCTTTGTGACGGTTGTGATAATGGTGGATTGATAATAATGGTAAGGGGGGGGGGGGGGGGGGCAAACTGGGAAAAAATAAAAAAAAATTATATATAGAAGGGGTAAATAAGTACATGAACAGAAGAAACTTTAAAAAAAAAATAAATAAATAAATAAATAAAAAATAAAAAAGTTTAGGTGAATAAAATAAATGATTTCGCTGGGTGATGAAAGAGGTGGTGGTAGTTATGTGTGGGTAGTTGTGAAAGGTGTGTGGGTAATGTTAATGAGGGAGGGAAGGGGATGGAAGATAAATGGGTGATAAGGTATGATTGGCAGGGGGGGTGAGAGAAAAAAAAAAAAAAAGGGAGGAGGGTAATGTGTGTGTGTGGTGGGGGGGGGGGGGGGAGGAAGGGGGCAAGAGAAGGAGAGCTCATATCTCTTCATCCACTATGGGGTGGGGGTGGGGGTGGGAGGTTGGGAGGTTCATATTAATTGTGTTGTTTAAAAAAGTAAACAATGCTGTGGGATGATGTTCATTGTAACAGGTGAAATAATGTGTTTGGCATCAATATGCTGCTGTTTGTTGAGAGAAGATAGCAGTGATCAATGAAAAACAGGGTATCATGTGTTGCACACACACACACACACACACACACACACACACACACACAAAAAGGGGGGGGGGGGGGGGGGGGGGGGGGGGGGGAACACATGTAAACAATGTTCTAGGTGAGTTAAGATCGTGTGATCATAGTGAGACTGACTGTGGAAAATTTTCACACACATATTCATACACACACACACACACACACACACACACACACACAAAGAGGGGTAAAAATTATTATCATTAATCAGTCACTGATGGGTGATGATCATATGAGATCAACGGTAGTGTAGGAAGAGATTCTTCTCCGTTCCCTTAGGCAGGAATGGTGGAGGTACTGGCAAGGGCTTCTGTATGGTGAAGGCCCTCCAGTGGTCAATAAGGTTTTGCATTCATCAGTGTGTTGGCAGGCCAGGATTCTTCTTTTGTTGTTAAGGTTTTGCATTCATCAGTGTGTTGGCAGGCCAGGATTCTTCTTTTGGTGTTGTTGGGACTGTTCCACCGTCATTGGGGCTGCATGGATTAATTGCAGACCCGCCAGGGTGGAGTATTGCAGAGATGTTATGTCATAGTCTGGAGTGCCCGGTTCTCAGTATCACAATGATGGTCTTCTTCGTTTACTTAGGTCGGAATCCTGGAGGTAGTGACGGAGGCTGCTGTATGGTGAAGACCCTCCAGTGGTCAGTATGGTTTTTGCACTCATTGGTGAGTTGGCAGGCCAGGTTTCCACTTTGGGCCAAGCTGGGAATGCTCCGCTGTCTCTGGGGCTGCACTGCATTGATGGTTTGAAAGACTCACAGGTGTGGAGTATAGTGGACCTGTCATGTTGAGGTCAGGGGAGCCTTATCCTCAGTCCAACAATGTTCACTTGGTCTGATTTGGGCGTCCGGTAGTATGCATCCCTCTTGTTGAAGTCTGGGTGCTGCTCAAGTCATCCTCCCATTTGTCTCCTTGGAAATATTTTAGATTTATTCCAAGGAGACTACCTTTTACAGTTGGGGCTGCTGTCCTTCCTTTGTCAGTTGGTCAGCTTCTTCATTTCCATATAGTGCAGTGTGAAGGTATTCACTGGATGGGAGTATTTTCAGTGACTGATAATGGTCATAATTTTAAATCAGTAGTACCAAGGTGGTGACCATTGTTATACAAGTGGAAAAATGCAGTGGTGATGGTGCAATGGTGCAAGGTGGGGGGCATAGGAAAATACCAATGACCTGTGGGTGATGCTCACTGGCATGGGTGAGATCAATGGTACTGTAGGATGATAGTCACTGAGGTAAGTGGAATAATAAGGTGGCATTGGTATAATATTGCAGGTTGAGAAAGTGGGTGGAGGGGGGTTGGGGTAGATGACTGGTGGGTGATGGTCATGTTTCATTGGAGATACTGTAGGATGATGGTAATTGTTGGTATAAGTGGGATGATGTTGTGGCATGGTGTAAAGTGCCGGTGGGGGAATGGGGCAGGTGTTTAAAGATGGGTGGATGATGATGATGGTAAAGGTGTAGGTATGGTCATAGTGGTGTAGGATGATGGTCATTTTTGTAAAAGGAGTAGGAGAGTGCATTAGTAAGTGTGATAATGCCAGTGGTGGAGTAAAGGAAATGATTATAAAGACTGATGGATGTTGATAGCTGTGATGAGATCTACAGTACTGTAGGGGGGTGGCAGTCGTTATAAGTGAAATAATGTCATGGCATTGATGTAGTAATGCCAGTTGGAAAAAAAAAAAAAAAAAGGGATGAAGAATAATGGATAATTGGTCATTGTCTTGAGTGGGGTAAACAGTGCTATAGGATGTTGTTCATTGCCATAAGTGAAATAGCATGATGGCATTGGCATGATAATGCCAGTTGAGTTTAAAAAA
>CM065731.1:16216746-16276746 GCA_033310375.1 Conus canariensis
GGGGGGGGGGGGGGGGGGGGGGGGGGTGTTTGTGTGTGTCCCCTTTTTTTTTTTTTTTTTCCCCACATTCCCATATATGACCACCATCATCATTACATTATTACCACCACTCATAAGATATAAGATGTCCTATGTATAACTTTTTTTTTTTTTTTTTTTTTTTTAACTCAACTGGCATTATCATGCCAATGCCATCATGCTATTTCACTTATGGCAATGAACAACATCCTATAGCACTGTTTATCCCACTCAAGACAATGACCAATTATCCATTATTCTTCATCCTTTTTTTTTTTTTTTTTTTTTTTTTTTTTTTTTTTTAACATGTGTGTATATGTTTGCACATGTGTGTGTGTGGATGTGCCTGTGTACATATGTACCTGCCCATATACAATGTGTGCGTGCATGTATTACACATGCCCGTGTGTGTGAGAGACGGTGATAATTTCATCTGTAGATACAACCTTTACCACCAACCGAGTCATTTATCATTGCCCCCCCCCCCCCCCCCCCAAAGTTGCTGGTGGTGGTGGTGGTGGTGGGTGTGGTGTTTCTGGTTTTTTTTTTTTTTTTTGTTTTTGGTTTTTTTTAAACTCAACTGGCATTATCATGCCAATGCCATCATGCTATTTCACTTATGGCAATGAACAACATCCTATAGCACTGTTTACCCCACTCAAGACAATGACCAATAATCCATTATTCTTCATCCTTTTTTTTTTTTTTTTTTTTTTTTTCCAACTGGCATTACTACATCAATGCCATGACATTATTTCACTTATAACGACTGCCACCCCCCTACAGTACTGTAGATCTCATCACAGCCATCAACATCCATCAGTCTTTATAATCATTTCCTTTACTCCACCACTGGCATTATCACACTTACTAATGCACTCTCCTGCTCCTTTTACAAAAATGACCATCATCCTACACCACTATGACCATACCTACACCTTTACCATCATCATCATCCACCCATCTTTAAACACCTGCCCCATTCCCCCACCGGCACTTTACACCATGCCACAACATCATCCCACTTATACCAACAATTACCATCATCCTACAGTATCTCCAATGAAACATGACCATCACCCACCAGTCATCTACCCCAACCCCCCTCCACCCACTTTCTCAACCTGCAATATTATACCAATGCCACCTTATTATTCCACTTACCTCAGTGACTATCATCCTACAGTACCATTGATCTCACCCATGCCAGTGAGCATCACCCACAGGTCATTGGTATTTTCCTATGCCCCCCCACCTTGCACCATTGCACCATCACCACTGCATTTTTCCACTTGTATAACAATGGTCACCACCTTGGTACTACTGATTTAAAATTATGACCATTATCAGTCACTGAAAATACTCCCATCCAGTGAATACCTTCACACTGCACTATATGGAAATGAAGAAGCTGACCAACTGACAAAGGAAGGACAGCAGCCCCAACTGTAAAAGGTAGTCTCCTTGGAATAAATCTAAAATATTTCCAAGGAGACAAATAGGAGGATGACTTGAGCAGCACCCAGACTTCAACAAGAGGGATGCATACTACCGGACGCCCAAATCAGACCAAGTGAACATTGTTGGACTGAGGATAAGGCTCCCCTGACCTCAACATGACAGGTCCACTATACTCCACACCTGTGAGTCTTTCAAACCATCAATGCAGTGCAGCCCCAGAGACAGCGGAGCATTCCCAGCTTGGCCCAAAGTGGAAACCTGGCCTGCCAACTCACCAATGAGTGCAAAACCATACTGACCACTGGAGGGTCTTCACCATACAGCAGCCTCCGTCACTACCTCCAGGATTCCGACCTAAGTAAACGAAGAAGACCATCATTGTGATACTGAGAACCAGGCACTCCAGACTATGACATAACATCTCTGCAATACTCCACCCTGGCGGGTCTGCAATTAATCCATGCAGCCCCAATGACGTCCCAACAACACCAAAAGAAGAATCCTGGCCTGCCAACACACTGATGAATGCAAAACCTTAACAACACCAAAAGAAGAATCCTGGCCTGCCAACACACTGATGAATGCAAAACCTTATTGACCACTGGAGGGCCTTCACCATACAGAAGCCCTTGCCAGTACCTCCACCATTCCTGCCTAAGGAACGGAGAAGAATCTCTTCCTACACTACCGTTGATCTCATATGATCATCACCCATCAGTGACTGATTAATGATAATAATTTTTACCCCTCTTTGTGTGTGTGTGTGTGTGTGTATGAATATGTGTGTGAAAATTTTCCACAGTTAGTCTCACTATGATCACACGATCTTAACTCACCTAGAACATTGTTTACATGTGTTCCCCCCCCCCCCCGCCCCCTTTTTGTGTGTGTGTGTGTGTGTGTGTGTGTGTGCAACACATGATACCCTGTTTTTCATTGATCACTGCTATCTTCTCTCAACAAACAGCAGCATATTGATGCCAAACACATTATTTCACCTGTTACAATGAACATCATCCCACAGCATTGTTTACTTTTTTAAACAACACAATTAATATGAACCTCCCAACCTCCCACCCCCACCCCCACCCCATAGTGGATGAAGAGATATGAGCTCTCCTTCTCTTGCCCCCCTTCCTCCCCCCCCCCCCCCCCACACACATTACCCTCCTCCCCCCCCTTTTTTTTTTTTTTTCTCTCACCCCCCCCCTGCCAATCATACCTTATCACCCATTTATCTTCCATCCCCTTCCCTCCCTCATTAACATTACCCACACACCTTTCACAACTACCCACACATAACTACCACCACCTCTTTCATCACCCAGCGAAATCATTTATTTTATTCACCTAAACTTTTTTATTTTTTATTTATTTATTTATTTATTTTTTAAGTTTCTTCTGTTCATGTACTTATTTACCCCTTCTATATATAATTGTTTTTTTTTTTTTTTTTTCCAGTTTGCCCCCCCCCCCCCCCCCCCCCCCCCCCTTACCATTATTATCAATCCACCATTATCACAACCGTCACAAAGATATCACACCACCCCACTAAACTAGACACACAACCCTATCGTATCACACAACCCCCCCCCCCCTCCCCCCACGAACCCCCCCCCCCCCTCCTTTTTCTCTCCCATAATCCCCCTTGTCATTTCCGCCTAGCGGCTATTCTCCCCACCACATGGACTAACAACAGATGAGTCATTTTCGTTCTTTTTTGTACTGTCTTAAATGTTAAAGGTGATTTATTTTTTCGCCTGAAGAAGACCCAAGTGGTTGAAATGCATCGTGTCTTGTCATGTGCTTTGTTTGTCAATGTCATTGGCGGTAACTAACACCCTCTCTTTCTAAAAATATCATTTTGTCAAGTTTTCTGTTAATATCATAATCAGTTTAATCTTGTCTCCCACTCTGATGTTGATGCTTAGAATTTTTTTTATAAAGGAATTAGTTTCTTAACAAAAGTTGCCAATCAAGTATGCTTTAGTAATAAATTCTCTCTGATTAGAATTTTCAAAGAACTTCATTCATGATAAGCATGTTTATAAACAAGAAGAAGAAAAAAAAAAGCAGAACAAACAGAGAACACCTTTCCACTGTCTTCCTTTGCATTTTGTGTGAGCACCTGCTGGCCTGACATCACTCTCAAATGACCTAAAATACATTATAAGAAATGTTGTGTTCAAATTCAAATGATCCGTTTAGAAGCCCAGTACAATATAATGAAGTATTTAAGGAGGAAAACAATATCTTTCAGAAAGGCAACAGAATATCTTTCAGAAACAACCTTCCACTGATTAGAATCAAATACATCCCAAAGGGTTCAGGTTTTTCTAAACTTTTTTTTGTGGCTCTGAATGTTTAAAAAAAAATGACAAAATTGGTCTTGCTCACCTGTCATATTTTCACAAAATTGCTATAAAAAAACTGGGATGGTAAGACAAAATATCAAAAACCAACAAAGATACAATCAGAATAGCATATTTGGCAATTAAAATGTCTAAATCCAATGGACAAAAACTGTACTGAATTTAATGAAGGCAGGCATGACAGAGATATACTACACAACAATGCACTACACAATGATTTACAACACGACATTCTAAATATGAACCCCCTTGGTTCAAATATGTAGGGTATAAAAGATAGGTCTGATTGACATTCACAAAGAAAAACCCTTCAGGCACATTATAGACTGACCACAAAGGAAGAATTCCTCCTGTAAGAGATAAAATTCACAACCTAAGTTACAAGTCCTATAGACCCTAAGTTACAAGTCCTGTAGACATGTGAATTCTTATCCAACAGATATATTCTGTAGATATGTGTATTCTCATCCAACAGTTATGTAAATTCTCACCAAAGGCAAAACTTGCCGGACGAAAGCATGACACCATTAAGTTAACCCGTTCACTGCTTGAAAATGTTACAAACAAAGGCTTTCCCAGTGCCAGCTGACGGCTTAAAGGCACTCTTCAGGTTAAGACTTAGTTGAATGCATAATAATGGATATGAATTCATCATTTCACGAACTGATAATTGTTTTTGTTTCTGAAATTGACAGCAAACTCCATTTTCCTAGCACCAACTCATACACAAAACAGCAGGTCACACAATGAACAAAGTAATTTAAAATTTAAACAATTACTGAGCAGTCAGTTGTGCCAAGTCCAAAAGTAATTTAAAATGGGAACAATTACTGAGCAGTTAGTTGCGCAAAGTCCAAACCCTACACATAGTTACCATCCTGATAAGCTGCCAGAAGTGGATGGGACAAGTACTCTGAATCTCATTTGGGCTGTTATCCAGAAGCCAGCACAAACTGGCTAGAGCAAAGGAGCATCTTTGCTTCCATTAGATTCCAACAGGTACAATGAGCCTCAAGTTAAGAAAATAACCAATCAAGAATGAAACAAAAACTCACCCATTATCAGATGATGATTCGGTAAGCTCATCAGGATGGATTTTTCTTCTTCTTTTCTTGGGCTGTTAGACAATCAGCAAAGAAATTACTTTAAGAATGCAGTTCAGTATAGCTCATAGAAAATGTCATGCAGTAAGTAATATTAAAAAAAGGAAATAAGATCATATATACACATATTTGTGTGTGCGTGCATGCGTACGTACGTGTGTGTGTGGTATAAGACACAAATAAAAGACAGATATGTACTCTTGACCTTTGATTTCTGACAGTGAATTTCTACAGTATGTAAGCTCTCATGAACCTCAATAAACATACTAAGGTCATCAAGTTTGGGTACAAAACAGAAATATGTATTTCTGTAACACTTATCCAGAAAGCTGGGAAAACAGGAAAGATACATCAAATTGTATGCATGTACATTCCTGTTATTTTTCAGTCTAAATACAATCAAAAGCCTGGGTTCATGAAAGACAGACAGGGCGATATTTTACACTGGCTTAACCCGTTCACTGCTTGAAAATGTTACAAAGGCTTTCCCAGTGCCAGGGAAATCTAATGATTTGGGGGTAATAATTAACAAAAAATTCTAGCTCAGAAACTACAAAAGATATAACAATGAAATATATATGATTTTTGAAGGAAACTGAATGAAGATTTTGAATCTGGGCTTCTTTTGTTTTAATTTTGATAATAAAAAAATATTTAGGCATTTAGATTTGGATAGATTTTTTTGCACGATCAAAAACATATGTATTTACCACTACAGCTTCACATCCAAAAAAGAACACAAAGCAAAAAAGTTGAAAATAAAGTTTGTATTGTCACACTACACCTGCAAATGAAAGTAAAGCAGTTTAGAAGTCTGTCAAGACACTCACACTCTATGCAGACAGGTCAGTCCACGACCACGCCCCCCTCCCCCCACCACGCCCCCTTGCTGGACTTCAACTCTCTCTTTCACTCCTCCTCTTCTCCAGCCTTTCCCTCTGCCCCGTGTCACGCCGCGAGCAGGCCACGCTCCCCTCTCGCGCTGACTATCACATCACTGGCCACTGGCACACAGTGCAGAGTACACACTAGGCGAGCTCGTTCGACGCTGGCAAACCAGTCTGCTGAACACACACTGAGGTCACACAGCCCAACACAATAACTGACGAATACGGTCGGCAATTCCATCACAATCATCATCTCACCTTCATGCTCGAGTAAGTCATTGAATAAAAGATTATTGTCTTTGTCAGAAATGATTAGCAGAGCCTGCTCAGCTGTGTAAATACATTGATTTGGTCGCTACGCTTGTCGAAGGTTGTGCCGCCATCTTTGCAAGCGAGATGAAGTGCTGGCTGGTCATCCAGTCAGTGATGAGAATAAATGGGCTTTCCCCTCACGTGTGGTCATTTGCATATCATTTTAATACTACAGACATATAAGGCTTACTACGCACACTCTATTTAAGTCCGTTAATAGAAACAGTAACGAATGAAAATTCAAGAAAAATGCATGACGTCAGTGGACGGCCCATAGGCACTGGGAAAGCATTTTTACTTCGGCGTCAGCTGACGGCTTATAGGCACTCTACGGGTTAAGAATCCTCTAAGTGCATTCCAACTGGTTTTGAATCCGAGTCTGTCCTAAAAAGCAGAAATCTTCCTAAAGGAGGAAATATCCCATCCTGCTTTTCCCGTTAAGATATTAGAATTCCTTCCTCTGCAGCTTCTTTCTACACAGACTAGTCAGAAAGCTAATGTTGGCATATGTATTTGCACCAAATTCAGTTTTTATCACACTTGAAAAAAAACAAAAACCAGAGAAACGTCAAACACCTGTACTTATTGTCCTTACAGATTTTGACAATGTCAAACACCTGTACTTATTTTCCTTGCAGATTTTGACATTTGACTTCAGATTTATATTGCAAATTCTTCAAGGAATGGACGGCTAGAAATACCATCCACTTATGCCAATTTTTGTACCAAATAAGTATGGATGCAAGAGACAAACTTTTGTGCAAACATTTCTTTTCCACACACTGAAATCTGAGCTCTGAATTTTTACTGGCATGTTTTCAAAAGATTAAAAAGAAAATATCTTCTATCTACTTTAATGTAAAGTTTGATTCCAATAACTTTGGTAGTACCTGATAAAATGCCAATTTTTTTTTTCTTTTGGGATAGAAGGGACATGGGAATGGGAAAGGGTGGAACAGAACTGCATGAGCTTGAATCTTTTTTTTTTTTTTTGGTCTCATCTTCTGCGCCCTCTCAGTGGCATCACCTCCACGCCGCTTATTCCAGACATCGGTCCACAGCCAGTCACCCTGGACTGTTGAGCCGCAGCCCTGGCACCGGCATCCCACAGGGAGCAGTCAATGTCAAATCGTCATGAGACAACCCACCAGAGGAGACACTGCACTGCTGCCCAGTCACTTCGGTGGAGTTCTATGGCGCATTTTCTGATTTAATGTACTCAGGACACCACCTACTAAGCCCCATACTGACGACAATGATGGCTTAGTCACAAAGCCAGCGCGAGTGAGGTTCTCCTCCGAGGGCACCACCACATCCGTCCAGCGACGGCTCCCATGAACTTGCTGATACCAGCAACCATGACATGAACTCACCAAGGGCACAGCCGGGAAGGGGAAACCAAAACTGAGGTCACCATGAGATCAGGGCATGAAAGGCCACAGAATCTGAGACATCTTTTTTAAATATGCTGATCAATGAAGAATGAGGATGATGAAGATGATGCTATAGAAGTCCTTATCGGTCGGAGACTACAAGACAGGGCTGTAATCCACACTTACTTTCATAATATATCCCAGCGTCAACCAGGCCCGAGAGATACAGACACCTGCAGTGTTGGTCAGGAAACTTGAGCAACACTCTCAGAAGCGCATCCATGAAGTGGATGAGACTCAACTGTGTGATCCCAATCTTCCCAACTGAGCCCACAGCAAACTCTACTCTGGGTAGGGGCAGGTCGGGGCGGAAAAATCCCAGCATTTTCGGGGATTCAAACCCATGACCTCCCGGCCGCCAGTCTGCGACGATAACCACTTCGCCACGGCGACCAGTATGAGCTTGAATCTAATTGTGCACTTCTTGGCATAAGTGAACACTGTGACGAGTTCTACAAACAATGGCCACACAAGCTGCAATCTTTTATGCCCACAATCTTTTTCTAGTTTGCCATTAATTAACCTTGGCCTTTGACCTTGTATGTAAATGACACTGAATATCTTGGACTGGACATTTTTTTTTTTTTTTTTTTTTTTTTTTTTGCTGTCTCATCTTCTGTGCCACCCCAGTGACCTAACACCCACATCACTCATTCAGGATCCCGGTCCACTGTCATACCCCGGATTGTTCAGCCATAGCCACAGCTGCACACAGGAAGCAGTCAATATCAAGATGCAAAGAGGCAACCCACCAGAGGAGACACTGCACTGCTGCTGAGTCACTTCAGTGGTTTTCTGGTTCAGTTGCACCTATTCTGATCTAACATACGCAGGACATCCCTTATTAAGCCCTCTCAGGCCTACTAAAGACAATACTGGCTGAGCTGCAGAGCCAGTGTGACTGAGGTTCCCCTCCGAGGGGCCACAATGTCCTCATGAACTCACCATGGACACAGTCGAAGAGAGGAAACCAAAACTGAGGTCACCATGACAGCAGGGCTTGAATCTGAATCTGAGACTGGTATGTCCCAGTATCAACCAGGCCCGAGAGATAAACAATATAATATATGCAGTCTCCTGCAGTGTTGGTCTGGAAATTTCAGCAATACTCTCAAAAACATATCCATTAGGTGGAAAAGACTCGACTGTGTGGTCCCAGTCTTCCCAACTGAGCCCATACCAAATCCATGTCTGGGTAGGAGTTGGTAAGGGCAGGATAACTCACATGACTGATGGGATTTGAACCCATATCTCCCAGCCACGAGTCCACAACACTAACCACTTTGCCATGGATGGTCGGTCAACTGTGCCAAGTTTAATTAAGTTTGAATGGACGACAGAAAACCTATTACACTGACATTTTTATCATGATTTTGACCTTTTAACTCATTTTGGTTCTAAAGCAATTTGGGCGGGGGGAATGTCACGCCAAAATAGGACTTTATGCCAAGATGGGTTCCTCAAACATTTGTAATAACTGAAAAAAAATCATACTTATTGACATAGTCAATCTAGTCCTTCACCTTTGTTCTTGCAATTGAATTCCACCTCTATCAAGTGGCTAAACAATTTGTGTCTTTGATATCAGTCTCTGCACCCAGTTTGATTCCACTAGCACTTGTATCAGTTGTAACAGCTGACAGAATTACTTACTGCAGTTGTACCTGCTGTAATTATCTTCAAAAGCTTTACCTGACCTCCTTATCTTTGTTCCATATGTGGTTTCTCTTGCTCTAGCTCTTGCTACAGCCAAGATGATGCCAATGTTAAAGTTTACTACAGCTGCACAGCAGATGACTGGTTATCCAGACAACTGACAATGTAATAACAAACGCTCAGTTTGTTAACATATATGAGCCAAAGAGCTAATTTCATTCATAATTCTGAATCATTAAATCATCTAATAAATGATCTGAGGTCTTGTCAAACATGCATTAAGCATAAAATCAAAATTCAACAAAAACATAAAGGAAAAGTGGGGTGGGGAGAGGGGTAAAAGGAGAACAGTCCTAATAAAATCATAAGAAAATCATAAGCTTACTTACTGATGGGTGCCATTCATCTTCACTGGAGAAATATTCGTCACGACTGCGACCAAGAAGAAAAAGATAATAACCAGTTTATAAACCACCATAGCCAACTTTGTGTCTTCATACTGTGATGGTGTGGAGGGGTAAGGGGTGTGCAGGTGAAGACAGGCAGATGGTGATATGTGCAGGAACCAAGGGACAGCAGCCGGTCAAGACGACACAGTGGACGAAGCAGAGTTTTTCTCCTTTTATGTGCCTTCCATAATAAGCTCAAACCAGGAACGCAGCCCTGGGAGCAATCTCTCTCGCACAGCACTCAGTGCACTGAGCACTCTCTCTGCCTCTCACGCCAGTCGCTCACATCAGGGAACACTGATCCATTCTCACACAACACCCTACTTTATAAAAATGTACCAGGCCGCAGAGCCAGCAACACGGTGCCAGAGACGAAACGGGCCTCACAAGGCCGGAACCAACAGAATTTTGTGTTTTCTATCGCAGCTTCAGTGTTGTCTGGCTCGCTGTCCGTTCAAACTATTAACACATATTTACCATCGATGAAAACCTCAGAACCCAAGGAATAAAATGCAGTAAGTCACATTTGACAATTTTGTTCCTGTACTAAATTATTGCTGATTAATGTCCCAGAGTGAAGCCACTTTTAACGCGTTTGCGTCATATTTTTCTCTACTTCAATAAATAAATACTGAAGAGCGTGAAATAATTTTACAATGAATGAATAGCTGGCATTTCGCTCTTTCATACATATAAACTTCATTTTCCGAGACAGTGTCTAAGTGGAGAATTCTGTTATTAAAAATTACTACAAAACCAGCTGACTTTTCACCTCGCTGGGCCGTCGGCGCCTACTTTGGCACAATTTTCAACTGAAAAATACTCTGTTGAAATGGTCTGTTAAATACTAAATCCTAAACATTTTCAGTTGTATTCATAACAGAAATGGAGTCATTAGTATTAGCAAGATTTTGATCGGGAAGTCCAAATTTCGTAGAATGATAATTTGGATCAAAACTCCCGACAATGAACGAAGAAGGCGACTTGCTCAAGGGAACCGGCGTCGTCAGTCATTTCGTATAGTCGCAAGCCTGTACGGAAAAGATCCTAAGCATGCGATATACGAAATGAGAGCTCATGGACATTACTTCTAACATGCATCTTCTGATTCTTCGGTTTTCCTCTTACTTTTTGTAAAATCAAGAATTATTCAATGCTCATTCGACAGGCAATTGGAAATGGCGCCAAGATTACTCGTGCAAAATACCAGTTTAGAGAAAATATGGGCTTCTCAGCCCAGTACGGTTGTAATGAATAAAATACATTAATTTTTGTGACTTCAGCGACGTACATACAACTTTGTAGGTTCTGAGGTATTTATGATTTAAAGAATTTACACAATTAAAAATGAGATTCAACCAAGGGTGGTAAGGGGGAAGATAATGTCAAGGGGCAGAACCTACAGGCTGTTGACAGTTTCACCTATCTGGGCAGCATACTCTCAAGAGTGGTACACATCAACACAGAACTACAGGACTGCCAAGGCCAGCGCTGCGTTTGGCAGACTCAGTGAGAACGTTTGGGAGCAAAGAGGCCTAAGCCTTACCACCAAGCTCAAGGTCTACCACACAATGATACTGACCACCCTCCTCTATGCTAGCTAGACCTGGACTGTCTATAGTAGACACGCCAAACAGCGCAATCACGTCCACTTGAGCTGCCTTCGCAAACTCCTCCGCATCAGGTGGCAGGATAAAATCCCAAACACTGAGGTCCTGGAACGGGCTGGCATTTCCAGCGTCTACACCCTCCTCTAGGAAACTCAAGCAGATGGGCAGGCCATGTCTTTAGGATGCCTGTCAGCTGACTGCCAAAACAGCTATTGTTTGGCAAACTGTCAGGGCAAGCGCACAGTCGGGGGACAAATGATTTAAGGACTGCCCTAAAGTGTCCCTCAAAGTCCTGGACATCAACCCCAGCACACTGGAATCGCTTGCCCAGAACTGTCCAACCTGGCGATGCAAATCTCGACTCGGGCCCGTGCAGCAGAAAAACAATAGTCTGCAGAGGCACACAGAAAACATGCAGTATCACAGCAATTCCATCTTCGAGCCCAAAGGACACACATCATCAAGCACTTTAATAATAACAGGCTGCAACTATCATAGCTACATTTAATATTCCGTCAGCTGGATTGTACTTGAATGACTTCACATCTATTCTTTATCATACAGGCAACTTGCAGCCACAGAGCCCACAAGGGACCGCCGTGGGAAGGAAAAGCACACTGAAGCTGACTTTCCATCATATTTATAGGGCTCGTCTTCCCCAATGCATAAATTACTTTCTATCATATTTAGTGGGCTAACTTTCACCCAATACACAGAATTACTATCTCCACTCCAGGTCCAAACTCTACAAGAAGATCGAGAGTAGAGGTAGATGCCATCCCGGAAAGACTAAGCTTAAGTTTGTTAACACTGAAGTTAAATAAACAGCATGGGTGCAATACCACTGGGGTGGCAATGAAGGTAAGACAGCCAAGAAAAAAATCTGTGCTTTGCCAACAATGACCCCTTGCTTCTGTCCTAGTGAAAGCCCTCAATCTTACTGATCTTGCATGCAAACTTCTGTCCTAGAGAAAGCCCTCAATCTTACTGATCTTGCATGCAAACTTCTGTCCTAGAGAAAGCCCTCAATCTTACTGATCTTGCATGCAAACTTCTGTCCTAGAGAAAGCCCTCAATCTTACTGATCTTGCATGCAAACTTCTGTCCTAGTGAAAGCCCTCAATCTTACTGATCTTGCATGCAAACTTCTGTCCTAGAGAAAGCCCTCAATCTTACTGATCTTGCATGCAAACTTCTGTCCTAGAGAAAGCCCTCAATCTTACTGATCTTGCATGCAAACTTCCGTCCTAGAGAAAGCCCTCAATCTTACTGATCTTGCATGCAAACTTCCGTCCTAGAGAAAGCCCTCAATCTTACTGATCTTGCATGCAAACTTCTGTCCTAGAGAAAGCCCTCAATCTTACTGATCTTGCATGTAACTCAACAGCTTTGTAGCTTGTACAGCACTGGACTTCATCAGACATACATACATGAACACACAATTACGAAGACTGAATTAACAATACTTCCCTTCTCAAGAAGGCTTGACATTAAAATGAAGTTTCAGAGAGGTCTAAGGAGTAAGTGGTTAAACTGAGTTGTAATCACTGGTGAAAGGAAAAAGGGGAAAAGATAGTTTCGACTTTGGACTCAGTTGATATATGGTGTCAAGGGCACAGAATAAATGTTTTATATACTTATATGAACGTAAACACATACATACAATATAAATACCCAATAACAATAATAAAAATATAATTTGGCATCAATTTAACACACCAAAAAGGGGAGATGGGAGAAAAGGATTAGATTTAATCTGCGAAAGAGAAGGCGAACATCTTGCTGCCAATACATCAGAACTAAGACCAAATAAAAACGCAGACTTGCTTTGTATTGACACCGAGTCAAAAATTGGAATATTCCCATGAACCAGCTTGTCTTATTGATTAACACTACAGCATCCACTGATCCAGTAATCTCTTCTTCTACGTTCTCATGGTACTAAGGAGGAACAGTGCACGTGACCGTTTTCTATTTCCCACCATTTAGGTAGCCACATATTGTCTTCAGAGAGTGTGTATGTTTGGTACGTCTGTATCTGTAGCTGGTACTCACCCGGTATAGGATACGAGTGTTGGGATCCGGCTTTTAAGTCCATGCATGATGGAAATGCATGCGGTACAGACTACACCTTGGTTTATACTCTCATCCAAAAGTGTGTGTTAGGCAGCCCTGTACACATGCACAGGAGACAAGTTGCCCGTTGCAACAGCACTCACAGTGGTCACCCATCCAAACACTAACCGCAGTCTGCATTGCTTGACCAGCCAGAAGCACAGCAAATGCTTTACCAACTGGGCTGCTATGGCCCCCATCCAGTGATCTGATTGACAAAATATCATTTTTTTTCAAAATGGAGTGACTGACGGCGGAGAACGAAGCAAAATTTAGAAAGAGAGGGTGTTAGTTACCGCCAATGACATTGACAAACAAAGCACATGACAAGACACGATGCATTTCAACCACTTGGGTCTTCTTCAGGCGAAAAAATAAATCACATTTAACATTTAAGACAGTACAAACAAAGAACGAAAATGACTCATCTGTTGTTAGTCCATGTGGTGGGGAGAATAGCCGCTAGGCGGAAATGACAAGGGGGATTATGGGAGAGGAAAAGGAGGGGGGGGGGTTCGTGGGGGGGAGGGGGGGGGTTGTGTGATACGATAGGGTTGTGTGTCTAGTTTAGTGGGGTGGTGTGATATCTTTGTGACGGTTGTGATAATGGTGGATTGATAATAATGGTAAGGGGGGGGGGGGGGGCAAACTGGGAAAAAAAAAAAAAAAAATTATATATAGAAGGGGTAAATAAGTACATGAACAGAAGAAACTTTTAAAAAAAAAATAAATAAATAAATAAATAAAAAATAAAAAAGTTTAGGTGAATAAAATAAATGATTTCGCTGGGTGATGAAAGAGGTGGTGGTAGTTATGTGTGGGTAGTTGTGAAAGGTGTGTGGGTAATGTTAATGAGGGAGGGAAGGGGATGGAAGATAAATGGGTGATAAGGTATGATTGGCAGGGGGGGTGAGAGAAAAAAAAAAAAAAAAAAAGGGAGGAGGGTAATGTGTGTGTGTGGGGGGGGGGGGGGGAAGGGGGGCAAGAGAAGGAGAGCTCATATCTCTTCATCCACTATGGGGTGGGGGTGGGGGTGGGGGTGGGAGGTTGGGAGGTTCATATTAATTGTGTTGTTTAAAAAAGTAAACAATGCTGTGGGATGATGTTCATTGTAACAGGTGAAATAATGTGTTTGGCATCAATATGCTGCTGTTTGTTGAGAGAAGATAGCAGTGATCAATGAAAAACAGGGTATCATGTGTTGCACACACACACACACACACACACACACACACACACACACAAAAAGGGGGGGGGGAACACATGTAAACAATGTTCTAGGTGAGTTAAGATCATGTGATCATAGTGAGACTAACTGTGGAAAATTTTCACACACATATTCATACACACACACACACACACACACACAAAGAGGGGTAAAAATTATTATCATTAATCAGTCACTGATGGGTGATGATCATATGAGATCAACGGTAGTGTAGGAAGAGATTCTTCTCCGTTCCCTTAGACAGGAATGGTGGAGGTACTGGCAAGGGCTTCTGTATGGTGAAGGCCCTCCAGTGGTCAATAAGGTTTTGCATTCATCAGTGTGTTGGCAGGCCAGGATTCTTCTTTTGGTGTTGTTAAGGTTTTGCATTCATCAGTGTGTTGGCAGGCCAGGATTCTTCTTTTGGTGTTGTTGGGACTGTTCCACCGTCATTGGGGCTGCATGGATTAATTGCAGACCCGCCAGGGTGGAGTATTGCAGAGATGTTATGTCATAGTCTGGAGTGCCCGGTTCTCAGTATCACAATGATGGTCTTCTTCGTTTACTTAGGTCGGAATCCTGGAGGTAGTGACGGAGGCTGCTGTCCAGTGGTCAGTATGGTTTTGCACTCATTGGTGAGTTGGCAGGCCAGGTTTCCACTTTGGGCCAAGCTGGTAATGCTCCGCTGTCTCTGGGGTTGCACTGCATTGATGGTTTGAAAGACTCACAGGTGTGGAGTATAGTGGACCTGTCATGTTGAGGTCAGGGGAGCCTTATCCTCAGTCCAACAATGTTCACTTGGTCTGATTTGGGCGTCCGGTAGTATGCATCCCTCTTGTTGAAGTCTGGGTGCTGCTCAAGTCATCCTCCTATTTGTCTCCTTGGAAATATTTTAGATTTATTCCAAGGAGACTACCTTTTACAGTTGGGGCTGCTGTCCTTCCTTTGTCAGTTGGTCAGCTTCTTCATTTCCATATAGTGCAGTGTGAAGGTATTCACTGGATGGGAGTATTTTCAGTGACTGATAATGGTCATAATTTTAAATCAGTAGTACCAAGGTGGTGACCATTGTTATACAAGTGGAAAAATGCAGTGGTGATGGTGCAATGGTGCAAGGTGGGGGGGCATAGGAAAATACCAATGACCTGTGGGTGATGCTCACTGGCATGGGTGAGATCAATGGTACTGTAGGATGATAGTCACTGAGGTAAGTGGAATAATAAGGTGGCATTGGTATAATATTGCAGGTTGAGAAAGTGGGTGGAGGGGGGTTGGGGTAGATGACTGGTGGGTGATGGTCATGTTTCATTGGAGATACTGTAGGATGATGATAATTGTTGGTATAAGTGGGATGATGTTGTGGCATGGTGTAAAGTGCCGGTGGGGGAATGGGGCAGGTGTTTAAAGATGGGTGGATGATGATGATGGTAAAGGTGTAGGTATGGTCATAGTGGTGCAGGATGATGGTCATTTTTGTAAAAGGAGTAGGAGAGTGCATTAGTAAGTGTGATAATGCCAGTGGTGGAGTAAAGGAAATGATTATAAAGACTGATGGATGTTGATAGCTGTGATGAGATCTACAGTACTGTAGGGGGGTGGCAGTCGTTATAAGTGAAATAATGTCATGGCATTGATGTAGTAATGCCAGTTGGAAAAAAAAAAAAAAAAAAAAGGGATGAAGAATAATGGATAATTGGTCATTGTCTTGAGTGGGGTAAACAGTGCTATAGGATGTTGTTCATTGCCATAAGTGAAATAGCATGATGGCATTGGCATGATAATGCCAGTTGAGTTTAAAAAAAAAAAAAAAAAAAAACCAGACCACCACCACCACCACCACCACCAGCAACTTTGGGGGGGGGGGGGGGGGGGGGGGGGCAATGATAAATGACTCGGTTGGTGGTAAAGGTTGTATCTACAGATGAAATTATCACCGTCTCTCACACACACGGGCATGTGTAATACATGCACGCACACATTGTATATGGGCAGGTACATATGTACACAGGCACATCCACACACACACATATGCAAACATATACACACATGTCAAAAAAAAAAAAAAAAAAAAAAAGATGAAGAATAATGGATAATTGGTCATTGTCTTGAGTGGGATAAACAGTGCTATAGGATGTTGTTCATTGCCATAAGTGAAATAGCATGATGGCATTGGCATGATAATGCCAGTTGAGTTTAAAAAAAAAAAAAAAAGTTATACATAGGACATCTTATATCTCATGAGTGGTGGTAATAATGTAATGATGATGGTGGTCATATATGGGAATGTGGGAAAAAAAAAAAAAAAAAAAAAAGGGGGACACACACAAAACACCCCCCCCCCCCCCCCCCCCCCCCCCCGACAAACACATGTACATGCATCCAAGCATACCTGTATTTCTAGGGGTGATCATGAGATACAAGATACAATGGGGACAAAGGAAAGGAAGTGGTCAGTGAAAAAAAAAAAAAAAAAAAAAAAGAAAGGGGGGGGGGGGGGGGGGGGAGGTTTACTGCAAGTTAATGTGGTGTGGGTGGGTGTGTGATTTTGTGGAATATATAGTGAGTTGTTGTTGCAGTGAGGGACCGGTGTAATCATGTACTTGGGTTGGGATGCTGGTGATACGGGGGTGGGGGGGTGGGGTGGGGGGGTGGGGTGGGGTGGGGGGGGGTCAAGGGAAAGAGCGGGGGGAGGGGGGTGTTACAGGGGGGGGGGGGGAGTTTGGAGGTGGGAGGGTCGACTACTGGGCCTACCCTTCTGATAGGGTTTTTTTTTTTTTTTTTTTGTACATTGTACATAACCACAAACCCGCCTTCCATACCAAACCCATGATCACATTCAAACGTGACAAAAACCTCAAAGACCTCCTCGTGCGGTCCAATTTGAACAGAACCACAGCTACACCACCAGGTACTCACCCCTGCTCTAAACCCAACTGCAAAATCTGCCCCCTCACCAAACCAGACACCATCTTACAGGGCCCCAAAGACTCCTTCACAGTCAAACGCACATTCTCATGTCAGAGCCGCAACATTATATATGCCATCCACTGCCAGCTGTGTGGCAAGATCTACATAGGGGAAACATCACGCACACTTGAAACACACATCACTGAACACCTGGCTGATATCCGCCACCACCGACCCAAACCCGTCGCCCTACACTTCAACCACACCCAACACAACATCAACCATGTCAAAGTCATGGCACTCTGGCAGTCACAGAGTGACAGCTTTGAACGCACAACTCAAGAATCCCATCTCATTGCCAAACTGGGCACAGTACACCCCCAAGGCATCAATATCGAACAATAACCTTACGCACATACCCACCACTTCTACATCAGTTGGCAATATCCCCCACCAACACACACACATACACATATACACAGAAAACCTATTACACTGACATTTTTATCATGATTTTGACCTTTTAACTCATTTTGGTTCTAAAGCAATTTGGGCGGGGGGAATGTCACGCCAAAATAGGACTTTATGCCAAGATGGGTTCCTCAAACATTTGTAATAACTGAAAAAAAATCATACTTATTGACATAGTCAATCTAGTCCTTCACCTTTGTTCTTGCAATTGAATTCCACCTCTATCAAGTGGCTAAACAATTTGTGTCTTTGATATCAGTCTCTGCACCCAGTTTGATTCCACTAGCACTTGTATCAGTTGTAACAGCTGACAGAATTACTTACTGCAGTTGTACCTGCTGTAATTATCTTCAAAAGCTTTACCTGACCTCCTTACCTTTGTTCCATATGTGGTTTCTCTTGCTCTAGCTCTTGCTACAGCCAAGATGATGCCAATGTTAAAGTTTACTACAGCTGCACAGCAGATGACTGGTTATCCAGACAACTGACAATGTAATAACAAACGCTCAGTTTGTTAACATATATGAGCCAAAGAGCTAATTTCATTCATAATTCTGAATCATTAAATCATCTAATAAATGATCTGAGGTCTTGTCAAACATGCATTAAGCATAAAATCAAAATTCAACAAAAACATAAAGGAAAAGTGGGGTGGGGAGAGGGGTAAAAGGAGAACAGTCCTAATAAAATCATAAGAAAATCATAAGCTTACTTACTGATGGGTGCCATTCATCTTCACTGGAGAAATATTCGTCACGACTGCGACCAAGAAGAAAAAGATAATAACCAGTTTATAAACCACCATAGCCAACTTTGTGTCTTCATACTGTGATGGTGTGGAGGGGTAAGGGGTGTGCAGGTGAAGACAGGCAGATGGTGATATGTGCAGGAACCAAGGGACAGCAGCCGGTCAAGAAGACACAGTGGACGAAGCAGAGTTTTTCTCCTTTTATGTGCCTTCCATAATAAGCTCAAACCAGGAACACAGCCCTGGGAGCAATCTCTCTCGCACAGCACTCAGTGCACTGAGCACTCTCTCTGCCTCTCACGCCAGTCGCTCACATCAGGGAACACTGATCCATTCTCACACAACACCCTACTTTTATAAAAATGTACCAGGCCGCAGAGCCAGCAACACGGTGCCAGAGACGAAACGGGCCTCACAAGGCCGGAACCAACAGAATTTTGTGTTTTCTATCGCAGCTTCAGTGTTGTCTGGCTCGCTGTCCGTTCAAACTATTAACACATATTTACCATCGATGAAAACCTCAGAACCCAAGGAATAAAATGCAGTAAGTCACATTTGACAATTTTGTTCCTGTACTAAATTATTGCTGATTAATGTCCCAGAGTGATGCCACTTTTAACGCGTTTGCGTCATATTTTTCTCTACTTCAATAAATAAATACTGAAGAGCGTGAAATAATTTTACAATGAATGAATAGCTGGCATTTCGCTCTTTTCATACATATAAACTTCATTTTCCAAGACAGTGTCTAAGTGGAGAATTCTGTTATTAAAAATTACTACAAAACCAGCTGACTTTTCACCTCGCTGGGCCGTCGGCGCCTACTTTGGCACAATTTTCAACTGAAAAATACTCTGTTGAAATGGTCTGTTAAATACTAAATCCTAAACATTTTCAGTTGTATTCATAACAGAAATGGGGTCATTAGTATTAGCAAGATTTTGATCGGGAAGTCCAAATTTCGTAGAATGATAATTTGGATCAAAACTCCGACAATGAACGAAGAAGGCGACTTGCTCAAGGGAACCGGCGTCGTCAGTCATTTCGTATAGTCTCAAGCCTGTACGGAAAAGATCCTAAGCATGCAATATACGAAATGAGAGCTCATGGACATTACTTTTAACATGCATCTTCTGATTCTTCGGTTTTCCTCTTACTTTTTGTAAAATCAAGAATTATTCAATGCTCATTCGGCAGGCAATTGGAAATTGCGCCAAGATTACTCATGCACAATACCAGTTTAGAGAAAATATGGGCTTCTCAGCCCAGTACAGTTGTAATGAATAAAATACATTAATTTTTGTGACTTCAGCGACGTACATACAACTATGTAGGTTCTGAGGTATTTATGATTTAAAGAATTTACACAATTAAAAATGAGATTCAACCAAGGGAGGTAAGGGGGAAGATAACTCTTGAACAAAACATTTTCATCCACGAAAGGTAACCAAAAGAAATATATACACTGTTAGCACCCGGCTACAATACAAAGATAGCAACAATAACTTCACACATAGAAATCTATGCTCACAATGCTTACTAGTTTAAATATGAACAGGCTTCTTCATAAATCCCCACATTTAATCAAGCACATGTTGGGGTTAAACTATGAACTGAAGTGGAAAATAATGTTGACGTTCTAATCAAAAGTGAAAGGATATGAATGCATCAAGAACATGTATCAACATATATTTATCATGCCTTGACATTCAAGACACAAAAAAAAACTGCTCTGATTAGTTAATCAATCAGCATACTTATCCATCTTGTTTATACGGTAACAAACCCTGAAACTTGTTTACAGTTCGTGAGTTCACTTAATGAAGATATCAATTTGAAATCTAATGAATACAGTCAGTCAAACTGGGCAGCAATAACATGATACACTGAATATTTCACAAATATCAAACACTTTTCAAGCACCACATCTAGTTATATTATTCAACAAAAGCAATAGCACATTCTGCATCTTATCTGATGACTTGACATCAACAGAAGGACAGGGCAAACAACCCCCCCCCCCCCCCCCCCCCCCCCCCCCTCAACTGACTGCTTTCCCTATTCCCCATCCAATCCAAACCCCCCCTTCCCTTACACCCCCCCCCCCCCCCCACCTTTCTTCACCCCATCCCTTCCCCCTCACAGGCCAGCAGGGTTGATGAAGGCTGGGGTTGTGCTGGTCAAGTGTATTCAGGTGACTGCCACAGTAGCCAGAAACCTAGTTGGAGACTTTTATAGTCCAGTGGTCTGTAGCTCTTCTATTAGGCCACAAGCCAGCTATGCCTCCCGTGCACACACCCCCCCCCCACCCCCCACCCCCAGGGGTTATCGTGGCTAGGCTCAAAATGTTTCATGGGGTGTCCTGAACATGAAACTAAAATGTTTCTATCAAAAAGTTGGGATGCACAGGAGTTACAGCCCTTGGCATAAGGGTACCCTCACACGCGCTGGTCACGGCCGTTCAAATTAAACTTTTGATAGCTCCTGTAGATAAACTAGAAAATACTGTTTGTCTATCCCAATCTTTAAGTTAGTTCTCATACTACCTCGCAGTAACCTGAGGATTTTTTCTTTATTGATAGTTTGGCTACAGTGATGGATGATTAACAGGCACCACATTTTTCACAGTTCCGATAGGACTTCATTCTTCCTATCTTAAATCTCAAGGGCAAATTGTTTCGTTTGATGTGTTTTTCATAAAGTAGTATGTATTAGGTTAGTATCTGATTAGTTTTTGTGAGGTGTTTGCAGTTCATTATGCAATAACGGCAAGTATCCTTCCCCCACCCTCAAAATGAAGATTTTGATGAAATTTTCAGGTGGTTGTAAATTACACAGAGAACAGAACTGTTTTTGTCTTATTGTTTTATTACATGTATCTAGACACAAACACAGTTAAAAGAAATGTCTAATCAGGTTTTTTTCAGTCTGCAGATGACTGGGTAAAGCAGCCAGAAGCTAACTGAAACATGGCGTCACAGAAGCGGAAGAGTGAAGAAAGTGCATCCTCTCATCCACAGAAAAAGACTAAAAAGGATGAAGTTTGTGTCATACACTTTAGTAACTCGGACTGTGAGTGGTTTAAGCATTTTTTTCAGGCTGTAAAGGACCTGAGAATAGGCTTGAAAAGCTCCAAGACATTCGCAGAAAGAGGTTTGCTCAACCCGAAGACTCACCGCATCGCATGGAGGATTCTTGTAAATTGATTCCTGAAGATTTGAAGCCAGAGCATGGGTATCATAGGGATTGCTACCAGCGTTTCACCAACCATTTGGATCGTCTGAAAATTTCAGAAACAACACAGGAAGAGCCTAGGAAGTCTGGCCGTACTTCTGGAACCTCTCAGAAAGTGATATTCAACCCTGACTGCATCTTCTGTAACAAGGAAGGAAGGAAGAAAATCAAAGTACATGGCGCTTGGACTACACAGGCAACAACAGTGTTTGATCGAGACGGGGGTTACACAGTGGCTGATGTTGCTGTGAAAAAAAAAGATGAAAACCTCTTGAGACGTATTGAGGCTTTGACTTATTTGCATGTGAAGCTCGCTATCATCCACACTGTCAAAGACAGTACCTGAAAAATCCACAACACTGGCAGTCTGATGATCAGCGGCAAAAGACAGACAAAGTGATCTTGAGGAGTCACACAGGAAAACCTTTGCTAAAGTATGTTAAGTCATTGACAGAGACCAGCCGCCGTGGCGAAGTGGTTAGCGTCGCGGACTCCCAGCTGGGAGGTCGTGGGTTCGAATCCCATCAGAGTCATATGGGTTTTTCTGCCCCGACCAGCTCCTACCCAGAGTTGAGTTTGCTGCGGACTCAGTTGGGGAGACTGGGACCACACAGTCGAGTTTCATCCACTTAATGAATGCGTTTCTGAGAGTGTTGCTCAAATTTCCTGACCAACACTGCAGGTGCCTGCATCTCTCGGGCCTGGTTGACGCCGGGATATATTATGAAAGGAAGCGTAGAGAACAGCCCTGTCATGTAGTCTCAGACCGAAATGGAAATCCATAGCATCATCTTAATCATCCTCATTCTCATCGATCAGCATAAAAAAAATTGTCTCAAATTCTGTGACCCTTCATGCCCTGCTCTCATGGTGACCTCAGTTTCGATGTCCTCTCCACGTCTGTGGCCTTGGTTTGGTTCCGTCGGGGTCACCGGTATCGGCGAGTCCATGGGGGCTGTCGTTGGACGGACGTGGTGGCGCCCTCCGGAGGAAGAGCTCACTCACGCCGGCTCCGCGACTAAGCAATTATTGTCGTCAGTAGGGGGCTTAGTAGGTGATGTCCTGCGTATGTTAGATCAGAACAGGCGCCACTGAACACCACCAAAGTGACTCGGCAGCAGTGCAGTGTCTCCTCCGGTGGGTTGCCTCTTGACGTCTTGACACTGGCTGCTCCCTGTGGATTGCCGGTATTGGGGCTGCGGCGGGGCCGACCGGCCTGTGGCTGTGGACGGGGTGTCGGAATGAGCGGCGTGGGTGCACTGCCTCTGAGGTGGCGCAGAGGTGGAATAGCAAAAAAAAAAAAAAAAAGAAAAAGTCATTGACAGAGAAGTTACCCAAGGACAAATCATTATGAAACTCGCTGACCTGTTGGAAGTGTACATCGCTGTGCTGCAAGGGATGCAGCATGCCAACCCAAACTATCGTGTGGAAAAACTGAAAAGCAAACTGGAAAAAGACCAGAAATACATGCATAGGTTGAGTTTTGCCTCACCAAGAAGAGAGGAAAATTCAATTCCTACATTGTGTACAGTTCAGCAATCAGCAAGGACAGATTAGTAACTCTTGCTTATGAGCTTGGCTCTGTAGATGGAATTCAAGATGTTGCCCTGTATCTCAAACACAAGATCACTGTAGCTTTTGAAGAGGCTGATGACTTGCCATGGCCACCATCAGATGAGTTCCTACGCCAGAATGATGTTCTACCCACTGATCTGAAAAGATTTTTGAACTTTCTACTTGCTGGTAAAGCTGAGAACAACTCAGCTAAAGTTCAAAGGATAGTCAGCTCTCTAGGACAAGACATGTGCAGAGCTGTAACAAGAGGACAATGGAAGCTGCCAAAGCACATACTTATCTGCATGACACTGAGACATCTGTTCAGGAGTGAAGAACCGACTGTTCTGTTGAACAGGCTCTGCCATTCGGAAAGTTACAGGTTCAGTTTGGAACTGGAAGCTGTGATCGCCAAATGCCTGGAGGAGTCATCAAACTACCTGTCAACACAGATTATCATGAATCCCACCACACCCTCTCTGTTCCACTCAGACTTTGACAACTTTGACCAGCTGTTGAATCGGGAATGAAATGAGGCAGGGAACAGTAAACAGTAAACAAGTGGGCTATTTTTTGCTCCCATAAGAAAACCTAACACAGAGTAACTTTTATTCAAGACTGGCACAGCCTTTTAAACTTGAATAAAGTCAGACAAATACATAGACGAACAATCTAATAGTGGGGGAAAAAAACAAGCGCAGGCCAACAACTGAACTGTCTTCATAGTAATGACTTGGCAAAGATTTGGACTTAAGGAGGGGGGGGGGAGTTTGAAGATGGAGAAACTGGGAACATGAGATAAGATAAGATAATGTTGCTTATAGCCCAGCCGACCGCAAGGGGCCACATCAGGGCTGTCACCACGTTAAAATCAACTCAAGTCATTTTAAAAAAAAAAAAAAAAAAAAAAAAACACCTTTCACACATCTCTTTAAATGACATCGTCTAGAAACGCACCAGAAACTTCGTTAAAAATCTTTCATCCGTAAAATCTTAAATCAGATGAAAAATGTTAATCTCTCTCAAAAACTCAAAGATCACATCAGGCGGGACATCTCTGAACAGGATTTTCATGGACTCTGCTGTAAAATGTTTGTGCCTCACATCGTGCAAGTCCCAACACTCTAAAAGAATATGTTTCATTGTGAGTGGCACATGACCTGGGAACATGAAATTAAGAAAATATGTTACAGATAAGAAAACTCTTATCTGTAACATATTTTCTTAATTTCATGTTCCCAGTTTCTCCATCTTCAAACCCCCCCCCCCCCCCCCCCCCTCCTTAAGTCCAAATCTTTGCCAAGTCATTACTATGAAGACAGTTCAGTTGTTGGCCTGCGCTTGTTTTTTCCCCCCACTATCAGATTGTTCGTTTATGTATTTGTCTGACTTTATTCAAGTTTAAAAGGCTGTGCCAGTCTTGAATTAAAGTTACTCTGTGTTAGGTTTTCTTATGGGAGCAAAAAATACCCCACTTGTTTACTGTCAGCTGTTGAATGTTTTGGAAGGAAAGGGATCAGTGCACACAGCCCATGGAATCATGATGCAAGAAGTTTCTGGAGAGCCTGGTGGAACAAAACGCTCTCTGGCAAGTGTAGCTCGAACCAAACAGCAGCATTATGAGATTTATCACCAAGAACTACCAGAATGCTACGTCATAACCAGAAAAAGCCCCAAGTTTCAGTTTGAAGAGAAAGCTGTTCCTGGTGGCCAAGAAGCACAGAAAAAAGCAACCAGAATCAACCTTCTCTGGATCCTGTTATGTCTGCGCAGCAGTTTCGCCGAACAAGAGGTCCCTGGTTGGGCTGGGTATATTTCACTGACTGGAGAAAAGCCTGAAAATAAAACAACAACAGACTACTACCCAGTTATCTTCAATCCCAGCACCGAGTACAAAACTATCCAAGAGTGCCTTAGGCAGGCAGAGTGTGCTACACAGGAAATGGGACAAGAATACGTGATCACCACCTTTGATCTGGGTGCATGCATGAAGGCCTATCCCCTTGTCTGGAGCCAGCCTCAGAGGTATGAGAAACACATCATTCTCACTGGCACCTTTCACCTCATTTCTGCATATCTCAAAATGATAGGCAAGAAACTGAATGGAAGTGGTCTGTCTGACATTCTTGTGGAAGCAGAGATCATCAGCTCAGGTTTCTTGAAAGGCATCGAGACAGGGAAACATTATGACCATGCTTTGCACTGCCACAAGACAATGCTTGAATGTCTGGAACGTGTAATGTTGGCAAAGTACCTGAGCATGGCAGGAACTGACAGTGACTTTTCTGTCCTGTCTGAAGAAACCACAACCCTGCTTGCTGCAACAACAGTATCCTCAGTGCATGACTCTGTCAGGCAGCTGTTTGAAGACAACAGTGTGGACGACTTCTTCAGAGACTATGAACAGTACAGAGAAGAGGTGAGACAAGGGAAGCACGGAAAAACTCCCCAGTTCTGGCTGACATACATAGATCATATCTGGCTTGTGCTGTCTCTCTTGTATGCTGTGAAGATGAATGACTTTGAGTTGTATGCCCAGTGCCTACTGGCAATGCCTGATCTGTTCTTCAGCTTTGGAGGTCAGAACTATGCAAGGTATCTCACATTCTTTGGGCTCTTCATTGCCAACATTGAAGTCTCACACCCAGGTGCTACAGAGCTGCTGAAGCATGGGGCATTCAGTGTGGCAAGATCGTTCATCCCTGGGAATCAATGCGCTGTGGACAAGATGATGGAAGAGACCTTCATGCGCAATGCCAAGAGCAGGGGTGGGGCAGCTGCAGCTGGTGCTGGTCTCACAGGGATTGCATCAAACTATCCAGCCTACCAAACGTGGGTGAGAACAACTCACGAGAGAACAAAATACATGTAAGTGACATTTGGCATGGCAGAAATGTCTAGTGGCAATGATCTGGACACCCAGCACCATGACCTTCGTCCAACAGAAGTCACCAGCAGTGAAAAGAGCGTGGCAAGAGCAGTTGCAGCGGTAGAAAACTTCACTAACCCTTTGAGGTACATGAAAAGGAGAAGCTGATCATGCTGTCATCGGGTGCCACAGTTCCTGGTGATACTGAAAGGGATGTCCTACATGCAGACACAGTCGGCAGAAGTCAGAAAGAAAACTTATTATTGAGAGACTATAAGTCAGAGAACATTTCTTTCAGCCAATCAAGCAGCTCAAGCTGAAAACTATGGTAGACATGTCGAGGAAAGTCACACTGAGGTCAACTCAGAACAAAGTGACTGAGTACAGGCGCCAAGGAAATGTTGCCTTCCAGCTCCTGGTCAAGTCTCAGACTGGTGATCTGAACATGGATCTGAAAGAGCTCATGACCTACCAGCTGATCCCTGTTCCTTACAGCCTGGGGACAGCAGATGGTTATATGGCAATGACCGACAAGAGCACTGCATTTCACTACCTGACAAAAGAGGTTGAGGATGCACACTTGCCGCCTGTTCATGAAACTTTAATGATCATCGATGGCAATGCAATATTCCATGCTATGCAGCAAGTCCCTCCAAACTTTCGCCAGATCTGCCAGAAGCTGTACGACATGGTGCCACCATCTGTTGACTTTGTGTTCAGCACAGATATGTACCAAGACTATTCAGTGAAGTCGATGGAACGAAACAGAAGAGGGTGTGGTCATCCTGAAAGGAGACAGCACAAAGCGACCTGCAGATTGGAAAGCCTTCCTGGCCAACGATGAGAACAAAGTTCAGTTCACTCAACTGCTACTGACTGTTTGGAGCAAGGACTTTTTTTGCTGAAAAGCACCTGGGAAGGAACACAGTCCTTGTCTGTGAAGGGAAAGCATTGATAAAGCATTCAAGCTGACATCAACTGATGGTGAAACAACTGACAAAGAGGAGCTACATTCCTTGTCATCTACCCAAGAGGAGACAGACTCACGTGTCATTCTGTACTCTAAGTATGGACAAGAGCAAGGATACAAGTACATTTGCGTGAAGAGTCCTGACACAGATGTGTTATTCATCCTGTTGAACTTTGCCTCTCAGCTGGATCGTGTGACACTCCTCTTTAATACAGGCAAAGGCAACAAGAAGCGACTGACAGACGTAAGTGACCTTGCCAGAGGACTCACTCAGCCATTCTGCTCCGCTCTTCTGTCGCTGCATGCTTTCACTGGCTGTGACTCAACTAGTGCCTTTAACGGCAAAGTGAGGGCAGTGAAAGTTCTTCAGCAGAAGCCAGCATTCGTGCAGACCATAGCACAGCTTGGGGACACCTGGGAAAAGAAGGAAGAGATGATTGACAAGCTAGAGTCCTTCACTTGCTGCATCTATGGAAGGGCACGCTTCAGCAAGGTTGATGACTTGAGACACCACATGCTGAAAGAGAAAGTTGGCAAGGAGATCATTACTGCCAGTCAGAATGTAGACCTGGCTACTTTGCCACCATGTCAGCACAGCTTGACCCAACACGTTCACCGCTGCAATTACCAGGTTGCCATCTGGAAACGTGGAGACCAGCCTGTGCCAGACATTCCCAGTCCCACAGAAGGCCATGGATGGAAAATGAACAAAGGGGTGCTAGAGCCTCTGTGGACAGAGGAGGAAGAAGAACTGACTCTACCTCAGGCTGTCACTGATTACCTGAATGATGTCAGTAACGCAGATGATGAAGATGAAGAAGATGGAGAATGCATCTTACAAAGTGGCCTGGACGATTCACTGGACTCCAGTTCTGAAGATTCTTATGAAGCTTGAAAGTGAAATTCCTGATGCTTCACTGACTGTTGATGAAGAGAGAATACAAATTATGCCTTTGAAAATGACCAAGGAATGTGCTTTCCTGACACCTTGAATACTGTATGTTGTGTTGCTCTATATGCGTATTTGTTGAAAGACTGTTAATGCTACGTTTTGTTACACGAGAATACCAGCAATATTAAATTTGTAAGCAACAAAACCAATCTGGACAATTAAGAACATAAACTCTCATCAAAGCCAAACAATTGGGGGGTTGAAAGGCTGTCAAAATGGTCATTTGGTGTCTGGCGAAATCTTGAGTTTTGGGGGTAGGGGAGATAAATGTGAAATTGTGGCTTTATGCATTACTCATGTGGTTCCAGGTACAGTCAGAAACTACCAAGAGGTATTGTAGTATAATATGATTCATCAGAACAGTTGATTTTGGCCTTTTGGTTTTGTGGACAACAGTTGACATACCGCCGATGCAGTGAAAATATTGGTACATGAAAGTCACCCACTACCTACCCAAACAACGAATGAGAAAAGACGGATAGTTTACCACCAGGCACACTGATAAGTAAGTAATAAAACTAGTATAAGCAAAAGCTGATTTCTTGTTCATTTACAGGAACTATTTCAAGTTACATTTGAATGGCGCAAGCGAGTGTGTTAGAGGGTACCCCTACGCTAAGGGCTGTAACTCCTGTGCATCCCAACTTTTTGAGGGCAACATTTTAGATTCGTGTTTAGGACACTCCAAGGAACATTTTGACACCAGTCATGATAACCCCTGGGGGGGGGGGGGGGGGGGGGGGGGGGTGCATGGGAGGCCTAGCTGGCTTGCATACTATATCTCTCTTTTATGTTTCCCCCAAGTAACAAATTCATTTGTTCAACCACCTGGAATTTCTACATTAAAAAGAAGGAGGAGGGAAAAAAGGCACAAATGGCTAATGAAGTTTGTTCTCATAATTGCAGTAATAGCTGCCTCAAATGAATTACTGAAATTTTCTACTGCAACAAACTTCTTTTTCCAAACCAACTGCCATGGTGAAGTGGTAAGCATTGCAGACTCGCGGCCGGGAGGCCTGGGTTCAAATCCCATCAGGGTTATGTGGGTTTGTCTGCTCCAAATGGCTCCTACCAAGAGTTGCGTTTGCTATGGGCTCAGCTGGGACAGTCGTGTCACATCCACTTCATGGATGCGTTTCTGAGAGCATTGCTCAAATTTTCTGACCAACACTGCAGGTGTCTCTATCTCGCAGGCCTGGTTGACACCAGGATATATTATAAAAGTAAGTACAGGGTACAGCCTGTCATGAAGTCTTGGACCAAAATGGACCTCCATAGCTTCATCTATCATCACCATTAATCAGCATAAAAATTGTCTTAAATCCTGCGGACCCTTCCAGCCCTGCTTAAGCTTTTGTGGTGACTTCAGTTTCGGTTTCTTCTCTTCAGCTGTGCTCTTGGCACATCATGTCGTGGTCACTGGAATCCGTGTGTTCATGGGGATTGTCGCTGGATAGTTGTGGTGGCCCCCTCAGAGAGGGGACCTCGCGCACGCTGGCTCCACACCTAAGCCACTATTGTTGTTAGAAGAGGCTTAGTAGGTCCTGCACATGTTAGATCTGAACAAGTGCAACTGAACACGACTGATGTGACTCAGCAGCCTCCTCTGGTGGGTTGCCTCTTAACGACTTGACACTGACTGCTCCCAATGTGCTGCTGGTGTCATGGATGAGGATGGACAATCAGGGGGTACCAGTGTGGATAGAGATCTGTAATGAGTGGTGCTGGTGTAATGCTACTGAGGTGGTATGGAAAATGAAACACACACACACCCCTGAAAACAAAAAAAAAAAAAAAATTCTGGGGGAAAAAAATTTCATGGAAAAATGTAGGCAGAAATCTGGCACATAACTGATGCAAATCATAAAAGTCATATGAAGATCAGTTCGGTCAATCATGAGATATCACCATGAAAAAGATTTTAATAGAGAGAACACTAAAATATATATGGAAAATTCCATACCTGATAATAGATGTATCAGATTTGAGACCAGGAATTTCTGGGGCTTCTGGCCCACTGGATTCCAGATCAGGAACTTCTGGGGCTTCTGGCACACTGGATTCCAGATCAGGAACTGGGGCTTCTGGCCCACTGGATTCCAGATCAGGAACTTCTGCAGGTTCTGTCACACTGGATTCCAGATCAGGAACTTCTGGGGGTTCTGGCACACAGGACTAAAACAAAATAAAGGTTAAAGTTAAGATATAAACAATCAAACACTAACATTTATAAGCTCTGAATTAGATATAAATAATCAAACACTAACATTTATAAGCTCTGAATTGATAACAATCATATTTTAGAAAATTAAATGTATATCCTTCTGTCCATCTACCTATCTATCCATCCATCCATCTAACCTAACTTTACCTGACCTTACCTACCTATATATATATAATTTAATATTTCTTGCAGTCACTGCAACACCAAGCTGCTCTGTAAGTTGCTGGAATGGCGCTCGGTATTTATCCTTGGAATTTATTAGTTTATTGTAATTTAGTCCCTTGCGGATTCATTCCAAGAACTGGCCCTCAGCACTTGTGTCTTAAGAGGTTATTTTTTATATATTCTACTTTTCACAAGAAAATGTAGCTTGTTTTGCTCTTTCATGATTTTCTTTTGCTTCTTAGGTGGCACCTTTGGTTGGTTTTTTGAAAACTCAACAAACATACTACGGTATTGCACACCAGCCTTTTCTAGGATAGCATTCTTGTTAAAACCGAAAAGGCAGAGGTGTCAAATTACCACTTTCCGCGGTCACTGAGGAGAAACAATCAGGTTTCGAAATATCGGTATCTGACCAGGAGTTATATGCTAGCGAGTTTCCTCCCTATTGGAGAATGTCTCCCTCTTGGAGACTATAAGCTTGCTGAAGGTTCATTTTGAGAAGCATTTATTTTATTTTTTCCCCATTCACCCACTCAAGCACATACTGTTAGTTAGGCAGAAGTATCTACCACTGCAGATATGAATGCTTATCTCCCCCTATTTCTTCAATCTAAGACATAAGAGCAAGCTTTGTTTATAATTTAATATTTCTTGCAGTCACTGCAACACCAAGCTGCTCTGTAAGTTGCTGGAATGGCGCTCGGTATTTATCCTTGGAATTTATTAGTTTATTGTAATTTAGTCCCTTGCGGATTCATTCCAAGAACTGGCCCTCAGCACTTGTGTCTTAAGAGGTTATTATTTTTTATATATTCTACTTTTCACAAGAAAATGTAGCTTGTTTTGCTCTTTCATGATTTTCTTTTGCTTCTTAGGTGGCACCTTTGGTTGGTTTTTTGAAAACTCAACAAACATACTACGGTATTGCACACCAGCCTTTTCTAGGATAGCATTCTTGTTAAAACCGAAAAGGCAGAGGAGTCAAATTACCACTTTCCGCGGTCACTGAGGAGAAACAATCAGGTTTCGAAATATCGGTATCTGACCAGGAGTTATATGCTAGTGAGTTTCCTCCCTATTGGAGAATGTCTCCCTCTTGGAGACTATAAACTTGCTGAAGGTTCATTTTGAGAAGCATTTATTTTATTTTTTCCCATTCACCCACTCAAGCACATACTGTTAGTTAGGCAGAAGTATCTACCACTGCAGATATGAATGCTTATCTCCCCCTATTTCTTCAATCTAAGACATAAGAGCAAGCTTTGTTTATAATTTAATATTTCTTGCAGTCACTGCAACACCAAGCTGCTCTGTAAGTTGCTGGAATGGCGCTCGGTATTTATCCTTGGAATTTATTAGTTTATTGTAATTTAGTCCCTTGCGGATTCATTCCAAGAACTGGCCCTCAGCACTTGTGTCTTAAGAGGTTATTATTTTTTATATATTCTACTTTTCACAAGAAAATGTAGCTTGTTTTGCTCTTTCATGATTTTCTTTTGCTTCTTAGGTGGCACCTTTGGTTGGTTTTTTGAAAACTCAACAAACATACTACGGTATTGCACACCAGCCTTTTCTAGGATAGCATTCTTGTTAAAACCGAAAAGGCAGAGGAGTCAAATTACCACTTTCCGCGGTCACTGAGGAGAAACAATCAGGTTTCGAAATATCGGTATCTGACCAGGAGTTATATGCTAGTGAGTTTCCTCCCTATTGGAGAATGTCTCCCTCTTGGAGACTATAAGCTTGCTGAAGGTTCATTTTGAGAAGCATTTATTTTATTTTTTACCCATTCACCCACTCAAGCACATACTGTTAGTTAGGCAGAAGTATCTACCACTGCAGATATGAATGCTTATCTCCCCCTATTTCTTCAATCTAAGACATAAGAGCAAGCTTTGTTTATAATTTAATATTTCTTGCAGTCACTGCAACACCAAGCTGCTCTGTAAGTTGCTGGAATGGCGCTCGGTATTTATCCTTGGAATTTATTAGTTTATTGTAATTTAGTCCCTTGCGGATTCATTCCAAGAACTGGCCCTCAGCACTTGTGTCTTAAGAGGTTATTATTTTTTATATATTCTACTTTTCACAAGAAAATGTAGCTTGTTTTGCTCTTTCATGATTTTCTTTTGCTTCTTAGGTGGCACCTTTGGTTGGTTTTTTGAAAACTCAACAAACATACTACGGTATTGCACACCAGCCTTTTCTAGGATAGCATTCTTGTTAAAACCGAAAAGGCAGAGGAGTCAAATTACCACTTTCCGCGGTCACTGAGGAGAAACAATCAGGTTTCGAAATATCGGTATCTGACCAGGAGTTATATGCTAGTGAGTTTCCTCCCTATTGGAGAATGTCTCCCTCTTGGAGACTATAAGCTTGCTGAAGGTTCATTTTGAGAAGCATTTATTTTATTTTTTACCCATTCACCCACTCAAGCACATACTGTTAGTTAGGCAGAAGTATCTACCACTGCAGATATGAATGCTTATCTCCCCTATTTCTTCAATCTAAGACATAAGAGCAAGCTTTGTTTATAATTTAATATTTCTTGCAGTCACTGCAACACCAAGCTGCTCTGTAAGTTGCTGGAATGGCGCTCGATATTTATCCTTGGAATTTATTAGTTTATTGTAATTTAGTCCCTTGCGGATTCATTCCAAGAACTGGCCCTCAGCACTTGTGTCTTAAGAGGTTATTATTTTTTATATATTCTACTTTTCACAAGAAAATGTAGCTTGTTTTGCTCTTTCATGATTTTCTTTTGCTTCTTAGGTGGCACCTTTGGTTGGTTTTTTGAAAACTCAACAAACATACTACGGTATTGCACACCAGCCTTTTCTAGGATAGCATTCTTGTTAAAACCGAAAAGGCAGAGGAGTCAAATTACCACTTTCCGCGGTCACTGAGGAGAAACAATCAGGTTTCGAAATATCGGTATCTGACCAGGAGTTATATGCTAGTGAGTTTCCTCCCTATTGGAGAATGTCTCCCTCTTGGAGACTATAACTTGCTGAAGGTTCATTTTGAGAAGCATTTATTTTATTTTTTTACCCATTCACCCACTCAAGCACATACTGTTAGTTAGGCAGAAGTATCTACCACTGCAGATATGAATGCTTATCTCCCCCTATTTCTTCAATCTAAGACATAAGAGCAAGCTTTGTTTATAATTTAATATTTCTTGCAGTCACTGCAACACCAAGCTGCTCTGTAAGTTGCTGGAATGGCGCTCGGTATTTATCCTTGGAATTTATTAGTTTATTGTAATTTAGTCCCTTGCGGATTCATTCCAAGAACTGGCCCTCAGCACTTGTGTCTTAAGAGGTTATTATTTTTTATATATTCTACTTTTCACAAGAAAATGTAGCTTGTTTTGCTCTTTCATGATTTTCTTTTGCTTCTTAGGTGGCACCTTTGGTTGGTTTTTTGAAAACTCAACAAACATACTACAGTATTGCACACCAGCCTTTTCTAGGATAGCATTCTTGTTAAAACCGAAAAGGCAGAGGAGTCAAATTACCACTTTCCGCGGTCACTGAGGAGAAACAATCAGGTTTCGAAATATCGGTATCTGACCAGGAGTTATATGCTAGTGAGTTTCCTCCCTATTGGAGAATGTCTCCCTCTTGGAGACTATAAACTTGCTGAAGGTTCATTTTGAGAAGCATTTATTTTATTTTTTACCCATTCACCCACTCAAGCACATACTGTTAGTTAGGCAGAAGTATCTACCACTGCAGATATGAATGCTTATCTCCCCCTATTTCTTCAATCTAAGACATAAGAGCAAGCTTTGTTTATAATTTAATATTTCTTGCAGGCACTGCAACACCAAGCTGCTCTGTAAGTTGCTGGAATGGCGCTCGGTATTTATCCTTGGAATTTATTAGTTTATTGTAATTTAGTCCCTTGCGGATTCATTCCAAGAACTGGCCCTCAGCACTTGTGTCTTAAGAGGTTATTATTTTTTATATATTCTACTTTTCACAAGAAAATGTAGCTTGTTTTGCTCTTTCATGATTTTCTTTTGCTTCTTAGGTGGCACCTTTGGTTGGTTTTTTGAAAACTCAACAAACATACTACGGTATTGCACACCAGCCTTTTCTAGGATAGCATTCTTGTTAAAACCGAAAAGGCAGAGGAGTCAAATTACCACTTTCCGCGGTCACTGAGGAGAAACAATCAGGTTTCGAAATATCGGTATCTGACCAGGAGTTATATGCTAGTGAGTTTCCTCCCTATTGGAGAATGTCTCCCTCTTGGAGACTATAAGCTTGCTGAAGGTTCATTTTGAGAAGCATTTATTTTATTTTTTACCCATTCACCCACTCAAGCACATACTGTTAGTTAGGCAGAAGTATCTACCACTGCAGATATGAATGCTTATCTCCCCCTATTTCTTCAATCTAAGACATAAGAGCAAGCTTTGTTTATAATTTAATATTTCTTGCAGTCACTGCAACACCAAGCTGCTCTGTAAGTTGCTGGAATGGCGCTCGGTATTTATCCTTGGAATTTATTAGTTTATTATATATATATATATATATATATATATATATATATAATGAATGACTACTCACAAGCCCTGTAGTTGTTATATATGTCAAAAAGTAAACATGATTAATTCAAAAATACATACCTTGTCCAAATCTATTTTGTCAACCAAAAAAGAAACAGTTGTCAAGTTGCCTCTTGGTTCCCATGTGTCAGCACTTGCAGGGTAACCTTTCCATCGAACCCGGTACAAGAATTCATCCTGAGGCAGAATCATAGAAGTCATAAAATTGAATAAAAATTACATTATTATTATGTAATTCAAACTCCTGTTAATTAACCTTACAGATACATAAAGCTGAAACTGAATCCCCATATATGTTTATGTGACTGTGCTGTAATCATACATTACAAATATGGCTATTAACCCTTCTATATATTTTGCATACATGTAAAACTTGGCAGAATGGCAAGGCACAACCCTGTGAAACAAGTGAGTTAACAACAACAAAAATGCAGTTCGAAACACTTTACAAGCCTAAGCAAATTTTCTTCACAGAATAATCAACACAAGATTTAGAATTAACGCTTCCAGCTTGCAGGAAATAAAATCTGGGGTATCCCATGGCAATTCTAAAGCTTTTTTTTATGTGTTCAACAAAAAAGTGAACAAGATGCGAAGCATATAAACGTACTCCCAGTTTTCCAAACCACTTATAAATCAGCCAAGTGCTTTGTGAGATAAGAAATAAAGGCAAAATAACGGTTTTTAACGGTTACTTAACCAATGTACACTTTTGAAACTGGTATTTTAGTCCTCACTGGGCTAAAGCCTGTGTACATACCAAATTTCATCCAAATCGGACAATATGTCAAGAATAACGGTTTTTAACAGTCACATTTTTAAACACTACATGGAAGTGCCATTTGTTTGTGATAACCTTTCTATATACAAAATTTCATTAAAACCTACCAATATATAAAAAAAAAATAATGGCAAAACAACGGTTTAACAGTTATATAACCGATCTACACTTTTGAAACCAGTATTTTAGTCCTCACTGGGCTAAAGCCTGTGTACATATCAAATTTCATCCAAATCGGACAATATGTCAAGAATAACGGTTTTTAACGGTCAAATTTTGAAACACTATATAGAAGTGCCATTTGTGTGTGGTAACCTTTCTATATACCAAATTTGATTAAAATCCACCTATACATAAGAAATAACTGCAGAATAACAGTTTTTAACAGCTGTTTAATCCATTTTCAGCATTACATCACTTACATATGGACAGAGGCTCCGATTTGTCACGAGATCATCTAAACCGCTTATAAATTGGCCAAGTACTTTCTGAGATATTCCATAAAGAAGAAAAACCATTATAGGCCGTTACAACCATTAGTAACGGCTATAGCGGTAAACTAAAACATCGGGCATCATCCGCAGCCCATAATGAACATACCTACAAATTTTCAGAAAGATCGGCCCAGTAGTTTTGTCTGGAGCGAGTGGAACACATTTTGACCACAGACACACAGACTGACAGTGACAGACAGACAGACAGACAGCATTTCTTCGTTCCCATCCTAAAGTACTCCCTGTTGTATAAGAACTGGGAGTACAAAAACAAACTAAAAAAGATAAAATCAGCATCTGATGCTTTTTAATCACCGAAAGAGAGAGCTGGCTATGGACTGATGGTGGCACTATCACTCTATATAACATTTTTTTTTGTTTTTGTCTCTCAGTCTTGGCAAGTGGGATGAAATTGAAAGAGGGGAACAAAATGGTGAGTTAGAAGGATGTAAAGACACAAATCTGTCAGGGATGCTCAAAACCTGTTTAATAAAGTTCCATGTTAAATTATATTATATACGCTAATACTGAGACTGAGAGAGTAAAATGTGCTAAAGGATATGAAATTTGTGACTTGCACAATTTGTGACAGCATTAGTAAGAAAGGGCAGGGGATGGGGGGGGGGGGGGGGGGGGCAAGAGAAAAAGCAAGAGATAATTTAGAATGAATGGGTTGGAGGGAAGGGAGACAGCATTGGAAATTAAAGCTCTCCACTTCTTCAAGTTCTTGCCACCCCATCCCCCACTGGACTTGGACTTTTGAACCCTTTGGACTTCGATGATCAGTCAATGTATATCAGCAGCATGGATTGCAAAAAGCTAACTGATATTCATACTAAAATAATGTAGATTTAGATTTTGTGCACATGCACGACCAATCAACTGCATCTTGGGTTTGTTTTCGTTTAACAAGTTTCGTTTATTTACAAACAAAAAATAAAAATATATCTCAAACTTGATTTTTATGAATGATTTTAACCAAAACCAGCCTGGGGAACAACTGTTATAATGTTCAGAAAGATTTTATTTTTACGATAGGCCATCCGAAATTAGATCTGACGCTCTTTGCTACTACTACAGTACCACTCGACTGGATCACGTCAGGTCTCCAGATCAAAGCATTGAGCATTCTGATATACTGTTTCTGTACTAAATACTCATTGCCATTTTCTGAAACAGTTTTGACGATTACTGGACATGTCCTCTGGACTGCGCCTTTGCCTTTTTTTCAAGGATAAAATGTGTGAACTACTTACTTTCTCGCGCATACACACAGTTGCTGAATCAAGTCTGCAACTGGACGTAGTCTAACTGTAGACGGTCGTCTTACCCTAGCCCACTTAAAATAAACTAGCAGCATTGATTATGATATATCAATTTGACTTAGCGATTGCTAAAAACTTACCTTCAGTGTTTTTCGATCAACGATGTCTTCAACGTCAAACATCCCTGGCAAAACGTTCGCGGAACGAGCGGAAGAGCGTACTTTCCTTCTCGACGCCATCTTGCATCACAAAAGTAGTCCGTTGATCACAACGCGCACACAAAATTGGCCGAACTTGACCAAAGCAAAAATGGACAAAACACCGGTATTGAGATGCTGGAAACTTGATCTAGACTCCGTCTTGACTACAACAGTTCTTAGTAGACATTTCACACAGCATATAAGCACTTCATATCGGAATCAAAACAAGACCGTGCCTACTTACGCGTAATTTTCCCCGATATTATCACGAATGATTGTTCTAAGCCGGGTCATTTAATTTTTTTTTTTCATCCCAACAGTTTTTGTTTTTTTTTCCATTGTGTGTGTGAGAGAAAGAGAAAGAAAACGAGCAAATAAATAAACAAAAACAAAAAAAAAATGAAATAAATAAGCTTACAGATCATACTAACATCATCTTGAGATGTTATCTTGGAAATGAAAATTGTAAATTTTTGGCTTCAGGCGAGCGTTCACAAAGGTTAAGGTTAACACACTTTGGTTGAAAACAATACTTTGCTGATTTTATGTGCTGCAAAGGCTTGTCTTGATAAACAAGTCCGGTAACGCGCCTACACTCTTAAATTGCTTTAAAACAAGCAAAAAAAACAAAAACAAAAACAAAAATGAAAGGTGTTTTCTATATCATAAAACCACACGAGTACTACTAACAAAGCATCTTTGTTTTCTGGATGTGTCGGTAAGAAATTCAGGAGGAAGACGCTAACAAAACATATATTAGCAAATACTGATTTCCATTCCAATGGCTACCTAGAGTTTCAAAAAATATTTAAACTGAAATCCATAGACAACCTTTCGCAAATTAACAAATTCTTTTTTTTTTTTTTTTAATCGAAATTGAATACTATATAAATGTACATGGTAATAGGAACATATCAGTTTAACAAGCAGTTTGCTAGTTCGTGCTCGTGGCAATGATTCTCATTGGAATCGGCTACCTTTCGAAGACGTTTTTAGTAACAGAGTCAAACTTTCATTACCATCTGCAAAACAATACAATGCACGAGTATTTTTATATTTTTGTTTCTTCATTTACAAAATAATCTGTCAAATGGGTGACAAAATAAGTTACAAATTCAATTATTCCTAGGGAGCCGTTCCAGATCATTACAACCATTTTTGAAGCAAATCAGAAAACTGTCAAAAAACACATTTTGGGGAGTTTTCAGGAAAAAATCTTTCTCCAGGTTTCTTTATTAACCTCTGAATATTATGCTGAAGTATTAAGCTGCAGGTCTTTGTCGTTTTTATGCAGAGTCATTTTTTGTCTTGAAGTCGATCTGTCGTGCTTTTGAACTCAAGGCAAGGAAAGATGTTCATATCTTTTATGCAGGTTTTTTTTTTCACCCACGAAAAATTCCGTTGTAATGAAACAAAATCTTTAAATATGCACCAATTCTGATATTTTAACAGCATTTTGTCACCCACCTGCCCCATTGTTTTGTGTGGTAAATGGAGTATTTCATTGACTGAACTTTAAGGCTTAGGTAGCCAAACTATGGATTGCCGCTGTCCATCACTGAATCGTCGTTTTGTCCTGCTCTTTTGTTTTACACACCCATTTGATTTATATTTTATGATTCTGGGTTTAGATATGACGCAAGTATTTTTTTTTTTGACCCACGTGGTAATGACACTTTTTTTAAGGTGACCAATCCACAAAACCCGGTATGTGTGTGTGTGTGTGTGTGTGTGTGTGTGTGTGTGTGTGTGTGTGTGTGTGAACAGAAGAAACGCGTGTCGTCCGGACTGTTTCATTTTCTCATCCTCCAACAATTCACTTTAAGAACGGTTGTTTTTGTTTGTTTGCTTTTTCTTTGTCTTTTCATTTTTCTTTTCCCTTCACCTTCCATGAGCAAGGCCGCCTCGTGTAGATCCACTGGGTGTGTTTTGCACGTGGTGCAGCGGCTAGTGTCATGTGTCACTTTCGATGGGTGAGTTGTGTTATCTGGCATGGGACTGGGAAAAGAGGAGACAGAGTCACTAGAACCTTGGCTGCCGAGTGGCAAGAACTTTCTCAACCAGCTGGTATCTTCCCTGAGGTCTCCCAGACCTGGTCTTCACTTCGTTGTGAGACGCCCGAGTCGTGGTCGGTGGCGTTCACCCTTCGTTGGGCCGGAACGACGACTAAGCTTTTCACCCCTAATCCACAAGCCGTTATGGTAACTACTTTATCTTTTTCTTTATTTACGATTTGAATTTGTAATTTTTCGCTTCTTTCCGTGTTTGAACGGGAACGGTTCCAAAGTCATTTTGTTTTAATGGCGCTTCGACAGTGTTGTTATTGATGTTACGAATGTTTCGTTGTCAGTGCGAACTTGGTCGAAATTGTGACCGTTGTGTTGGTGAAATAGTTTATTGGTTGGAATCGAGCTTTCAAATTATCATTGGGCGGATAGTTTCGCACTTTGCTTATAACAGAGAGCAGGGTAGTCGGAGATTAAAACTCTCCCTTTTGAATAAATTTTCGAATGGAGACAACCAGTTTTTTTTTTTGTTTGTTTGTTTGTTTTAATGGGTGCTTATCCGTACTTGTCTCCCTTTCTGCTGCCGGTATTTTGTTTTTGTCTTCCGATTATTGAGTGGAACGTTGGTAGCGTGTGTACGACACAATATTTACGCCGGGGAGTGAGGAGTCCTTCCTGTCGCGCCCCTACCTTCTGGCCCTGCTCGGCTTGTACTTTTTTTCTTTTTTCTGTGGGGCTCCGATCGGACCATGCAGAACCATCACAGCGATCAAGTTCGTTAATTTTTGTTGAATTGATTCAGACTTTTATCATTTTTTACGCCTTTTTGGGGGGTATTAATCAGTTAGCTATTATTAATATGCCTTATTCATTTGATTTATAGGCATTGTTTCTTTATTTCTTTATTTCTTATTATTTAGGTATGTGTGCATGTCCTATATGTGTAGTATGGATGGATGGATGTATTGTATATATGCATTTTTTTTTTTTCATTCTTGATTCATTCTTTCATTAATTTTATTTTCTTTCTTAATTTATCAATTTCATTATTCATAAAGCTTCGACAACCTCTCTCCCCTCCCTCTCATCCCAACTCCTCCCCTCTTTCTCTTTTCAAATTTCCACTATCTCCATACTCCCCCCGCCCTCTCCTTTCTCCGTGCCATGGCGTTTAATACGTTTTTAGACTTTTTTCTTATTGAGTGTCTTTTTAACTGTATTTACATAGAGACGAAAACTTAATCATACAAGTCCGTTTATCATACTCTTCCTCTCATTCTCTTTCTCTCCCCCCCCCCCCCCCCCCCCCCCCGACCCTCTTACAACAGTATTAAAAGGGGAAACACCTCTCCCCCTCTCTCTTCCCCCTCCCTTCCCCCACCCCTCCCCCTCTCTCCCACCTCATCGTCTCCGCACCTCCTTCTCTCTCCCCCCCTCCCCCCCTCTCTCTCTCTCTCTCTCTCTCTCTCTATCACACACCCAAGTAGCGGGTGCAGGAGGGGAGAGGGCCGTCTAAAGAAATAGACCTCTGTGATCAGATTCCTCATGCTCCGATCATGCCTCCTCCTCCCTACAGTCGGGGTCCTTTTTTTCCCCCACCTTTTTGTTGTTGTTGTTGTTGTTGTTGAGAAAGTCTTCTTTTATTTATTAAATACCAATCTCATCCGAAAGTGAAAAATACATCTTGTAGCTTTGAATATCTTAGTGCTACAACTCTTCAAAGACATGCACATCCACATATTCGAAAAAGCAACATTCAACCTGTGGTTCCATCTCTCCCACATCGCGTCCCTTGAACATAAAAGTACGAAAGCGAAAGTAGCTCGAGAAGCGGGAAGGGTGAAGTCAAGGGAAGTTGTTTACGGTGTCGTTGCATCTTTAAGAGGGTTCACCATTCTTTCAGTTGAGAGAGAGAGAGAGAGAGAGAGAGAGAGCGAGTGCACGTGCGCGCACGTATGTGTATGCGCGCGAGCTCACGTGTGCGCGAGTGCGTATGAGAACCTGAGTGCGCGCTCACCCGCATATTTACAGGGGAATAATAATATGCACGAGAATGTGTTTGCATACATGTGTATGCCATAAACATACCATAACCCAAAGGAGACAATCTATACCTTTCTGAGCCTCATCTGGTTTTCAAAGATCGAAATCAAAGGGAGACATGCCCTTGTCTTCTTATAAATACTTGTGCACATTTTACCTATGAGCAGAATGTGATTAATTTTGCTGACCTTGGTACTGTTACTCCAAAGAGTACTGCCTCAATCGTCAAGTGCAAATGAACATCAAAACTGTTAAGAGTAAACTGCTCAACTTGTTTCCAAAAGACTTTAACCACAGGGCAATTTTTAAAAAGTGTTCTATAAATTCAATTTCACCAGGACAATATGGACGGTATTGATCATGAGAGACCTTCATTTTACATAAAAGAATATTAGTAGGGTAGATGTTGTGCAGCAGTTTCCACTGAAGCACCCTTAAACGTGTTTCTTTATTAACCAGTGCTTTTTGTCAAGTTCAACTCCAAATTTCCTTCGCCAAAATCCATGTGAACATGGAATACTGACTGTTTAAACTGATTTGCTTTCTAAACTGCCTTGCCGTCGTCAGCCTCTATGGAACAGAGGGATGTCACCATGGCTTACGGGATCAGTCACAGTGTGGGCAAAATCCAGTTCGCGAAGTGCTGCACAAACTACATTATATTGTAAAAAATTTTCAGGCGAGCGGCTAAGTTTTTCACAAATTTCTGCAAATGACAATAATCCGTGCTCGTTATACATATTACTTATATAATAGATCCCTTTTGTAATCCAGTCAGCGTAAAACAAGACATTTCCTTGATATGTAATGTCAGCATTATTCCATAATACCTGTGAGACAGTGGTAGTAGGGCCTGTACTATTTAAGTGGAGCCACGTACTTAAGACATGTCCCCAGAAGCGTGAGATTATCAAATCTAAGCCTTCAAAGTTAATTTTAGCAGTAGCATAAAAACACAAAACACCATCGCCGGAACACGAGAAAATCATTCTTGGGATCAGCGTCCATTTTTCAGTATCTTTTGCTTGACAAAATCTTATCACCCATTGAAGCAGAATAGCACTTTGCATCTGCTTTATATCAATCATTTTAATTTCACCGTCTTCATATTCTTTAACTAAAACATTTCGTTGCATCTGCTTTATATCAATCATTTTAATTCCACCGTCTTCATATTCTTTAACTAAAACATTTCGTTCACTTTTTCGAAAGCTTTGCGATTACACTTTCTCCATAAGAATCGAAACAGTAACCTGTTCACTTCTGATAAAACGTCATCTGGAATTGATATTACTTGCATGGCATAAATAAATTGTGAGATCAAATGTGTTTGAATAACACAGACCTTACCAAATACACTCGGATTTCCCTTCTCCCAAGCATATATAAGCCTTCTGATATTTTCCAACCTTTCAGTCCAGTTCTCTTTAATTTCTGAGGCTGATCTCGAGTTAGAAAAGTACAGTCCAAGTATTTTTATCTTTCTTTTAACTAATATTTCATGAAAAGATTCAGTTGAATCCTTTCCACTACCAAGCCACATGGCTTCTGATTTTTGTTTATTGATAATCAAGCCTGAAATACGGGAAAAACTATTGATTATATTCAACGCACGCTGCATATCATTTTCGTCCTTTAGAAACAAAGTAATGTCATCTGCGTATAGAGCTATTTTAAAGGCTGGATCTAAAGTATCATTTGAGTTCCACAGTCTTATATCTTTGATGTCTTTGAAATGTCTTATTTTAATTGTCAAAAGCTCAACTGCCACAACAAAGGCTAAAGGCGAGAATGGGCAACCTTGTCTTATACCAGACAGGACAGAGTAGTCAGAGTCAACCGCAGTATGAAACACAGCTGACAGTGTCAGTCATCAAAACGGTTACCCAGTGAATGAAATTGTTACCAAAACCAAAACTATGGAAAGCATTTAGAATAAAGTCTTTAGATACACGATCGAAGGCTTGGGTATAGTCGACTGCTAAGAGCAATCCTGGTTTATTTTGTAAATTAAGCTGATCGGTAATATCATCTATTAATCTAAGTATATTTGATATCTTTCTGCCTTTAATAAAACCAACTTGATCATGGTGGATAATATCATGGATTACACACTGAAGACGGTTTACTAAAGATTTAACTAACACTTTATTATCACTGTTAGTCAGAGAAATGGGTCGCCAGTTCTTTAAGTTATTTCTTGGCAGATCTTTACCTTTATGTATTAAGGTTATAACTGCTTTTCGCTGAGAGGGGGATAATAAACCTGTATCAAATGCCATTTTGAACGCTGCAGTTATTAATGTACTTGGTCTAGACCAAGACATTTTTAAGAATATATTTATTCCATCAGTGCCAGGGGCCGAACCATTTTTCATTTCTTTTAAAGCCTGCAAAATTTCTGATTGTGATACTTTTCCCTCGCAGTAGGCTTTCTGAGTTTCACTCAAAACGGGGACAGAGCATCCCGTCATAAAATCTTTAATCTGCCGGAGGATAGTCTCCAGAAACCACCTTTTTGTACAGATTCGCAAAATAGATCCTTTGAACTCTTATGTCTTCTTGTTTTGTAAAGACTTGACCTGTTTCGTCTGTTACATTGTCCATAATTTCAGAATTTACTCTAGCTTTTTCGAGCTGACGAAAATATTCCGTATTTTTCTCCCCTTCCTCTATCCATTTTGTGCGTGTACGTGTTTGTGCCGCTCGGGCTTTATATTGTTCTGCTACCTCCAACTGTATCTTTATTTGTTCTCTTTCAGCGAGAGTAGAAAGACTGGGGGCTGGAGGCTAGCCTAGTTTGTAACACATCTAGCCGTGAATAGAGTTTAATTCATTCATTTTTTTCTTAACATATGTTTACTGTAATATATAGTAAAATCTTTGATTTTCAGTTTTAATAGCTCCCATTCTAACTGAAAGTCTGCCTCATCTGTCAGATCAGCCACAAATTTTTCAATTAATCCATTCATTTCAGTTACATAAACTGTGTCTTCTAGTAATGAACCGTTCATCTTCCAGGATCCTGGCCCCTGTTCGTGATCACTAAATTTAATCAAGATAAAACAACCTCTATGATCGGATGATGAAACGGAATCTATATCATTCTCTATCATTTTATCAAATATATTCTGACATGCTAGAATATAGTCAAGCGTTCTAGCAATGAACGGATGACTCTTACTCCATGTAAATTCTTTTTCTTCCGGATGAGGCAACCTCCAGACATCGTACACATTAGTTATTCACCAAAAAGTGAACAAAACATTATCATCGTGCAGGTTGCCTGTAACTACATCCAGTTCATTACTCAAAACACAGTTAAAATCTCCACAAACAACTAAATCCTCGACATTAAGTACGTTTTAATCTTATCGGTAATTTCCTCAAAAAAATAGTAACTTTTTATGTGGCAGGTTAGGAGCATACACATTTCATATGGCAAGATTTTTGCCTGCTATATTAACACTAATAGCTAATATTCTATCGGAGGAGTAGATAATGTTATACATAGTGTTCAGTCCTTTTCGTAAGTCATCTGACCACCTTTGCACTAAATAACACTTCCCCTCCCCATTCTTTTCTCCATTCCTCTATCACATTGTGTACAACGAGCCTCCTGAAGACAAATAACATTTTCTTTGCTTTAAAAAAAAGAACAATTTTTTTTTTCTTTTAATTTTAGAGCGTAAACCCCGCACATTCAGGGAAAACAAACGTAAATTGTAATTGCAAGCCACAATCCAAAGTCCAGGGACGTAGCAAAACATCGCAATGCTTGCAACAAACTACAATCATCGTCATTCTTCACACGTCGGCGCAGGTTTGCTCTTAGCAGAATTTTCGTCACGTCTGTCACGTTTGGCGGCCCCCTTCACGTCACCTGAAGGAGGGGAGTCCCCACTCTCAGCGCGCGAACGTTTTGGGGTCAAACTCGCTGATCGTCGCTGTTCTGTAAAATCAAGCTTTGACTGAGCAGCCGCATGCATCAGCTGCCTACCACGTTGAAGCTGCCCTTCAGTGGCTTATTTCTTTGTACTGTTTTGTTTGACCTTAGATCTGAGGGGAATGGCAGGGGGAGTGTGAAACAAGGGATCGCCCTTGTCGACACTGGCGTCAATGTTGCGTAATTGCCTCACTTCACCATCACTAGTAGCAGCTTTGCTGTCTGTATTACCTTCATCATCATCATCATCACCACAATCACCCAGACTCTCTTGAACGTCGTCAGTCACTGTCAGGTGATGATCAACGTCACTGTCAGAGTCCTGGTCATGGGGAGCAGCACTGTCGTCAAAGTGATGATCTGTAGCTATTGAAAACGACTGGTCTGTAACAGCCGGACAGATCCTGTCACCGCGGACATGGCCACTTTGATGGCATTCGAGACATGTCACCAAGTTCTGACAAGCAGACCTATGTTGTCCTGTTAACAAGCAGTTTGAGCACACTGGGTTTTTTGTTGTTGTTGTTGTTGTTGTTGTTTTTTGACGTCTGTCCTGCTCTCTGTAATACAGACGTGCCCTGAACCCACCTGTCATGGTAGGCTCAAGTGATTTGTCGGGGATGTTGATGGAACAGAATCTTCGACCTGCGACAAAACGTGTAAGGTTACCGTCACGATCGCGCATTTTTTCCAGGAGGAGTGGAGACCGCATCAAACAACCGATTAGGACCAAAGCACTTTCAATGTCTTTGTCGGAACATGATATGGGAATGTCCAGTATACAAAAAACCGATTCGGACCAAAGCACTTTAAATGTCTTTGTCGGAACATGATATGGAAATGTCCAATGTAAACAATTTGGTCGCAGGGATTTCCTGTCCTGAGTCTCAAAATGTATGGGTTTATATCATACATGGTAACTGATATGCCATGCACACTTATTCCCTCAATCAATAGTTTGTTGCCCGCATCCCTAGAGGTAGGGTAAATTCTATATAAACCCCTGATTCTCTGAGCATCAATACACACTTTCCCTGCCACTGTTCAGCAGCAATACAAATCTCCAGAGCATCGTATCTCGCGAAGTTTTGTTGAGGCAAATCACGTCTTTTGATGAAAACGGGTTCAACATGAGGGGGGAGGGGGGAGGGGGGGGACATCTTGCTCCAAAGTGTAAACAGGCACACAGGAAGAGGAGGGGGTGAAGGAATGGAAAGGGTGGGTTGACCCCAGTTTTCAAACACAGTAGGCTACACACACGACTGATAGCTGTCTCAAACCGGTATGGTGACGGTTCAAACTGAGGTCACGAGAAGTAACCGCAGAGATTTCAAGCGTGTTGAGACACAAAAATCGTGCAAAGCGTGACTTACCGCAGCCGAGGAAAAGAAAACATGGCTACTGTCAATTCTGGCAAATACAGCAGTCGCAGCAGACACAAAAATGGAAAATTACAAGTACCCCCTTCGTCCAAAAACCACACCAAAATAGCACCACAACCACAGCACCATCGCAGAGGAACTACACAATTGCAGGCACATACGAGGCTTTACAACCGCTGAAAAATTATCAAAAACTGCAGAGCACTCGTCATACGTTCACCCGACATCGAGTGGCCACCGGAAGTCCCGCTCGGCTCGTACTTGTTTGTTTGTGTGCCAGGAGAGTGGATGAAGAATTATATTTATGTTGAGTTGAATTATTGGTTTATTTGTCAATTTGAAAAAAAGGAAACGGAATTCAAGCTAAAGATGCCTATCATGTTACACTGCAAATTTTTAAACAAAAATGTTTATTCACTATGGAAAAACAAAATTCCTCAAAAAAAAAGATAATGTTAATTGAATTGAAATATTGACTAATGTCCCCCTATGGAGCCACCCAAATGTAGATCGTCTCCTGACGATGGTTGAGAGACGTTAAAAGTAATGGAAGGAGAGGGATGTCCATTTTCTAATGCCACCTTCGTTTTTCTTTTTCTTTTCTTTTTTCTTTTTTTTTTTTGTTGGCTAGGAAACCTTCATATTTTTATTTATTTGTTTTTGGATTTTCCTTTTTTTTTCTTTTTTTTTTTTTGACTTCTAGATGTTCTGGCCCTACCGACTGTTACCTTTTCCCACTGACTTTTCCACTACTACGCCTACCAACCCCCCACACTTTCTGTGACAAGGACAGTCTACATGTTAAACGGCAATGCAAGGCATCTCCGCTGTAGGGTTTCTTTTCCTTTTTCAACTAGCATCCCAGAGGGGTCAGCACAGAAGAGTCGGAGCGCCGTTGCCGTCTCCAGTGTCGGGCGTAATTCGTGAAACACCTTCTGCCCTGCCTTGACTCCACAGCCCAAGACCACACCCCTCTGGACCACCCTTGGAGCCAGTCTTCCACCAGGTCAAGTATTGTGCATGTTTGAATGGACTGTTCGTTGTGTGGGGATGAAAGTGGGCTAGGTGTAGATCCTGTTATTCAATGTTATGTTTCTTCTTCTGTTTCTCTTCTGTGGGGACTGGGTATTTTGAATAGTGAGCTAAATTGGGACTCGGTGTTCCCTGGGCACTCAGGAGGGATTTTTTTTTTTTTTTTTTTTTTTTTTTTGTCCACTAGGAAAGTTAATTTTGGATAAAGCTATCTTTGTCCCCTCTTACCTTCAATGCTCTCAGACTATACTCACTCTTCTGACTTAGGGCCCTTCACCACCAGGTCGTGTGAATGAGTGTATGCATATTTGTGTTGTACAGTTCTGTATTGGTACCCTTGCCTCGTGCGGTTTGGTGAGAGTGTTGAAGTGTTTGCTTTGCTGCACCGCACACGATAGGACCCCAGTCAGGACAGTCTCCCCCCTGACACAGAAGGGAAGAGGGACGGAGGGAGAGAGGGACGGAATGAGAGAAGGATGGAAGGATAGAGGGAAGAGAAGGACGGAGCGAGAAAGGAAAGGAAAAGGAGAAAAAGGGAGGTTAAGAGACGGATGAGAGAAAGGGAGGGAGAGAAAGAAAGACGGAGAAAGGAAGGGAGAAAAGGAGAGGACTGAGGGAGAGAATGACGGAGGAAGAGAGGGAAGGAAGGAAAGAAGAATGGACGGAGAGAGGGAGGGAAGGAGAGAAGGGCGGAGGGAGAGGGAGGGAAGAAGAGAGGGAGGAGGGGAGAGGGAGGAAAGAAGAGTGACGGAGGAGAGAAGGACGGATGAGAGAGGGAGGCAGCCATAGAGATGGGTACACGATACACGATATTTAATTTGTTCTCATAAAATACATTGTGGTGCCATCACAATAAACATGTATATCATTAAAAAATATTCCACTAATAGAGGGTGAGCGAGGGTGGGGGGAACATACACACCTACGCGCACACACACACGCACTCGCATCGCACTCGCACTCGCACTCGCACTCGCACACACGCACACATACTCGCACTCACACTCACACTCCCTCACAATCTCATTCTCTCTCTCTCTCTCTCTCACACACACACACACACACACACACACACACACACACACACACACACACACACACACACACGTAAGCGCGCCACAGGGGTCAGTATTCAAACCGAAAGAATAAGTAAGAACAACTTTGAGGGACACAGGAAGGGAAGGAGAGAGGGACGGTGGGAGAGAGGAAGGGAAGGACACAGGGACGGTGGGAGAGAGGAAGGGAAGGAGAGAGGGACGGTGGGAGAGAGGAAGGGAAGGACACAGGGACGGAGAGAGAAAGACAGAGAAGTAGAGAAGGACGGAGGAAGAAACGGAGAACGAGAGAGGGACGAAGACAGAAGGGCAGAGAAGCAGAGGACAGAAGGAGAGATGGAGGGAGGGAGAGAAAGACAGACGGAAAGAGGGAAGGAAGGAGAGAGGGATGGAGGGAGAGAGGGAGGGAAGGAGAGAGGGATTCCCGGGAGGGAGCGAAAGACAGAATGACAGAGGGTATCTCATTGATTAGATTCTTAATTTGACATTCTTTCACTTCTCTTTCAGAATAAAGTTTGAAAAAAAAAAAAAGAATGCACTCCCCTTCGCATTTCACATTCGTCAGGCAACAGACTGCCATCTATATCCACAAGATTAGTCATCATTTTGCTCACATAATTACTTTTCTCCAGCGAACAGAAATACGGTGTGATGTTTTCCCCTTCTGCGATCCATCTGGCCCTAGACCTTATCAATACTCCCATTTTCTTTTTACGGAATGCTTCGAGTTTATCATTTTTATGTTTTAATAATTTCAAATCTTCAGCTTTACGTTCAGTTTTCTCTAAACGTTGTATGTCTTTAATACAAGTATCTTCCCTTTGTTGATCAAGTTTTTCTCATGGCAGCAAAAGCAATGGTTTTGACACGGATTTTCATCGGCAGAAAATCCAGAAAAATTTTGTCCAAAACGGTAAACTGAGATCAAATGTTAAATTATTTTCAAACATGTTTTCGTTCGTGTCTCCCACGGCATACTCTCTTATAACAGAATAGATGAGTTCCTTAGTTTCCTTGACATATTGACTATCCCTTAAAAGTGAACTATTAAACTTCCAAAATGTATTTTGTTTTTCTAGTTTCGCCAAACTTGAGTTGCAAATAAGCCATTGAATGGTCTGTCCTGTAAACTGGGTGAATGTCTATTTTATCTGCATACCAGATTAGGTAGTCGGATAGAAGAAATACATCAAGTCTATTCTGCTTAAGCGGATTGGGTTTTCTGCAAGTGTAGCGCTTAGCGTTAGGGTTTTCGTCTCGCCAAATATCTGTCAATTCTAACTCTGACATCATTGCTTCTACTTGTTCCTTTGCTTTAGGGTTATTTATTTGCTTGTAATTGTAATAATCTATGCTTGGATCCAGAACCAAATTGCAGTCACCAACCGCAATTACATTTACGTTTATTGTATGTTTTAATTAGAAGTGTTTATAGAAGTTGGGATCATCCTTCTTGGGACCGTATACATTTACCAGAACGATTTTTGTGTTCATGGTTGTAAAACATACAATAATGTAATCACCATTGTCGACCCTTACGACTTCATCGATCGTGAATTCAAAATTGCTATTAAATATGACTGATACACCCCTGGAATTTGATTTGTATGAGGCAAAAAAAAAAGTACGTATTCCCCCATTCCGAATAAACATGTTTTTCCAACTTAGGTTCAAAGTGGGTATCTTGTAAGCAATATGTTGGGAACTGTTTCTGCCTCAAAAAATGAAAAACATCCCATCTTTTCTGTGCATCTCCCAATCCTTGACAGTTTTGTGAACTTGTAAAGGAGTTACCATAGTGCTGACATGAACACTGTATATACTACAAATAATCCGGACTCTGCACAATGAAAAAACACAGGCCAGGTTTCCATCCAAGACGCTCGGCCTCCCGCCCCCTTAACAGCTCAATACAAAAGAAAAGAACAAAAAAGTAAGTATATATAAAATGACAGTGTAAATTATGAAAAAGTCCCGCAAATTATATTTTAAGTTGACAACCCTCCCTGGACAGATGTCAGACATGTAAGTAAATTAAAGACAAGGAAGTCAAAAAAGAATGTTCGTAAGTACAAATCTCTTGCTCATTCGGGCATAGACTCTTGTAACTAAATGCTGTAAATTCGCTGTTCGATTCACATGCATGGAATGGTGTTATTCAACACATGGTTAGGGTGAATTGAATGAACAGGAATGAGGGTAATATCCACATTTATCCCCACAGAGCCCTCCGCGCGATCCACAGAAATGCAAGTTACTCCAAACCGCCATTGACTCGTATGACACCTTAAGATCATTGCCCCCCCCCCCCTCCCCCGCTCCCCCCCCCCCCCTTCCCCCCACCGCATCCGTGTTGATGAGCCCGCGGAGGCAAACATATACACTGCTGAATATCTCTAGGAAAGCAATGCTTATGTATTTTTTGTCCATACATGGACAAAGATGGGAAAACGGCAAAAAGCGCACTTGGTAGATTGTTGGGTAGATAGTTGGGTTGACAGTTGTTAGATAGTTGGGTTGATAAACACTGCTGAGATATCTATCTCTAGAAAAGCAATCCTTACGGTGTTTGTTTTTGTTTTTGTTTTTGTTTTTATTTATCATACATGGACAAAGATAGGAAAACGGCAAAAAGCACACTTGGAAGACAGGTGCTGGGAATACAGGAGGTTGAGAAAACGGAGAGGAAAGGAGGGAAGGACCGGGAGATGGTGTAGAAGGGCCGGGTGCTGAGTGAAAAGAAAACGTGAACAGAGAGCAGGGAGGGATAGGTAGAAAAGAGAAAAAAGACTCCGAGAGGAAAACATTGAGGGAATGAATTTAAAAAGTCATTCAAATAGCATTAAAGAGAATGATGGCGAGAAAAAAGGGATTACACGTAACTCAGTGTCTAGATATACACACCAGACTACATAATTAACTACAGTTGCTATGGGAGTTTGTTACATTTACATTAATGTGCCGTCATTAAGAATACAGCACTATAAGCAAACGCTTACTGCTATAATTGAAGTAATGCAGTCACACATCCTTACCCCCTGCATCTCCCACCACTACCAAATATCACCGCAATCTCTTTCTGCAGCAAGGTTGAGGAGTTTTCAAGCAGAAGCACAAAAAGAGGGGAAATGGGGAGAAAGAGAGATTGGGGGGGGGGGGGGGGGGAGGGGGTCACAGACAGACGGACTGACAGTCAGAGTAGACACAGAAGGAGAGAGGAGTAGGAAGGGGGGGGGGGGGGGGGGGCAGACAGACAGACTAACAGAGTCAGAGACTACAGAGAAGGAGGAGAGAGGGAGGGGGGCCAGACAGATGACAGACTGACAGTCAGAACAGAAGCTGAGAGGAGAGGAGAGGGGAGGGGGGGGGGGGCAGACAGACGGACTGACAGTCAGACACAGAAGGAGAGAGAGGGGAGGGGGGCAGACTGACAGACTGACAGAGACACACAGGAGAGAGAGGGAGGGGGCAGGACAGACAGACTGACAGAGTCAGAGACACAGAAGGAGAGAGAGGGAGGGGGGGGCAGACTGACAGAGTGAGACACAGGAGAGAGAGGGAGGGGGGGGGGAGTCAGACGGGGGAGACAGACAGACTGACAGTCAGAGACACAAGGAAGGAGAGGGGAGTAGTGGGGAGGGGGGGGGGGCAGAGACAGACAGGACACAGAGTGACAGAGGAGGGCAGATGCAGAGAGAGAAGAAGAGAGGGAGGGGGAGGAAGACGATTGAGGGAAAGAAGGAAGAAACAGACAGGATCTGACAGAGTCAGAGAACAGAAGGGAGAGAGAGGGGGGTGGCAGCAGACAGACTGACAGGTCAGAGACACAGAAGGGAGAGGAGGGAAGGGTGGACGGGGGGGGGACAGACAGACAGACTGACAGAGTCAGAGACACAGAAGGAGGAGAGGGGGGGGGGGTAGACAGACTGACAGATTCAGAGACACAGAGGACGAGAGAGGGAGGGGGCAGACAGACTGACAGAGTCAGAGACACAGAGAGAGGAGGGAGGGGGCAGACAAACTGACGGTCAGAACAGGAGAGATGGGGGGGGGGGGGGGTGGCAGACAGACAGACTGACAGTCAGAGACACAGAAGGAGAGAGGAGGGGGGGGGAGACAGACAGCGACTGACAGTCAGAGACGCAAGAGAGAGAGGGAGGAGGGGGGGGGGAGACAGACAGACTGACAGTCAGACACAGAAGGAGAGGAGGGAGGGGGAGCAGACTGACAGACTGACAGAGACACAGGAGAGAGAGGGAGGGGGGCAGACAGACGATGACAGTCAGAGACACAAAAGGAGAGAGAGGGAGGGGGGGAGGAGCAGCAGACTGAACAGAGTGAGACACAGGAAGAGGAGAGGAGGGAGGGGGCAGACAGACAGACTGACAGTGCAAGACACAAGCAGAGAGAGGGAGGGGGGGGGGGCAGACAGACAGACTGACAGGTCAGGACACAGAAGGAGAGAGAGGGAGGGGAGAGACAGATGACAGACAGACATGACAGACAGAGGACACAGAAGGAGAGAGAGGGAGGGGGCAGACAGACTGACAGAGTGAGACACAGAAGAGATGAGGAGGGAGGGGGCAAGACAGGTGACAGTCAGAGACACAGAAGGGAGAGAGAGGGGTGGGGCAGCACAGACTGACAGATCAGAGACACAGAAGGAGAGAGGGGAGGGGACGACAGACAGACTGACAGTCAGAGACACAGAAGGAGAGAGGGGGGGAGGGCAGACAGATGACAGATTCAGAGACACAGAGGAGAGAGGGGAGGGGGCAGACAGACTGACAGTCAGAGACACAGAAGGAGAGAGGGGGGGGGGCAGACAAACTGACAGTCAGAGACACAGAGAGGGGAGGAGGGGGAGGGGCAGACAGACAGACTGACGATCAGACACAGAGAGAGAGAGGAGGGGGGGGGGGGGCAGACAGACAGACTGACAGTCAGAGACACAGAAGGAGAGAGAGGGAGGGGGCCAGACAGACAGACTGACAGAGTCAGAGACACAGAAGGAGAGAGAGGGAGGGGGCCAGACAGACAGACTGACAGTCAGAGACACAGAAGGAGAGGGAGGGGGCAGACAGACAGACTGAGTCAGAGACACAGAAGGAGAGAGAGGGAGGGGGCAGACAGACAGACTGAGTCAGAGACACAGAAGGAGAGAGAGGGAGGGGGGGGGGGCAGACAAACTGACAGTCAGAGACACAGAAGGATACAGAGGGAGGGGGGTAGACAGACAGTCAGAGACACAGGAGAGATGGAGGGGGGCAGACAGACTGACTGACAGTCAGACACTGGAGAGAGAGGGAGGGAGACAGACGGACACACTGACAGTCAGAGACACAGGAGAGGGAGGGGGACAGACTGACTGACAGTCAGAGACACAGGAGAGGGAGGGAGGGGGACAGACAGACACACTGACAGAGTCAGAGACACAGGAGAGAGAGGGAGGGGGACAGACAGACACTGACAGTCAGAGACACAGGAGAGGGAGGGGGACAGACAGACACACTGACAGAGTCAGACACAGGAGAGAGAGGGAGGGGGCAGACAGACCGACTGACAGAGTCAGACACAGGAGAGAGAGGGAGGGGGCAGACAGACAGACCGACAGTCAGTGACACAGAAGCAGAGAGAGGGAGGGGGCAGACAGACAGACCGACAGTCAGTGACACAGAAGCAGAGAGAGGGAGGGGGACAGACAGACAGACTGACAGAGTCAGACACAGGAGAGGGAGGGGGCAGACAGACAGACTGACAGTCAGAGACACAGAAGCAGAGAGAGGGAGGGGGACAGACGGACAGACTGACAGTCAGAGATACAGAAGCAGAGAGAGGGAGGGGACAGACAGACTGACAGTCAGAGACACAGAAGGAGAGAGAGGGGGACAGACAGATAGACTGACAGAGTCAGAGACAGAAGGAGAGAGAGGGAGGGGGGGGGGCAGACAGACAGACTGACAGAGTCAGAGACAGGAGAGAGGGGGAGGGGGCAGACAGACCGACTGACAGTCAGACAGAAGGAGAGAGAGGGGGGGGGGGGGGGGAGACAGACTGACAGTCAGAGACAGGAGAGAGAGGGAGGGGGGGGGCAGACTGACAGAGACACAGGAGAGAGAGGGAGGGGGGCAGACAGACCGACTGACAGAGTCAGAGACACAGAAGGAGAGAGGGGGAGGGGGGGGGGGCAGACAGACAGACTGACAGAGTCAGAGACACAGAAGGAGAGAGAGGGAGGTGGACAGAAACCGAGGAAGCCTGAGGGCTGGGATAACTGCCGTGAGAGGAGGGTGTGTGTGTGTGTGTGTGTGCCGGGGGGGGGGGGGGACGGGGGGGGGGATGGCACAACCCTGAAATCAGCAGGTCAACTTCAACTTGTAGGGATTCCAATAAGAATGGTCAATGACAGTGACTGGGGTACAAATCAAGGTATGCTGTTGAACCAAACTCCTCCTGAAAGACTAATCACACAAAAATTGACAGACAAGGCCCTATACATTCGGATAATCAAAATCTTCGCAATGTCACGTATGGATGACTAGTCCGACGGGGAGGGTGGTAAAAAGAACAAGAAGGAAAGACAGAGAGGGAGAGAGACAGAGAGCGCAACTTACCTTATATAGTCAAAACCTAAATAATATCTTACTAACTGGGCGAAATAAAGAACAAATACGAAGGGGGAGAGAGAGAGAGGAGAGGAGGTAGCTTACCGAAATCTTATTCATTCAGCCAGTGAAATTCACCCAATAATTAACATGTACACTATCAATTTGATGAACAAAAAATAAACAATGGGAGAAAACGAAGAGGAAAAGTAAACAGAAGAGGGAAAGTGAGAGAGACACTCAGAGAGAGAGAGAGAGAGAGAGAGAGAGAGAGGCGGTCAGAAACACAGACTGACTGAGAGTGAGTGGGATGCCTGGAGAAAGAGGCGCGGAAGGAATGACTAGGAAATCAGTCCGCACGAGTTCAGAGTGATATCAATCAGAAAAGTTGATGAGGTAATCCAGCACAGAATTCAAGATTCGGTCTCCGATTATAACACTGCTCCTAATACTCATCCAAAGACAATATTTAAGAAGAAGAAGAAGAAATGAAAATAACTCGTATCAATTCTTATTCAAACAGAGACAGTAAAGTCATGTACAATATATGCCGCATTAACAAGTTCATGAACGATCTGAGAGCGGGGGATGGAGTGTAAAGTGAGAGAGAGAGAGGGGCAAAGAAAGAGGGAGAAGAGGAGAAAGAGAGAAAGAGGCGGGGCGAAACAAAGTGAGCACCAATCGGATTAAGTTCAGAAGAACGTCTGTGGTTACTGACTGCATCCTTCCAGCACAAATACCAAGATATACAGCATAACAATAACAATGCTCGCCAGTAACACGAATGACAAACTACATCTCTGTGCAGAAAAGCCGTTTTACTTGAACAGTCAAGTTCTATTCAATATCTAACTTGTACATGAGTACCTGGACCTTAAAATGTGAAATGTAAACGGAAAAAAAAAGAAAATGAAAAGACGCACAGAGAGAGAGAGAGAGAGAGAGAGAGAGAGAGAGAGAGAGAGAGACGGACGGACGGACGGACGGACGGACGGACGGACGGACGGGCGGACGAACGAACTGAGACAGGTACAGAGATAAATAAACAGACAGATATAGACCGACAACAACAAAGAGGAAGATGGAAAGATGCAGAAACAAAGGTATAGAGACAAAGAAGACATTGCAAGACTATACAGAGGTAGGGAAAAGAAAGGGGGGGGGGGGGGGGGGGGGGGGGGGGGGGGGGGGGGAGAGAGAATAGGAAGCGAAGAAAGGACAGTAGTGGGCTGTTATCAGAGAGTGATATCACTTAAAACAAGATGATCCCGGTTCTAAGTCGGAATGTATCGTCAAGTGTTTCTAAAAATGCACTTTTAAAATCAATAACGAAAGCAATCAAAAACCCGGGGAGAGTAGCGCTGCACCTTCACGAATAATTGAACAGTATCATCATCGCCTATTACCCCTCCTGGGGTACAGGCCGCCAGCCAAGGACCTCCAGGCATCTCTGTCCTGGGCTCTTTTCTCCAGCTGGTTCCAAGTCATCCCCATGTTCCTGATGTCTGCTTCCAAGTCTCTGTGCCAGGTGTTCCTTGGCCGACCTCTTTTTCGTTTTTCTTGGGGGTTCCATGTTGGGGCTTGTCTGGTGATGTTGTTTACAGGCTTCCGCAGCGTATGTCCAATCCAGCCCCAACGTCGTTTCTTGATTTCCTGTTCTGCGGGCATCTGGTTTGTTCTCTCCAGAGTTCGTTGTTGTTGACGGTGTCTGGCCACCGGATGTGGAGAATCTTGCGCGACAGTTTGAACACTTGCACTTTCTTGGTGGTGGCAACTGTAGTTTGATAGTGTCTCTGCTCCATACAATAGAACTGATTTGATGTTGGTGTTGAAGAGCCTGGCTTTGGTGTTGACTGACAGTTCCTTGGAGCTCCAGATGTTCCGCGGCTGTACGAACGCTGCCCTGGCCTTTCCGAACCTTGCTCTGACGTCGGCGTCTGTGCCCCCCTGCTTGTCGATGACACTGCCCAGGTAGGTAAAGGCTTCTACTTCCTCTGGCGTCTCGCTGTCCAGCATGATCGAGTTGGTGCTGACAGTGTTGGCCTTGAGAATCTTGCTCTTGCCTTTATGGATGTTGAGCCTACTTGTGTTGATGTGGCTGTTACGTTGCTTGTCTTCTCTTGCATCTGCTGTTGAGTGTGCGAAAGTAGTGCCAGGTCGTCGGCGAAGTCCAAATCGTCGAGTTGCGTACAGGGTGTCCACTAGATCCCATGTCTTCTCTGGTCTGTTGAGGTCTTCATGATCCAGTCGATTGCCAGTAGGAATAGAAATGGTAAAAGCAGGCAACCTTGTCTGACACCAATCCTCACTTCGAATGCCATCGTGAGCTGCCCTCCATGGATGACTCTGCAGGCCAGAGCCTTGCACGAGTTTCTGATGATGATGGTGGTGATCTTGACTGGCACACCATAATGTCGGAGAAGCTTCCACAAGGTGTCTCGTTCTACGCTGTCAAGGGCTTTCTCGTAGTCGATAAAGCTGATATACAGGGATGAGTTCCACTCGTTCGATTGCTCAACAATGATGCGAAGCATTGCGATCTGGTCTGTGCAGGATCGATCCTTGCGAAAGCCAGCCTGCTGGTCGCGGACCTGAGCATCAACGGGATCCTTTAACCTGTTCAAAATGACTGTTGAAGAAAACCTTTCCTGGCACTGACAGCAGTGTGATTCCTCTGTAGTTCGTGCAGTTGCTAAGGTCGCCTTTCTTGGGAATCTTGATAAGGTATCCCTCCTTCCAGTCTGCTGGCACTTGCTCCTCTTCCCAGATCTTCTTGAAGAGAGGCCAAAGCATCTCTAGTGTGGTCTCTATGTCTGTCTTCAGCGCCTCTGCGGGGATGTTTCAGGTCCTGCAGCCTTTCCGTTCTTCAACTGTTTGATGGCCTTCCCAATCTCTTCTTTGGATGGTGCCCTGCAGTCTATGGGCAGGTCTGAGTCAGCCTCTTCGATGTCTGGAGGGTTCTCTGGCGATGATCTGTTCAAGAGCTCCTCGAAGTGCTCAACCCATTTGTTCTTCTGCCGCTCTTCTCCTGTGAGTTGTCTTCCCTCTCTGTCTTTTATTGGTCGTTCTGGCCTCCTGTACGTCCCTGCCAGCTTCTTGGTAGTGTCATACAGTCCTTTCATGTTTCCCTGTTTTGCTGCTTGATCAGCATCTGTTGCTAGGTCATCTACATACTTCCTCTTGTCTGTTCTCTTGCTCTTCTTTGCTTGCTTGCTTGCTTGCTTCGGTGTGTTCTGCTTGTGCTTTGGCCTTCTCTGCTCTTGTTCAGCTGTTGTTGATTGCCGCTTTCTTCTCTTTCCTCTGTTGGATCTTGCATAGGCTGCCTGCCGAGATCCATTTGTGTTGGTGCTTATTGTGTGCAAGCATTTCCTGGCATGTTGATGTTACTGCCTCCTTGATCTCCCTCCACTTGTCCTCTAGTGTACCGTCTTCCTCTGCCAGAAGTTCTTGCAGTACTTGAAACATGTTGCCTAGAATTGTGCTATATTTTTGGATCTTGTTAGTATCTCTCAGGAGAGCTGCATTGTACTTATGTCGCACTGCACGTGACGTCATCCAATTCTCATTTAACTTCAACTTAAGCCTGGCCACAACGAGGTGGTGGTCTGAAGCCACGTCTGCTCCTCTCTTTGCCCTCACATCCTGCATGGATCTTCTGAATTTCTTGTTGATGCAGATGTGGTCAATCTAGTTTTCTGTTGAGTGGTCTGGTGAAACCCAGGTGGCCTTGTAGATGTTCTTGTGGCGGGGAAAACGCTGCCACCGATGACAAAGTTGATTGCACATAGGTCTGCCAGTCGTTTGCCGTTCTCGTTTATCTCCCCCAGTCCATGGCTTCCCATGATGGTCTCGTACGTAGTGGTGTTCTTTCAAATCTTGGCATTAGAGTCCCCCA
>CM065731.1:16289246-16346746 GCA_033310375.1 Conus canariensis
TGTCATGCATGTGGTCACGCGCACACACGCGCACACACGTGCACACACACGTGCTCTCACGCGCACACACGCATACACACAGTCTCACGCTCACACATACGTACACACACACACACACACACACACACACACACACACACACACATTGCAAAATAAAAAATAAAAAAGCAAACCGTAAAAGACAAAAACGGAAAACGCAAAACAATAAAAAAAAAAAAGTAAAAAAGTAAAAAAAAAATAAATAAATAAATAAAACTTTGAAAGCGCAAAACGCAAATGGTAAAACGCTGGAAGGAAAAGGCAAAATGCAAAAGGTGAACAATACAACGGTTAAATCAAAACTCAAAGGGTAAAACCGATGCTTCTCCTTCCAGCATTTGTTTATCATCTTCAGATAATTTTCGAATTGTTTTAACAAGTTTTTTTATTTCGCATTTTTTTTTTTTTAGTTACCTTTTTCCTGTATAAGTTTTCGTAGAAAGTTTTAACTTCGTTTAAAAGATCTTTCTGGTCTTTTATCACCTTTGGTCACTAGTCTGGTCATTTGTTTACTTATATAATTTCTGGAAATAAAACCTGGAAAAACCAGGTTACAAAAGTATTTTGAGATTTTTTCACCGTCTGCAATCCACCTCGCCTTTCACCGTAACAATACACCCATTTTCTGTTCCCTGATCGCTTTTAATTCTTGAATTCTTGATTTTTTTCTTCAATCATTCCTCTTTCAACTTCTCCTTTATTTTCAATCCTCAAGATATTTTTGGTGATTTCGTTTTTTTTTCTGATTTTTTTTTCATTGTAGTGTAAGCTATTGATTTACCTCTTATTTTCATTAATGGGAAATCTAGGAAGACTCTTTAATTTCAATTTGAGATTTTAACTAAGACAATACTGTATTGCTGATTGATCAATTATGTGTTCATTTATCACATTTATAATTAATTCATTAATTTCATCTACATTGTTTATCCTTTAGTAGAGAGACATTAGATTTCCAGAATCCTATAGATTTTTCACTTTAACGAATTTCAAACATAATGTAACCATCGAATGGTCAGATCGGTAACCTGGTTCAATATTAGAATTGTCATAATAAGAAATAAAATATTCAGATAGTAGAAAGACTTTGCTTAAGTGGAGTTCGTTTACGCCAGGATTCTCTTCCCTCCATATGTCTGCGAACCCAATTTCTTCTGTCATGTTTATGAGTTCTTCTCTTGCTTTCCGATTATTATCGTGTACAACAGTCAAGATGAGGATCCATTGTGATGTTCCAATCACCCACACAAATAATATGTTTTCCTTAAGCGTGCTGTAAAATAGTGGATTATAAAAGTGTTTTTTTGAAATGTACTAAATGCTACAATTATGAAATTACCATCTTTATCTCGTTGGACATTTGTTATTTTAAAATCAAAATTATTTGAAAACAATACAGCTACACTTCTGGAATTTGAGTACAAATGACTTTTAAAAATAAGGGTGTTGACTGTGTCGCCTGACGTTGTTAAATCTCGCAAAAGATGTCACCTTTTTTTCCCCACTGTTTTTTTTTTTTTTTGTTTGTTTTTCTGTCGTCTATGTACGTGTCTATGTATATCTTGATTTTAATTTAATTCTTTTTTTTTTTTTTTTAGTTTCTGCTTTTAAAAAACTGTTTGGACATGTCATTAACGGTTTATAGAACGTACAGAAATGATGCTAATGTACATTGACTTGGCGCACTGGAATTTGTAAAAGATTGTACAAAATGCAAACCGTAAAACGCAAAACAAATAAACAAACTAAACAAAAACTGCAGAAAACGCAGAAAGCAAAAGCAAAAATCAAAACTCCAGTAATGACTTTCTCGTTTTTCGTTCCTCATTATGTTTTCCGTTTGCTATTTTCCATTTTGCTTTTGGCGTTTTGTGGTATTCGGTTTTTTTGTTTTTGTTTTTTTATTATACGTTTTGCTGAAAACGCCAAACACAAAAGGTTAAACCCGTTTTGCGTTTTCGTTTTGCGCTTGCGTTTTCCGTTTTGCGCGTTCTGTTTTGCTTTTTATGTTTTACTTTTTGCATATTTTGTTTTCTTTTGTTTTTGTTTTCTGTACAGCATTTGTGTTTAGCGTTTTATATTATGATTGTCAAAATCAACGTTTTACCGTCTGCATTTTGCGTTTTGCGTTTTTTCTTTGGTTTTTTTTTTCCCCTAAGACGTTTTCCGTGTTGCGTTTTGTTTGTTTTGTTTGTTTGTTTTTGTTTTGTTTTTGTTTTCCGTTTTGACTTTTGTTTTGCTTTTTTGCCTTTACAGTTTTGCGTTTTTCGTTTTGCGCTATTCCGTTAGCTTTTTATGTTTTTTACTTTACGTTTTGCATTACGCGCTTTGCGTTTTGTGTGAGCGGTTTTTTTTTGTTTTTTTTTTTGCTTTCTTGCTGTTTGTATTTTGAGGTGGTTTTTTTTTTTTTTTTTTTTTTTTTTGTAATTTTTTTTTCGCTTTGCGTTTCTTTGTTTTATTTTTTTGCGTTCTTTGCGTTTTCAGTTTTCCATTTTTCATTTGGTGTTTTCCGCTTTTGGTTTTGTGTTTTGCGTTTTTCATTTTTTGTTTTACATCATGTTTAGCATTTTGTGTTTTGTGTTTTGCCTTTTGCGTGTTTGTCTTTCTTTTGGGTTTTGTTGTGTTACGTTTATTATTATTATTATTTTATTTTTTTTTTTCCCCAGTTTCGCGTTTTTTTCTTCCCTTTTTTGTGTTTGCTTTTGCTTTCCATTTTGTATTTTGCGCTTCGAGTTTTGCCTTTTGCATGTTTCGTTTTGCTTTTAACATTTTACAGTTTGCCTTTTGCGTTTTGTGCCTTGCGTTTTGCGTTTTGTGTTTCTGTCTTCCGCTTTTGGAATTGCGTTTACCACTTTTGTGTTTTGCATTCTTTGTTTTGCGTTTTACGTTTAGCCTTTTACGTTTTGCATTCTTTGCTTCGCATCTGACGTTTTGCTTCTTGCGTTTTGCGTCTTTTACTCTTTGTTGCTGTTTTGCTTTTTCTTTTGCTTAAATACTTTGTGTTTATTTATTTGTTTATTTATTTTTTTGCTTTATTTTGCATTGAATGTTTTTCTACCTTTTCCTGCTTTACATTCTGCATTATCTGTTTTACATTTTTCGTTTTCCATTTTACGTTTTGTGTTTTGTGGTTTGCGTTTTTCTTTTGTTGTTTTTGTTGTTGTTTTAGGTTTTGCGTTTTGTGTTTTGTTTTTCGTTTTGTATTTTACGTTTTGGATTTACAGTTTTGCGTTTTCCGTTCTTTGTTTATTTGTAATTTGTTTATTTTGTTAGTTTTATTTATTTATTTTTTTATTATTATTTTTTTTTGTGCTGTATTTAGCCTTTTCAGTTTTGCGATTTGCCGTCTGCATTTGTGCTTTCCGTTTTTCGTTTTTATTTCACGTTTCACGTTTAACTCGCTTAATTGTACCTTTTTCCATACTGCCTTTTTTGTTTCCCGTTTTCCGTTCTATTCTTTTTCATGTTTCCTTTTGGCTTTTGTACTTTATATTTTGCGTTTTGCATTTTCCGTTTTACGGTTTACATTTTGCGTCTTTTAAGTTTTGCGTGTTTTACGTTTTGCGTTTTTCTATCTACGTTTTGTGTTTTGTATTTTACACTTTGCATGATCAGTTTTGTGTTTTATGTCTTCATTTTTGGGTTTTGAGCTCCACTTTAACATTTTGCCGTCCAAAACCCACACCGTCAAAAACAAAATGTGAAAGGCAAACTAAAACGCAAAAAAAAACAAAAAAAAATGAAACTAGAAATGGAAAACATAAAACCAAATACACAAAAGAGAAAAACGCAAAATACTAAACCCAAAACGAAAATCGCAAAAAGCCAAACGCAGAGCGTAAAACAAAAATGGAAAACGTCAAAGGAAATCGGACCATGAAACGCAATTTTGGACACACACACACACACACACACACACACACACACACACACACACACACACGTTGGTCTAATATCACGAATAGTGGATAGACGTTAAATGGACACACACACACACACACACACACACACACACACACAAAACGCGAAAGGGACGACGCAAAATGCATAACACAAAACAAAATGCAAAACGCAAAGCAAAAAACGCACAACCCAAAACATTACAAAACAGAAAACGCAAGATGTGAACAGCAAAATAGAAAATGTACACACATAGCAACAACAACAACAAAAAAAAGGCGAACTCAAACGGAAAACGAAAAAAAAAAAAAAAAAAAAAAGTACAAAATGCAAAACATAAAAGGCAAAACACAAAACGGAAAATTCAAAAGGAAAAAAAAAAAGAAAAAAAAAAAAAACTGCATAGGAAAAATTACATAGCATAAAAGGAAAAAAAATACAAAACGCAAAACGCAAGATCCAACAAGCAAAATGTCAAGCAGAAATAGCAAAACGCAAACCTCTTAAACGAAACGCGAAACGCAAAAGAAGAAAAAAAAAAAAAAAAAAAATCAAAACACAACACCCAAAACGCAAATCGGAAGGCCGAAAACGTAAAACGAAAAACAAAAAACACTAAACGCCAAAACGCTAAAACAGAAAACCGCGAAACACAAAACGCTAAACCCACGACGCGAAACACAAAATGTAATAGTCTACATGGAAAACACAAAACCAGAAACAGATAGGCAAAATAAAAAACAGAAAACTCAAAATAAAAAACACAAAAGGCAAAATCGTAAAATACTAAACACCTGACGAAGGACGCAAAACGGTAAATACCAATTTCAAATGTAAAACGCAAAACGCACAGCGGAAAAAGTGAAATATGAAAAGCCAAGCACAAAAACGTACATCACAAAACAAAAAGAACGCAATGAGGAAAACACAAAACACAAAATGCAAAACGCGAAAGACACAAAACACGACACAAAATGCATAACAACCAGCGCACCACATGTAAGGCATAAACGCAGAAATGCAAAACGCAACACGATTGTAAGGAAAAGCAGAAGGCAGAAAAACAAGCAAGAAACGCAAAGGGCAATAAGGAAAACGTAAAACGCAAAACACAAATGCGAAACGGAAAACAAAAACTCACAACGCAAAACGGAATTCGAAAAGTACAGAACACACACACAAAAAAAACGAAAAACTGAAAACAAAACATGCCAAAAAATCTTAAATAAATGTTAGCGAACCGCCCAGAGAACGTGGACAAACGAGTCGCAAGACGAAACACAACGCGTTTCGACCTCTTAGGTCTTCATCAGGTGAGACATTAACGAATAAAACAATGAAAATTCACTTAGCTTTGATCGCTTCAGATCACTTCGCAGGGTTCAGCGCAAGGAAGAAGGCGTGTGTCTGTATATATGTGTACTTTACAGTTATCTTTTGTTCTACTTTTCACAGTAGTAAGAAATATTTATGTTCCATCAGTTTAATGCAGTCTCCGCACTGTCCACTTTCTGCGTATATGTATCTCTTTTCTTACCTGAATAAAATGTCTGAGGAAAAAAAAAATTGCGAAACGCACAACGCAAAACGAACAATGAAAAACAAAACAAAGAGAAAATAATAAGAAGAACCTAAAATACAAAAGGCAAAACAGAGAACACAAATCAAAAAACAAAAAAAGCAAAACCTAAAGCACACAAAGGTAACACGAGAAACAAACAGAAAAAAAAGCAAAACGAAAAATATAAAAATGAATGCGCAAAACAAAAACCTCAAAACGCAAAGTGTGAAAAGCGAAACGGAAAATATGAAAAGCAAAATGCACTACGCAAAACTCAAATGGAAAAACCAAAGCTAAAGACAAAATACACAAAATGCAAAAACTGCACCAAAAAAACAACAAAAAAAAACACGAAAAACGGAACACGCCAAACGCCAAAATACAAGATGGAAAACGCAAAACAGAAAGCGGAAAATTAAAAAAATCAAACGGCAAAACAAAAACGCAAAACAAAAAATGCAAAATGCAAAACAAAAAACGCACAACCCAAAACGCAAAATAGGAGGAACAAAACAGAAAAAAGTAACACGAAACAAAACAAATAAAGTAAAACAGCGAACACAAACACAAAATGCAAAACGCAAAAGCACAAAATAAAAAACAGAAAACAGAAAATGCAAAAGAACAGAACGTAAAACAAAATGCAACAAGCAAAATTCAAAACAGAAAATAACAAAACGGAAAGCTCAAAACCAAATGCCAAACGCAAAACAAGAAAAGAAAGCACAAAACTCAGAACAGAAAACGGAAAGCAGAAAACGCAAAACGAAAGATGCAAAACCAAAAATAAAAAAACGCAAATCACTAAAACTGAAAACCAAAATAAAAAATGTAAAACACAAACCGCGAAACACACGCAAAACGGAAAACGGAAAACTAAAAACAAAAAAACAAAAAAAAGAGGCAAAAACGCAAAAATACTAACAACGCACAACGCGACAAGCCAAACGAAAAACGCAAAATGCAAAACACAAAACAACAACACTCAAAGGGAAGCAGAAAATGAAAAGCAAAAGCAAAGGAGAAAATGGAAAGCGCAAAGAAAAACATTCAAAAGGAAAAACGCAAAATGCAAAACGTAAAATGTAAAACGCAAAACGAAAAAACGATAACATAAGAAGGGAAAGTGCAAAACGCGAAACTAAACATTGCAAAATGCAACAGACAGAATGCAAAAGAGAAAGGACAAAATGGGAAGCTCAAAACCGAAACGCAAAACGCAAAAAACAAAAAAAAAAAAAAAAAAAAAAGGAAAACAAAGTGGAATCACAAAACAAAACACAAAAGGAAAAACGGAAAATCCAAAAGCAAAAGGCAAAAGCAAAAGGCAAAAGACAAAACTTAAAACGGAAGCGGGGAAAACACCAAATACGAAACGAAAGATGCAAAACATACAACACAAAAAAACGCAAAAGGCAAATGACAAACACCAAACAGAAAGCGCAAAATACAAAAGAAAAACAGGAAAAAAACCCAAAAAAACCCTCTAGGCGTAAAACGCAAAATGGAAAACACAGAACAAGAAACGCGTAAAAAATAAAAGAAAACAAAAAGAAAAAAACGACGCTAACTGCAAAATAAAAAATCAAGAGTGAAAAACACAAAAAGCAAACACAGGACGTAAAATAAAGAACGGAAACTGCAAAACCCATTACGTAGAACGGAAAACGAATAATAAAATAACAACAAACAAACAAAAACGCAAAACACGAATAACAAGACGAAAACGAAAAAATGCAAAACAAAAAACGGAAAATACAAAAAGTGAAGTGCAAAACGCAAAAGACAATGCGCAAAACCGAAACCGGAAAACAAAAACAAAAGAAAACAGCAAAAAAAAAAACACACTCATAACGCAAAATGCAAACGGCAAATGGCAAAACGCTAAAAAGCAAAACACAAAACATGAAAACCAAAAAAAGGCAAAACGATGAGAAAAAAAAACAAAACAAAAAAAACGCAAAATGCGCAGCGCAAAATATTAATCGAAAAGCAATAAACAAAACATAAAACACAAAACCAAAAACACCAATAGAAGACGAAACAAAAGAGAATTGCAAAACAAAGAACGTAAAACTCAAAGCGGAAAACGGAAAACGTAAAAGTGAAAAGCAAGACGGAAAATGCAAAACGTAAGATTATTTGCAAAACAAAAACCGCAACATGGAAAGTGCAACAACAGCAGCAACAACAAAAAGCCAAAGCAAACCAAAACACAAAACGCAAATAACAAAGAGTATAAACACAGAAGGCTAACGCAAAAAACACAAAACACAAAACACAAAAAAGCAAACTGCAAAAAACCAAAACTTGAAACGCAAAACAAACAACAACAAAAATGCAAAATACCAAGCATAAAGTGCAGAACACAAAATATGAAACACATAAAGCAAGATGCCAATCAAAATAATGCAATATGCTAAACAAAAACAGAAAGCGTAAAAACCAAAACATAAACCTCAAACGCAGAAGTCAAAACAGAAAGAGTGACACAAGACGCGCAAAAGACCACGGAAAAAAAATGCAAAGCACAAACCACAAAACGCAAAACGGAAAATGCAAAAGGCAAAACGCAAAAGCATAAACAAAATGTGAAACACAAAACGCAAAACACAAACGGAAAAATGCAAAACGAAAAACCCAAAATTCAAACAAGAAACACGGAAACCATAAAACGTAAAACGGAAAAAGGGAAAACAAAAAACGCAGAACGCAAAACGCAGGTCGCAGACGGCAAATCGTAAAACGCCAAACTCAAAACTCAAAAGACAAACGGAAAAAAAACGCAAAACCTGGAAAATGCAAAAATTTTGTGTTTTACCTTTTCCATTTTTGCATTTTCCAGGTTTTGCTCGAGACAGAAACAAGAAATGCAGAACACTAAACGTAAAATAATTACAATAAACGCAAAACCCGAAGACGCAGACGGCAAAATCTTAAACAGGAAATTGAAAATGCCATTCGCAAAAAGAAAAAAAACAAATGCAAAACGCAAAACAAAAAAACTCAAATTGGAAAACGCAAAAGGGACATCGCAAAACAAAATAAAAATTGGAAAACTCAAAACGCTTTGCGTACAACGCAAAAGACGCAAACGGAAAAGGCAAAGCACCAAATGCAAAACGCAATTCCAAAAAAAACAAGCAAACAAACAAAAAAAAATGCAAAACACAAAACACAACAAAATACGGAACACTTAAAACATACAAAATGGAAAACGCAGAATGTAAAACGCAAAAGGCAACACCCAAACCGCAAAATGCAAAACACAAAACGGAAAACACAAAAACGCACGACCAAAAAAAAAAAAAAAATCAAATGCACAAGTGATCTGGTATTAACTCAAAACCGAAAAGGCAAAAGGACGAACACCAAAAACATTACAAACGCAAAACATTGCAAACGCCAAAACGCTGTTCCAGAAACTAAAAACCCAAAACGTAAAACACAGACCACAAAAAGAAAGCACAAGACGCAAGACGAGAACAAAAACATACCAAACAAAAAACAAAAAGCTCAAAATGCAAAAGGAAACAAAAAACGCAAAACGCTACTTCGAAAACACAAAAGGCAAAAAACCCAAACAGCAAAAGAAAAAACGTAAAATGCAAAATACAAAACTAAAAATGCAATGCGGAAAGCGTAAGAAAGAAGGCTAAACGCAAAATGTAACATAAAAATCGCAAAACTTAACACGCAAAATACAAAACAAAAATGCAAGGGGAAAAAAAAAAACCACAAAACACAAATCACAAAGCGTAAAACACAAAACGACAAAACGCAAAATGGAAAACGTAAAACAATGGAAAACGCAAAACAATAAAATGTAAAAAAAGAAAAAGAACATAGCAATACACAAAAGGCAAATGCTAAAACGCTAAAAGAAAAACGCAAAACATTCAAAGCAAAACGGAAAACCCAAAACTAGTTTAACAAGCATAACGTCCATAAAAAGATAAACGCAAAACGCAAAACGTAAAAATTTAAAACGCAAAATACAATACGGAAAGGAAAAAATGCAAATGCGGAAAACGGAAAATGTAAAAGGAAAACGTAAAACAAAAAGCGCCAACCAAAAAACGCAAAACTCAAAAAGCTTAACAAAAAAATGCAAAACACAGCTCAAAAAATGGAAAAATTTGAAACAAAACGGAAAATAGAAATCCAAATAACGCTAAATGCGAAACAAAAAACGCAAAACATGAAGCTCAAAACAAAAAACGAAAAACAACACAAAATGCAAAATGCAAACGGAAAAAAGTAAAACGTAACGCAAACCGCAAAATGGAAAGTTCAAAATACAAACTGAAAAACGGAAAACACAGAGTAAGAGGCAAAACACAAACACAAAAACAGAACGCAAAAATAAACACGTAAAACAAAAGCACAAATGAAAACCGCAAAAAGAAAAGCTTAAAATACAAAGCACGAAACTGAAAGCGCAAAACACAAAACGAAAAACAGAAAACTCGAAACGCTCAGAGTAAAAGGCAAAACACAAAACACAAAGCAAAAAACGCAAACCGTATAACAAAAAGAAAACAACGCAAAAAACAAAACTACACACACACACAAAAAAGAAAAGCAAAACGCAAAAGTCAAAACATAAAACAAAAAGCACAAATCGAAAGCACAAAACTAAAACCTGAAAATGCAAAACATAAAATTAAAAACAGAATATTCAAAACGTTAAGCGTAAAACGCAAAACTCAAAACGATAAATGCAAAGCGCGAAACATGAAACAACAAAACGTTAAAATGACAACAACAAAAAAATCAAAACACAAAACGTAATATGCAAAAGGCAAATCCTTAAACGCTAAAAGCAACACAAAGAAAACGCAAAAGCCAAATGCAAATCAAAAAATAACTAACAAATAAACAATGGAAAACATCAGAACAAAATGCGCAAAACGCAAAGCACAAAACGCAAAATGCAACATGAAAAACACAAGAAAACGCAATACGCAAATCACAAAACGCAAAACTCAAAAAACGCAAAACAAAATCCGCACAACGCAAAACTTAAAATGCAAAACGAAAATGCAAAACACAAAGCACAAAACGCAAAACTCAAAACAAAACGCGGGAAAACGCAAAATTTAAAATGCCAAACAAAAAATGCAAAACACAAAGCACAAAAATGCAAACAATGCAAAACACAAAGCACAAAATGCAAACAAAAATAATATAAACCGCAAGACGAAAAAGCAAAACGCAAAACTCAAAACATAAAGCTGAAAACGCGAAAAGAAAAACGAAAAACAACAAAAGCAAAATGCAAGATGCAAAACTGAAAAGGGAAAGTGCAAAAACGAAAACATAAACTTCAAAATGGAAAACAACAAACCAAAAACGAAAGATGCAAACGATGCAAAATACCAAATAAAAAACGCAAAACTCAAAAGGAAAAACCCCAAACTCAAAATACAAAACCCCAAACGCAAAACCGAAAGCACAAAATGCAAAAGAAAAAATTGCAACGCACAAACCACAAAACGCTAAACGGGAAAACGGAAAAGGCTAAAGGCAAACCCCAAAACGTAAAAAGCAAAACACAAAAGGCATACTGGAAAACGTGAAATACAAAACGGAAAAAGCTTTTGGAGAAACGCAAAACATAAAACACAAAATGCAAACCGCTAAACGTAAAACGGAAAGTGCAGAACACAAAATGAAAATCGGAAAACTCCAAAAACAGAAAAGGCAAAACGATGAAAAAAAAACAAAAAAAAAAAACGCAAAATGCGCAGCGCAAAATATTAATCGAAAAGCAATAAACACAAAACATAAAACACGAAACCAAAAACACCAATAGAAGACGAAACAAAAGAGAATTGCAAAACAAAGAACGTAAAACTCAAAGCGGAAAACGGAAAACGTAAAAGTGAAAAGCAAGACGGAAAATGCAAAACGTAAGATTATTTGCAAAACAAAAGCCGCAACATGGAAAATGCAACAACAGCAGCAACAACAACAAAAAGCCAAAGCAAACCAAAACACAAAACGCAAATAACAAAGAGTATAAACACAGAAGGCTAACGCAAAAAACACAAAACACAAAAAAAGCAAACTGCAAAAACCAAAACTTGAAACGCAAAACAAACAACAACAAAAATGCAAAATACCAAGCACAAAATGCAGAACACAAAATATGAAACACATAAAGCAAGATGCCAATCAAAATATGCAATATGCTAAACAAAAACAGAAAGCGTAAAAACCAAAACATAAACCTCAAACGCAGAAGTCAAAACAGAAAGAGTGACACAAGACGCGCAAAAGACCACGGAAAAAAAAAATGCAAAGCACAAACCACAAAACGCAAAACGGAAAATGCAAAAGGCAAAACGCAAAAGCATAAACAAAATGTGAAACACAAAACGCAAAACACAAACGGAAAAATGCAAAACGAAAAAACCCAAAATTCAAACAAGAAACACGGAAACCATAAAACGTAAAACAGAAAAAGGGGAAAACAAAAAACGCAGAACGCAAAACGCAGGTCGCAGACGGCAAATCGTAAAACGTCAAACTCAAAACTCAAAAGACAAACGGAAAAACGCAAAACCTGGAAAATGCAAAAATTTTGTGTTTTACCTTTTCCATTTTTGCATTTTCCAGGTTTTGCTCGAGACAGAAACAAGAAATGCAGAACACTAAACGTAAAATAATTACAATAAACGCAAAACCCGAAGACGCAGACGGCAAAATCTTAAACAGGAAATTGAAAATGCCATTCGCAAAAAGAAAAAAAAAACAAATGCAAAACGCAAAACAAAAAACTCAAATTGGAAAACGCAAAAGGGACAGCGCAAAAACAAAATAAAAATTGGAAAACTCAAAACGCTTTGCGTACAACGCAAAAGACGCAAACGGAAAAGGCAAAGCACCAAATGCAAAACGCAATTCCAAAACAAAGAAACAAACAAAAAAAAATGCAAAACACAAAACACAACAAAATACGGAACACTTAAAACATACAAAATGGAAAACGCAGAATGTAAAACGCAAAAGGCAACACCCAAACCGCAAAATGCAAAACACAAAATGGAAAGCACAAAACGCACGACAAAAAAAAAAAAAAAAAAAAAAAAAAAAAAAAAAAATCAAATGCACAAGTGATCTGGTATTAACTCAAAACCGAAAAGGCAAAACGACGAACACCAAAAACATTGCAAACGCAAAACATTGCAAACGCCAAAACGCTGTTCCAGAAACTAAAAACCCAAAACGTAAAACACAGACCACAAAAAGAAAAGCACAAGACGCAAGACGAGAACAAAAACATACCAAACAAAAAAACAAAAAGCTCAAAATGCAAAAGGAAACAAAAAACGCAAAACGCTACTTCGAAAACGCAAAAGGCAAAAAACCCAAACAGCAAAAGAAAAAAACGTAAAATGCAAAATATAAAACTAAAAATGCAATGCGGAAAGCGTAAGAAAGAAACGCAAAATGTAACATAAAAATCGCAAAACTTAACACGCAAAATACAAAACAAAAATGCAAGGGGGGAAAAAAAAAAACCCCACAAAACACAAATCACAAAGCGTAAAACACAAAACGACAAAACGCAAAATGGAAAACGTAAAACAATGGAAAACGCAAAACAATAAAATGTAAAAAAAGAAAAAGAACATAGCAATACACAAAAGGCAAATGCTAAAACGCTAAAAGAAAAACGCAAAACATTCAAAGCAAAACGGAAAACCCAAAACTAGTTTCACAAGCATAACGTCCATAAAAAGATAAACGCAAAACGCAAAACGTAAAAATTTAAAACGCAAAATACAATACGGAAAGGAAAAAATGCAAATGCGGAAAACGGAAAATGTAAAAGGAAAACGTAAAACAAAAAGCGCCAACCAAAAAACGCAAAACTCAAAAAGCTTAACAAAAAAAATGCAAAACACAGCTCAAAAAAAGGAAAATTTGAAACACAAAACGGAAAATAGAAATCCAAATAACGCTAAATGCGAAACAAAAAACGCAAAACATGAAGCTCAAAACAAAAAACGAAAAACAACACAAAATGCAAAATGCAAACGGAAAAAAGTAAAACGTAACGCAAACCGCAAAATGGAAAGTTCAAAATACAAACTGAAAAACGGAAAACACAGAGTAAGAGGCAAAACACAAACGCAAAAACAGAACGCAAAAATAAACACGTAAAACAAAGCACAAATGAAAACTGCAAAAAGAAAAGCTTAAAATACAAAGCACGAAACTGAAAGCGCAAAACACAAAACGAAAAACAGAAAACTCGAAACGCTCAGAGTAAAAGGCAAAACACAAAACACAAAGCAAAAAACGCAAACCGTATAACAAAAAGAAAACAACGCAAAAAACAAAAACTACACACACACACACACACAAAAAAAAAAGCAAAACGCAAAAGTCAAAACGTAAAACAAAAAGCACAAATCGAAAGCACAAAACTAAAACCTGAAAATGCAAAACATAAAATTAAAAACAGAATATTCAAAACGTTAAGCGTAAAACGCAAAACTCAAAACGATAAATGCAAAGCGCGAAACATGAAACAACAAAACGTTAAAATGACAACAACAAAAAAATCAAAACACAAAACGTAATATACAAAAGGCAAATCCTTAAACGCTAAAAGCAACACAAAGAAAACGCAAAAGCCAAATGCAAATCAAAAAATAACTAAAATAAACAATGCAAAACGTCAGAACAAAATGCGCAAAACGCAAAGCACAAAACGCAAAATGCAACATGAAAAACACAAGAAAACGCAATACGCAAATCACAAAACGCAAAACTCAAAAAACGCAAAACAAAATCCGCACAACGCAAAACTTAAAATGCAAAACGAATATGCAAAACACAAAGCACAAAACGCAAAACTCAAAACAAAACGCGGAAAATGCAAAATTTAAAATGCCAAACAAAAAATGCAAAACACAAAGCACAAAAATGCAAACAATGCAAAACACAAAGCACAAAATGCAAACAAAAATAATATAAACCGCAAGACGAAAAAGCAAAACGCAAAACTCAAAACATAAAGCTGAAAACGCGAAAAGAAAAACGAAAAACAACAAAAGCAAAATGCAAGATGCAAAACTGAAAAGGGAAAGTGCAAAAACGAAAACATAAACTTCAAAATGGAAAACAACAAACCAAAAACGAAAGATGCAAACGATGCAAAATACCAAATAAAAAACGCAAAACTCAAAAGGCAAAACGCAAAATACAAAACCCAAACGCAAAACCGAAAGCGCAAAATGCAAAAGAAAAAATTGCAACGCACAAACCACAAAACGCTAAACGGGGAAAACGGAAAAGGCTAAAGGCAAACCCCAAAACGTAAAAAGCAAAACACAAAAGGCATACTGGAAAACGTGAAATACAAAACGGAAAAAGCTTTTGGAGAAACGCAAAACATAAAACACAAAATGCAAACCGCTAAACGTAAAACGGAAAGTGCAGAACACAAAATGAAAATCGGAAAACTCCAAAAACTTAGACGCAAAACAAGAAATAAAAAACGCAAAACCAAAAAAAAAAAAAAAAAAACCCGCAAAACAACAAAAAGCAGAAAATACAAATCGGAAAACTCAAAAAGCAAAACGAAAAAAAAAAAAAAAAAGCACACACACACATATGCAAAAAGCAAAACAAAAAACTCAACAAAAAAAAAAAAAAAAAAAAAAGGAAAGCGCAAAACACAAAATGAAAAACTCAAAACGCTAAGTATAAAACGAAAAACACAAAACGCTAAATGCAAAGCGCAAAACATGAAACAATAAAACGTAAAGGCAAATAATAAAACGCTTAAAGCAACACCTGCAAAACAAAAAAAAATAACAAATAAACAGTGCAAAACGCAAAACGTAAATCACAAAACGCAAAACTCACAACGCAAGACAAAATGCCCAAAACGCGAAACTTAAAATGCAAAACAAAAATGCAAAAAACACAAAGCATAAAACGCAAAAACCTATACCTCGACGCGCGAAACAAAATGCGGAAAATGGAAAACTTAAAATGCAAAACAAAAATGCAAACACAAAAGCACAAAACGCAAACTGTGAAACACAACAAAACACAAATAAAAATAATGCAAAACGCAAGACGAAGATGTAAAACGCAAAACTCAAAACATAAAGCTGAAAACGCAAAACGAAAAGCAACAAGCAAGACGCCAAACGCAAAATGGAAAACGGAAAAAGGAAAATGCAAAAACGAAATCATAAACTTCAAAATGCAAAACAAAAAAAACAAAAAACTAAAGACGCAAAAAAAGTAAAACGCAAAAACCCAAAAAGCTAACGGCAAAAAGCAAAACTCCAAATGCAAAACCGAAAACGGAAAGAGCAATACAAATGCGCAAAGCTAAAAGCAAATGCAAGGTACACAAAAAGCAAAACGTAAAAAGCAAAACACAAAACGCATAATGCAAAACGTAAAAAGCTTTTGGAAAAACGCAAAACACAAACCGCAAAACGTTAAGCGCAAAACACAAAGTCAAAAACGGAAAATTCAAATCGCTAAGAGTAAAACGCAAAACGCAAAACAGGAAACAAAAACGCAAAACTCAAAACAAAATAACAAACGCAAAACAACAGCAAAAAAAAAAAAAAAAAAAAAAAAAACCTCAAAACGCAAAAAACAACAAAAGCAGAAAATACAAATCGGAAAACTGAAAAAGCAAAACGTAACACACACACACACATGCAAAAAGCAAAACAAAAAACTCAACATAAAAAAAAACAGAAAGCGCAAAACAAAATAAAAAACGGAAAACTCAAAACGCTAAGTGTAAAACGCAAAACACAAATCAAAAACCACAAAACAAAAAGCGCCAAACAAAAAACAAAACAACAAACCACAAAATTCAAAACAAAAACAAAACAAAAAAAGAGCAAAAAAAAATGCAAAACGCAAAACACAAGATGCAAAATAAAGAGCGCAAAACGCGAAACGAAAAATATAAGAAACACTTAAAAACCAGCTGCCGTGGCGAAGTGGTTAGCGTCACGGACTCCCGGCTGGGAGGTCGTGGGTTCGAATCCCATCAGAGTCATGTGGGATTTTCTGCCCCGTCCGGCTCCTACCCAGAGTTGAGTTTGCTGCGGACTCAGTTGGGAAGACTGGGACCACACAGTCGAGTTTCATCCACTTAATGGCTGCGTTTCTGAGAGTGTTGCTCAAATTTCCTGACCAACACTGCAGGTGCCTGTATCTCTCGGGCCTGGTTGACGCCGGGATATATTATAAAAGGAAGCGTAGAGTACAGCCCTGTCATGTAGTCTCAGACCGAAATGGAAATCCGTAGCATCATCTTAATCATCCTCATTCTCATCGATCAACATTAAAAAAAAAAAAAAAAAAAAAGTCTCAAATTCTGTGGCCCTTCATGCCCTGCTCTCAAGGTGACCTCAATTTCGATGTCCTCTCCACGTCTGTGGCCTTGGTTTGGTTCCGTCGGGGTCACCGATATCGGCGAGTCCATGGGGGCTGTCGTTGGACGGATGTGGTGGTGCCCTCTGGAGGCAGAGCTCACTCACGCCGGCTCCGCGACTAAGCAATTATTGTCGTCAGTAGGGGGCTTAGTAGGTGGTGTCCTGCGTATGTTAGATCAGAACAGGCGCTACTGAACACCACCGAAGTGACTCGGCAGCAGTGCAGTGCAGTCCGGTGGGGTTGCCTCTTGACGACTTGACACTGACTGCTCCCTGTAGATTGCCGGTGCCGGGGCTGCGGCGGGGCCGACCGGGCTGTGGCTGTGGACGGGATGTCGGAATGAGCGGCGTGGGTGCACTGCCTCTGAGGTGGCGCAGAGGTTGGGACAGCAACAAAAAAAGAAAAAAAGAAAAAAAAAGAAACACTTAAAACGCAAAAGGAAAAACGCTAAATGTAAAACGCAATTCGAAAAACGAAAAACACGAAACGGAAAACACAAAACGAAAGAAATCGTAAATAAATGTTAGCGAACCGCCCAGAGAAACATGGACAAAGGAGTCACAAGACAAAACACAATGCGTTTCGTTGAATCAACGCCTTCTTCCTTGCGCTGAACTCTGAAGCGATCTGAAGCGATCAAAGCTAAGTGAATTTTCGTTATTTTATTCGTTTGTATCTCACCTAAAGAAGACCTAAGAGGTCGAAACGTGTTGTGTTTTGTCTTATGACTCGTTTGTCCACGTTTCTCTGGGCGGTTCGCTAACATTTATTTACGATTTGTTTAGATTTCCGCCTGCAGTCGTCTCACTTTGCAGTTACAAAACGAAAGACAAATTGCAGACGAAACAAACAAACAAACAAAAAAAGCAAAACAAAAAACGTACAACAAAAAACAGTAAACAAGTGGGGTAACTTTTGCTCCCATAAGAAAACCTAATACAGAGTAACTTTTATTCAAGACTGGCACAGCCTTTTAAACTTGAATAAAGTCAGACAAATACATAGACGAACAATCTAGTAGTGGGGGAAAAAACAAGCGCAGGCCAACAACTGAACTGTCTTCATGGTAATGACTTGGCAAAGATTTAGACTTAAGAAGGGAAGGGAGGGGGGAGTTTGAAAATGGAGAAACTGGGAACATGAAATTAAGAAAATATATTACAGATTTAAAAACTCTTCACTAGCTGCATAAGGGAACCATCGTAATCCCTTTTGAAGGCAGATATATTTGTATTCCCTGCTCCGAGGTCTTTCGTCCGCTGGGTCGGAACTCATCAGGGAGACACGGCTGGTTGTGTCTGCACTCCTGGCGTCAAATAGAGACACACCACAGTCCATAATACTGTGGTGTTCTCACCAAAGCTTTGGGGGTGCTATTGGATTCTTTTTTGCACCCTTGGTGGTGAGTACACCACAGTATTATGGACTGTGGTGTGTCTCTATTTGATGCCAGCCGTGTCTCCCTGATGAGTTCCGACCCAGCGGACGAAAGGCCTCGGAGCAGGGAATACAAATATATCTGCCTTCAAAAGGGATTACGATGGTTCCCTTATGCAGCTAGTGAAGAGTTTTTAAATCTGTAATATATTTTCTTAATTTCATGTTCCCAGTTTCTCCATTTTCAAACTCCCCCTCCCTTCCCTTCTTAAGTCTAAATCTTTGCCAAGTCATTACCATGAAGACAGTTCAGTTGTTGGCCTGTGCTTGTTTTTCCCCCACTACTAGATTGTTCGTCTATGTATTTGTCTGACTTTATTCAAGTTTAAAAGGCTGTGCCAGTCTTGAATAAAAGTTACTCTGTGTTAGGTTTTCTTATGGGAGCAAAAGTTACCCCACTTGTTTACTGTTTATTGTTTACTGTTCCCTGCCTCATTTCATTTCCAGTTTTGTAAAACAAAAAACAGAAAACGAAAAAACGGAAAACGAAAAACACAAAACGCAAAAAGCGAAACGGAAAATGCAAAAGGTAAAACGGAAAAGGCTAAATCCAAACTGCAAAACAAAAAATGCAAGTGCAACTGAAAAAAAAACAACAACAACAACTGCAAAATGGAAAGCGCAAAGCGTATAAACACAGAATGTTAAACTCAAAACATTAAAAAAAATGCAAAACTAAACGCAAAACAAAAAATGCAAAACGCTAAATCGCAAAACGGATAAAGGAAAACGCAAAACGAAAAAAAAAAAACAACACACACACACACACACACACACACACACACACACACACACAAAACACAGATCGCAAAATGCAAAACACAAAATACAACACGCAAAACAAAAAACGCAAAGGCTAAAATGCAAATTGTAGTAGTGCAAAACGCAGGGCCGGATCACTGTTTTGTAAGGAAGGGGGAGGGGGGGGGGGTTAATGCATCTAAGGCGCGAAGCGCCGCGCCTACTAGGGGGGTCCGGGAGCAAGCCCCCCCGGAAAAAAAAAAAAATTAAATCAAAGACGCAAAATGGTGCAATCTGGGCATGTAAATATGACTCTAGGAGTACTGCTCATTTACCTCTAGAAACGTGATTGAGAACCATATCTGACATTTCTGCAGTGAAAGAGCATGACATATATATATATATATATATATATATATATATATCTTAAAGGGTATTTAGGGTGACCAATGGTTGACATAAAACCCGTTTTTATATTACTTTGCACTTAGGACAACCGCGATTTGGTCGTCCTAAGGTTTTGGCCTGCTACGAGAAGGGAATCGTGCATACAGCCTTATTTCAATACGCTATCGGGGATTCATTGTCTTAAGTTTGTCTGGGTACATTTTGGCTTTTTTCCAATAAGCCGTTGGAGAGTAACATCGTTTTAATGATCTTCACCTTAGGGCAGCCACTGCAATAAAGAGTTTTATGGCTACCAGCCTATTTGGTCAAATATATTTTTTTCAAAGGGGGTTGTTTTGAAAAAAAGTTACACATGAACTTCTTTAATCACATTAACTATTTTAAAAAACAGAACAAAAGGGCTTTGTATGTCTTTTCTGTAAACCGTCGATCTTGCCAGATATACACACACTCAAGCTATTTTTATAATTCAATCGTGGCTTGAGAAAGCGAGCATTGAACGAGACCCAAATCTGGGCCAAATCCGATCATTCCTTTCGTACCTCCTTTCAATTTGCTTGGAAAGTTTTAACACTCTAGGGAGTTAAAACTTTAAATAATTGTAAAAATTTGTGTCTGGCAATGATTTTTGACACTGATACTTGTTTTGTTTACTGAAACATGGAACGTCCGTATCTCGATGTTTAATGAGATTGGGGTTCGTAAGGATTATCACCAAGATGGCGGATGTGTGGTCTTCGTAGCGAGTGTTGTAGAGTTTGCCTGGTTCAAGACCTTCGACAACAAGAAGATGTAAGTTATTTCTTGTAAATTTGGGCTTTATGTGTGTGTGCATGTTTATATTATTATTATTGCGTCAAGCTTAAATTTAATCTTTCTGTCACTGCCGTCTGAATCAAATCGTTAGATTCGATTCAGTATTACACTCATAACACTGCGCTGTCTCAGTAGGCCCTAGAAACTTATGCAACATTGTGCGTTGTCACAGGAAGAAAAATATAAGTACTAAAACGGAACGAAAAAAAAAAAGTTGAATTAAAAATAGAAGTCTTCTCGACGTTTCATGACTTCAGCCAGGCCAGTCCGGCTACCGGAGCAGCGCCCGGGAACAAACCCCGACCGGCACAACCAAAATTTCACAGCCCCAGTACTGGGCGTGTCAGCAGCCAGGCACTATGCAGTAGTCCGATGCCAAAGTTTTAGCTGCTTCTTCCTCCTCTTCCATTTGAGGATGTTTGTTCTGCACCTCACCCATAGTTTTCGTTCAGACAGCAAATCCATGTGCGTCATCCATTCTATTTTCACTGGCACAGCATGGCCTACTACTGAATCAGAACGGGCTTTCATGTGTGCCTAACATTTTTGTGCATGGGTTCGCAAACGGGGCCTCGGTTTTAAGTCTCATCCTTCCTGGGGGACGTTTTTTTCCCAAGTTGATCATGTCAGATTCCCATTTACACCTGGATGGAATTGGGAAAATAAGAGTAATTTCCTAGGGTCTAACTAGTTTGAATTGAACCCATAGTTTGCAAAGTGATGGATCACGAGCTCGTGACAAACCAACTGAGCCACAGTGGCTCCTTGTGACATTAAACATCAGTGAAAATTTTTCTATTTTCGTGTACTTTAGTGTATGGGTTAGGGTTACAGAATTAAAAAGCAAAAGAGTTTCAAGAAGGGGCGGTGCCGGCTGGGGTTCATCCCCGACTTAGGCTTTGGGACCCCCTTGAATTTCGGAAGTGGCAGTCGCAGCTTCTTTCTGTTTTCAGTAATTGATGACTTGACGCCAAGGTAGGCTGACCCCAACAGAAAATAGTAAATGCTGAGATTCAATTTGAACACTGTAAATAAAGGTGCGAGTGGGATAGTGGGTGGGTGGGTGTGTCATATTCCTATAAGTCACAGTATTTCTAGGCCTCAAGGAATACGAATACGACAGGCCTAACTAGCTAAGCGTTTGTGACATTAAGCAACAGTGACAAATTTCTTCTTCTTCTCCTTCTTCTTCTTCTTATTATTATTAATGTGTAAAATTTTTAACTAACCATATTTTCTTCTTTGTAAAGTGAAGGGTCAGAGTGACCAGTGTTAATACCTACTGATTTCATTTCAGATTCAAGATGGCTACATTTGATGAGGTTTTTAAACTTCTCAAGAGCAGAAGTGTTGCCAGTTTAAAATTGCTCAAATTGCCTTCCTTCTTTTTTAAAAAAAACTCATTAAAAAAAATGAAGGTCAGCAGCAAAAACCAGGGTAGGTCGGGTTGCCGGAAATGTACAATTCTTTTTATGTTTGCCTAATGGAAAGTCTTACAAGGTGTTAGTGTGTGTGTGTGTGTGTGGGGGGGGGGGGGGGGGGGGGGGGGGGGGGGGATACCATTGATATCTAGGACTGATAACCTTGCAAGTGACAATTTAAGATTACTTCAACACATATTGAGTTACACTTTATGAATTTTGGATGGATAATCTGTATACTAAGACAGTACTACGTGTTTGTAAACCTATGTTTTATATGAATTATTTCAGTGCCTAGACACCTTTATTGTATTAAACCATACTCCTCACAACATTTCTGGAGCACATTGATGTTTTCCCAAAAATTAAAACTTTCACAAATCGAATGTCTGTATCTAACAAATCAATAGCACACTGTAAGCGAGGGAAAACATTTAATGTAGAGCGAAAGATGCTCTTTGCAAAGGAGACAATTTACTGTAGGGAGATGCTCTTGGGAAGGGCGAAGATTTTACTGTAGAGCAGCCAAGTAAATGGAGAGAGAGAATGTGTGTGTGTGTGTGTGAGAGAGTGAGAGAGAGCAAGCGCATGTGTGTACACAGAATTCAATTCCCGGCAAAGCGGGTTCCTCAGCCAGACTAAATGTAATACTGAAAGGATGATTTTCTGCTGAAAAAAATAAGCATTAACTAGCCAGTCGGGCAGTAAGAAAGTATTAATAAACGCAGGGAACAAAATAATCCTTGAAAATTCTATCAAGGTTTGTTGTTGATTTTGTGTGCCCAGTGATGGGACAACTAAGTAGTTTTCCAGCTCTTGTTTCTTTTGTTTCATTCTTTTTGACTGCTGAGGCTTCTTATTATGCCTGCTAGGCCTATTTCATTGCAGGTTTTGTCAGTGCATTTTTAAGGTTTGAAAAAAAAAAACTGCTGCAAAACGAGGTGCCTTTCCCCTAAACCTCACACGCTATCCTTCAGTCAGCAAGAATGTTTAGACATGATAGTTGTAAATATATATTACAGCGGAAAGTTGTTGCAACAAATTCTCGGTAGACAAATCACTGCCAAGTTCTATTTTTAATATGAGTTTTCGTGGTTAGTATCTCGTATTTCTAAATTTAATGTTAGGAAATGAAATGAATCACTTCCAATAAACTACTGATATTTCAAAACAATATTGTAATTGTTTTGCAGCAGGATAATCCGTGCAGACCGAGATGATGAAGATGATGATGCACCGGCCAATGTGATAGTAAGTACCATAATGATAAAATCCCTAGCAAATGCCCACCACCTTTCTGCGTGGATTATGGGCAAATGTAGGGGTGGTCGTTTGCTATGTTTGTACCTGAAAATGCAGTCCCCGTTTTCAAAAAGTATATGTGCTACATTGTATTTTGTTAAGTTCTAATTAGTAATATAAAACATGAACCTAACAATGTGCTATGGTGATTAACGGTAGGTGGAAGCAATGTTGTTTCATGTCGAGCCTCAGATTTATGTTGCTGCATTTTCTTCCTGTTTTGTGTTCCTGGAACACTTAATAAAAGACACCAAAGTATGCCTCATCTGTCATGTGCTGGAACATGAAAAACATTGGAGGAAATTTTATCAAATTTAGAGTGGACATGGTCAAAAACATGGAGTTTCTGTGGCTTCAATTTTTGGGGCAATGGGTAAAAAAAAAAGTAGAATCAATGGAAGAAAGATTTTCTAGAAAATACAGAGACAGACTGGAAAAAAGAGACGGGCAAAAAGGGGATGCATCAGAGATGAGAGAGAGACAGTAGTAGTAGTAATAGTATTGAGGGCCAGTGATGGGCCTCGCGGCCCTTGGATGCCCCATCATTTTCTTATATCTTGATTTTCAGTGTTGTGTTGGTGGTGGTTTGCAATAAAGGAATGACCAATATGTTATCTATCAAATTCATCATGATTTTTTTTTTCATTGTCTGGTTTTCTTCCAGAATATTCTTAACGTCTTATTTTAAATAGTAAATGGTTCCAATGTAAAGACAGACAGCAGACACATCAGAGACAGGTAGATGGGTAGGGAAAGACATTGAGATAGGCAAGCAGAGAAAGAGATTAAGAGAGAAAGAGGAGAGAGAGAGAGGGGGGGGGGGGAGGCACACAGACAGAGAAGCATGAGTCATACACAAAGTAAGCCAACTGCAAGAAAAATGTGTGTGTGGCCGTTTGCTAGGTAGTGGCTTCTCTGCATAACTTCTGGCCCAAAACAGGGGATGGGTGTTTTCTAGGTTCTGGGCAGTTGCTTGGGAATTTACGATGGATGTTACACTTACAGGATACATAATTATGCAGTGCAGCTCTCCGCACACACACGCATGCATGCACACGCACACACACATACGCACTCACTCACACACACACACACGCACACACACACGCACACACACTTGTTCCGTCCATCCACACTACCTGATACACTATACAGAGTGATCACTAACTCAAACCCTCCCATCCTTGTTCTTACCTACCCATTCATTCAGATAATTCCCCTCCCCTTTCATATTTTTTATCCAAACTGAGATAAATACAATGGAATGGAATTGTTTTGATTTAATGGTTACAAAGAAGATGTTTTAAATGAGAGGGGATATTATAATGGGGCAGGAATGGAGAGAGAGAGAGAGAGAGAGAGAGGAGGGGCGCAAAAGAAATACCATATTAACTGCAGCATGAGAAGATGTACTAATTTGTAACAACTAACTATGGATGTCCAGATGGAATCCAAGGAGATGGAGGACAAGATGGAGTACAGCATCGACTCTGACTCGCCACCGGATGCCCTGACAGAGTCAGAGGAGGAGGAGATGGATGACGACTCTGTTCATTCAGAATACATACCAGAGTCATCAGATTTAGAATCGTCTGGTAAGGAAGCATTTTTACTTGTCGCAAAAGATACACTGGTACTGTTTTCACTTTGTCCATCCGTCCGTCCGTCTGTCTTCAAATTTGGTAAAAATGTATATTTCGGTGTAATATGGTCACACATGTTATTGGTGTGTTTCAATGCAAAAATCAAGGGTTTGTCTGTTTGTCTGTGACAGCGATAACTCAAGAATATTTGGAAACTGATATGAACATAAAAATTTACAGATGGATGATAGGGATTAAAAGCTCAAACGAGTTCAACTTTGGGCAAAATTGAGTAAGCTGTTAATTGTTTGGGTCAAGATTAGGGTTAGGAGTGCAAACATGTGGCGTGACTGGGTCAGTTTACGCAAGTATTCTAGTTATTCTTTGCGTTCCTCGCTGATGGGCTTAGAGTCCTAAACATGGCCTAATATATTCATGGGGACATTGTACAGGACTCTGCTACATTGCATCTACTGATCTAGTGGTCATGAAGCGGGGAGCAGCTAGGATCCGTTGCATACTTAGTGTTTACAAGCTCCCAGAACTGGGGAAAGGCTGTTCTTATTGATAGGCAGACAAGACTGTTGCATACCTTGGTTTCTTCAACACCTTTGGGTGCTTCTTTTCTATTATTTTCTGGTTCATTTCATAAACTTGAGATGTACATCCAGTTCTGATCACATTAGCATAGACATGGGTGGGAATTTGGGTTTATGGTCTTCTGAATCCTTTCTAAGTTTCTTTCCTTTTTGGTGACCATAACTGGTCATCTTTTACAATATGTTCAGTAGGGAAACAGCAGTCGTATGTTATGTTGGTAGGTTCATAGACATATCTCAGAAGTTTTTCCTCTTGTACCGTAACTTAAAGACTCCTGTTAACAGTAGGTACCGGCAGCCAAAATTAGCATATTGTTTTTCATACTTAAGATCTGTATTATTGCAAAGTAAATGGAAAAACATACAAAACACAACAAGAATGAAGTCTCTATCTTCATTCGTTTTCGAGATATTGCAGTTTAAAGTTGCAACATTTTTATGCACTGGACAAAATGCAATATCTTTCAAGTTTCAAAGCCAATGGGATCATACATGATTGATACATATGGTTATAAATTGGTGTTCTCAATCTATACAACTTACACTCTTTGAACAAGTAAGTTCCATGGTATCAGTTTACATGGCTTTTGTGTGATAAAGTGTCAAACTTGTAATAAATCGCAATTCAGTGCTTTTCAAATTTGCATGATGTGGCTACTTTGAAGCACTGCAGCACAGTAATAATGGCCATTTCAGAGTTTCCAGTGGTTTCGACAAACTCTAAGTTGTACTAAGCAAAGTCATTTTTTTCTGAGGTATCTGCTGTAAAACATTTATGAAAACTTCTGTGCTAAAAACAGGAAATATTGCAATTTGGATGGCGGAAAAATGGCGGTAGAATCGCCCACCACACTTAAAATTGCTATAACTTCTAAACTACTTCATGAACTGTTTCCAAATTTTGTACACAGTTTCTGTACAGTATTTCCTGTAAATCAAAGTGTACATTTTTGTTGTTTTGTACCTAACATTTTATTTCCTGTACTAGAATAGTGGCCAACGGGGGTGGAATGATGATGATGTCCGAATTGAAACCAATAGTTTTTCAAAACTTATTGACAGATTTCAACAAAAATTTGGTATGATGTTGTCTGTATTGTTATTTATAAAATCATGTTAGTTTTGCTGTTTCTGACAAGTGTTGGCAGCCACCAAACAAAAGGTCACTGACGATAAGGGTGGGAAGTGCACTCTTGCTGACAGGCAGATTGGGCTGACTACGTATAGTTCTGTTTGTATGCAGCATACTTAAGGCAGAGTTCATTATTAATTGGAACAGACCAGGCATGGCCAGTAGTTGTTTTGGAGACTGTGTTGAAGTCACTGGCAAACACAAATATGCTTTGCACTATATCTGTGTCTGTCTTGGTTGGCCACACAAGCGTGTTGTTTACAAGAGCAAATTCCCTCAGAAAATTAATGTCTGCTTTCTCAGGAGAGTGGATCTGTGACACACCGCCAAATCATCATCATAGAAAACTACATTCTGGCCAGTTTGGGTAAAGATAAGTCTTCCAGAAGGCAATCAGTGGCATGTTCACTGATTTCATCATTGATGCAGCATGATTGCATCCTCAAAATGCATGATAACTTCTTATGTCTCCATCTCTTCCTCAGTCACCATCACTTCATCAGTCCCCAAGCCCAACTGCTCTGCCTCAGGAAAAGTTGAAGTGGAGACACAGCTCACACTTAGTCCACTTTATCCTGGCCTAGTGGTCCTCCAACTGACAACACAGCTAATAGTGAACACTGGCATGTATGGCAAAGACTGTGACCTAAATAAAGGTTTTGGGTGACCAGCCACCCACGAACGCTGGCATGTTGGGTAAAGGCTGTGGCCTATATGAAGGATAGGGGTGACCAGCCACCCACAAGCTCCAGCATGTGAGAATGCTTCTTTAATTGGTATGGGTGACATGCCACCCACAGTGTCTGGCGAGGATTATAAGCTTTTATTATTTTCTCCTTTATTTACCACCAAAACACCACAATATTTAATGGGGGCAAGCACAAATACACAATGAACAAAGTCATAAAACTTTAGTTACATATTATGAAAACTGAGTGAGTTATGAAGATTTAAACAACGGTCTGGGTAATTTTTCACCCACAAGCTCTGGCAAAGGTTAAATAAATATAAAAAATGTGGATGCATTTTCTCAGTTAAAGAAAAAAAAAGAAAATAAAGAAAAAAACATTAAAGCATGGCACAGGACCACTTAATTGAACTATGAGTGCATGCTTTTATCTAAATTTCCCTGTCTGTTTCTTTATCATTGTGCGATATCATGTGGTGTGTGTGTGTGTGTGTGTGTGTGCGTGTGTGAAATTACTGAAAACAAACCCATTAAAGCATGGCATAGGACCACTTAATTGAACTATGAGTGCTTGCTTTTATCTAAATTTCCCTGTCTCTTTCTTCATTATTGTGCGATATCATGTTTGTGTGTGAATGTGCATGTGTGAAATTACTGGGAAAAAAAAATTAAAGCATGGCATAGGACCACTTATCTTAACTATGAGTGCATGCTTTTATGTAAATTTCCCTGTCTGTTTCTTCATCATTGTGTGATATCATGTGGTGTGTGTGTATGTGTGTGTGTGTGTGTGTGTGTGTGTGTGTGTGTGTTGTTACTGCTCACTGTCCATTCCTTATAATTCAATTTTAGCGTCTGTTGTTCTTTGTAAGCAAAAATGTATTGCATGTTCTTTGTATACAAAAGGTACATCCTCTGCAACACATTATTTTGTCAACAGGGTGTGATTTAAGCATTGCCAATAACATGTTAAGTATTCCATCATTATGATTTTGAATTAACTTGTTGATTTAATCATTGTGAATGTAAAAGAACATAAATATACATTATAATGCTTTTTTTTAAACAAAAGGTAAAATTAAAGAAAGATTTAACCTTTATTTTGGACTCTACCTTTTTATCAACTACTCTGTTTATTCAGTATGTTTGTGCTGTTACAGCAATATACATAACTGTGGAGCATAACATGCAATCACCAAAAAATATAAATGTTACTGTCACAACAATGTAATGTCTTGGCAATGCAATGCTACTGTAGTTGTATTCTAGCAGTTTTACTTGAAAGTAATCACTAAGTGTTCAAAGCTTTGCTGTGTTTGCCAGTAAGGAGGGGAGGGGTGGGGAGGGGGAGAAAGCAAATCTTTACAGTTAATTTACAGAAATTTCAAATACACTAGGGAAAAAAAATTAGATTGCTAAACTAAACTTCGTTGAGTCGGATTGACTCGACAGTGACCCCCCCCCCCCCCCCCCCCCTCACCCCAGCCCCCACCCCCACTACACCCTCCTTACTGTCCAGCTTCAGACTCTGTTCTGTCTGTTTGTTTTTTTTTTTAACCCCCAAACATGCGTTTCACATCGAGTATGACAGTAATGATCGGTGTTTCGATCGATGGTCATTATAACAGTGCTTTCAGTGCCTCGGACCGCCTTGTACGTGCGGTTGTAGTTTCCGGTTTGAATATCTGTCTCAAACAGATGTTTTTAACTACAATTCTCTCTGTAATCGTGTAATGGAATCAGTAACCAGTTCACAAATACATAAACCGACATAAGTGAAGCCAATTACTGATATCTATTTTCATTAGTTTGTCTTGTACAAAAATACGATCGCTTCGAACAGCGCAACGCGTGGGCACCTGTTTAATCTTGACGAACACTAGCTGAATTTGGAACAAAATAACTAAGCATTGGCACGGTTTTAAGCGAAATAAAAAATAATTGAATCGTTTCATTAATGTTCTGGTTTGTTATTATATGCGTTATCTTACCAAGTGCGTCTTGCAATTCAACAACAATTAGCGCATCCGACTTGGTCATTGTCGGATCTCGGCTTCGTTCCGCCAATGTTGAAATCTTAGACAAGGAGCGAATGTTTGCATTTGATACCTTCGCTTTGATTGGCTTGCGCTTTTCGAGCACTCAACCAATCGCTTAGCTTGATACACCAATGGATGCGGGAGAGAATGGCCTTTCTAGCGCATCGTTAATGTGTATGTTTTTTTCGCAAGTTTTTTAGCAGCGACGTTGGAAAGACAACACTTGTAACAAGCCTCGTAAAAACTTCAATTCTAATTAATTTAAACACATCGTATTAAAAAGAAAAATAGACTGAAATAAAGCTTGAAACATGCTCTTGTATTCTGACCTATTTGAACACCAATAAATGGAATGAACACATTGTATGTGTTGATTTTCGACACAGTGTAGCTCGAACGCTCGGTCAAGTGCCGCCTGTGGCGCATCGGGATGTGTGACGCGCTTCGTTTTCGTGTGAACGGATGGGTGTATTTGGAATAAAACAATCATCATACCGTCTGTTGCAGACACAAATAAACAACACAGAGTTCAAAATGAAACTGTATTCTTTATTCTTCACAATTTTCATCTGATTCTAAACGCGTTATTCATAGATTCTGCCTGTTGAAAACAAGCATATTTTTCACTCGGCTGAACTTTCCCGTATGCTGAAAGAAGGGCTGCCGGTACCTATTAACAGCCAAAGTGCCTGATTACTAAGGCATAAATGCATCAGCTATGGGTGAGAACAATATGTGTGTGGCCATTATTCAACATCCTACCACACTCCATCTTTGAGAAAAACAAGAATTTGTTATACATAAGTCGCTGACCATTGTTAAAGGTTTGTTGTTGTTTTTTAATATACTTCCTCTTCAACAGAAAAAAATATTCGAGCGAGTTAAGAGAGAAAGCGAGTAAACATACAGTTTATATGATCTGTTTCTGCCTTTTTTTAACCTGGGATGTCTCTCTCTCACCCCCTGTGTGTGTGTTAAATGGCATTACAAAGACTACATACAGTTCAGCTGCAAGTTTTTGGGTGATAATGAGCAGTTTACTTTATGGCACGAGGGGTTTGAAGTGATATGTACTCATTTGCTTAAATTCATTTTCAGATGAAGATTCTTACAGACTGCCAGCAATATATCCCTCGCCTACAGCAAAGCTGAAATGGACATCAGATATGAAAGGTTAGTTTTCTCGTTTTTTATTAGTTATCTCTTGTTTGTTTTTTTTAATTAAAAAAAAGAAAATGGCACTTTCCACCATCAACGATTGCAACAGACTGCTGATGATAAACGTCAACTCTTCTGTAGAATCACCAGCTCACAGTAGACCCATTTAAACACCTAACATGACTCTCAAACCCTCTTATAAGTAGAAACTAGTTAGGGAATGCAGACCTCTGCAAATGCAGCTCATTTTCCACATGTAATGACTGGTGTGAAGTTCAGAGACGTTTTACTTTCTTTACTGAAAAGAGATGGTTTGACAAAGGCTTTACTTTGCATACACGGCCTCCAGCAGCATTTCTAATATATTAAAAGCACTGAACTTATTTGCAACAAACATGTCATCAACTTCAACAGCATACTATCATAAATTTATCAAATATCGGCGGGTATCCAGATCCAAGGGTGTCTCCACTAAAGTTAGAATGACGGAAGTTGCTTGTTTTATATTCATTGCTTCAGTGCTTGTCTTCCTATTTGGAATTTCTGGTTGCCAGATAATTTGGCCGTAGAGTAGATCAGCCTCTTGCCAAAATGGTGTTAAAGGTGGGGTAAATCAGGTGTATGTTTTCTGCAAGAAATATGCTGAAAATGCTTGAAATATACCATTTTCATAGATCACAACATTAAATTTGCTCTGGTCTCGTGGAAACACAAACATGGAATAACTAACTCGACATTGGGGTGTCAGAAATCAGATTTGTTCAGTGTGATAGTGGGCAGCGTGTCTACTATCACAGGTCCACTCCATTTATATTCAATGCATGATTGACAGATTTAGGTGAGATGGCCTTTTTTTTAAAGTTTGTTTAATTATTTGTTTCTTTCCAGAATGCAAGATGTCATATGATTGACTTCCTGCAATAACTACCTTGGGGGGATGATGAAATTCACTCACAAACAATGAGACCATTTTAATAAATGTAAATTGAAAACTGCTTCACTCGCGCACAAATGTCTTTTAGCTTCCCATAAAAACACAGACCTCTCTGACATTACATAAAAGCAACTTCTGTCGTCGTTTAAGGACAGTGTAAAGTGTGACTCATCAGAAAAGAGCACCCTGGACCACTGCTGCTTTGTCTATCCAAGATGATGCCGGGCCCAGTCCAGACGTGTGGCCCGGTGATGTTGTTGATCAAGTGGGGGTTGCACAGCAGCCTGCCTGGATTGAGTGTTCGCTTCATGTAGCCAGGTGGGAATTGTCTGGTCACTGATGTTGAGGTTGGTGGCTGCCTGTAGCTGCATCTTCAGAGTAGTGGCAGTTTTGTTCCTTAAGGATGATGTAACCATCTTCTGGTCTTGTCATTCTTGGTCACCCAAGCCTGTGTGACTCCTGCACACTTCCAGTGTTGTTATAGCTGTCCCTCAGTCTCTGGATGACTGAAAGACTCACTCGTAGTCGCCTGCCAACTTCTCGTAGCGCCACACCCTCCTGAAGCCATTCCACCGCCATCCCACGTTCAGCTCCACTTTGTCGTCGTCTTGTGGGCATGGCTTAAAAGGCCTAGATGCCACACTCTTACATACGCGTCTGAACTGAGTAACTGCTTAAAATATGGTGAGAGAAGGCCTGCCCTGCACATGCACTTCATTTTTCATTCGTGTCGTTACTGCTTGGTCAGCAAAACGCATCCCAAGTGCAGTCATTTTTCCGTGATTTGTGTGTTCCTTTTCGTGCACACTATGGGACGCCAAATGAGGTAACGTTTGCGTTTAACTCAAAATCACATTACGTGGACATCTATTTTGTAGATAGGATCACTTATTGTGGGATGCGTACAACAAATACATTTTTGGTGTTTGAAAATCAACCTAAAAATGTGCAGTGACCCTTGAATTCTTTTGAGTAGTATATATGATGGATATCAGAGTCTAGGTCTGCATGTGAGTGCTGAAGATGACATATAATGGAGCATAATGGATTGAGCACATGTCTACAACTCAACCACACATGTTTCCTATTTTACTCCTTGGTATCGGGCTTCTTCCCACACCCCCATCCCCTGGACATTTCCCTTGGTCACTTTCCCCCTGCTATTTATTTATCCGTGGAACCATTTGCTACTCAGTCTATTTCTTCTTCGGTCATTTGCACCCATTTTCTGGCAGACATTTTCCACGGACATTTACTTACTGAATGTGTGCGTGTGTGTGTGTGTGTGTGTGTGTGTGTGTGTGTGTGTGTGTGTGCATGCACCCTGGACATTTGCTACTCATTGCACCTCCCTGTACACCACACAGGGTGGGGGGGGGGGGGGGGGATGATGGCATGGCCAGAAGACAAATAGCAGGGAGGACTGGTCGGGGGGGGGGGGGGGGGGGGGGGGGAGGGACAGGGTGGCCTAGACCCTTAGACCCATACTCCTAAAATAATTTTGTCTTGTTTGTTATTTGATGTGTTTCAGCAGGTGTGCCTTCCACTTTACTGACAGCTGCTTCTGCTTCAGTGTCAGCTACTGCCACGTCACCATCAGCTGCTTCAGTGTCAGCTCCTGCCACGTCACCAACAGCTGTTTCTGCTTCAGTGTCAGCTACTGCCACGTCACCAACAGCTGTTTCTGCTTCAGTGTCAGCTACTGCCACGTCACCAACAGCTGTTTATGCTTCAGTGTCAGCTACTGCCACGTCACCATCAGCTGCTTCAGTGTCAGCTACTGCCACGTCACCAACAGCTGTTTCTGCTTCAGTATCAGCTACTGCCACGTCACCAACAGCTGTTTCTGCTTCAGTGTCAGCTACTGCCATGTCACCATCAGCTGCTTCAGTGTCAGCTACTGCCACGTCACCATCAGCTGCTACTGCTTCAGTCTCAGCTACTTCCAATTTAGCAGCATCATCTTGTAGATCAGGAAAACCCAAAAGACCCTGTCTGTATTGTGGGTCTTTTGAGAGTAATCTCAAAAGACATCTGAAAAGAAAGCATTCTGACAAAGAACAAGTTCAAGCAGCTTTAAAGCTACCTCCTCGTCAGCAAGCAAAAGCCTTTGATTCAATCAGAAAAGCTGGCATTCTGAACAGAAATAAAGAACTTTTGGGACAGGGCATTAGCCCTGAACAGTTGATCAGGGAGAGACGTCAAGGCAATAGTAAAGTTGTGCTTTGTGGAGGCTGTAATGGCTTCTTCAGTAAGAAACTTATCAGAAAGCACAAACAGAAGCATTGTTTGAGGAATGAAAGCCTGCAGGCAGAAACCATTGACATTTGCGAACCTGTTAATGAAGCTGTTCCTGAAGACTTTCGAAAAGAAATATTGAAACACTTCAGGGACAATGAAGTTGGCAATCTTTGTCGTACAGACATGGCCATTCTCCTCCTTGGACGGAAGCTCTGGGCCAAATCTGGCCGAAAGGAAAGACAAAGCATAATGGGCGAAATGCGGCTGATGGGGAAATTGCTTCTGGAAGTTCGAAATGCCAGTGATTTAAAATCCCTTACAGGTGAAGAACTACTGAACAGAAAGTATTACGATTTGCTGGAACAAGCCATTGAAAGGCTGGTGAGAAAAGAAAATGGGATGGGACAGAAATCAGCCTTGAAATTGTCTGTAGGTTACATGTTGAAAAGACTGATTAAAATGATGAAAGGCCACTACATACAACTGAATGAAATAGCAAAGTCTGTCGAAGTGGACTGCTTCTCAGCTGTTCTTGACAACAACTGGGAGTTTTTGTTTTTCAGTGCAGAACTTGAATGTGAGAGGCGAAGAAACTCACTCCGTAAACCCAGAGAGATGCCGCTTGAAAAGGACATATGCATTGTTAGAAAGTACATACTGGAGAGAATGAAAGCTATGCTAGAAGATGAATATAGAATGTATGACAATCATGACTTTGTAGAGTTGCGAAACTTGATTGTGTCAAGACTAACAATGTTCAGTGCAAGGCGTGGTGGTGAACCAGCCCGATTGACTTTGACTGAATGGCAAGAAGCAGAAGAAGACCATTGGATTGACCCTGAAATGGTTGCAAATGTTCAGGATCCTCTCGAACAAGTTCTTATCAAAGAGAATAAGTTAGCGTACCAGGCAGGGAAAGGAAGCCGCAAACTCGTGCCTGTTTTGATTCCTAAAGACACAATTGAAGCAGTGAGAAAGCTGGTCTCCGAAAGATCAAATGCAAGCATTGAGAATGATAATCCTTATTTGTTTCCCAACACTGGAGGTTCCAAGGATCACGCATCAGGCTACAACAGCATCAAAGCCATTTTGGCTTCTCTTGAAGGTCAGTTGGAAAGGCCGAGTTTACTCATAGCAGACAAGTTTCGTCATAGAGCATCAACAATTTTTGCTCTTCAAGATCTGCCCGAGGAACAGAGGGACATTTTTTACAGACACATGGGACATTCCAGTGAGATGAATAGAAATGTCTACCAGTCTCCCACTTGCCATTATGGAAATGACAAGAGTTGGGGGGTTCTTGTTTCAGATTGACCAAAATGGAAAAAGCATTCCTAATTCCTCTGAATGCTCAACATCTCGGGTGAAAAATGATGTTCACCCCCCTTCACTCTCTCACACAGCAACGCAAGAATGTGAAATGGCAGGAATATCAAATGACACTGCACCAGACATTCCACGTGAAGCCACAAGATTCAGTTCCACACCTGAACCAACCACAGCAAAACCTAAAGCTGTGCGAAGGGGTTACTATCAGTGGAACTCTGATGCAACTGAAATTGTGTGTTCACACTTTGAGAGATTTATAAGGGCAGAAGGGACAGGCTCAAAAGGCTGTCTGCCAAGCAGACAGGCCATTGTTGAGTTTTTGACTTTGAGGGGTGGAAACATTTTTGCAGGCAAGGACTTAGATGAACAGAAGAAAATAGCTCTTGTGAAAACTAAAGTTTTCAATGAAAGAAAAAAATTACAGGAAGGCTTGGCAGCTGTGTTTGAAACTGTTTAAAGTGACGCTTCAAAACTTTTGAAAACATTCAGTCTATGACATTAATTGGGAGTGTGGAATTGGATGGAATATACAATGCATCCTTCAGCCGAATGTATGGTCCAACACCGAATTGAACATATTTTGTAGCCCTCAGCCGAAGTTGCGTTGCAGCCTACGGCAGAATGACATTGCTGTCTTGCACCAAAAATACATTGCAGCCCTTGGCCGAATAGGCATTGTAGTCCTTGGCCATATTATAAGGCAGCCTTGGACTGAAAGTACACTGCAGTCCTCAGCAAAAAAATTACTTTGCAACTCTGGGCGGAATATATACATTCATTTGTGGGCTACACTCTAGATTTGTTCATACGTTGTATTGTATATTCGGCCCAAGGCTGCTCGTTCATTTTTTAACTCAATGCTGCAATTTCATTTTTCGGTCCAAGGCTGCAATGTGAGGTTGGTGGCTGCCTGTAGCTGCATCTGTAGCTGTAGTCATGGGTTGAACTGTAATTTCAGTCAAAGGCTGCAATGCAGATTTGATCGTAAGTTGCATTGCAGTTCATAGGTATTATGAAATGTGTAAAGTTCAACAACTCCTTTCATTTAATGTCCACCTTCATCATTTTGAAGGTTCTGACATTTTGGGGGGTCTCCGGTAGCAGTCTCAGTGGAAATATGCTGCCCAGAAGATCAGCTATACAGTGTTGACAGTGGGGTTGGGCAGAAGGGGGAGAAAGGGGATGGAGTAGGGTGGGGTGGGGAGGGGGAGCAGTGGACACGGCCATGCTTAGGGGGAGACGGGAAATGGGCAGGGGAAGGGGCAGGTGGGAGAGGGAGGGGGAAACGGCATTAGATCCAGGATTTGAAGCTTTCCACTGAGGATGATGTTATGGCCTCGGATGGAAGGCAATTCCATTTGTTTATGGTCCGTGGGAAGAAGGAATATTTCCTGTAGTTGGTCTTACAGGAAGGAAGGTGATAGGATGACTGGTGGGATTGTCGTGTAGGCCTTGTGGGGGGGGGGGGGGGGGGGGGGGGTTGGTCTGTAAGGGGTGTTGATGGTAACCTCTCCATGGTGGTACTTGAAGAGGGTTACAAGTCTCGCTGTGCGCCTCCTGTCTGGGAGAGGGGTCCAGTGCAGCTGCCTAATCATGTCTTCCTCGCTGGATGTTTGGCGATGCCTATTGACCACCCAGCGGGCAGCTCGACGCTGCACCTTTTCCACTCTGCCGATGTCTTTGGCAGTGTAGGGGTCCCAGACAGGTGTCGCATACTCCAGTATGGGCCGTACCAACGCTTTGTAGGCCTTTTCTTTGATACTAACTGACCCAACCTTTAGATTTTGTCGAAGGACGCCAAGAGTCTTGCTGGCTTTGTTGGTCATATTATTTATGTGAGTGTCCCAACTAAGATCACTGGAGATGGCAACTCCCAGGTACTTAGACTCCTTAGCTGTTTCGAGGTTTTGACCATGCAGTTGGTAAGTGTCAGTTCGCTGTTGTCTCTTCCTTGTGACATGAAGAGTCTGACATTTCTCAGGGTGGAACGCCATCTTCCATCTTGTTTCCAAGCTTGCCATTCTGTTGAGGTCTTGCTGAAGGTTCTCATGATCGCTAGGGGAGCAGAGTGTGTTGTCTGCAAAAAGGTGAGTGGCCGAGGATAGTTGCTTGGGGAGATCGTTAATGTAGAGGAGGAATAGGGCAGGTCCCAGGACTGAGCTCTGGGGAACTCCAGACTCCACAGAAATGACACCTGATATGGCACCATCCACAACCACCTTTTGCTGCCAGCCAGCCGGGAAGTTCTGGATCCAGGTGTTGATCGGATAGGGTTTATCTGTTGCTAAGTTTGGTTAAAAAAACAAACAAAAAAACCTGTTAAGATTTATCTGTTTCTAAGTTTGCTAGAAAAGAATCTGTTGCATGATGTTTTTCGTTTGATGTTTATTTCTTTTTTCCTTGATTAGTGACAAGTTTTGCATTACAATTTGATTGTTTCTGTTTCTAAATAAAACACTTTAGTGTCCAGATATTTTATGGCTTCAGTGTCTGGGTAAATGTAGTCAAACCTATATATTTCTTTGTTTATTTTGTGCCTCTTTATGTTTACCTCCGACTGTGTGAACTTTCCTTCTCTGTCTTAAAATACTCAGGCATATATGTAGTATGTACATCTATGACCTTAATTGTGTAAGTGGAATTGGGCAGATACAGTGGTACCCCCTTATAAGAACTTAAAAAATCACCCAAAATTAGATCTTACAAGGGAGGGTCTTATAAAAGGGGTAATTTTAATACATACAAGGAAGAGCAATGTTTCGGAGAAGTAGGTCATGTGGGAGAGTCTAATAATGGGAGGTCTTATAAGGGCGGTACCACTGTATAGTGCAGCTTTGGACATAAAATACATTGTAGCCCTCAGCCAAATTACACTGCATTCTTGGACCGAAAATACATTGCAGCCTTTGGCTGAATTTGCATGCCAATCCTTGACCCGAATTACAATGCATCCTTGAACTGAAAATTCATTACAACCCTCAGCCAAAAAATTACTTTGCAACCGTGGGCGAATATACATTCAATCGTGGGCTATGTTGTAAATTTGGACATAGGTTTTCAAATTCAGCCCAGGCTGCAAAGTTATTTTCAAATTCCAGGTTGCAATTTCAGTTTTCGGCCCGAGGCTGACTGCATTGTTCTTTCAGCCATCGGTTACACAGTAGGTTCGGTCTCATGCTGCATTGCAGATTTGGTTGTCGGTTGCATTTCAGGTTTGGTCATAGGCTGTAATGCCATTTTTAAGCCGAAGGCTGTGATGCATTGGACGCCATATTTTTCACCCCAAGGCTGCATGGGAGATATGGCTCAAATCCTATTATGCCCTTATACTTGAACAGCATTCATTATTTACAATGCACTTACGCCCCAACTTTGAAAATTATAACTTATACTGACCAGCAAAAGAAATGCAAAAACCATGGTTTTGCAAATTCTGACCTGAGTAAAAAGCAGAGGTATGTTTGGTCTTGTTACTTACAGAGCAACGTACTTACAGAGAAATGTGTAAGAGTGGCAAAAGTGGATTTTCATGGGGACATTCTTTTTAAACGCTGTCTTGAAGACTCCAAGAATCATTCCACCAGCTGAAACCTTGAACACCATGGTACAAGTGCTCCAGCTGAGAACTTAATGTGTGTAACAGTTTTTAATTTTCTTTCCTTATCATTACCACATGGGTATCGACATTCCGGCTTAGGGTTATAGCAATGTTCAATTTCCATTCAATACTAACATAGATCAGAAGTTTTCCTTTCTTTAAAACTAAAAAAGTTTGATTTTAGCATTTGTTTTGTTGATGGGTTTTGCATTTGTTTTGTTGATGGGTATAGAAAAAATATGGTGACACAAAAATTGCCACATTTAAAGGTTAGACATAAAAATAAAACTCATAAACAAAACTTCATTTAGCTATGTCTCACAGAGTCTGTGATTTTCACCTTCATATTGATCAGTACCCAATATTCATAATGGCTATGGTTTAATTCAGTCACACACAAAATTTAAAGATCACAATGGAAAGGCATCCCAATATATTACGGCATAAAAATATTGCCAGTTTCCAAGGTGAAGGTCATGGGTGCTGTGGTTTCCTGCTTGGGTCTAACTTGGCACTTCCATATATCCACAAAATTTCACACAAATCTATGACACAGATTTTGAAACATGGTCCTATTATTACTTTAAAAAAACAAAAACAAAAAACGCATACACACAAACAAGCACTCCCAAAAAAAGCCAAAAAGAGGTTATGTCTAAATTGCTCAATTCCTATACAAAGTATGAAGAGACGCACAGGAACGTTTTTAAAAAAAATTTTTCTGATGAGTTTTTATTCATGAAAGTGGGATAAACTATTATTTTACACTCTTATGTTGTCGATAGTGTCTTGGATTGTTTCCATATGTACTAGTGGCTTTGCCCCACTCGCTTCACTTCGCAACAGCTGTTCCCTGTGGCGGCTATTCCCCATGGTACCTAACTATTCCCTGCAGTGGTGAAAACATGAATGTAAATACCCCGACCATTTTCAAGGTCTACTTATGTCCTTGACCTGACCTTGACATTGCTCAGTACCCCATGTTTAGAACTACCAAACATCAGTTTACATACATACAAGTAGTGTGGGAGATACGACCCCCAAACGAAATTTAGGTTTTCAAGGTCATAATTGTCAAGGTTAGCACCATCACAAGTTTTGTATGGGAGTATCTGTGTAGCATGGTACACTAACACACAAAAATTTAAGCAAATTTGTCAACTGATTCAGGAGATTTAGGGCCAAAAGGAATTTACATACCCCTACCACTTCCAGTGTCTACCAATGACCTTGTTTGATATCCAATATTCAGAACTATCAAGTGTCAATGCATATACATACCATTGTTTGAGTCTGTAAGCCCAGTAGTGTGGCAGCTATGGCCCGAAAACGAAACTGCGACCTTCCAGGTCATACGTCAAGGTCAAGGTCAGATTGGTCGCCACTTTTGTATGGGACTATCAGTGTACCAGGATTCACCACCACAGCAAATTTGAAGCAATTCTGTTGACTGGTTCTTGAATTATTGGGCGAAAACATGAACTTTGAGACCCCTACCACGATCAGGGTCAACTGATGACATTGATCTTGACCATGACCGTGCTCAGTATCCCATGGTCAAAATTTTCAAATATCAGTGTACATACATACCAAGTTTGAAGTTTGTAAGTCCAATAGTGAGGCAGAAATCGGCCCAAAGCAAAATTGATGTTTTCAAGGTCATTGGTCAAGGTCAGCACGGTCACTGTTTTCATATGGGACCATCAGTGTATTCTGATACACCACCACAACAAATTTGAAGCAAATCCGTATACTTGGTAGGGAGTTATGGGCAGACCTGGCAACATTTTTTTGCTTGTTTCAGATTACCATTTCTATTAATATTTCTTATGAAAGTATGATAGAAACTGTCAAAATATGGGCAAAACTACATAAAATATCAACTTATCTTCTAGGTAGGGGCTAAAATGTTGCTGAATCAGCAAAAAATAGCAGTTCACAAAAAGGCATTTCACAGACATGACTTCATCAATCATTATGCTGTATTTTTAGTTTCAATATAGAGACCCAGATCTTAAATTATGTGCATGCATATTATCATTGTAAGATTTTGTGGGTAAATTTGGGCCAATTTATGAAAATGTCCCAAAATTTATGGGGGGTACCTAGATGTAATGAAATGAAAATGCGTTTCTACACCTTTTAGCTCTGTGTCCATGCACAGAAATAATGCACAAACATTGTAGAAAAGTTCTGCAAAATTTGTAAAGTACTACGTTGTCTACAAACTATAGGCGCGTTCTGTAGTAACATTTTGCAGCTGTACTGATACAGAATGAGTCCAGCATGTTTTTACTGTAGTAATGTGTTACATTACTACTCCGTACTAATGTGCTACATTACTACTTCCTACTAATCTGCTACCACCCCACCCCAACCCCACCCCCTCACCCCCTCCAGTTTTAGCTGCACTAGCATCTGGCGGCGGGCTAGATGGTGGGCATGCCTTGCTTCCTTTACACGGGCCTCTGAAGGTTCTTCAGCTCTATTTACTCTCTTCATGTCCTGCTGCTGCACGTAGAGAGCCTGCTTTGCTGTTATCTGAAGACCAAGGCTTTTAACACCACTGAAGATATGAGATAATGATGCGTTGACCGACTACTGACTGGATCGTCCTGGCAATGCGCACTTGGACAGGGACATCAACTTGGACCTTACATCTACACCGGCCATCCACATTATACTTTCTTTTGGCAGTTTTGGCTTGTGCAGTTTAGACACAGTACAAAATAATTTAAACCATAACATTACACACAGTCAGGCAGGTGTGCGTATATGCTTACATGCATGGATGCACTCACTCACACACACAGCGAATAGACAAATGTAAACACACCCACCCATACATCTGAACACTAACACATATTACGCAAACACACTCTCTCTATCACACACATACACAAACACACACACTCTCTCTCCCCCTCTCTTTCACACACACACACACACACACACACACACACACACACACACACCACATAGCCCACATCTCTTCTTCTTCATCTTTGATGCCAAACTTTATAATTTTCAATATGATGAGAACAGGCACACAGACACACAGTTGCAAATGAAGAAGAAGGGTTAAAGCTGAGAAAGAAAACATCTGAAGGAAAAAAATGACTTGCTCAGTTACTGCCATTGCTTTCGGCCCAAGACTGAAATTGGAAGAGGTAGGCGTACTGTGTGTGAAAGCGAAAGCAGCTTCAGCTTGGGCCTGCGATGGTTTTGATGCTTATCAATATTTCTGCCATTTATTCCAACAGCCTCAGTTATTACTAGGTTCATGTGTACCTGTCACCAGGGTGAAACGGTGCAATATCTTTTTTGAGAAAGTTTTTTTTTTTTTTTTTGCCGATCAGTGAGTATCCTCCAAAGCAGGTGAGCTTACAAAGGCCTACATCAAGTGTGAGCACCATGCTCGAGAACCTGGGCTGGGAATCGCTGGAGTGCAGAAGGCAGAGGACCAGGCTCTCCACGCTATACAAAATCAGCACTGACGCTGTGCACTGCCCAAATGTGCAAGCTAAGCTGGCGCCGCTTCCATCCCAATAAAGGCGTGGACACCACCTGCAGTTCCAGCGAATCCAGTGCCGCACGAACTATAGGGCAAACTCATTCCTCCAAAGGACCATCAGGGAATGGAATGAACTGCAGCAAGACTCCATCGCAGCCTTCACCGCTGACGTACGTGCCGCGTCAGAGGCCCAGGCTGGAGTCCAGTAACTCGCTAGTCAACCCCCCCCCCCGATTCCCCTCCCCCTTTTTTCCTCTCCCTCAACCCTGTTTTCAACCACCAGCACTGCCAACCGGAATTATTGTTTACACCATCGGAACCCCTCATTTTCAGTCCTTTTTTTTTCAAAAGATGCCAGAATGGTCAGCTCTTTGACCGTGGGCCCTCAAGAGAAGAAGAAGGAGACGACGTTGATACAGTGGATTCAGAAGTCAATTTGACTTTGTCTGCTGCTGCCAAAGCAATTACTGAGAGCTCTGTTCCTTTTGACAAATTTACAGACATTTCTAAAGATGGTGGGATACTGGACTCTGCCAATCAGAATCATGGATTCAATCTCGTGACAGCTCAGACCCAATCACAAGCCTGCTTTCTGTTTTTAGGACACCAGGCGAACACACACACACACACACACACACTCGCACCACGAACGGATTTTATTATAAAGGCATAGATATATTTTGTGCAACACACACAATAGTCAGAAATCTTTCTATGGTCAGTATTTATGCATTTATTGACTAGTTTACATATATGTATAATATGGTCACCTTTAAACCCGTTTCTATGACGGACGCCTTAAGATTCACTTTATGCTAAAAAATTTGCTGGTCGTCCTAAGACCCAACAAACACTAAGAAAACCTTAGGGCAACCAGGTAAAAATGTATATCTGTTATTTTTTATCTTTTCACATTTATTTCTTCACAACTTCAGAGTTCAAAGTATACAGTACATGATGAGCTAATTTGATTTAGTATCATTTAAAAATTAACAGATATAGATGTGGTAACCTTAACAGCCCCTTTTACAGTGGTTGCCATATACTTATATATATATATATATATATATAATGCTTCTCAAATTGAGCCTTCAGCAAGCTTATAGTCTCCAAGGGGGAGACAATCTCCAATAGGGAGGAAACTCACTAACATATAACTCCTGGTCAGATACCGGTATTTCGAGACCTGATTGTTTCTCCTCAGTGACCGCGGAAAGTGGTAACTTGACTCCTCTGCCTTTTTGGTTTTAAGAAAAATGCTTGGAGACTATAAGCTTGCTGAAGGCTCAATTTGAGAAGCATTTATTATTCCCCATTCACCCACTCAAGCACATACTGTTAGTTAGACAGAATTATCTACCACTGCAGATATGAATGCTTATCTCCCCCTATTTTTTCAATCTAAGACATAGGAGCAAGCTTGGTTTATAACTGAATATTTCTTGCAGTCATTGCAACACCAAGCTACTCTGTAAGTTGCTGGAATGGTGCTCGGTTACTTATCCTTGGAATTTATTAGTTTATGTTTATATATATGAAATGCACGTGACTGTTTCTCAACTCTTTTCCTCAACATCTTTGTAAGTTGAAAGAAAATGCATGCCTACCTTTCAACCACAGCTTGCTTCCATTCCCATGCAAACTGAACGATCACAACTGCAGTCCACTCCACACTGTCACAGCTCGTGCATGCCCAGTCCTCTAACTACAGCGCTGAAACGGACACCAAGCTTTAAAAGTCTGGCGTATAATTTGAAAGAAATCAGTTTGTTCTTACTATACACAGTTTCAAGAGCTTATTGCAGTGCATCAGCCGCAGCGCAGTCTTTGCTCAGCAAATCAGTTTCACTTGCAAATTCCAAGTGTGAGTGATGGAAACACCACCAATAAGAAGACACTTGGGTGTTCGTTCTTTCTCCAATATGAAACCTACTATGGAATCCACTACCATTTGCCCTGAAAAACAGCAAGTCTGCTTGTCGTTCAAAATTTAAAAGGCCCTGAAGACCCACCTGTTCACACAATCTGCGTAAATTTGAAATGTGAACATAAATAGAACTGGACAGTTTTTCTTCATAACACTCAGTCTGATGGGTGAAATATGAGTCTCTATTCAGATGCAAGGAGGTCTGTCATTTTAAGTGTCATCTTTGTGCGGAACTTCTTTGCAAAGGCATCCACAACGTTGTGAATATTTACTGGGCGCTGCCTATGGATCCGCATCAGTGCTAACCTGTTCAACCGGTCCTGGCCTGTGGTGGAGCGTAGGCAAGTCTTCATTGTTTTGATCACGCAGCATTTGCCGTTGGCATGTCGGATGTCGATGGTGACACTCATGCAAGAGCTGTGGCAAGATCAGACGCTTGCAAGTACCAGACATGAAATGTTACATCAGCAGTTTTCCGCAGCCCTTTTATACACAAGGTCACCTCTGCGATCTCGTGGTAGGCTGATGCGATGTCATTTGACTTCTTCTGCAGCCGCACCGTTGGTCCTTTTATGTAGGACAGGCCGTTTCGGGCGGTCACAAACGAGATGATGAAGCTGCTGCTTTTCAGAGTGTGTAGCAGTCCAGCAGCACGCGTCACAGTGTCGGCATCCCATATGTCTGTCCCCTCCCCCACCATCTGCCCGAGGCAATCGCATGTTGGGTGATACAAGTCGGCGAATGTGTCCAGAGCCATAAGCCGCTCGACCCACCTGGTTCTGCAGAGGTCAACTAGTTTAGTTCTTTGGGCATGGCGTTGTGAATCACCTCTTCAAACTTGCGTTGCCGCTTTGGTGATGATGAAAAGAAGAGGGAGGCCTCGTTCAAACCACTGAACATAGTCATTATTTGCGGAATGCTGCAGGCTTTCAGTACGCAGAGGTTTAGACAATGGCTGGCACAATGCACGTATAATTCTTTCTCATTTGCTTGGCGTATACGTGCTTGTACTCCCTGAAATTTACCGGCCATGTTAGCCGCACTGTTGTAGCCTTGGCCTCTCAGAAACTTTACATCCAGACCCAATTCCTTGCAGACACATGAGGATATTGTTGGCCAGGGTCTCTCCAGTGATATTGTAGCAAGCAATGAACCTCAAGAATTCTTCTCTGATGTTGTCACTGGAATCCACGAATCGTAGTACAATAGACAACTGTTCCCAATTGCTGAAGTCGGTTACTTCGTCAGCCAAGACACTGAAGTATTTCGCTTCCCGAATTTCAAGAAGACCGGCCCTTATATGTTCTTCAATGATGTTTATAATCCGGTGTTGGGTTGTCTTTGACACGTACGTGGCACCTGGATCACACGATGTCAGGTGCTCTTTGAGCACCTGGTCTCCTGCGTCTATCCGGAACTGGAGTAGGGCGTTGAAATTGCTTCTGTTATTGTCCTTCAAGACGCCATCATCTCTTGTTCATCGCAACGCAAATCCCTGGCGCCCACACAGCAAAACTGTTTCAGTGATACTTGTGAGGACTTTGCGATTGAATGTGACGCGTTCAGCAGACTGTGCACTCAGCATGTTGTCCACTCCTGTTTCTGGTTTTCTCATTGTTTGCAGAAAATGCTCACTTTTTGTCATTGCATCTTGATGGTACATTCCTGCAGAATGTTCTTTGAACTTGTCAAGGGCTTTCTTCCAATTGCTGAATGGAGACGTCACCAACTGTCCAAGTGAAGTGCCTTCTGAACCAGCAAAAAACGCGCAGTGCCTACAGTACAAGTCATTTTCGGAAGAAGAATACGCCAGCCAAGGGTATGTTTTCAACCACTTGCCTTGACATCGTCTTACCTGATGTGTTGATTTCGTGAAAGGAAACTGGTAGTCTTCTGGTGGGGTCCAATGCTCTGTGATGAGACAGTACAGATCCTCACCCTCCAGTGAACACTTCCTGTTCACAAACTTTCCAATGTCAGGTCTTGTGCCATGAAGTGAGCTGAGCTTGGTTTCTGAACAGAGACAAAAACCACACAAAGTAATAAGACATAGGGCGGTATTCACGTGGAAGTTATGCCCAAAGTAGCCTAAGACGGGGTTCGGTATTAGTGCTAGAATAGCCTTGTGAACCATGTTCAAGAATAAAAACACACTCAGCAGTGTTTGTGAGACGGTTGTGAATCTGTCCTAACTCTTCAACACGATTAACAACGCTTTTTAGCGCTAATACCGAACCACGTGTTAGGGTACATCGAGCATAACTTTGACATGAACAGCACCGAATATGTTTACACTACTTCTACAGACATAATCCACCAAGGGTCATATCTACCAAGTTTTAATCGACCCAGAAACACTAAGTGTCTGGATACAGTGTGCTATATAAATGTACATCAATGCAATCAATACAATACCTTTGAATTCATCAGGGAAGTTGTTCGAGCTTCCTGTTTCTTCTTGCTGTGTCAAAGAGCTTCCTAGTTCTTTCTGTGGTGCCATGATATTGTTGTCTCCCTTTCGATCACTATCAAGACCTATTCAAAACAAACATGATGCATTCGAAACCAAGCATTCCCTTAGCATTATCAGGAATTTCAGTATATTTCAGTTTATGCACTCAAGGGATGCTTGTTGACAAAAAAATGAATCTGCGAGTAGTTGCTTTTTATCTTTTTATGTTAGCATGTCACAAATCTAATAAAAGAACACTGCTTACAAACAGTTGCAGCGTATCAGGTTACCTCCCTTGCACCATAGGAAAATCACAGTGCCGACTGTAGCTTTTAGAGTTCTTTAAAGTGAAATACCATTGTACCAATCAATGTCCCAGGGCATCACATAAGTGGAAAAGGAATGGTTGAATTTAGTGCTGCACAGGACACACGAATGAAAAAATAGATATGGTCTCACCAGGTTCTGAAGAATGGGAGTATCCAGCTGCAGTAGGCTGGTCAGTCACAGATGCACCTGTCTCACTCTGCATTGACACTGTGTTGGTGGTCGAGTCTGTCAGTATGACTGGAATCTCATATCCTCTAAACAAAATGCAATTAATTAACACATGGATGAAGTCAGTGTTCAAATGGAAACGAAGAAAACACATTGGATAATTGAACGATTTCATTGCCCCCCCCCCCCCCCCCCCCCTCCTCCCCATCCCGCCCCAAGAAAATATGGTCTCACCAGGTTCTGAAAAATGGGAGTCTCCAGCTGCAGTAGGCTTTTAAACACATTAGATACATGAACAATTTCATCAGCCTTACCCTTACCACCTCCCCCCAAAAATATGGTCTCACCAGGTTCTGAAGAATGGGAGTCTCCAGCTGCAGTAGGCTTGTCAGTCACAGATGCATCTGTCTCACCCTGCATTGACATTGTGTCGGCGGTCGAGTCTATCTGTATGACTGGAATCTGAGATCCTAACAAGAATTTTAACATGGATGAAGTCAGTGTTCGACAGGAAACTAACAAAACACAACTAATTTTATGCTTTTCTGGGGGAAATGTTGTTTATCTTCAGTCCAATTGCTCCTCACTGAAACGTCCCCCCCCCCCCACACACCCCCCCCCCCCTCCCCTTCACCATCCCAACAAGCTTTCATGAACTGGAGCAGCAAGTATCGTCTTTGGCCCACGTGCGTCACCCCGTTCCGGGTGAAGTGCAAAATTCTGAAATATCTCGTTCTCAGTAGTCGCAGCCAGTTGCAGTTTCCAGAATGTTAAACCTCGATTACCCCTGCAGCGCTTGAAGTTGATAATAGCCTAATAATTAATTCACAATAACTTGCTTTTGATCAGCCAGTTTTGATGTGGAATCTTTTGGGGTGTAATGTTCGGCCGTGATGTGTCACGACGACGCGTCCTAGCACTGAGCAAAATCGATCGTCTGCTTTTTTAGTTGTGGGGTCTAAATCTGCTCATGTGCCAAACGTGAAACGCCAAGAATCTCCACAACTGACAATCACATACCCATTTAATTATGATATATCTGGTTATTGATTATCAATAATTAAGATACTCCTTATCTGGCGTTTTCCAAAACTGCTGGAGTCTCTTTGTTCCTGCGGCATCAGCAGGCCTCAGGGTGTTCTTTTCGGCATTTTGAAAAGTGAGCGCGTGGACAAGAAGATCGATCACGTAACTTGTCAGTGACTTTTTATGCAATAGGAAGGAAAGAGCCAATAAAATGTAGGACAGTGAAATAAACAAACCAACACAGTCAAATTTGGAGAAAAAAAATTATTCATGAATGTGTTGTCTTTCAATGGGTAGGCTAGAGGGCCGGCTAGAGGTGCCGTGAAGTGGGTTCCCACTTGGGATATATATATTTTTTTTTTGGGGGGGGGGGGGGAGGGAGGGGGCTGCAGCCCCAAAGCCCCCCCCCCCCCTCTCCGATCCGGCCCTGAAACATAAAATTAAAACTCAAAACAGAAAATGTTACATACCCAAAACACAAAACAAAAAAACGCAAAACGCCAAATCGTAAAAACGAAAAAGCAAAACACAAAACGAAAAGAAAAAAAAGAGAAAAAATAAAACGCAAAACTCAAAACACAAACTGCAAGACTCAAAACGTAAAACTCCAAATGCAAAGCAGGAAACACAAAACAAACTCAAAGTACAAAACACAAAACTCAAAATACAAAACCCAAAATGCAAAACAAAAAACGCAAATCTTAAATAAATGTTAGCGAACCGCCCAGAGAACGTGGACAAACGAGTCACAAGACGAAACACAACTAGTTTCGACCTCTTAGGTCTTCATCAGGTGAGACATTAACGAATAAAACAATGAAAATTCACTTAGCTTTGATCGCTTCAGATCACTTGGTAGGGTTCAGCGCAAGGAAGGGGTGTAATGTTCGGCCGTGATGTGTCACTCCAGCAGTTTTGGAAAACGCCAGATAAGGAGTATCTTAATTATTGATAATCAATAACCAGATATATCATAATTAAATGGGTATGTGATTGTCAGTTGTGGAGATTCTTGGCGTTTCACGTTTGGCACACACTTCCTTGCGCTGAACCCTACCAAGTGATCTGAAGCGATAAAAGCTAAGTGAATTTTCATTGTTTTATTCGTTAATGTCTCACCTGATGAAGACCTAAGAGGTCGAAACTAGTTGTGTTTCGTCTTGTGACTCGTTTGTCCACGTTCTCTGGGCGGTTCGCTAACATTTATTTAAGATTTGTTTAGATTTCCGCCTGCAGTCCTCTCGCTTTGCAACTAAAAAACGCAAAACAAAAAACTCTAAACGCAAAATTGCAAGACGCAAGACAAAACATTTAAAAAAAAAAAAAAAATTAATGATTGACCAACAAATCGGTACAAGGGAAGGAATTCATGTGTTTATCCTCATGAGCGCTCACGAGTTCTCTGCAAGTAGGATCCGGAAGAGGTGGTTAATTGAAATCGAGGTTAGGCCTATAAGCCATATAACTTCCGTCTCGCGATGAAGAAGAAAAGAAGTGCAGTAAAGTAGAAGAAAACACATTGCAAAAGACTGAGCTCTTGAAACATTGTTCTTCTCTTTGTTAACACTACGTGTTTTTTCTCACGTAATTTGGACTCATCAACATATCGTTTGGCATGTCTTGTCGCAGGTAGGTTTTGGATTAGGGTGAAGTGCTGTAGCAGACGAATTTGTTCTGCCAGACTTTCCGGTTACTCACCCTGTTCACTGGTTTCTTTAATCCCAAGCATTACTATTCAAAGTTTCTGCTTTAGTTGTTTTATTTGAAGTCTGACTTAGATTACAGCTAAATAACAATCGGCTTATCAAGAAGATTGTATGTCTGTTGAAGTTCGTGTGACGGTTGAGTGATTCAAGCACTGGTCCAGTTATCTAAATCTAGAACAGACTGAGTGATACAGACAGACATAACGGCGAAAAGATTGCCGCCGATTACAAAGATATAAACAGCCATTTTAACATTTACTCTCTCTCTCTCTCTCTCTCTGTTCGATTCTGAATCAGACCCCCCACCCTCTCTCAGTCCCTGTTTCCCCCTCCCCCCCCCCTCTCTCTCTCTCTCTCAGTCTTGAGCTCTCAACTGTCTGTCTGTCTGCCCCCCCCCCCCCCCCCCCCCCCGTCTCTATCAATGTCTCTGTTTTTGTCTGTTCTGTCGCTCTGTCTGTCTCTCACTCTCTCTGTAATGACAGGTTGAATAGCATTAACTTCAGATGGTGTCTTATTTATTTATTACAAAAAAGCATTGGGTGTGATGGACCATAATCATCTTAAGAAGCTAAGTATATTTGGAAATGAAATGAGGCAGGGAACAGTAAACGATAAACAGTAAACAAGTTGGGTATTTTTTGCTCCCATAAGAAAACCTAACACAGAGTAACTTTTATTCAAGACTGGCACAGCCTTTTAAACTTGAATAAAGTCAGACAAATACATAGACAAACAATCTAATAGTGGGGGAAAAAACAAGCGCCGGCCAACAACTGAACTATCTTCATAGTAATGACTTGGCAAAGATTTGGACTTAAGGAGGGAGGGGGGGTGGGGGGGTGGGGGGGGGGGGGGAATTTGATGATGGAGAAACTGGGAACATGAAATTAAGAAAACATGTTACAGATATGAAAACTCTTCACTAGCTGCATAGGGGAACCATCGCAATCCCTTTTGAAGGCAGATATATTTGTATTGCCTGCTCCGATACAAATATATCTGCCATCAAAAGGGATTGCGATGGTTCCCTTATGCAGCTAGTGAAGAGTTTTCATATCTGTAACATGTTTTCTTAATTTCATGTTCCCAGTTTCTCCATCATCAAATTTCCCACCACCCCCCCACCCCCCCACCCCCCCTCCCTCCTTAAGTCCAAATCTTTGCCAAGTCATTACTATGAAGATAGTTCAGTTGTTGGCCTGCGCTTGTTTTTTCCCCCACTATTAGATTGTTCGTCTATGTATTTGTCTGACTTTATTCAAGTTTAAAAGGCTGTGCCAGTCTTGAATAAAAGTTACACTGTGTTAGGTTTTCTTATGGGAGCAAAAAATACCCAACTTGTTTACTGTTTTTATTTGGTTTGTCCACAAGTAATCGTAAACTTATTCACTTCTATCTAATGAATAGCCAAAAGTATGTAACAATGAATGCAACTGTCTCCACATGTAAAACCCTTCATTATATGGCATCCCACAAGGCTCTCATCTGGGTCCTTTACTGTTTACAATTTACAGTAAAGAACAGAATTAAGAGCTAATAGGCTAGTTGAGTTGCAGTCCTGGAGGAAAACTTTTAAGTTTGTTGTGTACATGTTTATTCCACATCTTTTATGATTCAAAGATTGTTTTTGATGGTGATCTAATCAATCTGTCATGGGGTTAAATTGTGAGATTGTTTGCTTTTGACATACTTAGCGGAAATTTGTTTGTTTAGATTTGTGTAACAGTTCATTATCATGGCTGAATCAGTGAAACTTGGATGGGAAATTAAGAAGTGGGGAGAATCTCAAGCCAGTCTATGAATTTCTTTCGATTACTAATACTGGAAAGTTGCTCCTTCCATAACTAGTAAGACTCTAAGAGAGAAGGTGGAGGTGAAATTTTAACCTAACTCTATTATAGAAAATATCCCAATCCTTCCCCTAGAGGACAACACCGACCCGCCTCCAACTCTTGTCACACCTCTCCATATCAAATTCATGTGTGATCTCTTTGGGGATGAAATCACAGTACATGCAAATCATTCTGATTTTGCTGTTTTTGAAAAAACTTCACAAGAAAGTGCCAACAATCTTGTAAAATGAACAGACCTCAATCATGCATTTCTTCAACCTTAAAAAAATCTGTGCTTACACACAAATCATTCTGATGTTTTTGTTCTTTCTTAAACTTTACAAGAAAATGCCAAGGATCTCGTAAAGTGGACTGATCTCAGTCACATGTTACTTCACCCTAAAAAAATTAAACCTATGCTTATCACAACCAGGCACAAAAGACAAAATCTCATGTCTAAACTCCCAACACTAAATCTTAGAGATGAACCAGTTGAACAGGTACTAATAAAGGCTAGAAATAACCGTTGAAAACAGTACTTATTACTGTTAGCTGCACCCGTATATAAATTTTCTTTGCAGAATGATTTTATAGAAACTCTAAAATCAAACACTTCCTGTACTACTCACTCAAGCCTTTTTTCCAGTCTCATTATCAGTCACACAAAATAAATATACATGTGTCTGCCTTATGGGATTCTGCTAGCACTAAGATGGTGAAACCACTGCTGACCCTACACAAACAAGCACTCAAATGAGTCCTCCTAAAAACATCAGTCTTTTGGATTCAGTCAAAAGGTAAATTCTCTCTTTATGTTCAAGACAAAACAAAGGGCTCATAATGATAATGCACAAGATCATGTCAGAGAAAGAACCCTCAGCATTTATTCACAGATTCTCAATCAATTCCTTGAGGACCGTATCTCAAAGTCATATCCCTGTTCAAAGTATTGAATAATTCAAATCCAGTTTAACGTATTCAGGTTCCTCTCAATGGAACTCGCTTACAGAATCAGTCAGGCAATACCGATGTTTGTCAACTTTCAAAGGCCCATATTTCAACCATTTTAAGTCCTAATGTTTACAAACTCTGCAATAAACTCCCCACCCCACCACCTCCCTCCTTGTTTTTTTTTTCATGAAAGCCTTTTGTTCTTAAAATGCAAATGATATTCAAGGGATTTTGCATACTTTAGTACTTGTCTGTTGAGTAAGCGACTGTCAAATATGTATGTGTGTGTGTGTGTGTGTGTGTGTGTGTGTGTATGTGTGTGTATGTGTGTGTGGTGTGTGTGTGTGTGTGTGTGTGTGTGTCCTGCCTTGTCTTGCCATAATGTTTTCATACTTGTATTCTTATGTGACTCTCTCTCCCGCCCTCCCTCTCTTTCCCTCCCCCCTCCTCTGTGAGTGTGCATCTCTCAGGAGTAGCTATTTCCCACAGAAATGAAGTGGACTTGCCCTCAGTGGTGACTGGGCTAATTAATTTTTTTTCCAGTTATGCTTTATTTGCTTTATTTTTTTCTTCTTGTGCTTTAAAACTGATTGCCTTGGTATTTTCTTGCATGCTTCCCCTCCTTGGAGTTTTCTGTACAACATGCATAACAATATGCCCTGCCATTCATCCTCAGTCCCATCTCTGACAGTCTGTCTGTCTGTCTGTCTCTCTGTGTATCTGTTTCTGCCTCTCTGTCTGTCTCTTTCTCTGACTCCTTCTCTCGCCCCCCCCCCCCCCCCCCCTCTCTTTCTCTCTCCCTCTTTGTTTATTGTTGTATCTTTACAAGGGTCACTCTTTTTTCTTCTGTTTTTTTTTTTTGTCCCTCTCTCATTTTCTGTGCCACATAAGTGGCATTGCACTTACCCACTCATTCCACCTCCACCCACAACCCATTTTCATTTACAGCTTGGTCCAATTGGCCCCAACCCCAGCACTGGCAATCCACAGGAAGCAGTCTATGTCAAGCAGTCATGAGGCAACCCACCAAGAGACACTGCACTGCTGCAGAGTCACTTCAGTGGTGTTCAAAAGTGCCAGTTCTGATCTACCACATGCAAGACACCACCTATAAGCCCCTGATTGATAACAATAATTGCTTGGTCATTGACCATTATGAGTGTGAGTGCCACCATGTCTGTCCAGTGACAGTCCCCGTGAATTTTACTAATACCATGACTCTGACCGAACCACAATCAAGGAAATAGATGTGGAGAGGTAATTGAAACTGAGATCACCGTAAGAGCAGGTCATGAAAGAAAACAGAATCTGAGACAATTTTTTTTTCATGCTGATCAATGAGGATGAGAATGATGAAGATGGTGCAGTGGATTTCCATTCAGGTCTGAGACTACTTACTTTCATAATAAATCAACCAGGCCCGAGAGACACAGACACCAGCAGTGCTGATCAGGAAATGTGAGCAACACTCTCAGAGATGCATCCATTACTTGATGACACTCTGCTATGTGGTCTCAGTCTTCCCAGTTGAGCCCATAGCAATGTCAACTTTTAGTATAAGCCGGTTGGGGTAGAATAGTCATACAAATAAATGGCTCCAACCGGATCAAACTGACAACTTACCAGTCAAGAGTTCATGACAGTAACCACTTTACTGAATGGCTTGTTGCTAGGGCCACGTTGATTTCATGGTGTTATCTTGGGGAAAGGATTCAGACCAAATTGAGCCATAGTCCTAGTAACATCAGCCAGTGTCTGTGACTAGATGGTCTGTTCATCAGTAATGTGTTGTCAAGCATTTTTACCTCACTTGCTTTCAAACAATATACATATTATATATATGTTTTAATTTGCATTCATAATGAAATATGGAGGTCAAAGTAAACACAAACTGTGTGTGTGTGTGTGTGTTGTGTGTGTGTGTGTGAGAGAGAGAGAGAGAGAGAGAGAGAGAGAGAGATACAGACAGACAGACAGACAGACAGCTGTAATCATGCTCACAACGTTAATGGAGGAATAAGCCACTCAGCCACAGGTTAGGCCCAGGATGCAGGCAAGTGGGTCACAAAGCAGCAAAATAGGATGCACAATGTGAAAAAAGCAGTCTGCAGGACTTGTCCTGATGATTCAACACAGCTACTCTCAATTTGGAAAAAGAGAAATCTTTTTATTTGTTTATATTGTTATTGTATGTGTGTGTGTGTGTGTGTGTGTGTGTGTGTGTGTGTGTGTGTGTGTGTGTGTGAACAAGTCAAGGTATAATTACTGATCTGACAATAAATGGCTTCAATCAGTCAGTGACTGAATCAGTTGTATGTGTGTTAGTTGAATTTCAGTGTTAACTAAAGCTGCTAATGTGCTATCACACATAAACAGTCACCCTTTTTTTAATAAGAGAGAGAGAGAGAGAGAGAGAGAGAGAGAGAGAGAGAGAGAGAGAGAAAAGGCAAATGAATCTGTATTTTCTTATGATGGTGATAAAAAGGACAATAGCTTTGTTACAAGTCTGTTGTTGAAAGAGAGGGGAAGGGGGAGGGACACTATATAAGTCCTGAGAGAGAGAATGAATGTATCATTGTATGACTCTGTGTTTTCTAATGGTGGCGATATAAGAACAATGGTTAAATTACTCATCAATTGTTGAGAGAGAGAGAGAGAGAGAGAGAGAGAGAGAGTGATTGATTGATTGATCTTTAGGTTTAATACACAAGGATGAAGATTTTAGGCCAAAGCCTAGTCTTACAATCTGTCCTTGTCATGCATACATTATTTCAACACGTCACTCATACTGACAATTTAACATAGCAACATGGTAATCTAATTCTACAGTGATAAGCAAACTATTCATAAAAGTACTAATGAGATGGGGGATGGTAAAACAGAAGGAAACTTACAAACAAACAAACAAAACTATAGAGAGAGAGGTCAGATGAGGGTGGGAAAGAGAGAATGGTAGGTAGGGGGAGGAGAAAAGGGATGGTAGACAGAGTGGGAGTGGGGATGAGCGATTTTAACGGAATAGGTATTATGTTTAGACGATTTATTCAAAGTATGGTTAGAGAGAGAGAGAGAGAGAGAGATTCAGTTTCAGTTTCATCAAGGAGGCGTCACTGCGTGCGGACTAGTCCATATATGCTACACCACATCCGCTAAGTTTTGAGACCACACTACGCATGATTTGAAGCTGATGGATAAATGAATTAACAACAAAGATGAGACAATTATTGAAGAAGAGGGTCTCGTGGCTACGACTCAGCGGATGTCTGACCTACGAACTAGCCCAACACACTGGTCAGACCTTGAGTGCCTACCTACCATTTTCTTTTTTTTTGTGTGTGTGTGTAGTGGATGTACATGTGTATGATGTGTGGGCATGGGCTCATGTGTGTGCGTGGGCGCATTGTGTGTGTGTGTGTGTGTGTGTGTGTGTGTGTGTGTGTGTGCGCGTGCGTGTATGTGTGTGTGTGCGCAGGCATGTGTGCGTGTTGTTTGTGTGTGTGTGTGTGTGTGTGTGTCTGTGTGTGTGTGTGTATGTGTGTGTGTGTATGTGTATGTGTGTATGTGTATGTGTGTGTGCGTGTGCAGAAGTACGTGTGCATATGTGTGTGTGTGTGTGTGTGTGTGTGTGTGTGTGTGTGTGTGTGTGTGTGTGTAATTTGTGGGTTTGTGTGAGCACACATATCTGCATATAGGCTATATGTGTACATATCTGTGTGTATGTGTATGTCTTTGTATGTGTGTGTGTGACCTGTGAGTGTGCGTGCGTGTATGTGTGTGCAAGTGTGTGTGTGTGTGTGTGTGCCTTGTGTGTGTGTGTGTGTGTGTGTGTGTGTGGTGACTGTGCGTGTGAATGCTCAGAAGATGACTTAAGAACAAGAACAAGACCATCAAATACAGCATATAAGCGCACGCGCACACTTGCGCGCACTCACACATACACATAACAATAAGAACAACAACTCCTCCCCCTCAAACACATCCCATGCACACACACACTCAGTCACACACACGCATGCACGCATGCACGCACGCGCGCGCGCACGCACACACACAAACACACACATATGCGCGCGCGCGCACACACACACACACACACACACACACACACACACACACACACGCACTCTCACTCACACACCAACGCTTCCACACACATGTCTGTGGACTCTCTAATTAACATGCTGGCATTACCCCACTGATGAACACACTCACACACACACACACACACACACACACACACACACACACACACACACACACACACACACACACTCTCTCCCGCACACACTCACACACCAACGCTTGCACACTCATGATGTCCATGGACACTGTAATTAACATGCTGGCATCACCCCACTGATTAACACACACCAGCCCACACACGTCTACAGTATACGCTGGGGACCCTGAGATATTCAGAGTCTTATTTCAGTTGACATGTGTTTCATCTTTTGTGTCTGTTATTGGAAAGGCCCAGTATGAGTTTGCCCCAATCTTTAGGAGTCTTCGCAATGTTGGCCTTGAAATTATTATGTTTGTTTGGTTGGTGATGTTTCTTGCTCTTCCCTTAAGTCTGGATGTGCAGCCACTTCCTCTCTTGATGTTCAGATCTGAAAGATGGTCTATGGTGTAGTGGCTTTGCTCTTGTTTGCTTAAGTGATTCTTCAGATTTCTTATCACATCAGATCGGCCAAGCAGTAATCCAGTTCTTATTGTTGCCTTGCCAGCCAGTGTGTCTGCTCTCTCATTTCCTTTAACTCCAGCATGTCCAGGGCAGTACATTTATATGAGTCTCTCCAATGGAAGGCTGCGCATTAGTTCATTCCAAGCAGGGCTTCCCATTCCACTTTTCACTTTCTGAAGTAGGTTCATGGAGTCAGTCAGTATCATGGCTTGTTGAGTTTGAAACTGGCTTATGGATGTAAGCCAGTGGAGTGCTTGTGTCACTGCTTCTACCTCCATTGTTAGACTTGAAGTTGTTAAACTGTGCACACCATTGTCTTCCCGGATAGTTCGGCCATTTTGCTTCACTGTGTATCCCCAGCCTGACTTACCTTTGGTGACAGAACCATCAGTGTATATTAAAACATCATTTTTTGTGCAGAGGTCTTCTACCAGCATCAGAATTTCTGTGTTGGTTTTGCCTTCTGGCCATTCTCGACAATGTCTTCCAAGTTCTGGAGCGATGGCATTTGGTAGAGGTGTTTCAAGTGGTCTGGATATTTCTCCCAT
>CM065731.1:16354246-16366746 GCA_033310375.1 Conus canariensis
TGCGTACACGCCCACATACAAAGACACACACATATACACACCTATATGTACACATATATATGCAGATATGTGCGTATGCTCACACAAACTCACAAATTACACACACACACACACTCACACATGGACACGCACACACATGTGCACATACATACAGGCACATGCGTACACACCACACACACACACACACACACACACACACACACACACACACACACACACACACACGTGCATGCGCACATACACACACAAGCGCGCACACATGCTTGCACACACACACATACATACACACACTCATGCGCACACGCAGGCACATGGGTCCTTGCCCACACATCCATACACACATGTGTACATTTACTACACACACATCAAAAAAAAAAAAAAAAAGACAACGAATGTTAGGTAGGCATTCAAGGTCTGACTAGCGCACTGGGCTATAATGTGTAGGTCAGACATCTGCTAAGTCGTAGGCATGAGATCCTCTTCTTCAATTCTCTCATCTTAGTTGTTAATTCATTGATCCATCAGCTTAAAGGTCATGCGAAATGTGGTCTCAAAACTTAGCGGGTGTGGTGTAGCTTATATGGACTAGTCTGCATGCAGTAACGCCTCCTTGATGAAACTGAAACTGAAACACAGGGACAGTTCAGCATGAAACAATATTCCTATCTCAAAAAAGTACAGGGAAGTAAAAAAACACAGCTAAAAACCCCGTTCAAAATCGCCTTCCTTCATTTCACAGGAGGAACCAGTGCTGGGTGTTGGCACCAGTATTTTTCTTTTTGCATGTATCGCTTGTGACTGCTCATTATAACCTGTTCATCTGAGGCATGTCAATATTGCTTACAGAAGACTGGAGGGAAAAAAGCTTAGAGCAGGGAAAGCTTGTTCATGTATAAGTTTGTGGGTGAAAAAAGATGACTTATGGAAATTACTATTTCTTTGAGTGATTTGTGAACAGACTGCATCAGTGAGCGTCAGTGGGGTTTGTAGAACAGTTTGAATGGTGAAATGTTTCTGATTCTGCTGATGTCGTGAATTTCAGCACAAGTGAAAAGAAAATTGCAAGAACTGTTTTTCCCCCTTTGTCTATACACAATATTTTTTTTGTCACTGAATTCATATGATCAAGGTATGTTCATAGAACATTGCATGACAAGTGTCATTGAGGTTGAAAAATTGTAGGGGAAAGAGAGAGGTGACATGAAAACTTGGCTGGCATAATTCTGTCAGCATTATTGACTCCAAAAGACGACATGAAACAGTACTCATGGTAAGTTGAATTTAAAAAAAAAAATTTCTTTGTATCATTGTGCATAATTGCATTCCATGTGTGGCTGATAAACTTCTTTTCGGTTTTACTTTATAGATGGAGTGGTTGATAAAGGAATGATGGAATATTTTTATGATTTTGATGATTTGCACAGCTGTGATGCCATTCATTTAAGAAAGGAAAGCATGGAGAAATGAAGAGAAGAAGTTGAAAAATAACCCAATTTGACAATGTATTAGAGAATATCACTTGGAGAGTGATGAACTGACTGTGCAATCTGAACAAGAGAAGATTTTCTGTCTCTGTCCGCCTGTCAGTCTGCTTATCCGTCTTTCTGTGTGTGTGTGTGTGTGTTGTGGGGGGGGGGGGGGGGGGGGGGGGGGGGAGGTCAATTTGTCTGTCTGTCTGTCTGTCTCTCATTTTGTCTGTCTGTCTCTTTTTCTCTCTCCTTGTGTGTGTGTGTGTGTGTGTGTGTGTGTGTGTGTGTGTGTGTTGTGTGTGTGTGCGTGCTTGCTTTCCTTACTTATAAAGGGTATTCACCAACTGCTCAAAAATGTTAAAAGGGGGGAGAGAGGGAGAGGGATATGGGGCGAAGGGGGTGTAGGTATGGTCACAAACCCACCTTTCTGGTAAACACAGTTTGCTTTCAAAGAGACCTCAGGTTATGTTGTTGTCATTATTTGTTGGAAATATTTTGAAATAATGTACATCTTCTAGATAGTCAGTTCATATAATCAGTCAGATCAACATGTCACTTTCTGAAAAAAAATGTGAATATTTTGAATGAAGGAAAAATAAACTAGAAAAAAAGTCATAGAACATGAAGGAATTCATTGTTAAAATGGCAAATAAATTTTCCATTCTTTCTGTAACATTCTTAACAATGGAAAAATTTGATAAGACCAATCTGTGTGGTGTGTGTGTGTGTTGGTGTGTGTGTGTGTGTGTGTGTGTGTGTGTGTGCGCGTGCATGTGTGCGTGCATGTATTTGTGTGTGTGTTTATGTGTGTATGTCTGTGTGCATTCATGTGTGTGTGTGTGTGGTGTGTGTGTGTGTGTGTGTGTGTGTGTGTGTGCGCTTCTGACTGTCTCTCCGTCTTCTACTGATTGGTTTCTCCCTGTCTCTCTCTGTCTTATCTGTCAGTCCATTCTTCTGCCTGTCTGTCTTTCTCTGGCTCTTTCTTTTCTTTCTGTCTTTGTCTGTCTCTGTCTCCCCCCCCCCCTCCCCTCCCTCTCTGTCTCAGAGGGTTCTGCCTTTTTTCTTTTTTGTTGTTGACACATTTACAAACAGATGTATTCCAACATTACAACATGTAAGGGTAAAGCAATCAACCTAGGAATCAAGATGCAATGCATTCCATCAACACATCGATTTATTACAGTAATCTAAGAAAAAATTGTATGAGTATGGGTGAAAAATTGTCAGAAGTATCTGCATTTTTTTTTATCTGTTACTTTCCTCAAGATTCTGATAGGGATACTACTTCTTACAAAATTCTATGAATGGCATTTGCATGCAGTGCATGTAATTTTTCAATTTTATGTTTGCTCTTTAACTTGTTCAAAAAGTGTTAGGGATTAGGTTTGATCTTATTGATTTTACATTCATATACAAAATATTTAGCAAACAAGATAATTTGGTCAAATCCTTCATCCTTTTTCCAGGGGGCTGGAATAGCTCAGTTGGCAGAGCGTCGGACTCGTGATCTTGGTGTGCAGGTTCGAATCTCCGCTGGGCTGTTTCGGTACAGGGGGATTTTTCCCTCAAAGTTAACATTGGTTCTGACTCCATTTCCCAAAAGTCCTTCGAATGAGACTATAGACCGAGGTTCCGTGTGTGAACACATGCATAACATCTTGCACACACGTAAAATCCCATCACCAGCTTTCGGAAGAGAAGGCCAGTTTGGCCATTGGTATGGATGACACTCTCTCTCTCTGTCTCTCTCTCTCTGTCTCTCTCTGTGTCTCTCTGTCTCTCTCTCTGTCTCTCTCTGTCTCTCTCTCTCTCTCTCTCTCTTACACAAACACACACATGGACTTATACTCTATATGAAACTCCCTTCATCAACTCTCTTCCTCCTTTCTTTCTTTCTGTCCCCCTGCCCCCCACCCCATTCTCTTCTTTTTCTTCTTCTTCTTCTTCTTCTCTCTCTCTCTCTCTCTCTCTCTCTCTCTCTCACACACACACATCTATGTGTGTGTGTGTGTGTGTGTGTGGCTGCTTTGGGGTGCTGTTGAATTCTTGTTTTGAACCCTTTGTGGTGAGAACGCCACAGAATTATAGACTGGTGTATCTTCATTTGATGCCAAGGGAGCACAGACACAGTCAGCGGTGTCTCCCTGATGAGTCCGATCCAGCAGATCAAAAGGCCTAGGAGGAGGCAATATAAGTTGATCTGTCTTCAGGAAGGATTATGATAGTTCCCATATGCTGCTAGTGAAGGGTTTAACATTTATAATATATTTCCTGATTTTTATCTTCTCATTTTCTTTTTTCTCCCTCCCATCTCATCCTCCCCTACCCCCTTTTTTTACATTTAAATCTTTGCCAAGTCATTAATGTCATGATGGAAGAATTATTAGCCTGAACTTGTTTTCCCCAACTACAAAATTGTTCAGATATATATATATATATATATGAACAATTCTCTTTCTCTCTGCCCCTGTGTGTGTGTGTGTGTGTGTGTGTGTGTGTGTGTGTGTGTGTGTGTGTGTGTGTTTCCTTCTCTCTCTCTCTCTCTCTCTCTTTGTCTTTCTCTGTATTATCTGTCTGTCTCTGTCACTCTTTGTCTGTGTGTCTCTCCATCTCTACCTGTCTGTCTCTCTGTTTTTCTCTCTCTCAGGGCTTGCGTGGTCCAGTGATCTTTTAGGCTTTGCTGACGGGGGCATCAATACTCGACTAGATGGTTAGTTGTTGTCAATGCTTCTAGGCCTGTATAGCCAAGCTGCTGACTGGCCAAGCATTACGTGGTAGGAATTGATGCCCCTGGTAGGGTCTCCCATGTCAGAAAGGTTAGGAGTGAGGGCCCAGACAAATAGTAACCCACCTTTTTCCTATTCTGTCTTCTGCCTTGCTTAACGGTTCTTTTCTTTCTTCATCTCCCTTTCAAGCCTTCTTTTCCACACTCTTTTTCTCTCTGTGGTCTTCTTAAGATCCGCCGCGTTTGCCGTGCGGTGCGACCTGTGACGGAGGGGGATGAGATCCTGGTGATTGAGAGGGCCAGCGCCCTCAACACATCACTTTGGCTCGGACCTCTCCTAGACAGGAGGTACACTCTGGCCCGGGTGTATCAATCGGCTTCCCCTTCGTGGGGCTGGGTCAAGACGGGCAGTTCTCCGACTGGCCAAGTTAACCCCTGCAGTGCTCAGCTCTCTGTTCCCGGGAGTTGGGCATGATCAGGGGGGATAGGGTCGGTAGGCTTCTGTTTGTCGTATATCTCTCCTGAAGCCTGGAAGGGGTCAAGACAATGAGTTCTTGGCCCTGGCCCCTTAGTTGGACTCCATGGTGGGTGGGTAAGGGAGAGACGAAATTTCTAAACATAAATCATGGCTTTATCCAAAATCACATCCCCCATAAAGAAGAGGAAGGCAGTGGACCCCATTTCCAGTCATATGGATTCAGACAGTGACTCGGATATGGAGACGAGAGAGAGGACAGGTTTTTGGGCTTCCTGGCTTGTGATTGAAGGGACAGAGCAGGAAAAGCCTATTTCTGCTCTGAGTCCTTTTGCGATTCAGAAGGGCTTCCAGGGTTTAGCAGGTGACCCTCAGTCAGTGAAAAGGCTACGGAATGGCACTTTCCTCGTCCAGTGCAGATCAAAGAGGCAATCGGAGCAGCTGCTGAGGGCAACAAAACTCGTGGACAGAGAGATCCGGGTGACTCCCCATAAGCAGTTAAATTCATCCAAGGGAGTTATTCGGTGCCCGGATTTGAAAGGTGTCTCGGAAGCGGAGATCAGGACAGAACTTGCGTCCCAAGGTGTGACGGAGGTGCATAGGGTGACAGTTAAAAAAGGTGCAGAAAGAGTGCCCACCAACACCCTCTTTCTGACATTCTGCAACCCTTTGTTGCCTCAGGTCATTAAAGTAGGGTACTTAAATGTCCGTGTCCAGCTATATGTCCCATCCCCGTTGAGGTGTTTCAAATGCCAGAGGTTTGGACATGTCAGAGACCGCTGTTCTGGGCAGGAGGTGTGTGGTGTTTGTTGCAAGGCAACCGATGATGGGCCGTGTAAAGACCCGGCGCATTGTGTGAACTGCGGTGGCGACCACCCCTCCTCTTCCCGCAGCTGCCCTGTCTGGATTCAGGAGTCCACCATCCAAAGGGTGAAAACTGAAAAGAAGATCTCATTTTTTGAGGCACGTAAGCAGGTTGTTGGCAGTCAGACGCCAACTGTGTCTTCTTATGCTTCGGCAGTAAAGAAAGTATCGACCCGTTCAGTCTGCTGCCAGACTGATGAATTTATTTTCTCCAAGACATTGCAAGGAAGACCGTTAAGCTCTGGTGGAAGCAAGTCCACCACCTCCCAACCCAAAGTGGGTGCCCCTGGTGGAGGCAAAAAATCCGCCACCCCTCAGACTGCCCAGCAGTCTACTCCATCTGCTGCTGGGCAGATTAAAAAGCCAACCCTCCCGCCTCGAACTTCCTCGAGCAGTGCCCGTGCGGGCAAGGGAGTTCAACCGAGTGTGGAGATGGTGGAGATGAGGAAGAAACCTCCACCATCTCCAAAATCCAGACCTTCTTCACCTGTGGGCAAGTCTGCCAGCAGGTCTGAAGACCAACATAGTCCAGTGAAACTAAACAATAAATTCGCTCCGTTGGATGCAGACGATGATGAGGAGATGACCTGATTTCTCTCCTATTCATCCTCTGCACCATGGACAGTACAATAATCCATTGGAATATCCGTGGCCTAAATTCTAACTTTGAGGAGCTGCAGCTTCTGTGTCACACTATAAAACCTTCCGTCGTGACTCTTCAGGAAACTAAAATTCAAAGCCAGAAGACCTTCACTCTTTCTGGCTTTAATATTCTTTCCAGGCCTGCACAGCCATCCACATTGGGACTGTCAGGTGGTGTTGCCCTTCTTATACATAAAACTTTGCTGTTTAGTCCTGTCGCTCTGACTACCTCCCTTCAGGCTGTAGCTGTGAGAATCACTCTTCACAAGACTGTTACAATTTGCTCACTTTATCTGCCACCTTCTGTCCCGGTTTGTCGTCAGGACCTTGTCAGTCTGATCGGAGAACTTCCTCGACCTTTTTTGCTGTTGGGTGACTTTAATGGACACAATCCTCTTTGGGGTAGTGTCAGTTTGTCATCCAGAGGTCTGCTTCTTGAAGATGTCCTTTCTGAATTTGATTTGTGTTGTCTGAACGATGGATCTCCAACTTACCTCCACTCTTCCACAGGTTCACTTTCGTGTTTAGATTTGTCGATTTGTGACCCCTCGCTGGTCCTGGACTATGAGTGGTCTGTCCATGACGATCTGCACGGAAGTGACCATTTCCCTGTTCTTTTAAAACCCTTATTAACTGAAAACATCTCTGTCTCACAACATCTTAATTATAAGAAGGCAAACTGGAATCTTTTTGTAACCAATATTTCAAAAGAATTCCAGGACACTGATTTTCTTCAGAGTCCAGACCCAGCAGAATCTCTGACCAATACTGTGATAAACTGTGCTAAAACCTGTATTCCAATGTCTTCCGACAAACTCCAAATGCCAAAAACACCCTGGTTTAATTCAGACTGCCAACAAATTTCAAAAGTTCGCAAACGGGCTCAGCGTCGGGTATACCAACGACCTTCAGGTCCCAACGCTCGAGCCCATCAGAAACTCCGTGCCAAATCGAGACACACTTTCAAAATCAGTAAACGTCAGTCTTGGAGAAACTTCTGCTCCAGGCTGACATCTAAAACTTCAGAGAAAAAAGTTTGGAACATCATTAGAAAAATCAAAGGGAAGAACACCAACCCCTCCATTCATCACCTGAAACTTGCCAATGCTCTGATCACTGACAAACAAGCTGTTGCCAATCTGTTGGCCTCCACCATCCAACAGAACACCTCATCTTCAAATAAATCTGCAGCCTTTTTAAGACACAAACAAGTCAGAGAGAAATCTTTATACAATTTCACATCAGACAACTCTGAAATCTACAATCTCCCTTTTTCAATCAATGAACTGAAAACAGCTTTACAAACCTGCACTGATTCTGCCCCTGGTCTGGATGATATTCATTATCAGGTTTTGAAACATCTTCCAGAAAGCTGTCTCCAGACTCTTCTCAAAGTCTATAACCATATCTGGACCACAGGGTACTTTCCGCCCTCCTGGCGGAAAGCCCTGATCATTCCAATACCTAAGCCTGGAAAGGACCTCACCAACCCTGCAAACTATCGTCCAATAGCTCTGACTAGCTGCCTCTGTAAGCTGATGGAAAAGATGGTCAACTCCCGTCTGATGTGGAAGCTGGAAACTGATGGCCTTTTGGCCAGTGAACAGTGCGGTTTCCAGAAGTACCACTTGACAGTTGACCATCTAATCCGTCTGGAAACCACTATCCGCAACGCCTTTGTCAATAAACAGCATGTGGTCGCTATCTTTTTTAACCTAGAAAAAGCTTATGACACCACGTGGAAAGCAGGAATCCTTATGGACCTGCACAAACTTGGTTTTCATGGTCACCTGCCTCTGTTTATCCAAAACTTTCTGGCTGATCGACAGTTCCAGGTGCCTGTTGGCACCACACTCTCTGACATCCATGGGCAGGAGTTGGGTGTACCTCAGGGGAGCATCCTTTCTCCTGCCCTTTTCAGCATTAAAATTAATGACATTGTCAAATCGGTAAGCCAGGGTTCTGAGTCCTCTCTGTTCGTTGACGATTTTGCGCTGTACGCAGTTGGAGCTTCTTACGCCAGCGTACAGCATCGACTCCAACTTTGTGTCAACAAGATCCAACAGTGGGCCGAGGAAAACGGGTTTACCTTCTCACGTACCCAAACTAAGTCAATCCATTTTCACAATTTTCGTCAACTTTTTTGCTGATCCTGAAATTTGTCTGGACAAGTCCACCATTCCAGCTGTAAAAGAAGCCAAATTCCTAGGAGTTATTTTTGACCAAAAACTCAACTTTCTCAGCCACATTAAAAATCTCAAAACTTCTTGCCAGAAAGCTCTGAATATTCTGCGGGTCGTAGCACACACTGACTGGGGCGCTGATAAGAAAACTTTGCTGTGTCTCTACAGAGCCCTGGTCCACTCCAAACTGGACTATGGTTGTGCTGTGTACGGCTCTGCAAGACCCTCTTATCTGAAACTCTTGGACCCTATCCACCATCAAGGGCTTCGTCTCTGTCTTGGAGCATTCCGCACCACCCCTGTGTACAGCCTGTACGCAGAGGCAGGTGAACCCTCACCGTCCAACTGCAGGCTGAAAATGTCTCTAAATTACTATATCAGACTGTTCTCAGAACCGCAGAATCCTGCCTATGACGTATCTTTGACCCCCAGTTTCAAAGCAAATTCGAAAACAACCCTAACTGTATTCTGCCGTTTGGTGTTCGTATGCAGCCCACGTGCGGAATGCAGGTCTAGACCTAGGAGTTGTGTCTGATTTTTCCAAGTTTCCGGATCAGCCTCCGTGGACCTTTTTCACACCAGAGATTCGTTTTGATCTTGCAGCTTTTCGTAAAGAGTCTACCAGCTCTCAGGCATACAAGGCATTGTATGCTGACCTCTGTTCAAAATTTCCATCCTGTCAGAAAATTTTCACTGACGGTTCCAAGTCTGAGGATGGAGTGGCCTGTGCAGCCTATTGCCCTGGTGCTCCTTCTCAAATACTGTTAAAACATATACCTCCAGATGCTTCTGTCTATTCTGCTGAACTTACAGCTCTGGTTCTGGCGCTGAGGATAATTTCACAATCTACGAAGAGGGACTTTCTGGTTCTGTCGGATTCGCTGTCAGCTTTGGAGGCCATAGCTGGCCGCAACCATCAGCATCCAGAACTTTTATACTTCTTTGCACTTTTTAGCAAGTTGAAAGCAGATGGTTATAACATTATTCTGGCTTGGGTTCCTGGTAATGTTGGCATGGGAGGGAACGAAATGGTTGATCGTTTAGCCAAGAATGCCACAAGAGAGAAATTGTCCAACATTTATATCCCTTGCTCAGATCTGAAACCCAAAATTAACGATTATGTGAGAGACCTCTGGCAGGAGGATTGGAATACACAGACGGATAACAAACTCTTTCAGATCCGTCCAAACCTTAAGGAGTTCCTCCCATCTACGTCTGGTGGTCGTAAAGAAGAAACAGTTCTGTGCCAGCTGCACACCGGCCATTCGTATTTTACCCATTCATATTTTACCCATTCATACCTTTTAAAGAGTGAAGAAACGCCGTGGTGCATTCCATGTCATGTGCCACTCACAATGAAACATATTCTTTTAGAGTGTTGGGACTTGCACGATGTGAGACACAAACATTTTACAGCAGAGTCCATGAAAATCCTGTTCAGAGATGTCCTGCCTGACGTGATCTTTGAGTTTTTGAGAGAGATTAACATTTTTCATCTGATTTAAGATTTTCCGGACGAAAGATTATTAACAAAGTTTCTGGTGTGTTTTAGAAGATGTCATTTAAAGAGATGTATGAAAGTTTTTTTTTTTTTATATGACTTGTGAGTTGATTTTAACGTGGTGATGTGGCCCTTTGCGGTCGGCTGGGCTATAAGCAACATTATCTTATCTTATCTTATCTTGTGAGTTGATTTTAACGTGGTGACAGTCGTGATGTGGCCCTTTGCGGTCGTCTGGGCTATAAGCAACATTATCTTATCTTTCTCTCTCACGTTTCAGTCTGTACTTTTTTTTTTTCATTATTATTTTGTGTGTGTGTGTGTGTGTGTGTGTGTTATTACTTTTTTCTATCTGATTTGCATCCCATCTTCTGTCCAATACACTCCACCCAACTCCTTAACCCCTCTATCTCTCTTGTCTTCCTCAATTTTCTGTCTCCTTCCCTGCCCCTCCCCCTATTCCAAATCTTTTTCTTCATCCAAGGATCATTCCTGCAACATGGCATTGAAAAAAATGTCTTGTGTGTCGTTGTCATTGGATGTCATGATTCTGACATGGTCTGCGTAAGGACTGAGAGCACAGTTAACTTAGTACACAGACATGGTGGTCATATTCATGAGATCAGATGTATGCCATTAGTGCAAGAAGGAAGTAATATGATGTGTTCAGTGTGTGTTCTGACTGTCTTAGCAAGTGTATATGTGTACACACACACACACACACACACACACAGAGTCTGTGTGTGTGTGTGTGTGTGTGTGTGTGTGTGTGTGTGTGTGTGTGTGTGTGTGTGTGTTTGACTGACTCTTGTGTGTGTGCGTCTGTGTGTCTGTTTTTGTATATGCATGCATGCTTGTAAATGTGTACATTACTATATCCATACACCTGTATGGAAGATGTTCTTCTTTTAGTATGTTTAGATATTACTGTTAATATTATTGTTGTTGCTGTTCTTGTTTCTAATCTGCAAAGTGGTTATATAATATTGGAACTGGCATATACACAAGATCAGATATAAACATTGCCAAAAAAAAAAGAATGTTCACTTGGTGGTGTTATTGTTTTCTCTGTATATTTTGAAGAATGGGATCAATAGATTTCCTTCAAGATTGGTTCTGCTTTGTAGGAACTGCAGTGAGTAGGGATTGTAAATGTATCAATATGTGGGTCCATCTTGAACTGAATCTAGACCTACAAGGGAAGCAGGAGTTTGGCACAAATGGGCACTTTGACCCTTTAGAGGAAAGACAGAAGATGGTTATGTTCACTGGAAACCGTAACTGGGAAATTGTGGTATTCTCAGAATAAAAGTGATATATATATATATATATATATATATAATTATACAAGTTTATTGTAGTTGTTGCTGCTGCTTCTTTTATGGACGGATCTATATCTGTTTCAAATAGGTTTATTAAAGATAATACCTGTGATTGTTAACAATGTGTCAAAATACAAACACACACAACAATCAAGATGCAAAAAGATGCTTAGTTAACAAATTTAACAAATATGTCTTTCTCAGAAGTCACAAATCATAGATATAAAAATGCACAAAACAATGCTCCCCAGATGGCGGTCGACAACAGAATGGTTTGATGTTGAGTGATTTCACCTCACTACAGTAAGATGCTGTATCGTGCAGGATCAAAGAATGTACTTTTGCCTACGCCCTGCATATATCATAATACATAAAAAAAGCATGCATTAACTCTGCATTACAACAAATCGTATTAAATGTTCAGGGCAAACTTGTTTACAGCAGGTGTCTCTATCCCAGCCGGCTTACTGGCAATGGCAAGCATTGAAGGGGGAAAGGAGAGATGTCGGGGCTGGTCAGGGAATGGTGACAGGTAGGGATGGAGAGAAGGTTTGCAGAGGCAGTGGATGGGTGCCTTGTCCTTGTTCACAGACTTATGGTGTGGGCAGGTGGTTCCACCCCAATATTTCGGGGCTGGACGCAGAGCGCTTGCTGATGGAGAGGGGAACCGACGGCAGCTTCCTGGCAAGACCCAGCACCAGCACGGAAGGAAACTTCACGCTTTCTGTCAGGTCAGTAAAAGAGGTAAAGGTCATGCAAGGGGTCATGGGAGTAGGCACAGATTGTGCAAGGGGTTTTGGAAAGAGGAACAACTGAGACAGACATGTTGTAGGTGTACAGATCTTAAGTGAAGGCAGTGGGAAGTACATGGGCCTGGCTGAAGAGTTCCACCCGGAATTGAGTCTGCCACAGGAGAATAGCAACAACCTTATGCTCTTCAAGGAATTTAAAGGTATAAGTCAACTAGGTCAAGTGGTTGAGGTAGAAGCAGAGTAAGGTAGTGTAAGAGGTTGGAGAAGAAGAGAAAGAAGGCAAAGGTCATGCCAGAGGTCAGGGAAAAAAAAAAAAAACAGGAACAAGGTGAAGGTCAGGTAAGGAGTAGAAGAAGAAAGTGAAGACTGTGCAAGTGGTCAAAAAAGAGCAGAAGATGACATCATGCAAGGGCAGAGGAAGAAGAGGAAGAAGGTAAAGCTCATACAAGGGATCGAGGTAGAATAGAAAGGTCATGCAAGGGATTGAGGAAGATGGTAATGTTTGTGCAAAGAGGCAAAGAAGAATGTAAAGATAATGTCAAGGAAGAAGAAGAAGAAAGTATTGTG